>CM042178.1:50803161-50863161 GCA_023376005.1 Doryteuthis pealeii | reverse complement strand
TACCATTTGTTAAAGAATAGAAATATTTGGATACAATAACATTAAATGCGTATAAGAACAAACCACATCCTGGTCTCAGCAAGTACACTCTTTCAATTGGCTACAGTCTCTTAAAAAAAAATCATTCTTGACATAAAGGTTACCTTCAGAGCAAACAATTTTTTAATCTTACTCGTCACAACCAGGATATGATCATGCATGAGTGCAAATTAATAACAATGATACACACACACACACACACGCCCTGTCAGTGGGGCATTAGAATGCACCGACTGAACCTCTGCAGAGGGAGGGGTAAGTCTCCTACAACCCCTTTGTAGGAGACACCCCCTGTTGGCCGTGGGTGGTGAACCGTGATCCTTAAGGATAGAACCCAGGTGAATGAGCAGTTCATGACTTGCAATACTCCACTTCGGCCCTATCTTGGCCTAGACGGGCGATCGGAGAGGCCCCCTCCGATTAATCGGCTGGTCACGTCAAGCCGTAGCACCTATATGATTGCCCCAACCCTATTACCTTATGGCAAGCCTCAACCCTTTTTATCATATGGGTGCTAGAAGGCGGTGACTGAGGGTCTACATGTCCTGGGAATGACGTTAAACTATATCTGATGGTGAGGTTCCAGTTCTGGAGGTTTGGGGAATGTGGAGCACCCCTTCATCAACATTGCTCTCTGACCCGGAGTGGTAGTACCTGTTAGGGTCCCATATATGGGTTAAATAGAAAAACATGAGTTTATAAACAAAATTGTATTATGCATTAAGAATGAATTTATTTCACAACTTTGTCGGCATTAAATGACCCACTGAGGTTGATATGCCGTAAAACAAACCAAACTAAACCAAACCAAACACACACACACACACACACACACACTCGGTTATATCTATCTATTATTATACTAAAGCTGAATAAATCAATTTTGTCTCCTAAAGGCTTTTTTACTGTTTAGTTTAATGACACAAAAGTTATACTAAAATATTCCTTAGTTTTAGGATTGAGTTATGTTTGAAAAAAAATCCATTTTAATTGGTTCTAATTAGTCGTAATTTGCAATTACGTCAGAAACTGATCCGTCTCATACTTCACATTTTGCCTGTCACTTTCCCTCTTCTCTATGTGTGTCTTGATGACCTTCCTGTTATATATGTTAGTTTCTCAGTGAGTAGAGAGAGAGAGAGAGAGAGAGAGAGAGAGAGAGAGTGAGAGAGAAGAGAGAGAGAGAGAGAGAGAGAGAGAGAGAGAGAGAGTTCTAAGTGAGCAGAGAGAGAGAGAGAGAGTTTCTGAGCAGAGAAAGAGAGAGAGAGAGAGAAGAGAGAGAGAGAGAGTTTCTAAGTGAGCAGAGAGAGAGAGAGAGAGAGAGAGAGAGAGAAGAGAGAGAGAGAGAGAGGGAGAGAGTTTCTGAGCAGATAGAGAGAGGGAGAGAGAGAGAGAGAAGTTTCTAAGTGAGCAGAGAGAGAGAGAGAGAGGAGAGAGAGCAGAGAGAGAGAGAGAGAGAGAGAGAGTTTCTAAGTGAGCAGAGAGAGAGAGAGAGAGAGAGAGAGTTTCTGAGCAGATAGAGAGAGAGAGAGAGAGAGAGTTTCTAAGTGAGCAGAGAGAGAGAGAGAGAGAGAGAGAGAGAGAGAGAGTTTCTAAGTGAGCAGAAGAGAGAGAGAGAGAGAGAGAGAGAGAGAGAGAGAGTTTGAAATGTAACTGTATGTTAAATTTCATAAGCAGCTGACCTTAGTCTGGCTATACATCTTTTTTTTATTTAATTCGCTTTGCAAACTCACTTTTCCCTAATCTCAATTATCTACCCAGAGCTCAATGGGTCACATTTTGTTTAGTTATTATACTGAAGCTAAGTAAATCAATTATTGTTAACTAAAGGCTGTTTTCCTATTTAGTTAAATAACACAAAATACATCCCAAAATATTCCTTGGTTTTGAGATTAAGTTATGTTTGAAAATAATGCTTTGAAAAAAAATCCATTTTATTTGGTTCTAATTAGTCATAATTTGCAATTAAGTCAAAAACTCACTTGTCTCTTACTTCACATTCTGCCTGTCACTTCCCCCCTCTCTCTCACTATTTATCTTGATTAACCACTCTTTATATATGTTAGTTTTCTCTGTCAGTGTAAAGAGAGAGATTGGAGAGTCTGAGCAGTAGATGAACTTATTTGTATGTTAATTTTCAGCACACACACACACACACACACACACACACACATACGCACACACACACACACACACACACACACACACACATATATATATATATATATATATATATATATAATATTGAAAAAACAAATGATGTTTACAAATGCTTGGGATCATCAGGAGAGAATGTGCACCGTTTCAGGGCCTTCCTCTCAACGGTTTTAACTGCACGTCGCCCCCCCCTCACTGATGTGAGGTCCCTTGGAATATCTGTATCAACGAAACAGTGCACATTCTCTCCTGATGATCCCAAGCATTTGTAAACATCATTTGTTTTTTCAATATATCAAATTCACACTGTCAGATTAATTTCCTTTTATTTCACATATATATATATATATATAAATGTAAGGTATCCAAATGACTCGTTGTAAGGGATGATTCTATTTGGGATCTTCAAAATCTCACTGTATAACCATACTGAATACTCTTGTAGGTGCAAACATATAATTCATACAAGGATTTTTATAAATCCCTAAAGAGAGCTCAATGTATAATAATGAATAAATTAGATCATATACAGAGCATTATTTAACTTTCAAAGAAAGAAAAACTTAATAAACCGTCATTCCGTAATTAATTCATTTTGATAGAAAGACTGCCCTGTGTGTGATTTGAAACCGGACTGTCAAGCTGACAGGCGGGTACCATAAACCCTACACCAAACGGACTTCTTAGATTTTATGATTTGTTTAGAGTAGGTTAATATTCCTTGTAGTGACTCCTATCTATAGCTCTGCTGATGAGGCCTAATAGGCCGAAATGTACATACAGAGATTGATTTTTCTCGATTTGTTTAGCCTTACATTTAAATAGGTAATCCCGCCTAATTAATTAATTATTAATTAATTAACTTTCAAAATTAGGTTCGACTTCAATTAAGCACATATTCTCCCAAATATATATATATATATATGTAATTTTAAAAAAATTGAAGACCTGACAAGAATGAATGGAACAAATCATCTTCAGCATGGAATAGCCCAACAAGGGTTGACATGCCATAAAATCCAACCAACCAACCAAAAATATCTCATTAAAAAATAATTCAAGAATTAAAGGTGTGCCTGCTAGATTTCTTACACAGGTAATTTGTTTATCACGGTGGAAGTAAAACCACTCACACATTTGTCAGCATAAGCTGATAAAGAAGAATGTAGTATTAGTGTTATCATCCCCATCTTGACTGCGAGGGAGTCTATCCCCTTTCACTAGCAACCCAAGTTCAAATCCTGGAAGATGCTGTTTACATTTCGCTTGATTTTTATCAATTTTGTAATATCTTACGTTGGCATCCTTCCGTTTGCTAGAGACGATGGAGTAGTGTCCATTTTTCTTTCTCTGTCCGTATGCTAGAGATTGTTATAACAGAAATAGATATCTCACTTGATTCACAATTTTTTACTAACACAATACATCCACTCACCAATAAAACAAATTAAAAAGAAAAAAGAAAAAACAAAACACTTCAAAACAAAACCTAAGTTACTGAGAATTGTAACATAACCCAATACATCCACTCACCAACAAAACAAATTTTAAAAAAAGAAAAGAAAGCAAAAAAACAAAAAAAACACTTCGGAACAGAACATAAGTTACTGACCAACCAGATGTTAACTCCACGGTAGCTTAAACGAAATAAACAACAACAAACAATTTACACATAGGCTCCGCACAAGGTTCCGGCCAAAAAACAAAATCTATAAACGATTAAAAATTTAATGTTTTAAAATCATTTATTTAATGTTTTTCAACCAATAAGAAATGTTCCCCCCAAAACCCTTCAAGGGTATCTGGAGCCGCTCACTAGCTATATAACAGCTGACTTAAAGTCAATAAGTAGTTGACTGTGGGCCATCACACCAAGAACGTCGCCACGCCAGGCCGAGATCAAGGAACCGCCATACCCCCGACCCACACCGCACCCCATGTCATGCAGAACCAAGTCATCAGCCAGAACAAGCTTTCAACCCCACGCCTGCCCTCATTTCACCAAGCAAAAAGGAATTATCATTTCAACATTCCCAGCTTTTGTTTATTTCTAAATAAACGAGAATAATCCAACCCTTCTCTTCTGTTTTTCTTTTGCTACCATACGCTTTTTTTGTGATATTACAAGTTGATGACATAGTGTCCACTTTTCTTTCTCTTTTTTTAATTTTTTAATTAACTGCATCTGCGCAGGTGGCTGAACAGGCCAATTTTTGAATGGCAATCTCTGGTGCAGTGAGCAAACAAAAAGTGATGCTTGATGGAGTTGCTGTTGTCTGTCCGTCCTTCCTTTCTTCTGGCTCTCTTTTCTGGGGCGGCTTCTTTCCTCACTTTTTCACTCCTTTCCGTACCTTGCTTGACAAGGAGGCAACAGGCTGCTCTGTTTTCTACACTAACCTCCTATGTGTTGGTGTTGATGTGGCATGTCTTCATGTCCTTCTTGCAGACGTCCAAGTTGAGAAAAAGAGTTAAAACAGTTTTCAAACTTTATCTGAACTTGATATAACCATTGATAAAAAAATCCAGTTTGATCAACAATTTATCCAGAGCATGAGGGCACCAGTGGGTGGGTGACAACTTAGACCCTTACCTAGGCTAATAACATTAAACTCTATCTAATGGTGAGGTTCCAGTTCTGGAGGTCTGTGGAATGTGGAGCACCCTTTCATCACCATTGCTCCCTGGTCCACTCTGACCCGGTTTGGTAGTATCTGTTGTATGTCATGGACTGCTGATCCACCAGGATTCCATCCTTAAGCATCATGGGTCTCACCAACAGCCAACAGGTGGCCCTATTGGGAGGTCTTACCCCTCTGCAGAGGTGCAGTCGGTGTATTCTAAAGCCCCAGCCAACAGGGCTGAGTGTTGATATGCTGCAAAACAAAACAACTGACAAACTGACTTTCAACCTTACGATCAAGTCATGTTGAATGCACCAGTTCCCACTAGATCACCGAAGTTAAGAAATGATGAGCCTGTTTAGTACTTAAATGGGTGACCATTTAGGCAACAGCTGGTACTGTAAGAACCCAGAGTCCATTGTTTATCAAAATGTCTTGATTCAGCATTAAATGACCCGAAAATGGTTGATATGACGAAAAACAAAACAACCAGCCAGCCAACCAATTAACTTACATATGAAAAAAAGTTAAGCAGTGCTGAGCCAGTTCAGTACTTAGATGGGTGACCATTTAAGCAACAGGAGGTTTTGTAAGTAAACACATATCAAAATGACTTGAGTCGGTATTAAATAACCCGAAAAGGGTTGATATGCCCTAAAACAAACCAACCAACCAACCAGCCAACCAATCAACTTACATATGAAAAAAAATATATATATACACAGTAAGTAACGTGTCTTCCTGTCTGGGTCAAGGTGACATTTCTGATTAAAATTCTAGAGGAAACAACCATGCTCGAGCTCGATATTATTTTGGCCAAGATCTTATAAATGATTCCGTAGCGAAATTACCAGCCAAGTCTGGAGAAATGCCAAATTTTGTCTTCGAGACTTGTGGAAAAAAAAAAAAAATTCACTGCCAGCTTACAAATTTATTAAATTCACCATGGACTGGCAGAATACCAGGTACAGGGTTAAATGACTGGCAATGGGACCAAGGGCATAGGAGAAGATTAAATTTCGATATCTAGGGCCGGGTTAGCTCAGTCGGTAGAGCGTTTGGCTAGAAACCACAAGGTTTCGATATCATCCTTCAGCGTATGAATAACACAGGGATCTGTGCGGGAAAGTAAGGAGCTGGTGGTAAGTGTGGTGCTCCACCTCAGACGCAAAAAGAATCTCCTTGGTCTAGCACTAGTAAAAAGGGGATGGACTCCCTTGCTGATTGGCTGATACCGACTTTAGGCCACCCCAACGTCTTTACTTACTTCTATATCATCATCATCATCATCATCACCTTTCTATGGTTTGGGCTATTAATACTACTGCAACTATTAATACTACTTGTTATTTTGGTCTCACCAGGCCAAAAAAAAAAAACTTTTTTTTTATAGCTATTATTGCTGTTTTGGTTTTTTTTTTTAAAAGTACTACTTCTATCATTAGTATTATCTGCATTATTCGGACTATTGTCCTCATCTTCATTGTTATCTGTACAATGTTTCAGCCAATGTACCCTCCGGCCTTCTTCAGGTATTTCTTGTCAGACTCAGGAACCTTCTCAGACTCGGGAACCATCTCAGACTTTTTTTTATATATCAATACTCTTGTTCTTTAATTGTATGACTGTTATCATCTTGCAACACCCTCTCGTTAAAAATGAGACTGTCCACATTGTCCAAGATGAAATGCAAATATGTAAATCCTGATTTTCTGGTGTCTCTTACCCAATGAATTCTTATTTCTTATGAGTGTCATCGCCTCAGCTAAATAATGGACCATTCCATTTTTATCATAAAGAAAAAAAGGAAAGAAAAGGACATGCTACACAGAAAATAAACAAGAAAGAAAGAAAGGGAGTAGAAGATAAATATATAGAGGGGGGTAACACTAATCTGTTTCAATCAAAGTAATGAGAGAAAAAAAAAAAAGAGAGAGTTAAATCAAGATTATTATACTTTTTATATATTGAACTATTTGGCGATAGCTCTTAAGTAGACATATCATTAGTATTATCTGCATTATTCGGACTATTGTCCTCATCTTCATTGTTATCTGTACAATGTTTCAGCCAATGTACCCTCTGGCCTTCTTCAGGTATTTCTTGTCAGACTCGAGAATCTTCTCAGACTCGGGAACCATCTCAGACTTTTTTAATATATCAATACTCTTGTTCTTTAACTGTATGACTGTTATCATCTTGCAACACCCTCTGGTTAAAAATGAGACGGTCCAAATCGTCCAAGATGAAATTCAATAATGAAAATTACAAATTTATTTAGTTCACCTTAAACTGGCAGAATACCAGTTGCAGGGTTAAATTTCTGGCCAGCCCTGTCAGCTGAGGCTTTAGAATACACTGACTACACCTCTGTAGAGGGGTAAGACACCCCCTCCCAATGGGGTCACCTGTTGGCCATGGGTGGCGACCAGTGATACTTAAGGATGGAATCCTGGTGGCTGACCACCTCCCTCGCTGATTGGCTGATACTTTAGGCCACCCCAACGACTTTTTTTTATATATCAATACTCTTTAACTGTATGACTGTTATCATCTTGCAACACCTTCTGGTTAAAAATGAGACCAGTGATACTTAAGGATTGAATCCTGGTGGCTGACCAGCTGATGACATGCAACACTACACTTTGGCCCTTACTTAGGCTAGATGGGCGGCTGGAGAGGCCACCTCTGATCAATCAGCTGGTCACATCACAAAACCCTAGCACCTATATGATTTTCTCAACCCTATTGTAAGCCCCAACCCTTTTTATCATATGGGTTCTAGAAGGCAGTGGCTTTATGTCCTGGGTATAACGTTAAACTCTCTCTGATGCACCCCTTCATCACCATTACTCCCTGGTCCATTCTGACCCTGAGTGTCAGCACTTATTAGGGTCCCATCTATGGGTTAAATTGAAAATTTGTTTACAAAAAAAAATTGAGTTAAAAAAATTTTTTTCCAAACTATCGCTATGAATCTTTCAAAACTTTGCTGGCATTAATTGACCCACCATTGTTGATATGCTGTAAAAAAAAAGCGAACAAACAAATTTATTAAGTTTACCTTAGACTGGCAGAATACCAGGTACAGGGTTAAATGACTGGCAATGGGACCAAGTGGCATAGGAAATTGAATTTCAATATTAATGATTAATAATATTATGAGAAAAGAATTTTAACTCTAACTAGAAGTGGCTACCTGGTGTCGACTGGGTAGAAGGGGGCCTAAAAGTTCCCCTCACAGATCCACTATTACTGAGTTGGATCCTCGCAGGCCGCCCCATTCAAATCCCTACATAAAAAAAGACCTTACATTGGCCTGGTGGGGCGTCAGAAAAAAAAGTGAAAAGACACCCTGAAAAGAAAAATCAGTGTCTCCTATTCAAAACTAGCAGCGGCTACTCGGCGTCGCCTGGGTAGAGGGGGATTTTTTTAGAGTTAGTCCCGCAGATCCATTATTACTCCTCATGGGATACCCCATTTAAATCCCTATGTAAAAAAAAAAAATAATAATAATAGACCTTGCTACTCTAAAAAGAAATGTTAATGTCTACTATCTAAAATATTAAATGAAAAAAAAAATCCATGCTGTTATCATTTAAATTTTATTTTTTAATTATCTTCACAAATATAAATCAAATCTCTATTATTTTTGCTCAAAAACCAAGCCCTGGTGATATTTAATGTGTATATATATTTACTTTGTCGTTAATTGTTTTATTTTCAAAGTTTCCTCCGGACATACATATACACTAAACTGCCCTTTATATATGTATAGATTACATGCATACACACAACTTCCCTTTATATATGTATAGATTACATTCGGACATACATACACACAACTACCCTTTATATATGTATAGATAGATTACATTTGGACATACATACACACAACTGCCCTTTATATATGTATAGATTGCATTCGGACATACATACACACAACTGCCTTTTATATATGTATAGATTACATTCGGACATACATACACACAACTGCCCTTTATATATGTATAGATTGCATTCGGACATACATACACACAACTGCCCTTTACATATGTATAGATTACCTTCGGACATACATACACACAACTGCCCTTTATGTATAGATTACATTTGGACATACATACACACAACTGCCCTTTATATATGTATAGATTACATTTGGACATACATATACACAACTGCCCTTTATATATGTATAGATTACATTCGGACATACACACACAACTGCCCTTTATATATGTATAGATTACATTCAGACATACATACACACAACAACAGACATACATACACACAACTGCCTTTATATATGTATAGATTACATTCGGACATACATACACACAACTGCCCTTTATATATGTATAGATTACATTCGGACATACACACACACAACTGCCCTTTATATATGTATAGATTACATTCGGACATACATACACACAACTACCCTTTATATATGTATAGATTACATTCGGACATACATATACACAACTGCCTTTATATATGTATAGATTACATTCGGACATACATACACACAACTACCCTTTATATATGTATAGATTACATTCGGACATACACACACAACTGCCCTTTATATATGTATAGATTACATTCGGACATACATACACACAACTACCCTTTATATATGTATAGATTACATTCGGACATACATACACACAACTGCCCTTTATATATGTATAGATTACATTCGGACATACATATACACAACTGCCTTTATATATGTATAGATTACATTCGGACATACATACACACAACTACCCTTTATATATGTATAGATTACATTCGGACATACATACACATACACACACCTACCCTTTATATATGTATAGATTGCATTTGGACATACATACACACAACTGCCCTTTACATATGTATAGATTACATTCGGACATACATACACCCAACTACCCTTTATATATGTATAGATTACATTTGGACATACATACACACAACCGCCCTTTACATATGTATAGATTACATTCGGACATACATACACACAACTACCATTTATATATGTATAGATAGATTACATTCGGACATACATACACAAAACTTCCCTTTATATATGTATAGATTGCATTCGGACATACATAAACACAACTGCCCTTTATATATGTATAGATTACATTCAGACATACATACACACAACTGCCCTTTATATATGTATAGATTACATTCGGATATACATACACACAACTACCCTTTATATATGTATAGATTACATTCGGACATACATAAACACAACTGCCCTTTATATATGTATAGATTACATTCGGACATACATACACCCAACTGCCCTTTATATATGTATAGATATCAAATGTGAAAATTACCAGGGCTGTTACTATTTGAATTTTATCTTTTAATTATCTTCATGAATATAAATTAAATCTTTGTTATTTTTGCACAAAAGGCAAGTTTTGGTCATAGTGAATGTGTATATATTACTTTGTTGTTAATTATTTTATTTTCGTAGTTTCCTCCAGACATACATACATACACACAACTGCCCTTTATATATATATATATAGATAGATTGTATCGTTTATTATAAAAGAATTAATTGTAAAAGATTTTGTTTGTTTTGTTTTGTTTTACGACATATCAACCTTGGTAGGTCATTTAATTTTTTTATATGAATACATTTTTTCTGTTTAACCCATAGATGGGACCCTAACAGGTACTTCCACTCCGGGTCAGAGTGTACCTGGGAGCAATGGTGATGAAAGGGTGCTCCACATTCCCCAAACCTCCAGAACTGGAACCTCACCATCAGATAGAGTTTAACGTCATTCCCAGGACATGTAGACCCTCAGCCACCGCCTTCTAGCCCATATATGATAAAAAGGGTTGGGGCTTGTCATAGGGGCAATATGGTTGTGACAATCATATAGGTGCTAGGGCTTGACATGACCAGCTGATTGATCAGAGGAGGCCTCTCTGACCACCTGTCTAAGGCCGAAGTGGAGTGTTGCATGTCATGGACTGCTCATCCACCAGGATTCTATCCTTAAGTATCACATGTCACCACATATGGTCAACAGGTAGCCCCATGGTGCGGGGGGAGGGTTCTTACCCTTCTGCAGAGGTGCAGAGGTATATTATGTAAACCTTTATATCTTAGTGATAAATAAGACTTATCGCTGGATTTTAAAAACACTAATAACATGGGCTGTTTTGAGGCAAATCTAACTCAGATTTTCATAGAGACATTGTTAATAGATAAGATTTATTCCATGTATTAATGATTTTGACTATAAATCAAATATTAAACTTACACAATTCCTGAGGGTATTGTGATGTAAGCAGTGATGTAGTTTCGGTTACAGACAGACAGACACTGAATCTCTCTATTATAATAAAAAAGTTTTTATCTATGATGGTATGATCTATTATAGAAGAATTAATCACAAAAGATTTTTACTGTAGAAATGCATTTAAATGATTTTATTATAGAAATGCATTGGAAATTATTCTTAAGATAGAATGCATTAGATAGTATTGAAAATTAATTTTGCTGAAGGAATGCCTTGGAAATGATTTTACTATAGAAACATATTGCAAATGTTTTTACTATAGAAACAAATTGGATATGATTTTAGTACATAGATACATTGCAAATGATTTTTACTGTAGAAATGCATTCAAAATGATTTTATTACAGAAATACATTGCAAATTATTTTTTATAGAAATACATTGGAAAGGATTTTACTATGGAAATACATTGCAAATTATTTTACTATAAAAATGTATTGGAAATAATTATACAGTAGAAATGTATTAGAAATGGTATGCATTGTAAATGATTTTACTATAGAAATACATTGTAAATGATTTTACTATAGATATTCATTGTAAATGATTTTATTACAGAAATACATTGCAAATTATTTTGCTATAGAAATACATTGGAAAGGATTTTACTATGGAAATACATTGCAAATTATTTTACTATAAAAATGTATTGCAAATCATTTTGTTTTAGAAATACATTGGAAAGGATTTTACTATGGAAATACATTGCAAATTATTTTACTATAGAAATACATTGCAAATCATTTTGTTATAGAAATACATTGGAAAGGATTTTACTATGGAAATACATTGCAAATTATTTTACTATAAAAATGTATTTGTAAATAATTATATATATTTACCAACCCCCTCCGCACGAGCAAGATGCGACACAGGGTCAATTTTTTAAGCGGAGTTTAACAGGTTTGAATTCAGAGTTTTCCTTCTCCTAGACTGGTTACCTAGTCAAGGTTAAAGAGTCCAGTCTACCCTGCAAATGATTTTACAATAGAAATACATTGTAAATGATTTTAGTATAGAAATACATTTTAAATGATTTTATTATAGAAATACATTGTAAATGATTTTACAATAGAAATACATTGGAAATGATTTTAGTATAGAAATACATTTTAAATGATTTTACTATAGAAATACATTGTAAATGATTTTACAATAGAAATACATTGTAAATGATTTTATTATAGAAATACATTGAAATGATTTTACAATAGAAATACATTGGAAATGATTTTACTATAGAAATACATTGCAAATGATTTTACAATAGAAATACATTGGAAATTATTTTACAATAGAAATACATTGCAAATGATTTTACAATAGAAATATATTGTAAATGATTTTACTCTAGAAATGCATTGTAAATGATTTTACAATAGAAATACATTGTAAATGATTTTGCTATAGAAATACATTGTAAATGGTTTTACTCTAGAAATACATTGCAAATGATTTTACTATAAAAATACATTTTAAATGATTTTACATTAGAAATACATTGCAAATGATTTTACAATAGAAATACATTGTAAATCATTTTACTATAGAAATACATTGCAAATGATTTTACAATATAAATACATTGCAAATAATTTTACAATAGAAATACATTGTAAATGATTTTGCTATAGAAATACATTGCAAATGATTTTACAATAGAAATACATTGTAAATGATTTTACAATAAAAATACATTGTAGATGATTTTACTATAGAAATACATTTCTAGAAATACATGGTTTTACTATAGTCTCATAATGAAGTAAAAAAAAAAGTAGTAAAATCTAGGGAGTGGTTTATTGTCGGTGGCAGCTTAACTGCGAGGGAGTCTACTCCTTTTCACTAGCAATAGACTAGGAAGATATTGTTTTGCTGAGATGGAGAACAACACCTACCATCAGTTTCCAGATGCCTTACCACACCGATCAGATTACCTTAAGCTATGCTGGTCATGTGCTGAGCTGGCGTGGGTACCAGTATCGAACCTGGAACCTTTCGATTCCTGGGTGAATGTTCTACCAACTAAGCTGAGTCGAATCAATGTGCTATTACAAGCTCGCCCCTAACTTTGGTGCCCCCCCAACCCCCGGGAGAGAACGAGACGAGACGAAGTCGGAGTAAGGAGACGAAGGTATAAAAATAGATAAATAAATAGATAGATACATACAAAAAAAAGAAAAAGAAAAAGAAAAGGAGTACTAGACATCTGGTAGATGTCAGAACTGGAGAGGGGGGAGGGGTAGTTAGAGTTGAATAATGGCCAGGGCAAGATGCCAGCTCATGGTGCGGAGGAGGCGGAAAAAGAAAAAAAATCTATATCTCCGCTCAGTGCACCAGTGGGACTGAACTAGTAAAGATACGAGGAAACGCTGATCACTTCCTACTGCTGATTAAAAAAGGGGGTCCCTAAAAAAAAAACACTATTTGGGTCAGGGATTAAACGTGTTTATCTTGGTAGTGTTTATATTTACCCAAGTGGAGGGGTTAATTGTGTAATGGTTATTGTCATAGTAGGGTAAGTTGATTTTTCACCTTTAAAAAAAATATCAAATTCTCTCAAACAGCAAAAGTTGTGTGTTAGTATACTAAATACTGATACCAAAAAACTAGATCTCTTACTCGCACAATTGTTTGAGGAAATAGCATCAAAGATTGTTTACTAAAATGATCCAAAGAAGAATAGGGGAGGTTGATTTTTCACTTTTTTGAAAATATCAAATTCTCTCAAATAGTGAAAGTTGTATGTTGGTATAATAAATATGGATACCAAAAACTAGATCTTTTACTTGCACCATTGTTTGAGGAAATAGTATCAAAGTTGTATGTTGGTATAATGAGTACTAATGCCAAAAACTAGATATCTGCAACTGCGTGAGTGGTTGAACAGCACAATTTTTGAATGGCAATCTCTGGAATCTCTGGTGCAGTGACTGCAAACATTTCGGGTGGCCAGATTGGATGCCTTCGTTAGGTCCATCAATGCGGTGCAGAGTGACATCCGCTCTCCCGGCACCCCTCCTGCAGCTGGCATAGTGAGATCATGTCCACGGTTGCTTGGAAGCCACACATATATATATGTGATTAAAAAGGGGGTCCCTAAAAAAAACACTATTTGGTTCAGGGATTAAACATCTTTATCTTGGTAGTGTTTATATTTACCCAAGTGGAGGAGTTTGTTGTGTAATGATTATTGTTGTAGGAAAGGGACACAGTGAACTGAGTTCAAACCCGGAACTTGCCTTTGTGGTTAAAGCCAGAGTTCAAATCCCAGATGAGGTTGTTTGCATTTCACATTACACTAATACCCTTGAGAAAGGTACGAATCCAACTATTCTCCCTCCAGCTATGGATAAATTGTTGATTCAGCCTAGCACTTGCTAATTACTCTGTTCACCTTATATATTTGCTTAGTAAACCTTCTTCCCTACCCTTAATACTCTTAGTGTTTCTTCCCATTATTTCTCTTTTAACTCTCATACTCAAGTTACAACATATAGCAAATATTATTTCTAGTAAATTTTTATAGTAAAAATAATTGTCCAATGCATTTTTATAGTAAAAATCATTTCCAATGCATTTTCATAGTAAAAATCATTGTTCAATGCATTTTCATAGTAAAAATAATTGTCCAATGTCCAATGCATTTTCATAGTAAAAATCATTTCCAATGCATTTTCATAGTAAAAATCGTTGTCCAATGCATTTTCATAGTAATAGTAAAAATCGTTGTCCAATGCATTTTCATAGTAAAAATCATTTCTAATGTATTTTCATAGTAAAAATCATTTCCAATGCATTTTTATAGTAAAAATAATTTCCAGTGCATTTTCATAGTAAAAATCATTTCTAATGCATTTTTAAAGTAAAAATCATTTCCAATTCATTTTCATTGAATAAATCATTTCCAATGCATTTTTATAGTAAAAATAATTTCCAATGCATTTTAATAGTAAAAATCATTGTCAATACATTTTTATAGTAAAAATGATTTTCAATGCATTTTTATAGTAATAATAATTTCTCATGCATTTTTTTCTTAAATTACTTGCAATGCATTTTAAAGTAACAATCATTTCCAATGCATTTTTATAGAAAAAAACGTTTTTAATGTATTTTTATTATAGAAATTTTTATTTTCTTCATTTTATGATAAAAATCATTTCCAATGCATTCCAGTCGCCCTGGTCTAGTGCTAGTGAAAAGAGCATAGACTCCCTCAATGTCCAGCTGATAACAACAATAGGCTGCTCTGCCGACTTTACTCTTTTTTTAATTATTTCTTATAGACGCTTATGCAATCAAAATGGATATTATTAGGTAATATTCATTACCAAACTCCACAGTCTTAAGCTGCTCGCAGCAGCTCTCCTATCACTGCGATCATACTGTAAGCTTCTGGCAACAGCTCTCACACATGTCATCTGTTTACTAGCACTGGACTAAGGAGATTATTTTGCCACCTGAGGTCAAGCATTACACCTGCCATCAGCTCTTCACTTTACTGCACAGATCCCTGTGGTACTCATACGCTGAATTGCTGAAGGCCAATATCAAACCAGGAACGTTATGGTCCCTAGTCTGATGTGTATAAATTATTAGGATTTGACAGGAATACTTGAAACCATATAATTGAGTATAAATTATTAGTATTAGATAGGAATACTTGAAACAATATAATTGTGTATAAATTATTAGTATTAGATAGGAATACTTGAAACCATATAATTGTATACAAATTATTAGTATTAGTTAGGAATACTTGAAACCATATAATTATGAATAAATTATTAGTATTTGACAGGAATATTTTAAACCATATAATTGTGTATAAATTATTTGTATTAGATAAGAATACTTGAAACCATATAATTGTGTATAAATTATTAGTATTAGATTAGAATACTTGAAACCATATAATTGTGTATGAATTATTTGTATTAGATAGGAATATGTTAAACCATATGATTGTGTATAAATTATTTGTATTAGATAGGAATACTTGAAATCATATAATTCTGTATGAATTATTTGTATTAGATAGGAATACTTGAAAACATATAATTGTGTACAAATTATTAGTATTAGATAGGAATACTTGAAACCATATAATTATGTATAAATTATTAGTATTTCACAGGAATCTCAGGTGGTAGAGCGTTCGGCTAGAAACCACAAGGTTCTTAGTTCGATACTGGCCCTCGCCAACTCAGCTTATGAGTAGCACAGGGATCTCTGCGGTAAAGTAAGGAGCTGATGGTAGGTGTGGCGCTCCACCTCAGATGCCAAAAACAATCTCCTTGGTCTAGCGCTATTGAAAAGGGGATAGACTCCCTCGCTGATTGGCTGATACTGACTTTAGGTTGCCTGATGACTTTTCTTTATTAGTATTTCACAGGAATACTTGAAACCATATAATTATGTATAAATTATTAGTATTAGATAAGAATACCTGAAACCATATGATTGTGTATAAATTATTAGTATTAGATAAGAATACTTGAAACCATATAATTGTGTATAAATTATTAGTATTAGATAAGAATACTTGAAACCATATAATTGTATACAAATTATTAGTATTTCACAGGAATACTTGAAACCATATAATTATGTATAAATTATTAGTATTAGATATGAATACTTTAAACCATATAATTGTGTATAAATTATTGGTGTTTTTTCATATAACAAATACCAAAACTGCATGAACATTTAGAAGAAATGCTTTTAAAACTGTGCAGTAGCAGCAGCAATGTCAATTTGTGTTAAGGTAACGTTGCCATGGCAAAGACAATCTCAGCCCGAGTGCAGGAGGTAGGGATAGATAATCTATCACAGCTTGATGAGCAGATGCTGGCCTTTAAATGTTTTCCTGGGGCGGGGAGCACCTCTGGGAAAATCTGGTTGGATATTACACAGTTCCCTCCCCTCCCCCTCTCATTTTCTCAGTCCACTAACAGCATGAGTTCCTGTGACTCTCTCTCTCGCTATACATCCATGGCAGGTTCTCTTACATGGTATTGGACACTGATTTTTAGTAAAGAAATGCATTAGACAATGATTTTTACTATAGGAATGCATTGGACAATGATTTTTACTATAGGAATGCATTGGACAATGATTTTACTATAGGAATGCATTGGAAAATGATTTTTACTATAGGAATGCATTGGACAATGATTTTTACTATAGGGATGCATTGGACAATGATTTTTACTATAGGAATGCATTGGAAATGATTTTTACTATAGGAATGCATTGGAATGATTTTACTATAGAATGCATTGGAAAATGATTTTTATTATAGGAATGCATTGGACAATGATTTTACTATAGGAATGCATTGGGAATGATTTTTTACTATAGGAATGCATTGGACAATGCATTGGACAATGATTTTTACTATAGGAATACATTGGAAAATGATTTTTACTATAGGAATGCATTGGACAATGATTTTTTACTATAGGAATGCATTGGAAATGATTTTTATTATTGAATATATGAAAAATTATTTTAATTATAGGAATGCATTGGAAATTTAGTAGTTTTACAATAGAAATACATTGCAAATGATTTTCCGAAAGTAATGTATTGGAATTAATTTTACTATAGAAATGCTTTGGAAATTATTTTACTATAGAAATGCTCTGGAAATTATTTTACTTTCTTTCTTTTCATTTCCAGTTCTTCTTTCTTTCTTTCTTTCTTTCTTTCTTTGTCTGTTCATATCTATTATCTATCTATCTCAAATTGTTCTTTCTTTCTTTCTTTCTGTTCATATCTATCTATCTATCTATCTATCTAAATTGTTCTTTCTTTCTTTGTCTGTTCATATCTATCTATCTATCTATCTATCTCAAATTGTTCTTTCTTTCTTTCTGTGTTCTCTATCTATTCTATCTATCTATCTATCTCAAATTGTTCTTTCTTTCTTTCTTTCTTTCTTTGTCTATCTATCTATCTATCTATCTATCTCAAATTGTTATTTCTTTCTTTCTTTCTTTCTTTGTGTTCATATCTATCTATCTATCTATCTATTATCTATCTCAATTGTTATTTCTTTCTTTCTTTGTTCATATCTATCTATCTATCTATCTATCTATCTCAAATTGTTCTTTTTCTTTCTTTCTTTCTGTTCTCTATCTATCTATCTATCTATCTATCTATCTATCTTCTTTCTTTCTTTCTTTCTTTCTTTCTTTCTGTGTTCATATCTATCTATCTATCTATCTCAAGTTATTTATTCTTTTCTTTTTTTATTAATCTTATCATGGCTGAGATCTAGCAACACAGGAGGTCAAAGGTGACCAACAGCTGTGCAAGTTGCCAGAACTGATTGCAAGCCAGCCCACATGTTGAGGTACGACAGGTTTTGTTGGACTTATTTAGTTAAGGTTGGTCTAACTTGCTTGCTATCCCTAATATTGGGCATTTTGACTGTTTTAACTAACTAATTGAGTAGCTCTTTTATTAGAATTCTGAGATATGGGGGCTATCGTTCTTTGTCTGTTGAAGTATAGGAGTGACCCTTATTTAGGTCTATCTCCGGTGAGGTCTGAATCAGAAGAGGGCGGATTTGCCTAATTCGGCTTTGCCACCAAATTATGCTGGCTTGTGATTGGTTGGTTCGAAACAGAGGCTCACAGACAAAGGGCGTTAACTCCCATACCCCAGAATTCTAATACTTTCCACCCTGATCAATTGGCTGGGACGTTAGAATACACCGACTGCACCTCTGCAGAGGGTTAAGACTCCCCTCAATGAGGCAACCTGTTGTCCGTGGGTGGTGACCTGTGATGCTTAAGGATAGAACCCAGGTGGTTGAGCAGTCCATACCTTGCAATACTCCAATTTGGCCTTTTCTTGGGCTAGACGGTCGGTCAGAGAGGCCCCCTCCGATCAATCAGCTGGTCACATCAAGCCCTAGCACCAATATGATTGCCCCCTATTGCTATGGCAAGCTCCAACCCTTTTTATCATATGGGTGCTAGAAGGCAGTGGCTGAAGGTATTCATGTCCTGGGCATGACTTTAAACATTAACTGATGGTCAGGTTCCAGTTCTGAATGTTAGTGGAATGTGGAGCACTCCCATTGCTCCCAGGTCCATTCTGACCCGGAGTGGTAGTACCTGTTAGGGTCCCATCTATGGGTTAAATAGAAAATTTATTTACCAAAAAAAAAATTGAGTTAAAAAATTTTTCTTCTAAACTATGGCTACGAATCTTTCAAAACTTTGCCGGCATTAAATGACCCACTGAGGTTGATATGCCATAAAACAAACCAAACCAAACCTACACCTTAAACCTTGATCTTGCATGTGGGTGTGTGCAGTCAAACGTAATAATGGGGCCCTAAATTCTATTAAACCAGGGGCTTCTTAAGGTCCAAATCCGGCTATGACCACAAGAGGATTATTTACTAAGCTTTGTTTAGTTGTGGCACAAGGCCATATGTATAGAGCTCACTAGTAATGGTTTGCCTGGCTAGCTTGCAAAGGTCCTGACCCTATTTTTAAAAAATTAGGAATCGCTTAGCTCAGTCGGTCGAGCGTCAGCCTAGGGACCACAGGGTCCCGGATTTGATACCAGTCCTTGTCAACTCAGTAATGGTAGGTGTGGCACTCTACCTCAGGCGCAAAAACAATCTCCTTAATCTAGTACAGGGTTTCCCGGTCAGGAGTGTTTGCACCCCTGGGGGTGTGAGCATCATTCCAGGGGGTGTGAGAAGCGTCCGTTTAAATTTAGATTAAATTTTTTTCTTTTGTAATTAATATTATTCATATTTGCGTTTCTTTATTTCACATTATTATCATTACCCTTCATCATGTCGTGAGTGTTTAGAGAGTGAAATATATATGATCTTTTGATAAAACTGTAGTATGGATTTCACATTCTATATTTTTGAACAAAAGTATTAATTATAGGGATGCGAGGTCAGAGCAAAACTCTTTTAAGGTTGCAGGAATAGAAAGAGGTTAGGAACCACTGGTCTAGTGCTACTAAAAAGGAGATAGATTCCCTCGCTGTCTGGCTTTAGGCTACCATGATGACTTTACATTTTTTTTTTACTACTAATAATAATATCTTTTCAGCGAGTATATTAGGTCTGAGACCTGTCAGCTGTTCCTTATATCTAAAAAATTTCACTTAAGCACTAATATCCTTGGGAAAGGTATGAATCCTACTCTCCCTCCAGCTATGGGTAAATAGTAGGGCAGACTGGGCTCTTTAACCTTGGTTAGGCAACCGGTCTAAGAGAAGGAAAACTCTGAATTCAAACCTGTTAAACTCTGCTTGAGAAATTGACCTTGTGTCACATCCTGCTCGTGCGGAGGAGTTGGTAAATATATATATCTAAAACATTTAGGGCATCTCACGTGGTGTAATTGTTAATGAGTTTGACTCTTATTGGGCACCCCATAATTCTGGCCTTGTACCACATCTAAGCTAAGCTTAGTAAATAACTATATTTAAAACATTTATCTTATTTACAATGAATATATATATTCTTTCTTCCACAATTCATCCAACTTTGCCTTAGCAGCTCCCCTTTTTTAAAAGACTGACGCAACACAATCTTCCTACGCCTTTCACCTTGATCTGGCATCGTACAGTTTAGAGAGACGTATAATAATTGATACCTCTGGAGCAGGTGGTGCAGGGCTGTGTGCATATTTAACGCTTATGAGTTTGATTCTCATTAGGCGCCCTTTAATTCTGACCTTGTGCCACATCTAAGCTAAGCTAAGTAAATAACTATATTTAAAACATTTATCGTATTTTCCATTGAATAAACAGCGTTTACGGACATACTGGAGAAAAATTGACCGAAAAAATTGTTTTAAATGTATTAAAAATAAATTACATGTGTAATATTATTTTGCTTTTTTCTTTTTTTAAAAAAAATTTTTTACTGATGTTACTACTTTTCGACTTAGACAAAAATTAGACCTTAAATAATTGTGGTAGTAAGCAAACAAACATGGTCGGTCTTGCAGAAGCTTTATTCTACATAGAATACAGTGGTGGATTTTTGACCAGTTTATATAGTAATTAGAAGGGTAGGGGAGGTAACTCAGTTACCTATTACAATAATCGATTTAATTAATTTTAATTCGTTTTAAAAAATGAAAAGCAGACGAAAATTTGAGTATACCTAATATAATATAATATATATATTCTTTCTTCCACAATTCGTCCAACTTTGCCTCAGCAGCTGCCCCTTATTTAAAAAGACTGACGCAACACGATCTTCCTACGCCTTTCACCTTGATCTGGCATCGTGCAGTTTAGAGAGACGTATAATTGATACCTCTGGAGCAGGTGGTGCAACTTGTCGCTGCAGAGCCGTGTGCATATTTAACGCTAGTTAAACAGCTGATGGCAACTGCTGACTACTACTACAACTACTACTACATACACTACTACTAATACTACTATTACTACTACTATCCATTCAACTAGACAACACGACATCGTTACTATTTCTACTATTTAAGTGTTCTTGACTGAAAACCGTAAGTAGCAGACCTCTCCCCACTCCCCTTGTTCAGTTCGAGCACTTGTCTGTCGGACCTGGTTCGACTCAGTAAAAGAAAAACACAGCTCAAATTTTGACGAATGTAATTCCTACCTCACTGGAAATTTTTACCGGAAAAGCAAAATACCAACAGGTATTTTATTCACACCCTTTTTTTAAAAAAGAATATATATATATATTTATTTCTTATTTTAAAAATGTAAGAATTTCTACGTGAAGTGCTAAGAATATTTATATTTAAAGTGTTTAACTGAACCAAGGTTTATGTTTGTTTCTTTAAATTTCATTTACAATTAATATTTTGTTCACACACAGCATTGTTATCAGTTGTGTGTAAATATGTGGAGATACAGGAGTAGAACATTTTATTAATGCTTAAAAAACGAATATTTTGTTCATTATCAGTTAAAAGGAGTCGAGATAAAAACAAGAAAACAATGTTTTCTTTCTTTCTTTTTATTATCTCCTTTTAATTGATAAGGAACAATATATTCGGTGTTTTTAAAGCATTAGTGTAATACAAATTTCAGTTGATTTAACGGTGCAAAAATGAAAACATTGTTTTTTCAATCATAATTTTCATTATTTCCGCAAGCTGAAATTTTTTTAAAAAAAAATCATCAGGAATTTTTAAAAATGTTTCTTCTTTCGAATGGACAAAAAAATCTCAAGATAATAATAACCTTTATGCAAGTTTCATTGTGTTAAATATAGGGGCGGGGTAAATTTTACAGGGAAAATTGGTGGTACCTACTATATACATATATGCAAACAATTATTCTAAAAGATTTGTATAAGGTTAAGTTTTGGTATTCGAATTATTTGGTTTTTACATTCTTTCAGAGATATCGTCTCTATGTTACCCTTTTTTTCATTTTAATCTTTAATATTTTTATTTTATTCAATCATTTTTTTAAATCTACGTATGATTATTTATCTTTTATCTTCTTGATAGATAGATAAATAAATAAATCCTTTAAAAACAAAGGCGATCTCTTATCTACAGCGTCAAACGACAACGTGTTTTTATCCGAGCTACAATCATCGTACGTAGTAAGTAGTACGCCCTTTAAAAAGATAAACCCCTCAATTACTATTTTGTCCCTAAAAGAAAGAAAAAAAGCTCAATTGTGTTATATCAATTTGGGGTACTACTTATTGTTTTGATTTAAGAATTATTTGAAGATCTAAATTATTTAAATTTAAATACGCATTATTGACAATATTTTCTTTTACTCTCCCCAAGTAAGAAAGAAAACCTTTCCTTTCTAAGAAAGGAAAGGTTTTCTTTCTTTAATAACAACCCCTTTTGAAGTTAAAGAAAGGCTTTCTTTATCTTCAATAGGGGTATTTTAAACTTACTTTCATTTTAATATTTTTCACCAAATTTATGAGAAACAATTGTTTTATAAGAAGCTAAAAAATACTTTGAAAACATTATTATATAATGTGATTTTAAAAAAATTGAATTGCTATTGTAAAAATACAGATTGTACACACACAACTACATACATACTATATTCTACAATATACATACTATACTAAACACGACCGCCGTCCCATGATAGTTGTGACATCTAATCTCCAAAATATATATCCTGCAAATGTAACAGGTATTATGTTACTGATTTAAAAAATTAAATTTAGAAACTACAATTGTTTTAAAATTGGATAAAAATACTTTAAAAACATTAAATGCGATCTTTTTTTAAATTTCTTTTTAATCAAATTGCTATTGTAAAAATACAAATTGTATACAAAAATACAGTATACTGTTGTGTATATTATCATTTTTTTTAAATACTATACTAAACACGACCTGCTGTCCCATAATAATTGCGACATTTAATGCCTAAAAAATATATATGCAAATGTAACAGTTATTATTATGGCACAGTAAAAAAAAAAAAAACAGGTAGTTTTTTTTTTTTTTTTCATTAAATTTAGAAAATAAAAAAATGTTTTAAGAATATAACTATAAAAAATACTTTGAAAACAAACACACACACACACATATTGCGAACTTTTTATTCAATTACTATTGTAAAAATAAAATTTGTAAAAAGAAAAAAAAAAAGTATATTACTGCTGTCCCATAATGGTTGTGACATTTAATCTTTAAAATATATATGCAAATGTAACGGGTATTATGATACAGGAAAATAGCCTAGGTAATTAATACGTTCCAAAATATTTATTCAATTCCATATTTGGCCATTGATTTTTAAGTTTTGATTTCCAGTGAATATCCAAACAGACCCTCCTTCTCCCCCTATTTGGAAAATTGGCGCAACATAGTCTTCCTACCTCTTGTTTCTTTCAGTTTGGCCTTTTTATTTAACTGTGTGTAATTTACAAACTTTTAATCTCTACATGCGTAGCTTTTTAAAATCTTGTTTTGTGTTATGGTTGATGAACCTGTTTTGCACACCCCTGGAACGTGAGTTCGTTCCTCGCTCTGGCAACACTCTAAATTTAAAATTACTTTTTTTTTTTCATCTGTTGTCCCCACTCCCAAATAAAATTTAAAAAATTGTGGGGTGGGGTAGAAAATTCCGATTAAATTTTGGTTAATTTATTCATTCACCGCAAAAAATATGACCAATTAAATTATTCGTAACTATAATCGTAACATTTGTCCTTTAAACATGTGTTTATAGGCGATTTTCGACTTGTGTCGGTAAGATAAGGGAGGCTACTCCCATACCTGATATTTAATAAATAAAAAAAATGTAGGCAAAATTTCCAAAATCCTCGCTATTCACCACAGATAATATCTTAAAAGAAAAATTAAATTCACCCAAAAAGTGAGGGTGGGGAGAGAAATAGGTGTGCGCAGAAGTTTCCAGCGAAGTCCTCTAAATTTTCAAATAGAGGGCACCAAGAATTTAGCACATGATGTTGTACTTAATTGACCCAACAAATGAGTATACTGCTCCCATTCACTTTCATTTTACCGACATATTCCGAAAAATCGTCTAAAACATGAATTATCTTACTTTTTTTCTTCTTTTTTTTCCATAACATTCTTTTTCTTTTTCTTTTTTTTTTAATAAGAAAAGTAATTCTAAGTGACCAATGTTGTTATTTAGTAATTTGCTTATTCGGGTATATCAACATCGGGTTGCTAACAGACAGAACCTTCTTAACTGTTCCTAGGCGGTCAGTGAACTGTAACTATTGAATTCTGCCAAGAAAATGTCATAATATTGACATTTTTAGCAGAATTCTGTATTCATGGTTCTAAAAAAAAAACGTATAGAAACTTATAAAAATCTTCTGATATAATTATTCAAACTCTTATCTTTATAGACAAAAAAATAAGTTTTTTTTTATCGGTTCATATTATTTTTTTTCTGATTTTATAAAATAAAATAGCGGTGAGAAGACCTCCTAAAAAAGATATCCCCCCCCCCCGATATATTTTTAGAAAAAAACCTATTTCAAACATAATTTTATCAACAGGTGAATAATTATTACCGAAATTTTCGTGAAAATTTGACTGTTAGTTGATTTTTCATAGAATTTTTTTTTAAGCCGGTAGTCATAACTTGTTTTTGGCTACGTTAAATTTCAATTGATTTAACTGCGAAAATGTAAACATTGTTTTCTTTCGTATTTTTTTTTTTATTTCCGTAAACTGAAAATTTATTAAAAAGCCATCAGGGTTTTTTTTGTTTCTTCTTTTGAATGATCCAACAATTCTGAAGATAATATTAACCGTTATTCAATTGTTCATTGTGTTAAATATAGGAGGGTAAATTTGACACGGCAGATTGGAGGTCCCTGGCGGTCACCCAATTTGAAATAAACGGATGCATTGTTGCTTAACTTCGGAAACTGGTGCTTTCGACATGACTTTACTCGTATCAGTCATTCTTAGAATTATTTTTGTTTCTAGATTATTCTTGAATCATATCCTTGTTAAAAACAAAACAAAAAAAACAACAATTTGATAGCTCGTCGTGGTACAAGGTCATGATATATAAGAGTCGCTTGTTCACTGAGGTTCAAACTCTCTATGGTGCTAAAATAGTGAGTTTTATCCTCACTGTGTGCTCTACACTCGTGATTCTAAATAGTCTGAGAGACGAATGATCTTGGTTGAGCGAACAAGAAAGATCACATTACTGTTGTTCAAAAATCTAACGTACCTAAAAAAAACAATAACATGATGGGTTTTTTTTAGACGTTTTGTTTTAAAAAAAAAACATGTCTTAAAAAATAAAAAGTGGTTTATCAAAATAACCAGCTTGAATTAAAATTATTTATCGGCTTTAAAAACCTCATTAAGATTTTTTAATTAGCCAAAATTTTAAATGAAAAAAGCCTTTGATTGCTCAAAATCCAACCGTGACCTTTAAAAACACAGTAACCGACTGACCGGCTTGCGTGCTATGTATGTATGTATGTATGTATGTGTTGGTGTGTGCTAGAATTAACTTCAGATTAGGGACACTTACTATGACACATACCCTCGGGGCTTCATTTAAAAAAAAAAAATTATTTTATTTAAAAAAATTTTAACACTAAAATGTGGTTTATATAATTTTTATTTTTTTATTTTTATTTTTTTAAGAGTCTTACATCTGATAAATGAAAATAACTTCGGGTCTCAGTAGGTAAATGTCCGTCCCCCAGATATTCGTGTGTCAGTGCGTCTGTCTCTCTTTGCTATTTAAAAAAAAAAAAAAAAAAATTTATAGATGTAGGATTCCCGTGTATTGAAATATATAAAATTCATTCATTGATAAATCAACACTGAAAATTTCATTTAAAATCGGATGATTCCCTGATTTTTTTGTAGTTTCTTTTCAATTGAGAGGGTTAATTTATTTTGTAAACATAGATTTTACGCACGCCATCTTTAGACAGCGTTTACGGTCATATTTGAGCAAAATTGACCGAAAAAATCGTTTTAAATTTATTGAAAATAAATCACATGTAATATTTTTATTTAAAAAATTTTTTTTTTTTTTTTTACTGGTGTTCATTAAATCTTTCCGATTTAAACAAAAATTTAACCTTGAATAATCAAGATTTTGGCAGACCCTAATATTTATTTATATCTCAGTGATCTGAGATCACTGATCTCAGATCAGTGATCTCTATATTTAAAAAGCATTTTTTTTTTAAACAAATTTAAAGCAGACCGGATATTAATCAATGAATCTTTTTCCCTTCTTCAAATCATCACAAACTTAAAAGAATTAAAAAAAAAATCTGAATTATTATTTTGATATCGCGGATATTTTATTGAAATATGTTGGAACCAAATATAGTCACTTGTTGATATCACGCGTGTCTTTCATTCATTCATTTGTAGCGTTTTCAATTTACGTTTTTTTTTCTTTTTCTTTTTTTTTTACTTTTTTTTCCTGTTTTTTTTTTTTTTTTTTTCTAAACTGCATTTCTTCCTTTTAGAAAATATAAGTGTCAAAATATTTGATAAATAATTTTTTTTTACTGATGCTCATCATGTTACTACTTTTTTATTTTGTCTTAGACAAAAATTTGACCTTAAATAATCGGTTAAATTAATTTTGATTCGTTTTTAAAATGAAAGCAGGCGAAAATTTAGGCTTACCTAAGAAAATAATCTATATCTAAATATATTGATTTTTTTTTTATTTGTATTTTATTTAATATTGTATTGTTTTTATTTTCGAAACTCGGTCGTGTTTATTAAAAAAAAAATCGTGACAGTTGTTTTTGATTTGAAATAAAATGAAAATACCGAAAAAAAAAAAAAAATTTTAAAAGGAGTGTGTGGGGGTACGTACATTATTTTCATTTACTTTGAAGAATTTTTTATTTTTTTTATTCAATACTTTTGTGTTTGTAAATATTGGCTCAGCAGGTAGTTGAATGATTATTATTGTGGTGTGCAAAATCCAGTGGGGGCGTTGGATCACGTGACAAGCACATTCACGTAAGTAAATAAATAAATAAATAAATAAAAATGTGTTTAATTTACAAGTGATTGTATTTGGTTCCAGCAGATTTCAATTAATTTTTATCGGCGAAATTAAAGTAATAATTCAGATTTTAATTATTGTTTCGTGATTGCGCGCTATTCTGCATTAATACAAAAAACAACCCCCCCCAAAAAAAAAAAACAAACCCCACCTGCTTAGATTTTGTCAGCATTCCTCTTCGTGGGTGGAGAGGGCTCAGGCACCGGACAATAAACCCAGTCCTCACCTCTTTTTAGACGAAGTGTGGTGCTGCCTGATAGATGAGGTGTATGGAAGGATTCTCCCTGGAACTAAGCCGAAAAATGTACCTAGGCTAAAACCTCTGATCAATTGACCTTCAGGTCTGTGTTCTACTGCTAATACATGTGTACATCCTGGTATAATGGTTAGCAGTCTAGTTACGCATATCACTTGCTACTGAATAGCAAGTTTGGTCATCGTTGGATGCTTTATACTTGCAACTTTGTGTTACACTATCATGTGGCGAACGGGTTAGATAAATAAGGGTGTTCCATCATGGTGTGTAATGCAATGGTTAGCATGATCATCTGGCACAGGGTTTCTCAAAGTGGTCTACATAAACCTCCTGGGGTCTACAAGGGGTCTATAGAAACTACTAAGCTAGGCACTGGCAAAAAAAATCGGATACTACGAGTTTTAAAAGCGAATTAAAAAATAATTAAATCGATTATTTAAGGTCAAACTTTGTCTAAATCGATAAGTAGTAACATAATGACCATCATTAAAAAAAGAAAAATATCATTACATATGCAGTTTATTTTTAATACATTTAAAGGGATTTGTTTTGGTCAATTTCGACGCGATCCGCCATTCTCTCTTTTTCAAGGGTTTTAAGCGCTTGTTTACAATTTTAATATAACATTCGCGATTGCAAAAAAAAAAAAAAATTACCAAAAATCAGGTAATTATCCGATTTTAATGAAATTTTCAGTATTGATTTATCAATTAATGAATTTTATAATGCATCAGTTATTTTATTTCAAAACTTTAATTTAGTATTTTTGCTATGAAAAATTAATATATAAAATTCATTTAAAATATGAAAAGCCTGATGTTAAGTTTAAGATGTTATATTTTTAGATTCTAGAAATAAATATCTACTTAATGCAAACCTTATTTTATTACATCAAAGTATACTTTTTGAAGAAAAACTCTATTGAAAATGTACCCCCCCCCCTTTTTAAGCAGAAAAAATATCGATGTATAATTTTTTCTTTTATAAGATAATAGCCAATTAAATAATTATCGAAATGAGTAAAAAAGAAATCTCCAAAAAATTTAATTTATTATTTTTTTACATTTTATTTTTCGATTTTCGGTACTTATTTTCTCATAGAAAAGCCAGCGTAATTTTTTTTTGTTTCTATTCATAACTTTAGTCTTTTATCTCTTTATTTATACTGTAATTAGAAAACTATGAAACCAACCCGAAAAAAATGTTACGCCCCCAAAATAAGGGTGTCAAAATTAAGTGACCTGAAAAAAAAATGAGTTTTGAAATAAAATAAATAATGCATTATAAAGATCATTCATTGATGAATAAACACTGAAAATTTCATTAAAATCTGATAAATCCCTGATTTTTGGTAAATTATTTTCTGTACTAAAGTCATTTTGTCAAAAACGCAGTTTAGCCTCATTTTGGGTATACCTAGTTTGAGCCCATCACATTAGGAAAATGTGCTTCCTTTGTAAGTTATTAAGTTAGTATTAAATATTTGTAGCTCTTTTTTACACGTTATGCTTACTTTACTGTTTATTTTATGGTAATTTTATAATTAACAGTTTTACATAAATGTTTATGCAGAATTCATTAATTACATAATTGATTGCAATAAAACAACTGCAAGGTGGACTGGGCTAAGGAGGGGGTGTCCATAAGGTCAATTAAATTTTTGTCGGAGTCGACAGATTTAAAAGTTTGAGAAACTCCGGTCTAACAGATCCATTATTTACTGAATAGCGAGTTCAATCCTTGCTGGATGCATCATATTTGTGACCTTGTGTCACATCCTATCCATGGTGAACAGCTTGGATAAAAAAATAGCGTCCAATCAAATAAATTTCAATCTTCTAAAATGTTATTGTCACAGCTTACTTATTAGGTAAAAAGCAGAATATTGGATGTGTCGGTGATGACGGGGGTATATTTTAAATTTGAATTCTATTTATAATATTTCATTCATTTCGTTTAAAATGACAATCTTTTCTGTTTTAAATATTGAAATTGCTAAATTTCTAACCAATTTCTAGTTGTGAAAATGAGGATTTTTTTTGTGCTTTGTAGTAGACGATCTTTGATGCTATTTCCTCAAACAATGTGCAAGTAAGAGATCTAACAGATCCTCAATAAGTCCTAGGCCTAACAAATAAAACAACAACTTTTTGGCAAAATTCGACTTTATTCATCCTTCTAGGGTGATACACTAATTCAATGCTTATCTCACTATTCGATGCCTTTTTTGTAGAACAATTTGTCTTTGGTCTCAAAATATGCCACAGTTTTTGATATTAATGTTACTTCTTCATTGGAGCCTAATCTCTTTCCCTAGAGCATTCTTTTAAGGTTTGCAAACAGCCAATAGTCACTGGGGGCCAAATCTGGAGAATAGGGTGGGTGCGGAAGCAATTTGAAGTGCAATTCAGGTGGTTTTACCATTGTTGCGATCGACTTGTAACACGTTGCATTGTCTTGGTCAAAGAGTACTTTTTCTTCTTTCATTTGTGGCCGTTTTTTTGTCAATTTCTTCCTTATACGCACCAATAATGCTATATCCAGATTTGAATCTGGAGTGAAGTGGTGAATCCATTGTCACACCCGCCCTGTCGGCTGGGGCGTTAGAATGCACCGACTGCACCTCTGCAGAGGGGTAAGACTCCCCCAATGGGGCCACCTGTTGGCCGTGGGTGGCGACCCGTGATGCTTAAGGATAGGCCCAGGTGGATGAGCAGTTCATGACATGCAATACTCCACTTTGGCCCTATCTTGGGCTAGATGGGCGGTCGGAGAGGCCCTCTCCGATCAATGGGCTAGTCACGTCAAGCCCTAGCACCTATATGATTTTCCCAACCCTATTGCCCTTATGGCAAGCCCCCAAACCCATTTTATCATATGGGTGCTAGAAGGCGGTAGCTGCGGGTCTACATGTCCTGGGAATGACGTTAAACTCTATCTGATGGTGAGGTTCCAGTTTTGGAGGTTTGGGGAATGTGGAGCACCCCTTCATCACCATTGCTCCCTGCTCCACTCTGACCTGGAGTGGTAGTACCTGTTAGGATCCCATCTATGGGTTAAATAGAAAAATGTATTTATAAAAAAATTGTATTATCCATTAAGAATTGATTTATTTCAAAACTTTGTCGGCATTAAATGACCCACGAGGTTGATATGCCGTAAAACAAAACAAACCAAACCATTGTCACATATTTATACAAAAACTCCTTTTTGTTGCGTTGAAACAGTTGCAAACAACGTTCTAAATCATCAACGCATTGTTGTTTTTGATTGACTGTGAGCAAATGCAGCACCTACTTTGAACACAGCTTTCTCATTGACAAATGTTCATGCAAAATGGTGAATACACTGCCTTCTGATATCTTCAACTCCTTTGCTATCTCACGCAACTTCAATTTACGATCAGCCAAAACTAGTTTGTGGAGTTTTTTGGTGTTTTCCGGGACAACTGCTGAATTTGGGCGACCTGAGTGTTCAGCATCATTTGTGTCTGTACGACTGCGTTTAAAGTCAGCATACTACCTCTTAACTGTTGTTTCCGATGGAGCAGAGTCTGAATAACACTTTATCAAGCCATTGCTTTGCTTGAACAGTATTTTTTCCCATCAGAAAGCAATGCTTTATCAACACAGGAAATTCAGATTAATCCATTGTTTTGAAAATTTGCAACAGTAGCTTCATTTAAATAACTGTAATTTGTAAACTAATCTGATTGGGCTCAAATTTTGACACATGCCATTTGAAGGTTAATAGTTTATAAAAATAGTATGGATTTTGTTATATTAGTGGCGCCATCTATATGTCAAGCCCGGGACTTATTGAGTGATGTGTTAGTTTTTTGTATCAGTATTCCATTATTCCTAAATACAAATTTCGCTGTTTGAGAGAATTTGTGTAACGTTCTAATAGCGATATGTGTTGTATAGCGGGTCTTGTCAACTTGCCTCTAAATTCACAGCACTAAAAAGGTATTCCCGCCCTGTCGGCTGGGGCGTTAGAATGCACCGACTGCACCTCTGCAGAGGGGTAAGACTCCCCCAATGGGGCCACCTGTTGGCCGTGGGTGGCGACCCGTGATGCTTAAAGATAGAGCCCAGGTGGATGAGCAGTTCATGACATGCAATACTCCACTTTGGCCCTATCTTGGGCTAGACGGGCGGTCGAGAGGCCCCCTCCGATCAATCGGCTGGTCACGTCAAGCCCTAGCACCTATATGATTTTCCCAACCCTATTGCCCTTATGGCAAGCCCCAACCCCTTTTATCATATGGGTTCTAGAAGGCGGTGGCTGCGGGTCTACATGTCCTGGGAATGACGTTAAACTCTATCTGATGGTGAGATTCCAGTTTTGGAGGTTTGGGGAATGTGGAGCACCCCATCACCATTGCTCCCTGGTCACTCTGACCCGGAGTGGTAGTACCTGTTAGGGTCCCATCTATGGGTTTAAATAGAAAAATCTATTTATAAAAATTGTATTATCCATTAAGAATTGATTTATTTCAAAACTTTGTCGGCATTAAATAACCCACTGAGGTTGATATGCCATAAAACGAAACAAACCAAACCAAACCAAAACAAAAAGGTATTCATTACACGACAGTCGTCTTGTCAATAAAAAGGTACAATGCGAGAAATATCTTCACAAGCTGCTTAGCTTTTATTTTCAGGGTTGTTTCGGAGAGGAGGAAAAGCAGAGAGAAAGAGAGAGAGGACACTGTTAAATTACTGTAATCCCACACTAGGGACCAGAGGCCCGTCCATACCCTAGGCCTCGGAAAGCAAAAAGAGGCCGGTATTTTTCTTCGTCGTTCCATGTCACCACCGGTTCCAGTCAACATCCGAAACTTCCGGTTGGCTTTCACTTCCCCATACGGGTGTCATGCCCTGGTCAAATCATCGTTCATCACACCACGCTTTTTCAAAGCCTCCACCTTGTCTCATTTCTTCTTTGTCCTTTTTCTATAGTAGTCCTCGCAAAACTCAGGACCTTCACCATCTTGCTACATTTGTTATTTAAAAAAACATGAAAAATCAACCTACCCTATTGTTGGCAACTAAACTGGCACCCTCATATCCCACGCCTCGGCTTGTCTGGTGAGGTGTGTATGTTGACACCCAGCATCACTGTGAAAGGACCGACGAGCTCCAAGGGAGCCAACACCCCTCCACACCAATAGTTGTAGGATTGCAGTACTTAGTACTCGCATTTGTGATACTATAATTTAGGAAGAACATGGTCAGAAAAAACCCAAAAAAAACAAATAAATAAAAATAGAAAGTGTTAAAGTCCAGGCATAGGTAGATGCGTGGGTGGGTGGTTGTCCCTTTTACGAACACAAAAGATCAGGCCGTAGGGTTTGAGAGGGTTTTACGACCACCGTGAAGTGGGACCACTTGGTGATAATATCTTTAGGCATCTAGAAAAAAGGATTTTTATGAGGAAAATTTTTTTTTGAAAAAATTAATGGTTGAAGTATTGAAGACACTACGTCTGGAAAAGGATTTAATTACTTTAATTTCAAGGGTTAATGTCGTCTAGAAGTCGGTGATTGAATTTAAGTACTGGCCATCTGTGTGGTCCGGAGCAGGGGGATGGTGGAGAATTTTACATAAATTCAGCTAAACTTCAGCACTTAGTCAGTTAGAGCCCGAGCCGTTGAGGTGTGAAGGTAGCAGTAGAGAGGAAGCTGATAGTCAGCTGTGAGATAGATTGCTAAAGTATCTCAGATCCCTTCTTCCATCCGCGTCTTGTTTACAAACTTTGTAGTTTTTGTTTGCTTTTAATCCTTGTGAACCTGTCTCTGACTCGTGCCCTTCAAATCAACCAGCACAGAATATCACAATGTTTGAGAGTCTAGACATTGTGCATCAAAGGTGCAAGAGTGCAGAATAGGGATTCTCACACATTAATCCCCAAATGGGTTAGATGGGGCTCCTTAGTCTTGGATAGCAATCCATCTAGACAAGGAAAAGTCTTTTATAAAACCTCTGCCGCCTAGCGGCTATACCTCATTCCAAGGAAAGGCTAGGGGAGTAAACCCAGAAATCAAATCTGGAGCTGGAGTACCTGTGGTAAGTGTGATGCTGAACTTCAGCGCTATCCATCAATTTCTGCATCACTGTCGTTGCCAAACTGGATTGATTTTTTTTTTTTTTTTCCCCCCCCCCCCCTTTGGACCATAACGGCTCTGTGAGTACTACTGCTTGGGTGATAGCTCATCCTTCATATCAACCCACCCAGGCTATGTGGTTCCACATTTTTGGATGGATGCCAATGATTTAAGATTAGGTCTGGTATTCTGGCTTTGATTAGGTTATGTCTATATCCCAAAATTCCAGAAAATTCTGAGTCTCATTTTCTTGGACATGGTTTCTGCATTATACAATTAGTGAATATGCTCAAATTTTTAATCTTTTGCACAATTCCCAGTGGATCTCCTCTCCCACTCAGTCATGTCTACTCTTGTATTCCTTTTGTGCCTGTTTGCTGCATTCAATTATTGTGATAGATTATTTCACCTCTGTCACCATCCAACCTACACTTGCTCTTCTGTTTTGTTTTTGTTTTTTTTGCTTTGATCTACTACTTGTCCTTATGCCATTTTTTTGTGCTGCTATTTATAGATTCAGTTTCTCTCTTGAGGTGTTCTTTTCATAGCCATGTCCAGGTAATCTTATTATTATTATTATTATTATTATTATTATTATTCACTCCTTTTGAGTTTTTCACATCAGTGTTAGCTGATGGTCTTTCACTGGAGTCTGAGTGACGAAAAGTCTCCTCAGGACTCTTCTGAGTATTCTGGCAGATTGCAGCAGTGCAGTATTCTGGATGGTCTCAATTCTTCCTCTGATTTCCAGATTTTCCAATCTTTTTTCCAATCTTTTTGGACCGTTCCAAGTGCACCAACTACAATTGGTATCACTTTGACTTTCATATTCCATAACTTTTTCAGTTCTCTGGCAAGGTCCAGGTATTTGTCCATTTTTTTCGTTTTCCTTCAGCTTCACCCTATGATCTGCTGGAAATGCAAAATCCACCAGTTGACAAGTTCTTTCTTTTTTGTTAATCAACACTAATTATTATTATTATTATTATATTATTATTATTATCATTAACTAGCAGGACCTGTTGATATACCATAGTATAATTTAATTATTACAATGTTTGAAGTGTATACTTAAAAGCTATTGCCAAATACTTCAATATGTAAAAAGTATAATAATCTTGATTTAACTCTCTCTTTTTTTTCTTTTATGTGGAGGGGTTGGTAAATATATATAATCAAATATTTACAAATGAATTGAGTTTTAGCATTAAATAATCCATCATGTGTTGATATGCCGTTGTAAAAAAAGGATTCAAAGTTATATATACTTGAATACAAGACTCCGACAAAGGTTTGATAAACAAAACATTTAATATGGTACAGCACATGGATATAACAAGATACATAATACATAGGTAAAACAAAGTTACATGTAGAAAGATAAATACATATTCATGAATGGTACAAGATATACATAAAAGCCACAGACAGGAGACTAGGGATAGTCCATGCTGTAAATAACTTACAGTAATGTAAGGGGGGCAAAAGCCCCAACGAGAAGGGGTAGACCGTGTCTACCCCATGTGTCTCGTAGGTCGAGGAACCAGAAAAAGCGAAAGTGCGTTTGAACCAGGCGCTTAGATATAACCGTCCCCTAGCGGGCACCAGCAAACTAAATGGGCAGACAACTCAACGGGAAGATAATCCCTACACCGTTAAACAAATAAACCAAAACTAGTGTGTTTGAAGATCACTGCATATTTTTTTTTTCTCTTGCAGAAAATCGTTCGATTCTGAGTGCCCTACACTTCTTGTGTTTCAAACTAATTTAAACTTAAAACTACTGGCAACCACAGCCTTGATCTCTTTTTTTATTTTTTTTTTTTTTTTTTTTTTTTTTTTTTTTTAAATTTCTGTTTTGTTCTTTATGGTTCGTTAATTGTCAAAATTACTGTCATTTCTGCTTAACTTTATAAACATTCACGTTACATTGGTATTTAATGCAAATAGATCTTTTCTTTATTTACATGTCATTACTTGAGAAATATTTTTGGCCTAAATCTGTCCCCCCTCCCTTCTCTTCGCCTGCTCTTTGTCTCTCTCTATATCTTGTCTCTCTCTATATATCTTTGTCTCTCTCTCTCTATCTGTATGGGGATCACCATTCAAAATCACAAAGTCAATTATAAATTTTAATATGGCAACTATTCTGAATCTGTAAGTTGTTCTCCTGATCAGAGAACGGCTAAAAAAAAAAAAATAATAAAAAAATTACACAGCTTAACTCATGTACCCAGTCAAGGTTAGTGGAATGAGAACAGTATACCCCCGTGGATTGAATAAAGGGTTGGGTTCAAAGTTCTGTGATGGCTCCTGATTATGACAAGAAAATTCCTAAGTTTGAAGTGAAGGTTTCCAAGTTTAACAAATACTTGAAGTAGACCGAAGGGTACATTGACTGAAATGTTGTACAGATAATAAAGATGAGGTCAATAGTCTGAATAATACAAATTATCAAGCCTCATCTCAAAAATTCAGAGAAATAGTAGATAAATTATGTACCATTAATTGGCACTCTGGGTAGCATTCCCAGTTGATTTTTTTTTTTTTTTTTTTAGGTTATTGTTTTTAATTACATTAGTTATATAGAGCTGTGTAAATGGAGTTCAGAACTGTTTGAATTATGCAAATATCCCCAGTGGTTCAAAAGTTATGAGAATTTAAAGCCCCCAAATTGGAGGTACTAAAGTGGACATGATGTAAAAAGTAATTCAATGAAAACCGATAAAAATTACATATTTAGAAAGATTATTCTATTCTCTTTCCAACCATATAAATATTTTAAAATTGGTTAAGAAATACTCGAGAAATTGTAAATTTAACTGATTATGGTTGCAAATTTGAAAATGTCAGCGTTTTTCAGCTAAATGCTGGTAATGCTACTCTGGGTGTCCCATTATAATGTAATGGTTAGCAAGCTAGTCTCACAGATCCATTAATACTGAATAGCGAGTTTCATGTCATATACTTGTTAAAGTGAGTTAGTATACTATTGGTTTGAGCAACAACAATAGCTGAGCACAACTGAACTGGTGCCCAAAGCAGCTGGTATTTATGGGACTCGTGAATACTCCATTCATACATTTGGGTGATTCCATTACTTGATTCCTGATTGGCTGCTTGGTTTCAGTGGTGTTATGGTGCCAGGTAAATAATCTGGCTTTCTGCAGTAGGCTTGCAACAATGTAAGATCCATATTGAGTTAAGACTTCCTTGTTGTATTGTCTTACCAATTCAACAGAAATTGGAATATTGCTTCTATACTTGTGACCGTGTGTTGAATCCTACTCATAGCAAAAAAGTTGGATTAATACATATTTAACTGGCTTTTGTGTGGTCCCAGAGGCCCTTCCTCCCCAGGGAGCACCTGAAAAGAAAGAAAATAGAGTGAAAAAATAAATTCGACTTGTTGAAGAGAGGGGCGGGTCAACAATGTCGTCGCCGTCACAAAATCTATAGCACAAAATCTGTCGTCGTCGCAAAACCACCAACTCGAACATCTTCAGCAGCTGAAAAATCGCAACTGCTGCTGTCGTCACCCCACTTCTACTTATACAATTTTTCTTTCAACATCCGGGTGTCTGCACCCCACGCACAAGATTCTCGAGCCAAACCCGACCGCCGGAATCATCATAGCCATCATCCGGGCACCTGGCGCTTACATCCGGGACTGTAGCTTCTCGACTTCGGTGACAATGTTTGCATTCTGAAGGAAGCGGGTTCGATTCTACAGTCTGACATGTCACGCAAAGCCTAGCCCGCTTCCTTTGAGAATACGGCAGGCCTTGACGTTCGCTACTCACCTTGTGTCCTCTGTCACACCCTTGCCTGCCTAAAAAGAGTAAGGGCTGTTTTTTTGCCCAGTGCTTGAGGTAGCCCAACAACTAAGCACCACTGAACTAATAATTGGATTAATACATATTTAACTGGCTTTTGTGTGGTCCCAGAGGCCCCCCCCCAGGGAGCACCTGACCCTTGCCTGCCTAAAAAGAGTAAGGGCTGTTTTTTTGCCCAGTGCTTGAGGTAGCCCAACAACTAAGCACCACTGAACTGGTGCCCAAAGCAGCTGGTATTTATGGAACTTGGGAATACTCCATTCATACATTTGGGTGATTCCATTCCTTGAGTTCTGATTGGCTGCTTGTTTTCAGTGTTGTTATGGTGCCACATAAATAATCTGGCTTTCTGCAGTAGGCTTGCGACGATACAAGATCTGTATTGAGTTACGGCTTCTTTGTTGTCTTGTCTTGCCAATTCACACATTTTTTTGCACTCTCAGACCACATGACCTTTAGGCACCCCTCCTACTTTGCTGATTCATAAGTACATTTTATCATTTACACCGTCAACATCCGGTTGTTTGTTAACAGACGATTTTTAGAGTTTTTTTTTTTTTTTTTAAATTATAAAAACTAACCCCTAACAAACAACCGGATGTTGACGGTGTAAATGAAAAACATGTCCTTATGAATCTAGATCAGAAAAGGGGTGCCTAAAGGTCATATGGTCCGCATTCTCCATTGCATAAGCTTTGATTTTTGTATGGCTCCCCACATAAAAATGACCTTTTTGTGCTAATCTCGCCTGGTGGGAGGTCAGGAAAATAACTACTTAACTGGCTCTCATGCTGGGCGGATGAGTAAAATAATCGGTTTAGTTCCAGGGATCTTTCTCCGGGCCACCTGTTACTATTGGTTGTTGGGGGTACTTCGGCACATCTGAACCACCTGGGTCCTGTTAAAGAAGAAAAAAATTTTTTTTTTTCTTTAGTTTTCTTTACTTTTCTGACCTTTTTGTCAGATTTTAGATATATTAATTTTTTATGATTTTAGATTGAATGTGGTCATATATATATATATATATATATATATATATATATATATATATATAGGAAGCGAGTGGTGTAATGGTTAAAGTCATGGGAAATGGACTCATCGACCCGAGTTCAAATCCTGGATTGGGTAATTGCATTTCACTTAGCGCTAATACCCTTGGGAAAGGTATGAATCCTACTCTCCTTCCAGCTATGTGTAAATAGTAGGGCAGACTGGGCTCTGTAACCTTGGTTAGGCAACTGGTCTAGGAGAAGGAAAACTCTGAATTTGAACCTGTTCGCTTAAGAAATTGACCTTGTGTCACATCCTGAGGGGTTGATATATATATATATATATATATATATATATATATATATATAATATATATATATATATTATAATGAGGTGTATCAAGATTTTTTTCCTTCTTGACACACCTTGTATTCTAAAAAAAATTAATGTTCCATTCATTGTTCACTTCTAAATTGGCAAATACAGGTTCAATTTTGTTACTTTTATTACACACCTTCTCTCTCTCTCTCTCTTTCTCTTTCTCTCTCTCTCTCTCTCACTCTCTATCTTTCTAATATATATATATATATATATATACTAGCAAATGTATGCACCCTCCGGGTGCAAGTATTTAAGTTTTAATATAATAAAATATCATATTAAATTAGAAAGGCTAATGAAACTGAATAAGAATGTAGATAAAAAGATTTGGAACAGAGTGGGTATGATTGAAAAATAGAACAACTTTGAAACTATTCCATCATTTTCCCTTACTCCCGTCTTTCATTGTTAAATTTTCCTAATTTAACTGTTTAGTTAAAATAGGAAGTAAAGAATAATATTAGTTATTTCTTCTTGTTAAGGGATTTCTTTTAAGATTTATCTCCAAGATTTTTGCTCATATTCATTAAGAAAAAAACAAACAATTAGAAATCAATAATACCAAGCACATATTTAATAAAATTAAACTTTTAATATCAATATGCAAATTAGCTTTCCTGTTCACACTGTAACCCGCTATTTTGTTGCATATATAAATACAATTGCATGTTATTAGAATGTAGATAAAGTCAAAAGTATTAATAAGGTATAACAATTTTATCAACTGAGGTTTAAATAAAAATAAATTCATGGTGAATGTGACGTCAATAACTAAGGGAATTGTGACTTGAGTAGTGATTTAGTTTCGGCTTCAGACAGACAAACACACAATCTCCATTATAATAAGATATATATATATATCAACCCCTCTGCACAAGCAAGATGTGAGACAAGGTCAATTTCTTAAGCACAGTTCCTTGAAGGCTCCCTAGTCTAAGAAATACCTGAAGAAAGCCAGGGGGCACATCGTCCGAAACATTGTGTAGATAACAATAAAGATGAGGACAATAGTCCGAATAATCCAAACAATACAGACTATGCTTCTAATTATTCTTAGGCACAAAGGTCTCCGGCTACTTACAGTGCTTGTTGTCACTTTACTAAGGTCACCCATTTAAATACTGAACAGACATAATTGCTTAACTCCAATGATCTGGTAGAGACCAGTGTTTATCGAGCTAGGCAAGCAGACCACAAATGAAGGTCTTGTGAGTCTTCATGCCCGAAATTGTGTTAGTAGTTTTAGTCATTTTAGTGTTAAAGTGACACTGACAAGACATGCGGCTCGTAAAGTGGTCGTTAAGTATTTCTTTGGGAACTAATTCAATAGGCGAGAATCTATTTTTGTAAATTGGGTCTTTTGGTTTGCGTTCCAATTAAATGTTTCTGTTTGTGATCATCAGTGCATGATCCTCGACAACATTGTTATGATCGTCGTATCAAGGTTATTCAGATACGAACAAGTTAACAGCTGATTTCTTGTTTATGGTATGAACCCACTACGAACTGGTCAGGCAGGTGGGTTGTGTGTTTGTGTTTCTATACATGTGTGTGTGCGTGCGTGTTTATATACGTGTGTGCGTGCGTGTTTATATGCGTGTGTGTTTATATACGTGTGTGTTTGTGTGTTTATATACTTGTGTGTTTATATACGTGTGTTTGTGTGTTTATATAAGTGTGTGTTTATATATGCGTGTGTGTATACGTGTGTATGTTTATATACATGTGTTTATGTCTGTATATATTTTAGGAATACATAATTTTATTAGAGCTTAAAAAACCTTAATAAAAATTTTGTTCACTATCGATTAAAAGAGTAAAAAAAAAAAAAAAAATTCACACAAACAGGAGTGAGTGAGAGAGAGAGGGGAAAAGAAACAAGTGAGTTAGCTGACTAGTTTCATTCCTCACTAAACAGAGCTAAATATCAAGGAAAATAGAGTTAACTAACAACGATTTGCAAAGGGGAGGGCTTACTAAGTTTGAGTTTTATAACACGTATTTTTCACTCATTTTAGGGATAAAAGAAAGGGATTATTTAATTTATTTTAATTGTTTTTTTTTGTTTTTTGTTTTTTTTCGGTAATTTTCACCTTTAGTTGTCAAAATTCCTAGCAAATAAGGCAATTAGAGTAACCTCCCTTGACCTTCACTTTGAACCAAGCCGGTAGCCATTTTGAAAGTCTACGTGCGAAATAAACTAATCTTAGAAACTTTTTTGAAAACAATACAACTGCATGCTTTAACACAAAAATATCATAAAATGTGTTCTTAATAACAATTAAGTTCATTTCAGATAATGCGCACGCACAATTTTATGCTAGGTATTTAGCCAACTAAAAGTGAAAATAATAGGGGGGGAGTCAGGAAGAGAGAAAAAATTGAAACAAGTGAGCTAGCTGACTAGATTAATTCCTCACTCAACAGAGCTAAATATCGAGGAAAATATTTAATTAAAAATGATTAAGAACAAGAAAATCGGATGAGTTAAGCAAAATTAACCCAATTAATAGAACTGGAATAATCCCTAGTATTATCTGCGTTATTCGGACTATTGTCCTCATCTTCATCGTTATCATTATCTTACCAATTCGATGGTAATTGGAACTTATGTTAATACACGAATAGCAAAGGCATGGTCGGCCACAAACAAATTATCAGTCATATGGAGGTCCGATCTACCTGACAAGCTAAAGTGACGGTTCTTTCAGGCTGTGGTTGTATCAGTGCTCCTATATAGCTGCACCACTTGGACCCTAACGAAGCGTCTTGAGAATAAGCTAGATGGAAGCTGCACAAGAATGCTGCGTGCAGTCTTGAACAAGTCGTGGAAGCAGCACCCCACAAGGAGGCAGCTGTACGGTGACTTGCCCCCCCATCTCACAAACTATCCGAGTGAGATGGGCTAGGCATGCAGGACACTGCTGGAGAAGCAAGGACGAGCTCATAAGCGACGTTCTCCTGTGGAAGCCAACACATGGACATGCAGGTGTGGGGCGCCTGGCAAGGACCTACATTGACCAAATATGCGAGGATGCTGGTTGCTCCGCAGAGGACATCCCAGGTGCAATGAATGATAGGGAAGGTTGGCAAGAGATTGTCATGGATATCCGTGCTAATTGCGCGACATGATGATGATGATGATTTATTATACAATAATAACCAGCTGTAATACAAAGCTTGACCTGTTACCGTTGTAAATTAACTCCTTTTTTTTCCCTCTTTATCTCCTGGTTTTTGGTTACTCCATCAGTGAATATAGAGATCCAAAAGACTTGTTTGAGATCGTTTTATAAGAATATTTAGTTGTCGTTGTTGTTGCTCGTAATTTGACCTGGCACAAAGAACGGATTGCAAAGGAGAAGCTGGGAATAAGAATAAAGAAAAAGAATTTGCTCTTTTGCAAATGTGTTTATCTACGAACTTATTGTTGCTTACGAACGATGAAGACTGGGCCAAATAACAGTTGAGAAACCTACCTTTCTCTTTCTTCTTTCTTCTTTCTCTTCTTTACCCTCTCTCTTTCTCTTCTTTACCCTCTCTCTCTCTCTTCTTTCTCTCTCTCTCTTTCTCTTCTTTACCCTCTCTCTTTCTCTTCTTTACCCTCTCTCTTTCTCTTCTTTACCCTCTCTCTTCTCTTCTTACCCTCTCTCTCTCTTTCTCTCTTTACCCTCTCTCTCTCTTTCTCTTCTTTACCTCTCTCTCTCTTTCTCTTTCTCTCTCTCTCTTTCTCTTCTTTACCCTCTCTCTCTCTTTCTCTTCTTTACCCTCTCTCTCTCTTTCTCTTCTTTACCCTCTCTCTCTCTTTCTCTTCTTTACCCCTCTCTTCTCTTTTCTCTTCTTTACCCTCTCTCTCTCTCTTCTCTTCTTTACCTCTCTCTCTCTCTCTTTCTCTCTCTCTCTCTCTCTTCTCTCTCTCTCTCTCTCTCTTTCTCTTTCTCTCTCTCTTTCTCTCTCTCTCTCTTTCTCTCTTTACTCTCTCTCTTTCTCTCTTTTCTCTCTCTCTTTCTCTCTTTTCTCTCTCTTTCCCTCTCATTCTCTTTCTCTCTTTCCTCTTCTCTTCTCTCTCTTTACCCTCTCATTCTCTTTCTCTCTTTACCCTCTCATTCTCTTTCTCTCTCTTTTACCTCTCTCTCTCTCTCTCTCTCTTCTCTCTCTCTCTCCTCTCTCTCTCTCCTCTCTCTCTCTCTCTCTCTCTCTCTCTCTCTCTCTCTTTACCCTCTCCTCTCTCTCTCTTCTTTACCCTCTCCTCTCTCTCTCTCTTTACTCTCTCTCTCTCTCTCTCTCTCTCTTTACCCTCTCTCTCTCTCTCTTTACCCTCTCCTCTCTCTCTCTCTTTACCCTCTCCTCTTCTCTTCTCTCTCTCTCTCTCTCTCTCTCTCTCTCTTTACCCTCTCTCTCTCTCTCTTTACCCTCTCTCTCTCTCTCTTTCTCTCTTTCTCTCTCTCTCTCTTTACCTCTCTTTTACCTCTCTCTACCCTCTCTCTCTCTTTACCCTCTCTCTCTCTTTACTCTCTCTCTTTCTCTCTCTCTCTCTTTACCTCTCTCTCTCTCTCTTTACCCCCTCTCTCCTCTCTCTCTCTCTCTCTCTACCCCCTCTCTTCTCTCTCTTTACCCTCTCTCTCTCTTTCTCTCTCCCCCCTCTCTCTCTCTTTACCCTCTCTCTCTACTCTCTCTCTCTCTTTACCCTCTCTCTCTTTACCCTCTCCTCTCCTCTCTCTCCCCTCTCTCTCTCCCCTCCTCTCTCCTCCTCCTCTCTCCTCTCCTCTCTCTCCCCTCCTCTCTCTCTACACCACCTCTACTTCTCTTTACTACTCTCTCTACTCATACCTGCAATTGCCCATCTACCTCAATCCTCTCTCTCATCTCTTTTTATACCCATAAATGTCATTTTCCCTCTCTCTCTCTTTCTCTTTCTCTTGTATATATAATATATATAAATGCCTGTTTGTCTTGAATCTTCTTCTGTTCGCCAATTTAAACAATCAAATAAAATGGCAAATGTCAATGAATGTGAAAACAAACGTGCAACAACAAACGTGCCAGCTGAATCTGCACAAAATCTGCATTCCATGAGGGGGCGGGGGACGGAAGCACCCCCTTCACTCCTTACCCCTGCATCTTTATTCACTGGGCAAAATGACAATTTAGAAACCTATGATTAAATTTTCTGATGCACCAATCTCATATACCTAGCTAAAGTACACGTCTACGCAGGGTAAAGGAGGGGGGGAGTGCAGACTTGGGTTAAAGTGGGTTATTGTGACATGAGAATGCGTTGCATTATGCAAAACTGCATTATGCATGGCGTCCTGTAGGGAGATGGTCCGGGAGGTAACTTTCTTTTTTTTTTCTTTTTTTTTTTTTTTCTTTTTTATTTTTATTTAAATTTCTAATTGGACTTATAGTGGATAAAGGTGTTGGGTTAAAACAGTTCTAAGTGACAGTCCAGGATCAATCCTGGTCAGGAGCAGCAGTAACATAGAATAATAATTAACACAGCTTAACACCTGTACCCCAGCTATGGTTAGCAGAATGAGAATAGGATAACCCCTGTGGATTGAATAAAGGGTTAGGTTCAAATTTCTGTGAAGGCTCCTGAGTTCGACAAGAAATTCCTGCAGGAGGGCACATCGGCCGAAATGTTATACAGATAATAAAGATGAGGACAATAGTCCAAATAATCTATTATTTTTTTTTTTTTTTTTTATTTATTTTTTTTTTTTTCTTCTTCAATACTTAATTTATTCATTTACTCACCCTGTCAGCTGGGGCAGTAGAACTGCACCTCTGCAGTGGGATAAAATCCCACCAATGGGGCCACCTGTTAAGTATCTAGCCGCCATCCTTGGCCAGCTGAAAAGGACTTAAAGTAAGTAAGTCCTGAACTATAGAATCCTTTGGTAAGTGAATAAGTCCCAAGTTTTGGAATCCTATGTAGTGTCAAAGGTCCAGTGATATAATCCTATGTTCCGTCGTCCACGAAGATCCAAGTAATTATGAGTAGCTAAGATTAGAACAGCCAGTATAAATAATAATATCAGCAGCAGAATACTGCCAGTGGTTGGTCAATAGGTTGGTCACATGTTTATCGGCGAGTCTATAAGTAGAAGTGGTCATTTACCACACGCCTTATATACCAAAACGCCAACACATGGCTGGTGACTTCTAATGTTTAAGGATGGAATCCTGGTGGCTGAGCCGTCCATGACATACAGCGATCCACTTTGGCCCATACTTAGACAGGTGGTTGGAGAGTAGGGTAATATTACACCTATTTTAATTGATTTCTATATAAAATTATATAAGTTAAAAAAAGATCATTATTATGGAGATTATGTAACTGTCTGCCAGTAACAAAAACTATGTGACTATTTTCTAAGTTATTAAAGTTCTATTTTCAATGATTATGAAATAGTCATTATTTAATTTTGATTAGCATCTTATTCATTAATGATGTCTCTATTAAAATCTAGCTGAGTTTGGTTTGCTGCAAAACTGCCCATATTATTAAGGTATTTAAAATCCTGAAATATCTGTTATATATCTCTAAGAAATAAAGAGTTACACAGTATATGGTGAGAATAATTTGCATAACGATTTTAACAAAACTGTGTTTAATAAATGATTATTTGCTGTTACTGATTTCTAATACTATCAAGAACAACCCTATATATAATTTTATGATTTTTGAACTTTTTGATACATCAAACTCTTTTGAGTTTTCTTTGTGGACTATAATGCTTCTGATTTAATAAAATAAAATAAAACTTATTTTATTTTATTTTCAAAACAGAATATGCATTTTCAAAATTTAAAAAAATTTTTTTTTTTTTAATTCCGGCTATGCAATTGAACATTTCGTCTGTACCACTTTCGTCTTATAACGGTCTGCTCATACCGTCTCTCTATCATACACATTCTCGCTCTTGATGAAGACCACTTCAATAAAGGGTCGAAACAGATTTCTGTCAGCGAATTTTAACATCATGTGTTTGTTTTTTCTAAAAAGAAAGGAAATGAATCCGACAGTATGAGTATGAAAAGGTGGAATGAAAACATCACACAATGCTGTTAAAGAGAAAACAATTTATAATATAATCATAGCTGATGCTGATCAATATTTCAATTTTACAAAAATCATCATCAGAGCTCATTCACTCTGTGGTGTTTGGGTCGGAGAAAAATGTCAAATCAGTTCACAAAAACAAACCTTAATTCTGCAAAAACGAATGAAAGTTGTTACATTATTCACCAATGTGGGCATTCGCGCCATATTTTTATCGGTCATGCCGATATGTATATCTTTTTTGTCGGTGAACTCTCTATTTGTAGCGGGTAAAATAAAATAAAATTATGTATAGGATTGCTTTTAATACGTTTGAGAATAACATATTATTAGAAATCAGTAACAGCGAATGATTATCTATTAAACCAAGTTTAGGTGGGGGGCATTAAAGAGTGTTTTGATATTATTGAATCTTAATATAATTTAATATAAAAAGATATTATAATTTAATATAAAAAGATATTATATTAAATTAGAAAGACTAACGAAACTACATAACGAATATAGAAATATAACTTATTCTAAATTGATTTCTATATAAAATTATATATAGGATTGCCTTTAATACATTTGAGAATAACCTATTATTAGAAATGAGTAACAGCAAATAATTATTTATTAAACCAGTTTATATTGAAATCATTATGCAAATCATTCTCACCATATATCATGTAAATCTTTTTTTTTAGAGATATGTAACACATTACAGTATTTTAAATGCATTAATAATATGGGCAGTGTAGTGAGAGAGGAGACCTGCCTCGTGCAACACGGTGTGACGGAGAGGGTGGCGGGTGTGAAGACTTGCCGTATTCTCGAAGGAAGCGGGCTAGGCTTTGCCTGGCGTGTAGGACTGACCTAGAGTCGAACCCGCTTCCTTCAGAATGTGAGAACTGTGGACGATCAGTGAAATAAGAAATAGCATAGTGGCCCGGATGTAGGTGGTCGCGCCGTGCTGACGAGTGTCACACGTGCTGCACGGACAATTATGAGTGAGGAGCCCGGATGTGGTGAAATTGGGGTGTATTTAAAGGACTTATTCTCACAGACCAGGCAGAATGACTTGCAGTTGTATTTTGTTGTCGAGACAAGCGGGACAAAGACATAGTTTTGGATATTGGATTTTGGAGCGAGATACAGTTGGGAGTGGTTGGACTGTTGATTGGAGCCTTGAGTCAGACTTGACTGTGACCCCCCCCCCCACACACACACACTGATTAGAGCAGTTTTGGGGTAAATCTAACTCGGCTAGACTTTAATAGAAATCATCGTTAATAAGATGTCAATTAACTGACTTTCATAATCATTAAGAATATAACTTAAATAACTAAGGAAATCGTGATGTTGGTAGTGATGTAGTTTTGGTTAGAGAGACATACACAATCTCCATTATAATAAAACTTGGTATGACTGTGTGCCACAAAAAGATAAACCCAAAAACTCCTGAGAAATAATTTCACAGAATATATAAATATAAATATACGAATGCACATCTCTAGGTATTAAATAATCCAAGACCGGTTGACATGCCATTAAAATCAATCTGTTACTCTGCCCTATCAGCTGGGGCATTAGAATACACCGACTGCATCTCTGCAGAGGGGTAAGACTCTTCCAATGGGGCCACCTGTTGGCCATGGGTGGCGAACCATGATGCTTAAGGAGGGAACCCTGGTGGATGAGCAGTCCATGGGATGCAACACTTCACTTAGGCCCTTATTTGGGCTAGACAGGCTGTCGAAGAGGCCCCCTCCGATCAATCGGCTGTTCAGGTCAAGCCCTAGCACCTATATAATTGCCCCAACCCTATTGCCTTTATGGCAAGCCCCAACCCCTTTTTATCATATAGGTGCTAGAAGGCAGTGGCTGGGGGTCTTCATGTCCTGGGAATGTTAAACTCTATCTGATGGTGAGATTCAAGTTCTATAAGTTTGAGGAATGTGGAGCACCCCTTCATCACCATTGATCCCAGGTCCACTCTGACACAGAGTGGTAGTACCTGTTAGGGTCCCATGTATGGGTTAAATAGGAAAATGTGTTTATAAAAAAAAAAAATGAGTATCCATTAAGAATTAATTTATTTTAAAACTTTGTCGGCATTAAATGACCCACTGCGATTGATATGCCACAAAACAAACCAAACAATCTGTTATTCTTTTTTTTCACTCCCTCACATCCCCCCTTCTTTCTAAAAAAAAAATTTATTTTTAATAAATTATTCATTTCTTTTTTTTTTCTTTTTTTAAATTTGTGATGATTTAACAGCCATCATGGAATTTGGTTAACATATCCAGGATTTTTTCCGCTCTGTCGGCTGGGGCATTAGAATGCACCGACTGTACCTCTGCAGAGGGGTAAGACTCCCCCAATGGGGCCACCTGTTGGGCGTGGGTGGTGACCCATGATGCTTAAGGATAGAACCCAGGTGGATGAGCAGTTCATGACCTGGAGTGGTAGTACCTGTTAGGATCCAATCTCTGGGTTAAATAGAAAAATGTGTTTATAAAAAAAAAAAAATTGTGTATCCATTAAGAATGACTGAATTTATTTCAAAACTTTGTCGGCATTAAATGACCCACTGTAGTTGATATGCCGTAAAACAAAACATTCATCACCATTGCTCCCTGGTCCACTCTGACCCGGAGTGGTAGTACCTATTTGGGTTGAATAAAAAAACATGAGTTGATAAACAAAATTGTTTTATGCATTAAGAATGAATTTATTTCACAACTTTGTCGGCATTAAATAACCCACCGAGGTTGATATGCCCTAAAACAAACCAAACCAGGATTTTTTTTTTTTTCTCTACAAAGAAAGATTCTAGTCAGCTGCAAGTAGACCACTTTCTCTCCATGACATAAATCAATAATTTCTTATCTGCAAAGCAAAAGCTTCTCAAGTTACAGACGTATATCTCTTAAAACATCACAAGATATAGAACGTATAGAATCTATTTAAACAGCCATTGAAGAAAAAACTTTCCTTTCTTTCTTTTTTTCTTTTCTTTTTTCCTCTTTTTGAAATACGACAAAGCAAAAAAGAAAAGCCTTCTCATTTTCATCCTTGGGTTTTTTGTACTCACTTGGTTAATCCTATTGTGTTTCAAAATAATGCATATGCAGTCATTTTCTTTTTTATAGATTTTTCTGGTTAGTTTTGTCATATGACGCTAATTACTTCCCTTTACTTCAGTCTAAACTAAATTACCTCCCTTGTATCCTTTTAACATTAGACAGTGAAATACGACAATTTTTTTTGTTTGCAATTTTTATGCCTTTCAAACTGACTTTAACAATTTTTTTATGTATTTTAAATTTTTTTTTTAATTAGTACTTAAAAAATTTTTTTTTTTTTACCTAGAAAGTTGTTATATATATATAAACTAGAAGAGGCTTGCCTGAGTAGAGGAGGATTTTAAAAAAAAAAAAAAGTTAGTCCCACAGATCCATTATTACTAAATTGGGAGTTGGATCCTCGTAGGATGCCACATTAACATCCCCATATACAAAAAGACCTTGCATTGATCCAGCCACTCTGAAAAGAAACGTTAATGTCTCCTATTCAAAATATTAAATGAAAAAAAAAAAAAAAAATTCCATTCTCTTATTTACATTTTATTTTTTAATTATCTTCACAAATATAAATCAAATCTTCATTATTTCTGCTCAAAAAGCAAGATCTGGTGATAGTGACTGTGTGGTGTATATATATATATATATATATATATATATATATATATATATATATATATATATATATATTAAGTTTTATTTTCAGTTTCCTCTGGACATGCATACATATATACACACACACACACAAACTGCCTTTTTTTATATATATATATATATATATATATATATATAATAGCTATAGTGGAGGCAAATGGTATAATGGTTAGTCATAGGAAATGGACTCGTCAACCTGAGTTCAAATCCTGGACGAGGCTGTTTGCATTTCACATAGCACTAATACCCTTGGGAAAGGTATTCATCCAAATAATCTTCCTCCAGCTATGGGTAAATAATAGGGCAGACTGGACTTTTTAATCCTTGCTAGATAACCAGTGTATAAGAAAGATATCCTCCTCTTCATTGTTATCGTTTTGGCCGATATGCCCTCCGGCCTTTAGGTATTTCTTAAGTAGACCGAGCATAGAAATGAATACAATATGGGAACCCATAATTAAAAAGGCTAGACCAGATTTTAAAAAAAACCCAAAAAACAAAAAAAAACACCCAATATGAGTCGAGGTAAAAAATCATACATAAAATTAATAGGTAGATATTCTAGCCAAAACAAGACATTAGGTTTATAAGTTCCCAAAATTCACACTGAATTGGACACATGGCCTAGTGGATAAAGGAGTTAGGTTAAGACAGTTCTAAGTGACAGTTATCTTTGTACAACATTTCGGCCGATATGCCCTCCGGCCTTCTTCAGGTATTTCTTGTCAGACTCTGGAACCTTCAGGTTCAATCTTGATCAAGGACAGCAGTAACATGATAATTAACACAGCTTAACGCCTCTACCCCAGCTATGGTTAGCGGAATGAGAACAGGATACCCCCGTGGACTGAATAATCGGTTGGGTTCAAAGTTCTGTGATGGCTCCTGATTATGACAAGAAGGTTCCCGAGTCTGACAAGAAATACCTGAGGAAGGCTGGAGGGTATATTGGCCGAAACGTTGTACAGATAACAATGAAGATGAGTACAATAGTCCGAATAACGCAGATAATAGTAATTAATGTTTTGTCTTTATTTATCAAGACTTCATCAGAATTAATTAAAAAAATCTACAAAACTATCGATAATGAGCAAAAGAAAAAGCGGGGAGGGGGGGGGAAGGAAGACATAGTGAAAGAAAGAGGTGGAAAAGGAATTTGGATTATCCAGCCTTCTTCAGTTGTGTCTTGTCAGACTTTGGAACCTTCATGTCATAATCCCGAGCCTTCTATCTCGTAGTATTGGCAAGTACTAGTGGTAGTACCTGTTAGGGTGACATCTATAGGTTAAATATAAAAATGTGTTTATAAAAAATGGAGTATCCATTACAAATGAATTTATTTTAAAACTCTATCAGCATTAAATGACCCACTGAAGTTGATATGCCGTAAAACAAAAACAAAAAAATTCCATGGGTTTAGAGTGAGTTCTTACCAGTGATATCTGGATTATTTTATTTTTATTTATTTATTTATTTTTGTAGTTGTTTGTTTTTGTTTTTATGAGTGCAGTAGTGATGCTGATAGCTTTTTTATTTATTTTATTGTGTCCTGGAATACACATATTTGCTATGAATGGGTCCCAACTAAAGCTGTCTAACTCCTACCTTGTAACTTATCCTGTGTAATTCGTTTCAAAGAAATTATTGAAATGTATGTACAGTTAGCTTTAAATGGCGAGAGAAGAAAAAAGAAAAACACTGGGATACATGGATATGATTTTACTGTGTGCTTTTAGATTTTCTACAAGGATTGCTTTGGCATTAAATAACCCACAAAGGTTGATATACTATTAAACAAAGAAACAAAACTAAACCAAACAATCCTAATTGAGTTTAGTATTCATTACAAAAGAAGAGGGGTAAATAGCACTACTGTTCTTCTACGAGGATGGCTTTAAATAACCCATGAATGTTGATATGCCATTAAACAAAGAAACTAAGCCTAACCAAACCAAGCCAAAAATCTTTAAAAAGAAAAAAAAAAAAAAAGTTAAAAGAAAAATAAAGATGCCCCTACCCCCCCCCAACATCCCTAACCCCTGAACACTCTCATTCTCTGACCCTCCCCCCCAAAAAACAAAACAAACAAGACGGGGCCGTTTAGACATTGTAATTATCAACTTCAGATGAAGATATGTTATATATTCACAATTTAAAAAAAATTATGACTTTGGTATAAAATAACCCATGAAGGTTGATATGCCATTAAACAAAGAAACAAAGCCTAACCAAACCAAAAATCTAAAATAAAAAAAAGCTAAAAAAAGAACCCTAAAAAAAAATACCCTTCATCCGCAAACACTCCTTACCATCCAACATACTCACCCCCTAACACACCTAACAACAGACTGCTTTGGCATTAAATAACCCATAAAGGTTGATATGCCATTAAAAAAAAAAAGAAAAGAAAAAAAAAAAAGAAACAAAACAAACAATCCTAATTAAATGAGTTTAGTATTCATTGCAAAAGAGGGGTAAATAGTAGCACTACTGTTTTTCTACAAGGATGGCTTTGGCATTAAATAACCCACAAATGTTGATATGCCATTAAACAAAAAACTAAGCCTAACTAAACTAAAAATCTAAAGAAAAAAAAGTTAAACAAAACAAAAAAGAACCCCCCCCCCTTACCCACAAACAGCCATTACACCAAACACCCTCACCCCTCAACACCTCCCCCAAAAAACAACAGACAGGGCCGTTTTGATGTTGTAATTATCAACTTCAGATTTAAAAAAAATTATGACTTTGGTATTAAATAACCCACAAAGGTTGATATGCCATTAAAAAAAAAAAAAGAAAAAAAACCAAACCAAACAATCCTAATTAAATGAGTTTAGTATTCATTGCAAAAGAGGGGGTAAATAGTAGCACTACTGTTCTTCTACAAGGATGGATTTGGCATTAAATAACCCACAAATGTTGAACTGCCATTAAACAAAGAAACAAAACTGAACCAGACTAACCTAGTTAATTGAGTTTAGTATTCATTGCAAAAGGAGAGATGTAAATAGTAGCACTACTGTTCTTCTACAAGGATGGCTTTGGCATTAAATAACCCACAAAGGTTGATATGCCATTAAAACAAAGAAACCAAGCCAATCAAATGCACAACATGCCCTTAATAGACTGACTATAAAAGGTGACAATTGCTGTTATAAAGATATGAAAACCTCTTGTAATAAATAATCTCTAAGTAGGTAAACATTTTTTTAAGTGGAGTGCAAATGTCTTCATTGATAAAAAAACAGTTAACAATTTACTTAATATTTATGCATGTTAGTTAAACATATCTCTATGGCTGAGATATGGTTTCATAGTTGGATCATCGGTGACTAAACTGGTAACCCTACAGATTTTGACTGGTGAGGAGGGTGGCTAGACACCCTACAGGATAAAAAACAAGACCTGTAAAAATGCGGAGGAAGCTTTTTGCTCAACGGTTATCGAGCATATTATTTCTATAGTCCAACCCTTCCTCATCACAACAGGAGCTGATGGTAGGTGTGGTGCTCCATCTCAGATGCAAAAACAATCTCCTCGGTCTAGCGCTTGTGAAATGGGGATAGACTCCCTCGCTGATTAGCTGATACCGACATTAGGCCACCCCGATGACTTTACTTGCTATAACTAAATTCTGCCTAGCAATCATATGAAAAGCAATGTCATCAAAATAAAAAAAATATTACCTCTATAGTTGAGATATGGTTTCATATGGATCATCAGGGACTAAACCAGTAACCCTACAGATTTTGACTGGTAAGGAGGGTGGCTAGACACCCTACAGAATGAAAAACAAGACCTGTAAAAGGATGAAGGAAGCAGGACTGCAATTTAATATTTATGCATACTAGTTATACATATGTCTATAGTTGAGATATGGTTTCATATGAATCATCGGTGATTAAACTGGTAACTCTACAGATTTTGACTGGTGAGGAAGGTGGCTAGACACCTTACAGGATGAAAAACAAAACCTGTAAAAAGGCAGAGGAAGCTTTTTGCTCAAAGGTTATCTCGCATATTATTTCTATAGTCCAACCCTTCCTCATCACAACAGGGCTGTGTAAACTTGGTAGTGTCAGAACCATTGATTCCTGACAATGACTCCCTTTAGATTTTCTCCAGACCCTTTGGTTGGGTTGTGGCCCTAATACCAGACCTGTCCACCTTGGATGATCCTACCAAGAACGAGTTCCCATCAGCATGGTTCAGAAAAGGAGCACAACAGGGCTGTGTAAACTTGGTAGTGTCAGAGCCATGCTGATGGGAACTCTAGTTCCTGGTAGGATCACCAAAGGCGGACAGGTCTGGTATTAGGGCCACAACCCAACCAAAGAAAATAGAAAAATCTAAAGGGTGTCTTTGTCATTGTCAGGAATCAATGGTTTTGGAGTACTTGTCACTGCATTTGTGGAAATCTGCGGCAAAAATCTCCTTCACCTGACTGGGATATGCATGTGGGGTTTGGGGGCTTGTTGTGAATTTCCTATTCTCTTGTTACTCCTTCCATGAATTCACCACAGGTGAATTTGTTAGTTGGAGTTGGATGAATGTCATCACAGAAATGGAGAGAGATGTTATATCCTCATTTGACTTGGGTATGTAAATGAGGAGAGGAGGTGGGTTCTTACTGGGATCTGTTTCGTTGACGACCATCTTCCGCCCTGTCGGCTGGGGTGTTAGAATGCAGTGACTGCACCTCTGCAGAGGGGTAAGACTCCCCCAGTGGGGCCATCTGTTGGCCGTGGGTGGCGACCCGTGATGCTTAAGGATAGAACCCAGGTGGATGAGCAGTTCATGACATGCAATACTCCACTTTGGCCCTATCTTGGGCTAGACGGGCGGTCGGAGAGGCCCCCTCCAATCAATCGGCTGGTCACGTCAAGCCCTAGCACCTATATGATTGACCCAACCCTATTGCCCTTATGGCAAGACCCAACCCCTTTTTATCATATGGGTGCTAGAAGGCAGTGGCTGCGGGTCTACATGTCCTGGGAATGACGTTAAACTCCATCTGATGGTGAGGCTCCAGTTTTGGAGGTTTGGGGAATGTGGAGCACCCCTTCATCACCATTGCTCCCTGGTCCAGTCTGACCCGGGGTGGTAGTACCTGTTAGGGTCCCATTTATGGGTTAAATAGAAAAATGTATTTATAAAAAAATTGTATTATCCATTAAGAATTGATTTATTTCAAATCTTTATTGGCATTAAATGACCCACTGAGGTTGATATGCCGTAAAACAAAACAAACAAACAAAGACGGCCATCTTTTCTTCTGGGCTGATTTCTTCCTTCTGCTGTGCTCCTTTTCTCGGTTTGTAATACTGAAACGAGACTTATTTTACAAAATGTCTTTTAGCCTAAAAGGGTTTTATAACCGTGCAGTGAGAAGCTGGCATCTTGGGATAGACCATATCCCGTCTAGTCCCTTTAACTAACGGACAAAATCTAACTAAGTCAGTTCCCTTCTCATGTTCATCTTGAGCATCTGTGTCAGAGAAGGGGACTTCTCTGACACAGATGCCTGCACCTGTCTGCACACATGACTGCACCTGTCAATCACTTTTACAACTTCCTATAATGGTTAATGGTAACTTTCCATTTACCATACCGTTATTTGAATTGGACTACACTTACAGAATAATTCATAGGCTACCCACAAATTATGTAACAAAGATATGGTCTTTTAACATTAATGTTTCTGTTATGAATCTGGCTGTAAATGATGAGGATCTTTTGGTATTTTATCATCTGAATGAGAGATGACATGTCCATTGTAATTGTGTTGTATAAGAAAGGTTTCTTTGCTTCCAATATTGCACTTAGCAAACAAATCCGTTTAAGACTCTGCATTGTTGTACTCATCCAAGTAGTGAGCGAAGACAAATTTTGTAAAAGGCATCAAGTTGATTAATTTAGGACATCCAGGATTCTGATCTATCTATCTATCTATCTATCTATCTATCTATCTATCTATCTATCTATCTATATCTATCTATCTATATCTATCTATCTATCTATCTATCTATCTATCTATCTATCTATCTATATCTATCTATCTATCTATCTATCTATCTATCTATCTATATCTATCTATCTATCTATCTATCTATCTATCTATCTATCTATCTATCTATATCTATCTATATCTATCTATCTATCTATCTATATCTATGTATCTATATCTATCTATCTATATCTATCTATATATCTATCTATATCTATCTATCTATATCTATCTATCTATATCTATCTATCTATCTCTATATCTATCTATCATCTATCTATCTCTATCTATCTATATCTATCTATCTATATCTATCTATCTATATCTATCTATCTATCTCTATCTATCTATATCTATCTATCTATCTCTATCTATCTCTATCTATCTATCTCTAATCTATCTATCTCTATCTATCTATCTATATCTATCTATATCTATCTATCTATATCTATCTATCTATATCTATCTATCTATATCTATCTATCTATATCTATCTATCTATATCTATCTATCTATATCTATCTATCTATATCTATCTATCTATATCTATCTATCTATATCTATCTATCTATCTATCTCTATCTATCTATATCTATCTATCTATCTATATCTATCTATATCTATCTATCTATATCTATCTATATCTATCTATCTATCTATATATATATCTATCTATCTATCTATATATATATATATATGTGTGTGTGTGTGTAATTAAACAAAAGGCAGGTCTCCTGTTTAACGTTTTTATTGGTGATCTTTTCAAGCTTTCTGGCCAACTTTTTTATATTTGGATGGAATTCGTAGATTAATCCACTGAAGTTCATATCCCGAGTACTTTCGGCACTTCGAAGTGCCATCATCAGGGGTGATGTGTTCCAGTTTTTCAAATTATATTAATGGAAGGAGGAGAATTGATGGGATAGGTGCTATAGGCATTTTGAAATGTGAGTACTGCATTGAAAATTAATTTTATTTAAGGATGGTTTGTATTATTTGGATGTATGAAGTTTTTGTTTATTTTTTCTTTGTGCAGAATGTGCGTATTTTCCGTTAGGATATTTCGGTAATTAGAGTGGGGGTATGCATGTCATTTTAGATGTTGTGAAATGGAGCTATTATCTGTCATATTAATATACCACATACATTAATATACTTTGAAAAAAACTGGAACACATCACCCCTGATAATGGCACTTCGAAGTGCCCAAAGTACTCGGGATATGAACTTCGGTGGACTAATCCATGAATTCCATCCAAATATAAAAAAGTTGGCCAGAAAGCTTGAAAAGATCATCAACAAAATCGTTAAACAAGAGACATGCCTTTTGTTTAATTTGACATGTATAAATGAAAGAATGCTGCCCAAATACACACACACACATATATATATTATGGACTCTCTCGTCGATTTTCGACGCATAAGGATTCACACACACAATGAACACCCACACAGTGATTTGTTTATAGTGGTGAAGGCTTGTGTTGGACCATCCACACTTTTTGGCACAGTCGATAGGAAAGAATTGGTACATCAAGGGTTGCCACAAACCCAATCAATGACTGACCTCGGGAATTTTGAATTCAGAGTTATCCCTCTCCTAGACTGGTTACCTAACCAAGGCTGAAGGGCCCAGTCTGCCCTACTATTTAACCCATAGCTGGAGGGAGAATATAAGGATTCATACCTTTCCCAAGGGTATTAGCGCTATGTGAAATGCCAACAACTTCGTCTAGGAATTGAACTCTAATCGACGAGTCGATTTCCCACGACTCTAACCACTAGCCCACGCGCCTCATATATATCTATCTATCTATCTATAGTTGCCTTCTGGTTTAGAAAGTACGGTAACTAATTTTGAGGTTAATGGATTTTGATTAGAAAGTGATTTAGAAAACTATTTACTAGGGAGAACTAATTAGTGGTCTAGATAAATAATCTTTCTAAATAATGGACCATTCTGTTTTTTATTATAAAGAAAGAAAAGAAAAAAAAAGGACATGCTACACAGAAAAAATATAATAAGAAGGAAAGAAAGAAAGCGAGTAGGGGAAAGATAGAGAGATGGTTTAACACACAGAAGCTAGTAAGACTAACATACTAACCAACCATTAATGTAATTTAAATTTTTACTTTAAAATTTAATAAGATATAAAAGTAATTGGTAATTTGCTTGAAGCCTTGTTAAGTATGTTATAAAATATTAAAATTTGAAGGCAATACAATGTGTATAAAAAATAAAAATGAAAAGATGTTTTTTATGTCTTATCGATTTCAAAGAAACTATACAAGGTAGGATCTTAAGCATTCGTTGTCAAAAAAAAATATTTAGAAAAAAAGGAAAAAAAAAAAGAGAAATTGCAGTTATTCGCCCATTTCATTCATAACATAAAGAAGGGGGAAGGGAGGAGAAAAGAGAAAAAGAAGGGGGGGAAAAAAAAAGTAAAAAAAAAAAAGTATCACCACCAAAAAAACAAAAACTTAAGCACGTCCATTTCTGATTTTCGGCTCTGATGATAAAGTTTCTTTGAAATCGATAAGACAAAAAAACATCTTTTTGTTCTTATTTTTTATACGCATTGTATTGCCTTCAAATTATTAATATTTAATAAGATATGCAAATATTTTTATCAATGAAAAGGACAGTAAAATCCTTTAAATACAACATGGGCTAAGAATGATGGATTTACTGTCCTGAATATGACACTAAACTACATCTGGAGCTCTGGGGAGTGTGGAGTAGTATCAGATTAGATTTATATATTGACTGTCAGTAGTTGACTTTCGGTTTACAAAGTATGGTAGCTAATTTTGACTTGATGTAAAAAAAAAAAAAAAAAAAAAAAAAAAAAAAAGTTTTCGATGTTAATGGATTTTGATTAGAAAGTGATTTAGAAAACTATTTACTAGGGAGAACTAATTAGCGGTCTTGCAATATTTTAACTAAATGAGGTTTAGTCGTATCTAAAGACATTGTTTTATTTATATATATATATATATATATATATATATATATGCACCCTCCGGGTGCAAGTATTCAAGTTTTAATGTAATAAAATATTATATTAAATTAGAAAGGCTAATAAAACTAAATAAGAATACAGATAAAAAGATTTGAAACAGAGGGAGTATAATAAGATTTGAAACAGAGGGAGTATAATAAAAAATGGAACAACTGAAACTTACTCTTCCATCACTCTTGTCTTTCATTGTTATTTTTTCTAATTTAGGTATTTAGTTAAAAGAGGAAGTAAAGAATAAAATGACAGTTATTTTATCTTGTTAATGGATTTCATTTAAGATTCATTGAAGAGATTTTTGCTTATATTCATTAAAATAAAACCAAACAGTTAGAAATCAATAATACTAAGCACATATTTATTAAATTCGATTTTTTAATATTAATATGCAAATTAGCCTTCCCGTTCACACTGTAAACCACTATTTTGTTGTATGTATAAATATAATTGCATGTTGTCGGTATGTAGACATAGTTAACAGTATTAATAATGTAAGACAATTTTATTAATAATTGAGGTTTTGATAAAAATAAAATCATGGAGAATGTGATGTCAATAACTAAGAGAATTGTGACTTGAGTAGTAATATAGTTTCGGTTACAGACAGAAAAACACACAATCTCCATTATAATAAGATATATATATGCATGATGACAGAATACCAAAGATTCTCATGTATAGTCAGCTTGACAGTGGTCAAAGAAACGTGGGTCGACCATTGCTCAGGTTTAAGGACAAGTTGAAAAGTAACCTCTCAGCTGCAAATATAGATCACACTACTTTTGAGAGCACAGCACTCGATCGTAAAACGTGAAGGACTTTGTGTTACAATGGTATGAAGAATTTTGCAGCATCGGAGGTCACCAAGCTGCGTCAAGCTAGAGAAGGACTAGAGTATTGGCTAGTTGGTCCGATGCGTAGGTGGTTA
>CM042178.1:50733785-50803061 GCA_023376005.1 Doryteuthis pealeii | reverse complement strand
AAAGAGAGAATTAATGGCATGGCGTCCTGTAGGGAGATGGTCCGGGAGGTAACTTTCTTTTTTTTTTCTTTTTTTTTTTTTTTCTTTTTTTATTTTTATTTAAATTTCTAATTGGACTTATAGTGGATAAAGGTGTTGGGTTAAAACAGTTCTAAGTGACAGTCCAGGATCAATCCTGGTCAGGAGCAGCAGTAACATAGAATAATAATTAACACAGCTTAACACCTGTACCCCAGCTATGGTTAGCAGAATGAGAATAGGATAACCCCTGTGGATTGAATAAAGGGTTAGGTTCAAATTTCTGTGAAGGCTCCTGAGTTCGACAAGAAATTCCTGCAGGAGGCACATCGGCCGAAATGTTATACAGATAATAAAAGATGAGGACAATAGTCAAATAATCTATTATTTTTTTTTTTTTATTTATTTATTTTTTTTTTTTCTTCTTCAATACTTAATTTATTCATTTACTCACCCTGTCAGCTGGGGCAGTAGAACTGCACCTCTGCAGTGGGATAAAATCCCACCAATGGGGCCACCTGTTAAGTATCTAGCCGCCATCCTTGGCCAGCTGAAAAGGACTTAAAGTAAGTAAGTCCTGAACTATAGAATCCTTTGGTAAGTGAATAAGTCCAAGTTTTGGAATCCTATGTAGTGTCAAAGGTCCAGTGATATATTCCTATGTTCCGTCGTCCACGAAGATCCAAGTAATTATGAGTAGCTAAGATTAGAACAGCCAGTATAAATAATAATATCAGCAGCAGAATACTGCCAGTGGTTGGTCAATAGGTTGGTCACATGTTTATCGGCGAGTCTATAAGTAGAAGTGGTCATTTTTACCACACGCCTTATATACAAAACGCCAACACATGGCTGGTGACTTCTAATGTTTAAGGATGGAATCCTGGTGGCTGAGCCGTCCATGACATACAGCGATCCACTTTGGCCCATACTTAGACAGGTGGTTGGAGAGTAGGGTAATATTACACCTATTTTAATTGATTTCTATATAAAATTATATAAGTTAAAAAAGATCATTATTATGGAGATTATGTAACTGTCTGCCAGTAACAAAAACTATGTGACTATTTTCTAAGTTATTAAAGTTCTATTTTCAATGATTATGAAAGTCATTATTTAATTTTGATTAGCATCTTATTCATTAATGATGTCTCTATTAAAATCTAGCTGAGTTTGGTTTGCTGCAAAACTGCCCATATTATTAAGGTATTTTAAAATCCTGAAATATCTGTTATATATCTCTAAGAAATAAAGAGTTACACAGTATATGGTGAGATAATTTGCATAACGATTTTAACAAAACTGTGTTTAATAAATGATTATTTGCTGTTACTGATTTCTAATACTATCAAGAAAAACCCTATATATAATTTTATGATTTTTGAACTTTTTGATACATCAACTCTTTTGAGTTTTCTTTGTGGACTATATGCTTTGATTTAATAAAATAAATAAACTTATTTTATTTTATTTTCAAAACAGAATATGCATTTTCAAAATTTAAAAAAATTTTTTTTTTTTTAATTCCGGCTATGCAATTGAACATTTCGTCTGTACCACTTTCGTCTTATAACGGTCTGCTCATACCGTCTCTCTATCATACACATTCTCGCTCTTGATGAAGACCACTTCAATAAAGGGTCGAAACAGATTTCTGTCAGCGAATTTTAAACATCATGTGTTTGTTTTTCTAAAAGAAAGGAAATGAATCCGACAGTATGAGTATGAAAAGGTGGAATGAAAACATCACACAATGCTGTTAAAGAGAAAACAATTTATAATATAATCATAGCTGATGCTGATCAATATTTCAATTTTTACAAAAATCATCATCAGAGCTCATTCACTCTGTGGTGTTTGGGTCGGAGAAAAATGTCAAATCAGTTCACAAAACAAACCTTAATTCTGCAAAAACGAATGAAAGTTGTTACTTATTCACCAATGTGGGCATTCGCGCCATATTTTTATCGGTCATGCCGATATGTATATCTTTTTTGTCGGTGAACTCTCTATTTGTAGCGGGTAAAATAAAATAAAATTATGTATAGGATTGCTTTTAATACGTTTGAGAATAACATATTATTAGAAATCAGTAACAGCGAATGATTATCTATTAAACCAAGTTTAGGTGGGGGGCATTAAAGAGTGTTTTGATATTATTGAATCTTAATATAATTTAATATAAAAAGATATTATAATTTAATATAAAAAGATATTATATTAAATTAGAAAGACTAACGAAACTACATAACGAATATAGAAATATAACTTATTCTAAATTGATTTCTATATAAAATTATATATAGGATTGCCTTTAATACATTTGAGAATAACCTATTATTAGAAATGAGTAACAGCAAATAATTATTTATTAAACCCAGTTTATATTGAAATCATTATGCAAATCATTCTCACCATATATCATGTAAATCTTTATTTTTTTTAGAGATATGTAACACATTACAGTATTTTAAATGCATTAATAATATGGGCAGTGTAGTGAGAGAGGAGACCTGCCTCGTGCAACACGGTGTGACGGAGAGGGTGGCGGGTGTGAAGACTTGCCGTATTCTCGAAGGAAGCGGGCTAGGCTTTGCCTGGCGTGTAGGACTGACCTAGAGTCGAACCCGCTTCCTTCAGAATGTGAGAACTGTGGACGATCAGTGAAATAAGAAATAGCATAGTGGCCCGGATGTAGGTGGTCGCGCCGTGCTGACGAGTGTCACACGTGCTGCACGGACAATTATGAGTGAGGAGCCCGGATGTGGTGAAATTGGGGTGTATTTAAAGGACTTATTCTCACAGACCAGGCAGAATGACTTGCAGTTGTATTTTGTTGTCGAGACAAGCGGGACAAAGACATAGTTTTGGATATTGGATTTTGGAGCGAGATACAGTTGGGAGTGGTTGGACTGTTGATTGGAGCCTTGAGTCAGACTTGACTGTGACCCCCCCCCACACACACACACTGATTAGAGGCAGTTTTGGGGTAAATCTAACTCGGCTAGACTTTAATAGAAATCATCGTTAATAAGATGTCAATTAACTGACTTTCATAATCATTAAGAATATAACTTAAATAACTAAGGAAATCGTGATGTTGGTAGTGATGTAGTTTTGGTTAGAGAGACATACACAATCTCCATTATAATAAAACTTGGTATGACTGTGTGCCACAAAAAGATAAACCCAAAAACTCCTGAGAAATAATTTCACAGAATATATAAATATAAATATACGAATGCACATCTCTAGGTATTAAATAATCCAAGACCGGTTGACATGCCATTAAAATCAATCTGTTACTCTGCCCTATCAGCTGGGGCATTAGAATACACCGACTGCATCTCTGCAGAGGGGTAAGACTCTTCCAATGGGGCCACCTGTTGGCCATGGGTGGCGAACCATGATGCTTAAGGAGGGAACCCTGGTGGATGAGCAGTCCATGGGATGCAACACTTCACTTAGGCCCTTATTTGGGCTAGACAGGCTGTCGAAGAGGCCCCCTCCGATCAATCGGCTGTTCAGGTCAAGCCCTAGCACCTATATAATTGCCCCAACCCTATTGCCTTTATGGCAAGCCCCAACCCCTTTTTATCATATAGGTGCTAGAAGGCAGTGGCTGGGGGTCTTCATGTCCTGGGAATGTTAAACTCTATCTGATGGTGAGATTCAAGTTCTATAAGTTTGAGGAATGTGGAGCACCCTTCATCACCATTGATCCCAGGTCCACTCTGACACAGAGTGGTAGTACCTGTTAGGGTCCCATGTATGGGTTAAATAGGAAAATGTGTTTATAAAAAAAAAAAATGAGTATCCATTAAGAATTAATTTATTTTAAAACTTTGTCGGCATTAAATGACCCACTGCGATTGATATGCCACAAAACAAACCAAACAATCTGTTATTCTTTTTTTCACTCCCTCACATCCCCCTTCTTTTCTAAAAAAAAAATTTATTTTTAATAAATTATTCATTTCTTTTTTTTTTCTTTTTTTAAATTTGTGATGATTTAACAGCCATCATGGAATTTGGTTAACATATCCAGGATTTTTTCCGCTCTGTCGCTGGGGCATTAGAATGCACCGACTGTACCTCTGCAGAGGGGTAAGACTCCCCCAATGGGGCCACCTGTTGGGCGTGGGTGGTGACCCATGATGCTTAAGGATAGAACCCAGGTGGATGAGCAGTTCATGACCTGGAGTGGTAGTACCTGTTAGGATCCAATCTCTGGGTTAAATAGAAAAATGTGTTTATAAAAAAAAAAAATTGTGTATCCATTAAGAATGACTGAATTTATTTCAAAACTTTGTCGGCATTAAATGACCCACTGTAGTTGATATGCCGTAAAACAAAACATTCATCACCATTGCTCCTGGTCCACTCTGACCCGGAGTGGTAGTACCTATTTGGGTTGAATAAAAAACATGAGTTGATAAACAAAATTGTTTTATGCATTAAGAATGAATTTATTTCACAACTTTGTCGGCATTAAATAACCCACCGAGGTTGATATGCCCTAAAACAAACCAAACCAGGATTTTTTTTTTTTTCTCTACAAAGAAAGATTCTAGTCAGCTGCAAGTAGACCACTTTCTCTCCATGACATAAATCAATAATTTCTTATCTGCAAAGCAAAAGCTTCTCAAGTTACAGACGTATATCTCTTAAAAACATCACAAGATATAGAACGTATAGAATCTATTTAAACAGCCATTGAAGAAAAAACTTTCCTTTCTTTCTTTTTTCTTTTCTTTTTTCCTCTTTTTGAAATACGACAAAGCAAAAAAGAAAAGCCTTCTCATTTTCATCCTTGGGTTTTTTGTACTCACTTGGTTAATCCTATTGTGTTTCAAAATAATGCATATGCAGTCATTTTCTTTTTTATAGATTTTTCTGGTTAGTTTTGTCATATGACGCTAATTACTTCCCTTTACTTCAGTCTAAACTAAATTACCTCCCTTGTATCCTTTTAACATTAGACAGTGAAATACGACAATTTTTATTTTGTTTGCAATTTTTATGCCTTTCAAACTGACTTTAACAATTTTTTTATGTATTTAAAAATTTTTTTTTTTAATTTAGTACTTAAAAAAAATTTTTTTTTTTTACCTAGAAAGTTGTTATATATATATAAACTAGAAGAGGCTTGCCTGAGTAGAGGAGGATTTAAAAAAAAAAAAGAAGTTAGTCCCACAGATCCATTATTACTAAATTGGGAGTTGGATCCTCGTAGGATGCCACATTAACATCCCCATATACAAAAAGACTTGCATTGATCCAGCCACTCTGAAAAGAAACGTTAATGTCTCCTATTCAAAATATTAAATGAAAAAAAAAAAAAAATTCCATTCTCTTATTTACATTTTATTTTTAATTATCTTCACAAATATAAATCAAATCTTCATTATTTCTGCTCAAAAAGCAAGATCTGGTGATAGTGACTGTGTGTGTATGTGTGTGTGTGTATGTATATAATATTATATATATATATATATATATATATATATATATATATATATATAATAAGTTTTTATTTTCAGTTTCCTCTGGACATGCATACATATATACACACACACACACAAACTGCCTTTTTATATTATATATATATATATATATATATTATATATATATATATATAATATATATATATAAATAGCTATAGTGGAGGCAAATGGTATAATGGTTAGTCATAGGAAATGAACTCGTCAACCTGAGTTCAAATCCTGGATGGGGCTGTTTGCATTTCACATTACACTAATACCTTTGGGAAAGGTATGCATCCAAATAATCTTCCTCCAGCTATGGGTAAATAATAGGGCAGACTGGACTTTTTAATCCTTGCTAGATAACCAGTGTATAAGAAAGATCTCCTCCTCTTCATTGTTATCTGTACAACGTTTTGGCCGATATGCCCTCCAGCCTTCTTTAGGTATTTCTTGAGTAGACCGAGCATAGAAATGAATACAATATGGGAACCCATAATTAAAAAGGCTAGACCAGATTTAAAAAAACAAAAAAACACCCAATATGAGTCTAGGTAAAAAAATCATACATAAAAATGAATAGGTAGATATTCTAGCCAAAACAAGACATTAGGTTTATAAGTTCCCAAAATTCACACTGAATTGGACACCTGGCCTAGTGGATAAAGGAGTTAGGTTAAGACAGTTCTAAGTGATAGTTATCTTTGTGCAACATTTCGGTTGATATGCCCTCCGGCCTTCTTCAGGTATTTCTTGTCAGACTCTGGAACCTTCAGGTTCAATCCTGATCAAGGACAGCAGTAACATGATAATTAACACAGCTTAACGCCTCTACCCCAGCTATGGTTAGTGGAATGAGAACAGGATACCCCGATGGACTGAATAAACGGTTGGGTTCAATGTTCCGTGATGTCAGACTCGGGAACCTTCTTGTCGTAATCAGGAGCCAAGAAATACCTGAGGAAGGCTGGAGGTTATATCGGCCGAAACGTTGTACAGATAACAATGAAGATGAGGACAATAGTCCAAATAACGCAGATAATAGTAATTAATGTTTTGTCTTTATTTATCAAGACTTCATCAGAATTCATTCAAAAATCTACAAAACTATAGACAATGAGCAAAAGAAAAAGCGGGGGGGGGGCAAAAGGAAGACATAGTTAAAGAAAGAGGTGGAAAAGGAATTTGGGGTATCTGGCCTTCTTCAGTTGTGTCTTGTCAGACTTTGGAACCTTCATGTCATAATCCCGAGCCTTGTATCTCGTAGTATTGGCAAGTACTAGTGGTAGTACCTGTTAGGGTGACATCTATAGGTTAAATATAAAAATGTGTTTATAAAAAATGGAGTATCCATTACAAATGAATTTATTTTAAAACTCTATCAGCATTAAATGACCCACTGAAGTTGATATGCCGTAAAACAAAAACAAAAAAATTCCATGGGTTTAGAGTGAGTTCTTACCAGTGATATCTGGATTATTTTACTTTTATTTATTTATTTATTTTGTAGTTGTTTGTTTATTTTTATTTTTTCGAAACGATTCTAAGATTTGTATATTTCGCACGGACACAACCATCTTGTTTCAAAGTGAAAGTCAGTTGGCTAAATTCCTAGCATAAAATTATCTGAAATGAACTTAATTGTTATTAAGTTATCATTTTATGATATTTTTGTGTTAAAGCATGCAGTTGTATTGTTTTCGAAAAAGTTTCTTATATTTGTTTATTTTGCGCAGAGACTTTCAAAATAGCTACCAGCTTAGTGAAAAGTGAAAGTCAAGGGAGGTTACTCTAATTGCCTTATTTGCTTGGAATTTTAACAACTAAAGGTGAAAATTACCCAATAATAATCCAACAACAACATATCATAATTGCTTTCTTTTATTATTTGTTTGAAAACATGTTGTTGCTTTCTTTTTAATAGTTTAACGACATCTTATTGCATAAGTAGCATGGCGTGGAACTGTGATGCTGATAGCTTTTTGATTTATTTTATTGTGTCCTGGAATACACACATTTGCTTTGAATGAGTCCCCCGGGATAATTTTGAGTCCCAACTAAAGCCGTCTAATTCCTACCTTGTAACTTATCCTGCGTAATTCGTTTCAAAGAAATTATTGAAATGTATGTACAGTTAGCTTGAAATGGTGAGAGAAGAAAAAAGAAAAACACTGGGATGCATGGATATGATTTTACTGTGTACTTTTAGATTTTCTACAAGGATGGCTTTGGTATTAAATAACCCACGAAGGTTGATATGCTATTAAAGAAACAAAACTAAACCAAACAATTGAGTTTAGTATTCATTACAAAAGAAGAGGAGTAAATAGCACTACTGTTCTTCTACGAGGATGGCTTTAAATAACCCATGAATGTTGATATGCCATTAAACAAAGAAACTAAGCCTAACCAAACCAAGCCAAAAATCTAAAAAAAATTTTTTTTAAAAGATAAAAGTAAAATAAAGATGCTCTTTACCCCCCCAAACATCCCTAACCCCTGAACACTCTCATTCTCTGACCCCCCCCCCAACAAAAAAAAAAACCAAGATGGGGCCGTTTAGACATTGTAATTATCAACTTCAGATGAAGATATGTTATATATTCACAATTTAAAAAAAAATATGACTTTGTTATAAAATAACCCATGAAGGTTGATATGCCATTAAACAAAGAAACAAAGCCTAACCAAACCAAAAATCTAAAATAAAAAAAACTAAGAAAAGAACCCTAAAAAAAAAAATACCCCTCATCCGCAAACACTCCTTACCATCCAACACACTCACCCCCCTAATACGCCTAACAACAGACGGCTTTGGCATTAAATAACCCATAAAGGTTGATATGCCATTAAAAAAAAAAGAAGAAAAAAAACAAAACAAACAATCCTAGTTAAATGAGTTTAGTATTCATTGCAAAAGAGGGGTAAATAGTAGCACTACTGTTTTTCTACAAGGATGGCTTTGGCATTAAATAATCCACAAATTTTGATACGCCATTAAACAAAAAAACTAAGCCTAACTAAACCAAAAATCTAAAGAAAAAAAAGTTAAACAAAACAAAAAAGAAACCCCCCTTACCCACAAACAGCCATTACCACCAAACACCCTCACCCCTCAACACCTCCCCCAAAAAAACAACAGACAGGGCCATTTTGATGTTGTAATTATCAGCTTCAGATACAGATATGTTATCCATTCACAATTTAAAAAAAAATTATGACTTTGGTATTAAATAACCCACAAAGGTTGATATGCCATTAAAAAAAAAAAAAGGAAAAAAACCCAAACCAAACAATCCTAATTAAATGAGTTTAGTATTCATTGCAAAAGAGGGGGTAAATAGTAGCACTACTGTTCTTCTACAAGGATGGATTTGGCATTAAATAACCCACAAATGTTGAACTGCCATTACACAAAGAAACAAAACTGAACCAGACTAACCTAGTTAATTGAGTTTAGTATTCATTGCAAAAGGAGAGATGTAAATAGTACCACTACTGTTCTTCTACAAGGATGGCTTTGGCATTAAATAACCCACAAGTTGATATGCCATTAAAACAAAGAAACCAAGCCAATCAAATGCACAACATGTCCTTAATAGACTGACTATAAAAGGTGACAATTGCTGTTATAAAGATATGAAAACCTCTTGTAATAAATAATCTCTAAGTAGGTAAACATTTTTTTAAGTGGAGTGCAAATGTCTTCATTGATAAAAAAACAGTTAACAATTTACTTAATATTTATGCATGTTAGTTAAACATATCTCTATGGCTGAGATATGGTCTCATAGTTGGGTCATCGGTGACTAAACCGGTAACCCTACAGATTTTGACTGGTGAGGAGGGTGGCTAGACACCCTACAGAATGAAAAACAAGACCTGTAAAAATGCAGAGGAAGCTTTTTGCTCAACGGTTATCTAGCATATTATTTCTATAGTCCAACCCTTCCTCATCACAACAGGAGCTGATGGTAGGTGTGGTGCTCCATCTCAGATGCAAAAACAATCTCCTCGGTCTAGCGCTTGTGAAAAGGGGATAGACTCCCTCGCTGATTAGCTAATACCGACATTAGGCCACCCCGACGACTTTACTTACTATAACTAAATTCTGCCTAGCAATCATATGAAAAGCAATAATGTCATCAAAATAAAAAAAAATATTACCTCTATAGTTGAGATATGGTTTCATATGGATCATCAGGGACTAAACCAGTAACCCTACAGATTTTGACTGGTTAAGAGGGTGTCTAGACACCCTACAGAATGAAAAACAAGACCTGTAAAAGGATGAAGGAAGCAGGACTGCAATTTAATATTTATGCATACTAGTTATACATATGTCTATAGTTGAGATATGGTTTCATATGAATCATTGGTTACTAAACTGGTAACCCTACAGATTTTGACTGGTGAGGAGGGTGGCTAGACACCCTACAAAATGAAAAACAAGACCTGTAAAAAGGCGGAGGAAGCTTTTTGCTCAAAGGTTATCTAGGATATTATTTCTATAGTCCAACCATTCCTCATCCCAACAGGGGCTGTGTAAACTTGGTAGTGTCAGAGCCATGCTGATGGGAACTAGAGTTCATGGTAGGGTCACCCAAGGTGGACAGGTCTGGTATTAGGGCCACAACCCAACCAAAGGGTCTGGAGAAAATCTAAAGGGTGTCTTTGTCATTATCAGGAATCAATGGTTTTGGAGTACTTGTCATTACATTTGTGGAAATCTGTGTCAAAAATCTCCTTCACCTGACTGGGATATGCATGTGGGGTTTGGGGGCCGGTTGTGAATTTCCTATTCTCTTGTTACTCTTTCCATGAATTCACCACAAGTGAATTTGTTAGTTGGAGCTGGATGAATGTCGTCACAGAAATGGAGAGAGATGTTATATCCTCATTTGACTGGGTATGTGTTGAGTATTTGGCCGCCATCCTTGGCCAGTTGTAAAAACTTAAAGTAAGTCCTTAAATCTAGAATCATTTGGTAAGTCCTATGAGGTCCAGTGAGATAATCACATGAGGTCCGTACTCCACGAGTGTCCAAAGTGCAATGCCTAGGTGTTCTCAGACCTTCAATATATATTATAATATCAGCGGCGAGTCTATATGTAGAAGTGACCGTCTGGCTCACGCCTTATATATCAAAATTCCAACATGAGGAGGTGGGTTCTTACTGGGATCTGTTTCGTTGACGGCCATCTTTTTTTTTCTGGGCTGATTCCTCCCTTCTGCTGTGCTCCTTTTCTCGGTTTGTAATACTGAAACGAGACTTATTTTACAAGATGTCTTTTAGCCTAAAAGAGTTTTATAACCGTGCAGTGAGAAGCTGGCATCTTGGGATAGACCATATCCCGTCTAGTCCCTTTAACTAACGGACAAAATTTAAGTTGGTTCCCTTCTCATATTCATCTTCAGCATCTATGTCAGAGAAGAAGAACTGCACCTGTCAATCACTTTTACCACTTCCTATAATGGTTAATGGTAACTTTCCATTTACCATACCGTTATTTGAATTGGACTACACTTACAGAATAATTCATAGGCTACCCACAAATTATGTAACAAAGATATGGTCTTTTAACATTAATGTTTCTGTTATGAATCTGGCTGTAAATGATGAGGATCTTTTGGTATCTTATCATCTGAATGAGAGATGACATGTCCATTGTAATTGTGTTGCATAAGAAAGGTTTCTTTACTTCCAATATTGCACTTAGCAAACAAATCCGTTTAAGACTCTGCATTGTTGTACGCATCCAAGTAGTGAGTGAAGACAATTCTTGTAAAAGGCATCAAGTTGATTAATTTAGGACATCAAGGACTCTGATCTTTCTATCTCTTTCTCTGAGGTATATATATATATATATATATATATATATATATATATATATGTATAGTGTGTGTGTGTGGAATTAAACAAAAGGCAGTTCTCCTTAACGTTTTTATTGGTGATCTTTTCAAGCTTTCTGGCTAACTTTTTTATATTTGGATGGAATTCGTGTATTAGTCCACCGAAGTTCATATCCCGAGTACTTTCGGCACTTTGAAGTGCCATCATCAGGGGTGATGTGTTCCAGTTTTTCAAATTATATTAATGGAAGGAGGAGAATTGATGGGAAAGGTGCTATAGGCATTTTAAAATGCGAGTACTGCATTGAAAATCTTATTTAAGGATGGTTTGTGTTATTTGGATGTATAAAGTTTTTTATTTTTTTCTTTGTGCAGAATATGCGTATTTTCCGTTAGGATATATCGGTAATTAGAGTGGGGGCATGAGTGTAATTTTTATTTATTTATTTTTTTGAAGGTCGGCAAAATCTGTGTACGGAACATTTTATGCATTTTTCCTATTATTATTATTATCATCATCATTTCAACTTCATCTGATTATTTTAATAATAATAATAACGTAAATCCGTATACATTTTGATAAACAGACCGAAACACATGTGTAAGTGATATCGATTAAAAGTGATATCGATAAAATTCATTTTTATCCATCTACATTTCTTTTCTTTACTCATTTTTTCCTCATATTGTCGGATTCATTTCCAATTCTCACATACATTATTTATATATATATATATATATATACTGTTTTCTTTTTCTTTTTTTTGAAGCTTGAAAGAATAATAAGACTAAGAATTCTAATGGGCTAATATTCAAGAATTGACTTACTAGTGTCGTTCAAATTAATGGTGTAGCTAATAATAGTTTTAAAGAAACTTATATAATATCTGTAGGAAGTGCGTGGTGTAATGGATTCGTCGCCCCGAGTTCAAATCCTGGATGTGGTAATTGCATTTCAATTAGTGCTAATACCCTTGGGAAAGGTATGAATCTTACTCTCCTTCAAGCTATGGATAAATAGTAGGGCAGACTGGGCTCTTTAACCTTGGTTAGGCGACCGGTCTAGGAGAAGAAAAACTCTGAATTCAAACCTGTTGAACTCCGCTTAAGAAACTGACCTTGTGTCACATCCTGCTCATGCGGAGGGGTTGGTAAATATATATATATATATATATATATATATATATATATTATATATATCTGTCTGTAGTTGCCTTCTGGTTTAGAAAGTACGGTAACTAATTTTGAAGTTATTGGATTTTGATTAGCAAGTGATTTAGAAAAACTATTTACTAGGGAGAACTAATTAGTGGTCTAGATAAATAATCTATCTAAATATCTTATCTAAATAATGGACCATTCTATTTTTATTATAAAGAAAGAAAAGAAAAAAAAGGATGGTTTAGCACACAAAGAGAGAGTAGTGAGAGAGGAGACCTACCTCGTGCAACACGGTGTGACAGAGAGTGGCTGGCGTGAAGACTTGCCGTATTCTCGAAGGAAGCGGGCTAGGCTTTGCCTGGCGTCTAGGACTGACCTAGAGTCGAACCCGCGTCCTTCAGAATGTGAGAACTGTGGACGATCAGTGAAATAAGAAATAGCATAGTGGCCCGGATGTAGGTGGTCGCGCCCTGCTGACGAGTGTCGCACGTGCTGCACGGACAATTATGAGTGAGGAGCCCGGATGTGGTGAAATTGAGGTGCATTTAAAGGACTTATTCTCACAGACCAGGGAGAACGACTGCAGTAGTATTTTGTTATCGAGACGAGCGGGACAAAGAAATAATTTTGGATATTGGATTTTGGAGCGTGATACAGTTGGGAGTGTTTAGACTGTCGATTGGAACCTTGTGTCAGACTTGACTGTGACCCCCCCCCCACACACACACACTGATTAGACTAGCATACTAACCAACCATCAATGTAATTTGAATTTTTACTTTAAAATTTAATAAGATATGCAAATATTTTTATCAATGAAAAGGACAATAAAATCCTTTTAAATACAACATATGCTAGAAATGATGGATTTACTGTCATGAATATGACACTAAACTACATCTGGGGAGTGTGGAGTAGTTTCAGATTAGATTTATATATTGACTGTCAGTAGTTGACTTTCGGTTTACAAAGTGGTAGCTAATTTTGACTTGATGTAAAAAAAAAAAAAAAAAAAAAAAAAAAAAAAATGTTTTCGATGTTAATGGATTTTGATTAGAAAGTGATTTAGAAAACTATTTACTAGGGAGAACTAATTAGCGGTCTTGCAATATTTTAACTAAATGAGGTTTAGTCATATCTAAAGACATAGTTATATATATATATATATATATATATATATATGCATGATGACAGAATACCAAGATTCTCATGTATAGTCAGCTTGACAGTGGTCAAAGAAACGTGGGTCGACCATTGCTCAGGTTTAAGGACAAGTTGAAAAGTAACCTCTCAGCTGCAAATGTAGATCACACTACTTTTGAGAGCACAGCACTCGATTGTAAAACGTGGAGGACTTTGTGTTACAATGGTATCAAGAACTTTGCGGCATCGGAGGTCACCAAGCTGCGTTAAGCTAGAGAAAGGACTAGAGCATTGGCCAGTGTCCCAGCAATACATTCTAATAATCCACACTCTTGTTCCATCTGTGGACTTCTTTGCAAATCATTGGCAGGGCTGAAATGTCACCTGCGATTAACACACAAGGTTAAATGAAAGAGGTTGTCGGAATCTTATACGTCGAAATATAATACTCTTGATTGGGTGATTCTTAAATTGTAAATTGGCATTTGTAATTGAATTTCATGCTATAAAAAAAAAAAAAAAACAAAAAAAACACCCAGTACATTTATTTTTATAACCTTGACATGAAATACATAAAACATATGCGAAACCCTTACAATTTGAAATATAATCTTCATACAATGACTCCTATTTACACAGTAGCGTTGCAACCAACAAAGCCTTCATCAGATGATGACTCTGGGTTCAGGCATGGTTTCGGGGCCCGAAGCATCATTACCACTAACCCAGAGCGCCCCAGCAGTATCTCATGATACCACCAGATTTTGTCGGTTTGATGTCACAATGTAGGACTGCCATATCCACGTTGATGCAGTTAGAGCTTTATCCTGGATCTTTTTGATGTATTTCCTCTTGTCTGGAGAAAGTCTTTTGTTATTTCTTTACTTATATATTTAAAATATTTTGTTATTCTTACTTATATATTTATAAATATTTTGTTATTTCTTTACTTATATATTTATAAATATTTATATTTATAAATATTTTGTTATTTCTTTACTTATATATTTATAAATATTTATATTTATAAGTTTAGACAAAAATGCCAAGGTTGAGTTGGTAATAAATCCCCGGCATCCGACTTCGATAGGAAATACATCTATTATCCATCCGTTTTTGACGCATTGTTCACGAAGGTCTTCATATTTTAATCCAGAGCGCCCCAGCAGTATCTCATGATACCACCAAACTAGGCCGGTTTGATGTCACAATGTAAGATTGCCATATCCACACATATATATTTTATTGGAGAAAGGAAAATAAAGTGCTCGATTACAGGTGTAAGAGCTATGACCCACAAGGTTCCTGGTTTGATACCAGCCCTCAGCATGTGAGTAGTACAGGGATCTGTGCAGTAAAGATAGGAGCTGATGGTAGGTGTGGTGCTACACCTCAGACACTAAGAAACAATCTGCCTGGTCTAGCACTAGTGAAAAGGGGATAAACTCCCTCACTATCTGGCTGATACCAACTTTAGAGCACCCTGATGACTTTACTTTTTTACTATACAATTAAAAGGTGATTGTTATCACTGGTTTCAAAGCAGCGCTTTAGCTACTTATTTTCAGGCAAGGTGTCCTGGAAAATGTGCTGCTTTGAAACCAGTGGTAACAAATGCCAGGAAGGTCTTGCAAGAGGATAATGGTTGTATTTTATAGGAAAACTGGTATATATATATATATATATATATATATATATATATATATATTCATTGACAATGGTTAACAGGCATTTTATTTTTATTTATTCATTTATTTTATTTTATTTATTTATCTTTTGCAGTATAATGCTTGTATATTTAAAGATGGTTGTCTGATTTGGGGATTGTTGAGTACCCCTTCATCACCATTGCTCCCAGGTTCACTCTGCCCAAAGTGGTAGTACCTGTTAGGGTCCCATCCATGGGTTAAAGGAAAAAAAATATTTATAAAATAAATTGAGTACCAGCCAAGAATGAGTTTATTTCAAAACTTTGTCGGCATTAAATGACCCACTGAGGTTGATATGCCATAAAACAAAATGAGCTAAATCAAACTACTGAGAGCTCAATGGGTGACTCAATGGGTCACATTTTATATATATATATATAAGTCCAGAGAAGAAATCTTCCTTACAACACCAGTTTTATTTTAAAAAAAAACCTGTCGCAGTTTGAGAGCTCAATGTGTGCTCTTATTGTTAGTCACAGAGCAAATATATAATTAAAGAAATAACAAAAGACTTAGAGATTTAGCATTATAGTCTATTTCAGGGAGCTTAGACAAATAGTCTAACTCTCCTGACTCGTCAGATGCGAAAATATATATATATATATATATATATATGTATATGTATATGTGTGTGTATTGGAGAAAGTAAAATAAAGTGCTCGATTACAGGTGTAAGAGCTATATTTCTTTATTATGGTTACCTATACAATTAAAAGGTGTCTGTTACCAATGGTTTCAAAGCAGCGGATTTTACCAAGACACTTTGTCTGAAGATAAGCAGCTAAAGTGCTGCCTTGAAACCAGTGATAACAAATGCCAAGAGAGTCTTGCAAGTGGATAACGGTCGTATTTTAAAGGAAAACCGGTATTATTATTATTATTACTAGCAAATATATGCACCCTCCGGGTGCAAGTATTTAAGTTTTGATATAATAAAATATCATTAAATTAGAAAGGCTAATGAAACTGACTAAGAATGCAGATAAAAAGATCTGCAACAGAGGGGGTATAATCGAAAAATAGAACAACTTTGAAACTAACTATTCCATCATTTTCCATTACTCCTCTCTTTCATTGGTAAATTTTCCTAATTTAACTATTTAGTTAAAATAGGAAGTAAAGGATAATATTACAGTTATTTCTTCTTGTAAATAAATTTCTTTTAAGATTTATCCACGAGATTTTTGTTTATATTTCTTAAGATAAAACCAAACAATTAGAAATCAATAATACCAAGCACATATTTATTAAAATAAAATTTTAAATAGCAATATGCAAATTAGCCTTCTCGTTCAAACAGTAAACCGCTATTTTGTTGTATATATAAATACAATTGCATGTTATTAGTATGTAGATATGGTCAACAGTGGCTTCGGCCTCTGGACCATTGATATAATTAATGGCGTCGATCCCAGGGGGCCATCACCCCAGGCAACACCTGCCCCCTTGATTTAAAGGGGCAGGGCTGGGTTTATTGCCCAGTGCCTGAGGCGCCCCCTTGAGGGGGAATGCCGATGGGATCGACGCAATTTTTCACCCGCCACCCCATGAGCGGTTTGTGGGTGGTCCCACATAAATAGGGCCTTGTGCCTGACCCGTACAAGTGGGGTACGTGGAAAATATCATGTAGATATGGTCAACAGAATTAATAATGTAAAACAATTTTTATTAATAACTGAAGGTTTAAAAGAATGAAATCATGGAGAATTTGACGTAAATAATTAAGGGAATTGTGACTTGAGTAGTAATATAGTTTCGGTTACAGACAGAAAAACATACAATCTCCATTATAATAAGATATATATACATTTATTGACTATGGTTAACAGGCTTTCCCCCCCCCCCCCCGTATAATCCATGTATATTTAAAAATGATTGCCGGCTCTATTATTAATAGCTCTTTCTTTAAGATAATAACTGGGACTTAAAGTTAAAATCAATAATATTTATAATCTATGGGCAAAATGAAAGTGGGTCAGCACATCACATATGATGATAATTTTTAAAGATATATATTTATTTGTTTATATATTTATTTATTTCATACTTGAAGATAAGATCTGGGTCATTTTACCAGTAAATAATTCCCTGTCGTTATTGTCCTTAGCCAAAATAAAACTAAAACCTTCATTTTGTTTATCGGGTGAGGAACCGGGCTACTGTGACGCAAATAACACAGATTTTAACTCTTCTTTATATGTTGTTACCTTTTGACATTGGTATCCAGTCACGTACTCAACCCCTCCCCCATTACTTTTCACAGAAAAATCTGTTCCCTGCCTCCAACATTGTGGTTTGATTTTAGATTTTTATTTGTGTGTGTGTATTAGTTTGTTTGATGGCATATTAACCTTTTTTGGGTCATTTAATAGCATATTGTGTATCTTCAAGATATGCACTTCCAAGTTTTTCAATTCAAATTTTTATTTTTTTAATTTTTAATGCTTCCTTCAATTTAGCCGCAGGTGTCAGCCTCGTACACTCTTTTGATCTGCGTTTTTTTTTTGTTTTTTTTGTGGGGTGGGAATAAACTTATTGTATTTTATCTGAATTATGAAATAATTTCCTTTTTGTAGGGCATTTTTCAATAAATATGTCGCAATGAAAGTTCTCAAATTCTGTTATTGGGAGGGGGGGAAAAAGTTTGACACCCTCTCACATCCCTACTTAGAATGCACTGACTGCACTTCTGCAGAGGGGTAAGATTCCCCCAAATGGGGCCACCTGTTGGCTGTGGGTGGCAACCCGTGATGCTTAAGGATGGAGTCTTGGTGGATGAGCAGTCCATGACCTGCAACACTCCACTTAGAACCTTACTTAGGCTAGACGGGTGGTCAGAGAGGCCCTCTCCATTCAATCAGCTGGTCACGTCAAGCCTTAGCACCTATATGATTGCCCCAACCCTATTGCCCTTATGGCAAGCCCCAAACCCTTTTTATCATATGGGTGCTAGACGGCGGTGGCTGCGGGTCTACATGTCCTGGGAATGACTTTAAACTCTATCTGATGGTGAGGTTCCAGTTTTGAAGGTCTGGGGAATGTAGAGCACCCCTTCATCACCATTGCTCCCTGGTCCACTCTGACTGTGAGTGGTAGTACCTGTTAGGGTCCCATCAATAGGTTAAATAGAAAAATGTATTTATAAAAAAAATTGTATTATCCATTAAGAATTGATTTATTTCAAAACTTTATCGGCATTAAATGACCACTCTGAGGTTGATATACTGTAAACCAAACTAAACCAGAATTCAAATTTAAAATATCTCCCCTTACTACTGACATCTCTGATATGCTGGTTTTTACTTCGTTAATTAAACTGTAACAGTGATAACATTTTAAAAGATTGAAATCGATTTCCTCAAATAAGGGAAAAGTTTCAAAGAAAAATATTTTGTGTGTTAATTCTTTATTTTGCAATTTTTACCACTTATGAGACATTACAGTTACTAAATTAACCTACCCTATTGGCTAGTCCACCTACATTACTTTCTTTACTTATCTCAAATTTGCATTATATGTATTTACCCAACCCCTCCACAATGGGTAGTATGTGATACAAGGTCAATTTTTTAAAGCAGATTTTAACTGGTTTGAATTCAGTTTTCATTGAACTTAACTGGTTAACTTGCAACTTTCCCCAACATGGGATGCATTACAGTTCCAAAATCGACCTACCCTACTGCTCAGCCACCTTCTCTTTTTTTTTTTTTTTTTTTCAATTTTTTTTCAATTTTTTTTATTCCTTATCTCTTAAATCATAAGTGTAGCATTTGTCAGTTTTCTTGTAAACTTGTCGTTAAATCTAGACATAAAAATCAACCTATATTTTATTTTAATGTGTCAGGATCTAGGACGATTTGTTATCATTGACAATTTAGAAACTTATAAAAAGATATATATAATCATAGAAAGGAAGGAAGAACTCAACACCGTAATTCCATAATAAATTTATTTCGACCAAAATTGGGGCCTATATAAATCTAAGTTGATTTAATACAGCTCCCCAAAAATCAACTTAGATTTATATAGGTCCCAATTTTGGTCGAAATAAATTTATTATGGAATTACGGTGTTTAGTTCTTCCTTCCTTTCTATGATTATATATATCTTTTATAAGTTCTAAATGTCAATGATAAAAATTTTTTATTGCTCTGTATATAATCTAAAAAGTTTATTATACATTGAGCTCTCTTTAGTGATTTAAAGATTCACTGTATTTATACATACTGGATCATACAATATTAATACAGTGTATCTTAGAAATCACATATAGAATCATCCCTAACTACCAAGTTTTGGATAAATCTCATATATATATATATATATATATATATATATATATATATATTATATATATATATATATTATATGACAAAATGCAACCCACTGGGTTACCCATTGAGCTCTTGGTAGAAAACTAGGATTAGGGAAAAGGGTTAGCAAAGTGAATTAAATTTAAGAAAACAATATTCCCAGAGAATTTAAAAAAACATTAAAATCATTTTGTAAGATTTCTAAGGGATTGTTTAACCTAATTTAAATTCAAATGAATTTTTATTTTATTTTATTAAGGTATAGGCTTGGTGCTGATTCTTAACATACAAATAAAGTGACTCCCTGGTCCACTCTGACCCGGAGTGGTAGTACCTGTTAGGGTCCCATCTATGGGTTAAATAGAAAAATGTATTTATAAAAAAATTGTATTATCATTAAGAATTGATTTATTTCAAAACTTTATTGGCATTAAATGACCCACTGAGGTTGATATGCCGTAAAACAAAACAAGACCAAACCAAACAAATAAAGTGATATGTTAAATGCCCCTCTTCTCTTTATCACAGAGAGAAGCTCACATATATGATCATGAGGTAATCAAGATATACATAGAGGGGGAAAGTGACAGGTAGAATGTTAAATAAGAATGTTAATGTGTCGGGATCCAGGACGACTTTTGTTATCATTGACAATTAAGAAACTTATAAAAATAGAAAGGCTGGTGCCAGGGTCTCATCTACCCCCCCTGCAGCCCTGTTAGCTGGGGTTGTAGAATACACCGACTAATACAGGACTGAATCTTGGTGGATGACCTGCAACCCTCCACTTATAGACCCTTACTTAGTCTAACCATGCAGTCAGATAGGCCCCCAACAATCATTTCCACTGGTCACATCAAGCCCTGGCACCTATATGATTGTCCTAACCCTATTGTTCTTATGGCAAGCCTCAACCCTTTTTATCATAATATGTGCTAGAATGCGGTGGTTGAGGGTCTTCATGTACTGGGAATGACATTAAACTCTATCTGATCGTGAGGTTCCAGTTCTGTGAAGCACCCCTTCATCACCATTGCTCCCTGGTCCACTCTAACCTGAAGTGGTAGTACCTGTTAGGGTCCCATTTATGGGTTAAATAGTAAAATGTGTTCATAAAAAAACAATTGAGTATTCATTAAGAATGAATTTATTTCAAAACTTTATTGGCATTAAATTACTCAGGGAGGTTGATATGCCGTAAAACAAAACAAACTGGAAACAATAGGAATATGTGGGAGAGACAATGTTTTACCTGGAGGTGTCGGTAATGGACTATTTGCTCGTAAATTCCTACCATAAAATAAACTGAACCCCCATTTTATATCCGTGTTTTTGCAATAAATGTTTTATTTTTCTTGCACCCGTTATTTTACAATACTAAATATATTTCCTTTATTTATTTTAATATTCATTTCAATGTGCATATTCTAAAAGCTTTTATTTTGTGAGAATGCTTAGTTTTAAAGTGGGGGTTCGTTTTTACACTTCAACTTTTTACTCCTAAATTCCTACCATAAAATGCCCAAGCCTAATTTTATGGCAGGAATTTACAAGTAAAAAGTTGAATATTACTTTTTGTTGTTGCTATTTCTTTTCTTTTTTGGCTTTGCTACTCTAAAATAAAAACGTCAGATTTTAATCATCGTCGACGAAAAAACAAAATTACCGTCATAAAAGGAGGATCCAATTTATGCCTAAATTGTAAAATGAGCCCCCACTTTAAAACTAACCATTCTCACAAAATAAAAACTTAGAACATGCACATTGAAATGAATATTAGAATAAAGAAAATATATTTTGTATTGTAAAATAACGGGTGCAAGAAAAATAAAACATTTAATACAAAAACACGGACATAAAATGGGGGTTCAGTTTATTTTATGGTAGGAATTTACGAGCAAATAGTCCTTCATTACCGAGGTGTCTATAAAGACATACAGAGATCTAGCTATATAATAAACATAAACACTCTTAAGCAGATCTTGGAATATAGTTTAAAAATTGGCACTCTCAGCACCTTAAAAAAAAAAAAATAAAGGTAGGTAAAAATATTGATAGACTACTAAGCAGAACCTGAGGTTATACCACATTAGGGTAGGTTGATTTTTCACTTTTTTTGAAATTCAATACAACTTTGATGGCGAATACTGGGGTTTGGTGTTATAAGAACTGCCAGAAAAAAATTAGATTCCTAACTTTAAAACTCATTTGAGCATTCAATTTTAAAGATCGTCAGCAAAAATATACACAAATATCTCATTTCCGTAGGATTTTGCTGACAAACTGGCTTCAAAATTTCATTATTTCAATAATAAATCCAAATAAAATTGATATTTTTCATTAATACAATGAATGGAAAATATATTCAATGTTTTAAATTTGCATTGTTTATTGAAAATTGTACTAAAAGCTCCTACACTATATACAATTATGTAACAACGGAACTGAATTGTTCTGTGTATTTTCCTTTTGAGGAAAATGCAGGTCTGATCTGGTGGCACAATGATTTGGTTATAATGTGCTTGTGCCTTGCTTCCTGTCCATACACAATCTGTGAAGCTTCTGTTGTTAATTTAACAGCTTTTTCCACACCTTGTGAGTGGGCAGGTAATTTAGGAAATTTCAGTTCTGTTCCATTCAGTAGAGATTCTAGGAGTTCATTTGTGGAAAAATCTTAAAAATTGGCACTCTTAAAAAAAAAAAAAAAAAAATAAAAGGTAGGTAAAAATATTGAGATAGACTACTAAGCAGAACCTGAGGTTATACCACGGTAGGGTAGGTTGATTTTTCACTTTAAAATTTTTTTTTTATAAAAAGTATAGGCTTGTTGCTGGTGCTGATTCTTAACATACAAATGAAGTGAGATGTTAAATGCCCCTCTTACAATCACTCTCCCATCTTTCTCTTTATCACAGAGAGAAGCTCACATATATGATCATGAGGTAATCAAGATATACATAGAGAGAGGGAAAGTGACAGGTAGAATGTTAAATAAGAATGTTAATGTGTCAGGATCTAGGACGACTTTTGTTATCATTGACAATTAAAAAACTTATAAAAAGTGAAGGGCTGGTGCCAGGGTCTCATCTACCCCCCCCCTGCAGCCCTGTTAGCTGGGGTTGTAGAATACACCGACTGCACCTCTGCAGAAGGGTAAGAACCCCCCCCCCGCCCCAATGGGACCACTTATTGGCCATGTGTGGCAATCCGTGGTGTTTTGGTATAAGTGTTGTATACCTCTTTCCTTACTTACTTCTATTCTTCTTCTGGCGTCTTTGACATCTTAAGTTCTTCTAGCGTCTCTTCTAACATCTATTCTAGCGTCTGGACTTTGTCTTGGTGGTCGGTCGCACTTCTCATTTCTTCTTCTAGATCAGTCTTGTTACCAAGACATTCACCAACTACAAAACCGTGTTATTTTCATAAGCTTTTATTTACTTAACTAAACATTTCATGCATATGCAGTGAGTTCCAGTTAAGGCAGGACATCTTCTCTGTCCGACGTCCAAACTGAAACTGAAGACCCAACCAGCTCCCACGTGACTTCACGTATTTCGCGGGCTCTCTGCAATATTCCATGGAAAGTCCCGCCGTGATATGAAAAGGGCCATCCCTTTAGAAATACAGGGGATTGACAATAATCTTATGCAACCGCATAGATTATGTAACATAATGAATACTGATACAAAAAACTTGCACCATTGTCTGAGGAAATAGCATCCAAGATCATCAGTTAAAATGCACTAAAAATTTTCGTCTTTGCAACATTTGGCCCAGAAATTGGTTAGAAATTTCAATTTCCAAAACAGAAAAGCTTGTCATTTTATTTTATTAGATGAAAAGAATAAGATATTTTAGCCAGAATTAAAGTTGAAAATATCTCCCTTACTACTGACATCTCTGATATGCTACTTTTTACTCCATTGGAAAATGATTTTTACTATAAAAATGCATTGGAAAATGATTTTTACTATAAAAATGCATTGGAAAATGATTTTTACTATGAAAATGCATTGGACAATGATTTTTACTATGAAAAAGCACTGGACAATGATTTTTTACTATGAAAATGCACTGGACAATGATTTTTACTATGCAACAATGATGACATGATTTTTTACTATGAAATGCACTGGACAATGATTTTTTACTATGAAAATGCACTGGACAATGATTTTTACTATGAAAATGCACTGGACAATGATTTTTACTATGCAAATGCATGGACATGATTTTTACTATGAAAATGCCTGGACAATGATTTTTACTAATGAAATGCAAAAGATTTTACTATGAAATGCATGGACAATGATTTTTACTATGAAAATGCACGGACAATGATTTTTACTATGAAAATGCACTGGAACAATGATTTTTTTACTATGAAAATGCATGGACAATGATTTTTACTATGAAAATGCATTGGACAATGATTTTTACTATGAAAATTAGAAATGATTTTTAACTATGAAAATGGCATTGGACAATGATTTTTAACTATGAAAATGCATTGGACAATGATTTTTTACTATAAAAATGCATTGGACAATGATTTTTACTATAAAAATGCATTGGACAATGATTTTTTACTATAAAAATGCATTGGAAATGATTTTTACTATGAAAATGCATTGGACAATGATTTTTTTCCTATGAAAATGCATTAGAAAATGATTTTTACTAATGAAATGCATTAGACAATGATTTTTTACTATGAAAATGCATTGGACAATGATTTTTACTATGAAAATGCATTGGACAATGATTTTTACTATGAAAATGCATTGGACACAATGATTTTTTACTATGAAGCAACTGCATGGACTAATGAATTTTACTATGAAATATGCATTGGACAAATGATTTTTACTATGAAACAATGCATTGGGAAAGATGATTTTTACTAATAAAAATGCATTGGATCATAGATTTTTACTATAAAAATGCATGGACAATGATTTTAACTATAAAAAAAGCATCTGGAACAATGATTTTACTATAAAATGCACTGAGACAATGATTTGTTAACTATGAAAAGATGCCATTAGACAATGAATTTTACTATTAAGAATGCATTAGACAATGATTTGTAGCTATGAGAAATGCATATTAGACAATGATTTTTTACTATGAAATGCATTAGCACAATGCATTTTTACTAATGAAATGCAATTAGGAGCAATGATTTTCTATTTGAACGTAATTTTATGAAAAGCATTGGAAATCCTTGTTTTTGCAACATTTAGCCTCAAAATTGGTTAGAAAATTTAGCAATTTCAATATTCAAAATTCGAAAATGTCATTTCAAATGAAGCAAATAAAAATATAACTAGAATTCAATTGAAAATATACCTCCCCCCATTACCCAACACTTCTGATAGCGCTACTTTTTAGTAAATAATAAGCTGTAACCAGTGATAACATTTTTAAAAGGTTGAAAATATATTTCTCAAATAAAGGCAAATTTGAAGAGAAATATTTTGTGTTAATTCTTTGCAACTTTGCCACATGGGAGACGTACAGTTTCTAAAATCGACCTACCCTTACTGCTTCAGCACCTTATTTAAAAAAATTTTTTTAGTGTTATGAATATACCTTATTTCTATAAATCATGAGTGTGTGCATTTGTCAGTTTTCTTTGTAAACTTGTCGTAAATCTAAACATAAAAATCAACTATATTTCATTTTATGTGTCAGGATCTAGGACGACTTTTGTTATCATTGACGATTAAAGAAACTATAAAAAGAAGAAAGGACTGGTGCCAGGTCTCATCTAACCTCCCTGCAGCCCTGTAGCTGGGGTTGTAGAAACACCAACTGCACCTCTGCAGAAGGTTAAAACTCCTGTTGGCCATGCGCTGAGACCCATGGATGCTTAAGGATGGATATCCTGGTGGCTGAGCAGTCCATGACATGAAACACTTCACTTTGGCTCTTAGTGTAGGCCTAGCAGGTCGGTTGGAGACCCTCCCCCGATCAATTGCCGGTCATGTCACAATCTAAGACCTGTGATTGTCACAACCCAGTTACCCTTATGCAACCCCACAGAGTACCCCAATGTCACCATTACTCCAGGTCCACTCTAACCAGGAGTGATAGTACCTGTTAGGACCCATCTATGGTTAAATACGAAAAAAAAAAATTGAGTTGAAAAAAAAAATTGAATTTGAAAAAGAAATAATTGATTTGAAAAAAATTTGAATACCCATCAAAAATGAATAAAACAACATTTTTGGCATAAAAACAAACCCAACATCCTGCCACAAAAACCAACCAACCAACCAACCTAACATGAATATGTATATTTCATTAATGCACCACTGTAACATAATGAAAATAGCACTTAATTGAAATCCTTAAAAGTGCATTAATATTAAAAATACGCTTAGAGGTGTTAACCGATTTCCAATTTTAATAACAATTTCGACATTCTACACTCCCTGACACCAAATCATTGTCATTTTTAAAGGGAGATAACTATTAATGCTTATTAATATATAGAGAACTCTTTAGTTATTTGCAATTAATTATAATTGAGTTCTACAAATTATGTCAGGAAATATGCAAGCTTTATGGCAGTTTAAATTTGTTGCTGGATTTTACAACATATCAACCCATTGTAGAAAGAGCTGCAAATATTTAAATACTAACTTGATAACTTACGAAGGAAAGCACATTTCTAAGTTGATGGGTGAAGCGATGGACTTTGATAAGCTCAATGAATATGGGTTCAAACTAGGTATCACCCAAATGAAGCTAACCTGCGTTTTTGACAAAATGACTTTAGCCCCCCGAAAATATTTACCAAAAATGGGGAATTATCAATTTTAATGAAATTTTCAGTGTTTATTTATCAAAACGCAGTTTAGCTTCATTTTGGGTATACCTAGTTTGAACCCAATATTCATGAGCTTATCAAAAGTCATCAGCTTCACCCATCACATTAGGAAATGTGCTTCCTTCGTGTTATCAAGTTAGTATTAAATATTTGCAGCTCTTTTCTACATGGGTTATATGTTGTAAAAGTCCAGCCAACCAATTTAAACTGCCAATAAAGCTTCTATTTCCTGACATAATGGTTGTAGAACTCAATTTAAATTAATTGCAAATAACTAAAGAGTTCTCTATAAATATTAATAAGCAATTAATAGTTATCTCCCTTTAAAAATGACAATGATTGGTTCAGGGAGTGTAGAATGTCCGAATTGTTATTAAAATTGGAAATCGGTTTACACACTCTAAGCGTATTTTTAATATAATGCACTTTTAAGGATTTTCAATTAAGTGCTAATTTTCATTATGTTACAGTGGTGTCATTAATAGAATATACATATTCATGGTTAGGTTGGTTGGTTGGTTGGTTTTTGTGCAGGATGTTGGTTATTTTATGCCAAAATGTTTTGTTTTATTCATTTTTGATGTATTCAAAATTTTTTTCCAAATTCAATTATTCTTTTCAAATCAATTTTTTTTCAAACTCAATTTTTTTTTTTCGTATTTAACCCATAGATGGGATCCTAACAGGTACTATCACTCCTGTTAGAGTGGCCTGGAGTAATGGTGCATTGGGTACTCTGTGGGGTTGCATAAGTAACTGGTTGTGACAATCACAGGTCTAGATTGTGACATGACCGGCCAATTGATCGGGGGGAGGGGGTCTCCAACCGAGACTGCCTTGCCTAACTAAGAGCCAAAGTGAAGTGTTTCATGTCTGGACTGCTCAGCACCAGATCCATCCTTAGCATCATGGGTTCTCAAGCCGCATGGCCAACAGGAGTTTTTAACCTTCTGCAGAGGTGCAGTTTGGTGTATTCTACAACCCCAGCTAACAGGGCTGCAGGAGGTTAGATGAGACCCTGGCACCAGCCTTCTCTTTTATAAGTTTCTTAATCGTCATGATCAACAAAGTCGTCCTAGATCCTGACACATTAAAATGAAATATAGGTGATTTTTTATGTTTAGATTTAACGACAAGTTTACAGAAAAACTGACAAATGAACACTCATGATTTAAGAGATAGGTATATCATAACGACTAAAAAAAAATTTTTTTTTAATAAGGTGGCTGAGCGAAGTTAGGGTAGGTCGATTTTAGAACTGTAACGTCTCCCATGTGGCAAAGTTGCAAAGAAAATTAACACAAAATTATTCTCTTCTAAAATTTGCCTTTATTTGAGAAAATATTTCAACCTTTTAAAATGTTTATCACTGTTACAGCTTATTATTTACTAAAAGTAGAGTATCAGAAGTGTTGGGGTAATGGGGGGAGGTATATTTTCCAATTTGAATTCTAGTTATATTTTATTTTGCTTCATTTGAAATGACACCATTTTCGATTTTGATATTGTTGAAATTGCATAAATTTTCTAACCAAATTTTGAGGCTAAATGTTGCAAAAAACAAGGATTTCCAATGCATTTTCATAGTAAAAGAATCACTTGTCTATTGCATTTTCATAATAAAACATTGTCTAATGCATTTTTCAATATAAATATCATTGTCCATGCATTTCATAGTAATAATCCATCTAATCCATTTTCCATAAGAAACATTGTTATGCAATTCATAGTATAAGAAATCATGTCTTATGCATTTTCATAGTAATAAATCATTGTCCGAATGCATCTTTATATAAAAATCATTTTCCAATGCATTTTCATAGTAAAAATCATTGTCCATNATGCACTAAAAATTTCATCTTCACAACATTTGGCCCAGAAATTGGTTAGAAATTTCAATGTTTCAAAACAGAAAAGCTTGTCATTTATTTTATTAGATGAAAAGAATAAGATATTTTAGCCAGAATTAAAAATTGAAAAATATCTCCCTTACTACTGACATCTCTGATATGCTACTTTTTTACTCCATGGAAAATGATTTTTACTATAAAAATGCATTGGAAAATGATTTTTACTATAAAAATGCATTGGAAAATGATTTTTACTATAAAATGCATTGAAAATGATTTTTACTATAAAAATGCATTGGAAAATGATTTTTTACTAAAACTATGAAAATGCATGAAATGCATTGAAAATGATTTTTACTATGAAAAATGCATTGGAAAATGATTTTTACTAAAATGCATTGGAAAATGATTTTTACTATGAAAATGCATTGGAAAATGATTTTTACTATGAAAATGCATTGGAAAATGATTTTTTACTATGAAATGCATGAAATGCATTGGAAAAATTGATTTTTACTATGAAAATGCATTGGAAAATGATTTTTACTATGAAATGCATTGGAAAATGATTTTTACTATGAAAATGCATTGGAAAAATGATTTTTACTATGAAAATGCATTGGAAAATGATTTTTACTATGAAAATGCATTGGAAAATGATTTTTTACTATGAAATGCATTGGAAAATGATTTTTACTATGAAATGCATTGGAAATGATTTTTACTATGAAAATGCAATTGGAAAATGATTTTTACTATGAAAATGCATTGGACAATGATTTTTACTATGAAAATGCATAGACAATGATTCTTTACTATGAAAATGCATTAGACAATGATTTTTTACTATGAAAATGCATTGGAAATCCTTGTTTTTGCAACATTTAGCCTCAAAATTGGTTAGAAAATTTAGCAATTTCAATATTCAAAATCGAAAATGTTGTCATTTTAAATGAAGCAAATAAAATATAACTAGAATTCAAATTGAAAATATACCTCCCCCCATTACCCCCAAAACTTCTGATACGCTACTTTTTAGCAAATAATTAAGCTGTAACAGTGATAACATTTTTAAAAGGTTGAAATATATTTTCTCAAATAAAGGCAAATTTTAGAAGAGAAATATTTTGTGTTAATTCTTTATTTTGCAACTTTTGCCACATGGGAGACGTTACAGTTCTAAAATCGAACTACCCTACTGCTCAGCCACCTTATTTAAAAAATTTTTTTTTTAGTGTTATGATATACCTTATCTCTTAAATCATGAGTGTTGCATTTGTCAGTTTTCTTGTAAACTTGTCGTTAAATCTAAACATAAAAATCAACCTATATTTTATTTTAATGTGTCAGGATCTAGGACGACTTTTGTTATCATCGACAATTAAGAAACTTATAAAAAGAGAAGGGCTGGTGCCAGGGTCTCATCTACCCCCCCCCCACTGCCGCCCTGTTAGCTGGGGTTGTAGAATACACCAACTGCACCTCTGCAGAAGTGTAAGACACTCCCCAATGGAGCACCTGTTGGCCATGCGTTGAGACCCGTGATGCTTAAGGACGGAATCCTGGTGGCTGAGCAGTCCATGATATGAAACACTTCACTTTGGCTCTTAGTTAGGCTAGGCAGTCGGTTGGAGACCCCCCTCCCCCCGATCAATTGGCCGGTCATGTCACAATCTAGAACCTGTGATTGTCACAACCCAGTTACCCTTATGCAACCCCACAGAGTACCCCAATGTCACCATTACTCCCAGGTCCACTCTAACCAGGAGTGATAGTACCTGTTAGGATCCCATCTATGGGTTAAATACGAAAAAAAAAAAATTGAATTTGAAAAAAAATTGAATTTGAAAAAGAATAATTGAATTTGGAAAAAAATTTTGAATACCCATCAAAAATGAATAAAACAAAACATTTTTGGCATAAAATAACCCAACATCCTGCCACAAAAACCAACCAACCAACCAACCTAACATGAATATGTATATTTCTATTAATGCACCACTGTAACATAATGAAAATAGCACTTAATTGAAATCCTTCAAAGTGCATTAATATTAAAATACGCTTAGAGTGTGTAAACCAATTTCCAATTTTAATAACAATTCGGACATTCTACACTCACTGACACCAATCATTGTCATTTTTAAAGGGAGATAACTATTAATTACTTATTAATATTATAGAGAACTCTTTAGTTATTTGCAATTAATTATAATTGAGTTCTACAAATTATGTCAGGAAATAGCAAGCTTTATGGCAGTTTAAATTGGTTGGCTGGATTTTACAACATATCAACCCATGTAGAAAAGAGCTGCAAATATTTAATACTAACTTGATAACTTACGAAGGAAGCACATTTCCTAATGTGATGGGTGAAGCTGATGACTTTTGATAAGCTCATTAATATTGGGTTCAAACTAGGTATACCCAAAATGAAGCTAAACTGCGTTTTTGACAAAATGACTTTAGCCCCCCCCCTACAGAAAATAATTTACCAAAAATCAGGGAATTATCGGATTTTAATGAAATTTTCAGTGTTTATTTATCAATGAATGATCTTTATAATGCATTATTCATTTTAGTTCAAAACTTTCTCATTTTTTAAAATTTTTATTCTTTTTTTTTTTTTTAGGTCACTTAATTTTGACCCCTTATGTTGGGGGCATAACATTTTGTTCGAGTTGGTCTTATAGTTTTCTAATTACAGTATAAATAAAGAGATAAAAGACCGAAGTTATGAATAGAAACAAAAAAAAAAAATTTTTATGGTGGCTTTTCTATGTGAAAATAAGTAACGAAAATTGAAAAATAAAATGTAAAAAAATAAATAATTAATTTTTTGGAGATTTCTTTTCTACTCATTTCGATAATTATTTAATTGGCTATTATCTTATAAAAGAAGAAATTATACATCGATATTTTTCTGCTTAAAAAAGCGGGGTACATTTTCAATAAGAGTTTTTCTTCAAAAAGTATACTTTGATGTAATAAAATAAGGTTTGCATTAAATAGATATTTATTTTTAGAATCTAAAAATATAACATTTTAAACTTAATATCAGACTTTTCATATTTTAAATGAATTTTATATATTAATTTTTCATAGCAAAAATACTAAATTAAAGTTTTGAAATAAAATTCATTAATTGATAAATCAATACTGAAAATTTCATTAAAGTCGGATAATTACCTGATTTTTGGTAATTTTTTTTTCAATCGCGAATGATACATTCAAATTGTAAACAAGCGCTTTAAAACCCTTGAAAAAGAGCATTAATGGCGGATCGTGTCAAAATTGACCAAAACAAATCGTTTTAAATCTATTAAAAATAAACTGCAGATGTAATGATATTTTTCTTTTTTTTTTAATGATGGTCATTATGTTACTACTTATTATTTTAGACAAAAGTTTGACCTTAAATAATCGATTTAATTAATTTTAATTTGTTTTTAAAAACCTAGCAGACGACAAAATTGGGTATACATATTTTATACTGAACATGTTTGATGGGTATTCAAAATTCTTTTCATACTTACCACACAGATAGAAGCTGAGTTAGCAAGGGCTGTTATCGAGCACGGTACTGTGTGGTTACTAGGCGAGTGTCTTCCAACCGACCAAAACCAACCCTTTATGATATGGTTTGGTTATTTGTTTTTTTATGACACATTTTTTTTTTTTTTTTTTTTTTTTTTTTTTTAGACTCCTTTTTTTTGATCTATTTAGCCCATAGATTGGACCCTAACAGGTACTACCACTCTGGCTCAGTAGACCTGAGAGTAATGGTGATAGAGTACTCCACACTCCCCAGAGCTCCAGAACTGGAAATTTACTATTACATGCAGTTTAATATCATACCCAGGGATGGTTATTGAAAATAATGGGTATCTGTGTTGAGAACCTATTAAATTTCATTAAACTTTAACAATATTTTTCAAACAGTTTTCATCAGCCCTGATGATTAAGGATGGAATCCTGGTGGATGAGCAGTACATGATATGCAGCACCCCACTTTGGCCCTTACTTAATCAAAATGGGTGGTCGGAGAGGTCCCCTCCGATCAATCAGCTGGTCATGTCAAGCCCTAGCATCTATATGATTTTCCCCACCCTATTGCCCTTATGGCAAGACCCAACCCTTTTTTTATCATATGCATGCTAGAAGGCGGTGGCTGAGGATCTTTATGTCCTTGGTATGGGGTTAATCTCTCTGATGGTGAGATTCCAGTTCTGGAGGTCTCGGGAATGTGGAGCACCCCTTTCATCACCATTGTTCCCAGGTCCACTCTGACCCGGAGTGGTAGTACCTGTTAGGGTCTCATTTATAGGTTAAATAGAAAAATGTGTATTAAAAAAAATTGGGTATTCATTAAAAATGAATTTATTTCAAAACTTTGTTGGCATTAAATAACCCACCGAGGTTGATATGCCATAAAGAAAGAAAGAAAAGAAAGAACTGCTTACTGGTCCCTGCTAACTCCGGCTGCCATGTTCTTAAGTCGATCTTGTGGGTTTTTGGTTAAGGGTTGGTTTTATTTCTTGTTGATTTCTTCATTTTAGACAAAAGTTTGACCTTAAATAATCGATTTTAATTAATTTTAATTTGTTTTTAAAAACCTAGCAGACGACAAAATTGGGTATGCCTATTTTATACTGAATATGTTTGATGGGTCTCATCTATAAGGTTAAATAGAAAAATGTGTATGAAAAAAAATTGAGTGTTCATTAAAAATGAATTTATTTCAAAACTTTGTCGGCATTAAATAACCCACTGAGGTTGATATGCCATAAAATAAAGAAAGAAGAAAGAACTGCTTACTGGTCCCTGCTAACTCACCTGCCATGTTCTTCAGTCGATCTAGTGGGTTTTTGGTTAAGGGTTGGTTTTACTTCTTGTTGATTTCTTCATGGTGGGCTTGTTGCAGGGCCGATAAGGATGTCGACCCCACAGACTTTTGAATAAGTGAAACGACTGGAAATCGGCAAGTTGAGAGTTTTCGTCGTTCGAGGTTGGTCGCTCAATGTTCGGTCAGTCTTTCGTTGATATGGGTGGATAGGTCGTCGGTTGTCTGATAGGCAGCTGGAATCCGGAATCGGGATACAGTGAGTCTACAGATTTTGGTTGACGTTGTGGTCGGTCGGTAACGGTCTCGGCTTGCGGTTGTATCGGCTGCGAGCCCCGGTCGTAGTCCCGTCGAGGACTGTTTGGGTTCGAGTGTGAAACGTAACCGTGACGGACCGTTCGCTTAGCACGTGCGTTGCTTGGGTCTGATTGGCCGCGGTTATGCGGGATTTCAGACTGGCTGGTACGTGTGTGCAAATGCCTTGAGTAGCTAGGTGTTTGCTCGGCGGAAGATCGAGTCGGATCTACCAAGCTAGGACTCAGCGTACTGTCGGCGAGGGACGCCTATCTGGTTGTAAGATCCAGATCTTCTAGGGATTTCGCCTAGGATCGCATTCGTGGTTAAGGAAAGACTGAGGTGAAAAGGGCCGACTGGTTAGCTCTGAAATGAGCTGGATTTGTTAGCCTTGAAAAAGGCTGATATTGCTGGACTGGAAATGTTCGTGTCATCACAGCAAAGAATGAGGCTGGTCGTCTAGCGGGCAAAGAAAGGCAGGTCGTTCCAGCAGCGGAGAGAGGCAGGGGCGGTCAGGAATCAGGAAAGGCATTTTTCAGAATAGGAATTAGGATCGTCAACTGTTGGTGGCTGGCTGTAACTGTACTTGTCATCGCAAACGACTTTCTTAAATACACAAAATTTACGGGAAATATCGAATGACATCAGGGAAAAGTTTGTTAGCGATGATGATGAAATAATTTTGGCTACGTGACCCAATACACACAAAGGGGTGGAGCTTAAAGGGTTAAAGCTGGGCAAAAACTGGATTTGTCTGGAAAGGGTTTGCGTACGTGCCTTAACGCACACGCGCGTTGGCCTACGTGCAGCGAAAAGGGTCAAGGCTGTTTTGGCCCCCGACAGACTGTCATCGTTTGTTTTAATATTAATTCAACAAACAAGACTTATTGTTTTCTTGATAAAGCTTTATTTCCAAACCCAGTTCATATTCATCTGCTGAGGATCGAGACTGGGTCGGAGCGAGCGACCGACAGGTCCATTCATTCTGAATTCTCTGCCACATCTGACTATCTCTTTTGAAAGGGTCCAAAAATTCAAGGTAATATCAATCCTTTGAAAGTCTCTCCAGCAAATGAAATGCAATTCCTTTACCAACTGAACACGTCAACCTCACATCAAATAGCAGTCGTCAGATTTCACTTGCCGTCCAAACACTTTCTTCCTCACTCGCCCTGTCAGCGACAGTCCGTCTTTATTTCTGCTCGTTTGAATGTGCTTAAGCAAATTTGGATATACTTTATTTGGGTCTCTACTAACAATACCTCAGCTACGAGGAGGTAGCGAGTTCGAGTATCCGTAGCCGCTCGCCACAGGCCAAACATATCCTGACGCGCTTTGTTTGTGGGGGCTGGGAATCTGCTTGTTCATAGTGTGACAAGACTGAAAGGCAACCCTATCTCACGCCTAATCAGGCGTTTTTCAAGGGGGCAAGTCAAATTGTTACTAACCGCCAATAACTGTTGGGTAACTTTCCATCGGACCCTCTTATTATAAATCTAACGGACCCTAATCCAAATATTCTAACTACAGGTATGTACATAATTTATAAGCTGCTTATAAAATTGTGTAACACTAGGAGTAAAGTTGAAAAATGTGACATAAATGACACACTCACTGACATTTACATTTATTATTAGAGATGAGGTCTTCATAGGGTGTGTGTATATATATAATATATATATATATATATATATATATATGAGGCGTGTTGGTTAGTCGTGGAAAATGGACTCGTCGAATCGAGTTCAATTCCTAGACGAGGCTGTTGGTGCTAATACCCTTGGGAAAGGTATGAATCCATATATTCTCCCTCCAGCTATGGGTTAAATAGTAGGGCAGACTGGGCCCTTCAACCTTGGGTAGGTAACCAGTCTAGGAGAGGGATAACTCTGAATTCAAAATTCCTGAGGTCGGTCGTTGATTGGGTTTGTGTCAACCCTTGATGCACCAATTCTTTCCTATCGACTGTGCCAAAAAGTGTGGATGGTCCAACACAAGCCTTCACCACTATAAACAAATCACTGTGTGGGTGTTCATTGTGTGTGTGAACCCTCATGCGTCAAATCGACGAGAGAGTCCATAATATAATATATACACCATTGAAAGGAAGGAAAAACTAAAAAAAAACATTCTGTAATAAATTTATTTCTAAAACTCCACAAAAGAAATTTTTAGCCTCATCAGACAGTTGAGTTTTTTCTTCCTTTCAATGGTAAATATTGCTCTGTATTTAATCTAAAAGGATTATTATACATTGAGCTCTCATTAGGGATTATTAAAATACATGTATTTGTACCTACTAAACTTGCAATAACCATACAGTGTGAATTTAAAAATCCCATGTAGAATCATCCCTTACTACCAGTTTTTGGATACCTTATATATATATATATATATATATATATATATATGAGGAAAAAATGAGTAAAGAAAAGAAATGTAGATGGATAAAAATGAATTATCAACAAGTTTAAGAATATTAATAACATTTTATTCTTTGCAATACAAATTGTATCCATCCACCAAAACTTTCAAATTTTTAACAGTCTCTACATTCCAAATATTAAAAAAATATTCTTTTTTCGAACATTTTAAAATTCTGTTTTGTTTCCAACGGATTTTTGTCTCTACTCAAAAAAATAAAAAATTCACTCTGATGAAGGTCGTAAAAAATCTCTCTGTGTACGGAATATTTTTACATTTTTCCTATTATTATTATTATTATTATTATCATTATCATTTCAACTTCATCTGATTATTTTAATAATAATAATAGCGTAAATCCGTATACATTTTGATAAACTGACCGAAACACATGTGTAAGTGATATCGATTAAAAGTGATATCGATGAAATTCATTTTTATCCATCTACATTTCTTTTCTTTACTCATTTTTTCCTCATATTGTCGGATTCAATTCCCTTTCCATTCTTATATATATATATATATATATATATATATATATATATATATATATATAATATAATATAAAACCTTTTGCCTCTTTTAAAATATATCTAACCATCTAGCTCATTTGTACCATATTTTTAATTCCTAGCTTCAAAAGAACAAAAAATAAATAAATGGTTTCATTATATCCTCTACATATACTTTAACGGCTGAACTTGCCAATCGGTCAAAAAATTAAAACCTATTACAGGGTGACCCATAAAAAACAGAACCCAAATTATTTATTTATTTTCCCATTAAACTAACCCTAACCCTTGCCCTAAACCCTAACCCTAAACCCCTTAGTTAAAGTCAAGTTTTATTACAAAATTTGTGGGTTCTGTTTTTTCTGGGTCACCCTAATTTTCCTACCGATTTGCAAGTTTAGCCACTTTAACTTTCCTAATTACGCGGGTAAGTAAAAAAAGTAATGCCATTTTGTTTACAACAGGTATAATTGCCAAAGAGCGGCAAACATTATTCCAATGATGAGGAAGTGAAATCCGTAGTGAAGAAGTGGCTCAAAGAACAGTCAACAGAATTTTATGTATGATACACGTTTCTGTGTTGGTAATTATATCTGTCCTAAACAAAATGGCATTACGTTTTGACTCGCCCTCGTATTTTTTAAAACTTTGCCTCCTTTTGAAATAATATATCTAACTATCTAGCTCATTTGAACCATATTTTAAATTCTTAACTTCAAAGGAACAAAAAAATAAATAAATGGTCTCCTTATATATATATATATATATATATATATATATATATATATATATATACTTTGACCTTACTAATTAGGTTTATAGGTAGTTCTTCAAAACCTACTTAGTCGTTTTCTTGGCACTCGTCTCTAAAGACAACCCTCGTTCGAGTTCCTAATTAAGTCACGTAAGTAGGTTGAAGAAAAATGAAGGCCACTTTTAATAAAACGTAGACCTTGACAAAATTCTGGTTTTTGGCATGTTAAGGATAAAATAGATCTGTTTACTTAGTTTTTATTTATCTTCTTTTTGTTTTAAAAAAAACATAGATAAAAACTAAGTGGGAGGCGTGGTCTTTGATAATTGCAGTGGGTGTTGGTCTCTCTTATCCAATCAGAAGTAAGCATGAAAAAAATATTTATATTTCATATATTTTTCTTCACGTTTTGTACATTTCATGACATACATACATACCTACAAGGTAAGAAATACAGCATTGTTTTTGTTTTTTGTTTTTTTTTTTTAAGTCATATATATACTTTTTATTTATTTACTTCTAATGCTATTTGTATAATTTGTGTATTAGGAATTTTTAATTTAAAAAAGAATTTAGATTATTCAAAATTTGATTTTTAAAAAAGAAAAAAAGTTAAGGTTACTGAATAATTAAGTTATTACTGTGTCTACATCAGGGGTTCTCAAACTTTTAAGCCTGTAGACCCCCTACAAAAATTTGATTGACCTATCATGGACTCTCTCCCTATATACCCCAGTTCTCCTTGCAGTTTTGTTGCAACCAATTATGTAATTAATGAATTCTGCACAAACGTTTATGTAAAACTGTTAATTGTAAAATAACCATAAAATAAACAGTAAAGTAAGCATAACATGTAAAAAAAAAAGAGCTGCAAATATTTAATACTAACTTAATAACTTTAACCAGGGAAGCACATTTCCTAATGTGATGGGTGAAGCTGATGACTTTTGATAAGTTCATGAATATTGGGCTTAAACTTTTGAAAATATATCAACATAAGCATGTTCTCCAGGATTGTTGTGGAATTAATTGCTTCTAATTACTAAGAAGGTTTAGTAGTTTCCATAAACCCCTTGTAGACCACCGAATACTTAGACCCTGAGATGTTGTATAGGCCCCAGGGGGATTATGTAGACCACTTTGAGGCTTAAACTTTTGAAAATATATCAACATAAGCATGTTCAGTATTCTTGTGGAATTAATTTCTTCTAATTACTAAGAAGGCTTAATAGTTTCCGTAGACCCATGTTGTCGACCCCAAAAATACTTACAGAGCCCCTGAGTTGTTGTATAAAGCCCAGGGGGTTTATGTAGACCACTTTGAGAAACCCCTTGTCTACATTATCATAACTTAGATATAGATTAAACATGAGAATAAACAATTGTTTAAAAACATTTGATAAATCAAAAAGTGCTCAAATGATGGCCAGCAGAGCAGTATAAAAGCTAAAAGAAATTAAAATCTTTCATTCCTTTTCATTTTTTGTTGTTTGTGTAATTTGAGTATTAGGTGTTTAATTTTATTTTTTATTTTTAAAAAAATCTAGATTTAAAATTTAAATTTAAAAAAAAAAAAAAAAAAAAAAAATTTTCAAAGAAATTTTTAAAAGTTGTTGAATAATTTTGCAATGAAGAAAACTGCTTTTCAGAAAAGTTTGACCCCCCCCCCACTCCCCTAAAAATAGTTTCACTAATCTTTATAAACAGATTATCATTGAATATGACTTCAGACCTCTCAGCTGTCAGTCTTCTACTCTGCAACATACCTAGATTTTTTTTCCCTCGTTTTTGGTTTTGAATATTTATTTTTACCATAAACATTATTGTTTGCAATAAGTGCCTTATACTGTGAATGTGTGTTTTGTGTGTTGTGTGTGTATGTTTTTTGTTTTGTTTGTGTGTCTATTTGTGTAAGTTTGTGTGTGTATGTGTATATCTGTGTTGTTTTTTTTTTTTTTGTCTTTTGCTACTGATGACTGACAAGTATAGATGATGCTAATGAATTAAACAAAAATATTTTGATTTTGGGACGGTTCAAACCCCATTTGGGATGGTTGATAATTTTTGTCCGGGACGGTCATGAAAAAAGTTAGTGTGGGGGGGCCTGAGTGAGGGAGTCTATCCTCTTTTCACTAGTGCTAAACAGGGAGATTGTTTTTTTTTTGTTTGAGGTGGAGTACCAGACCTACTGTCAGCACCGCACTTTACATCAGATAACCTGAGCTGTGCTACTCATGTGCTGAGTTGGTGAGGACTGGGCTAAACCAGTTCTAAATGGTTTGAATTTAGTTTTCCTTTCCTTAGACTTGGTTGTTCTACGAAGGTGAAAGATCAGTCTGCCCTATTATTTACACATAGCTGGAGGGAGAACTTAATGATACAATTAAAACTTGCACAAATTAGCAGATATTCTTTATCAGGTGTAAAAAGAAAAAAAAAATTACCCATGATTCTCGGTTGGTAGAGAATCGGACTAGGAACCACAAAGTTCCTGGTTTGATACCAGCCCTCACCAACTCAGTGTATGAGTAGTACAGGGATCTGTGCGGTGAAGTGAGGAGCTGATGGTAGGTCTGGCTCTCCACCTCGGAGGCTAAAAATAATCTCCTTGGTGAAATGGGGATAGACTTCGTCACTGTCTGGCCACACATCCGACCCAATATTTTATGGGCCTCCCCACCCCCCTTAAAAAAAAAAGGAAAAGAAACAAATGAATTTCTGTATGTTGGGTTCTAACTGCATAAAATGTTGGATTTTGACAAACATTTATGACCGGGACTGTCATACCAATAATTTATGGACCACCACGCAGACACAAATGAACGAGACTACAAGATGTTACATCTTTGTTTGGGATTCTATTTATTTAAAGCAGAATGAAAACAAAAAACAAAACAAAATGGCTGCTTTGTTTCCGTGGCGACAGATAATTTAATTCAATAAAGAAGTCACTGGGTTTATTTACAGCCAAACTGTCTGAAAAGAGAAAAACATATTGACATATATCTATATCTATATCTATCTATCTATATCTCTATCTATCTATATCTATATATATCTCTGTATCTCTATCTCTCTCTCTATCTCTGTATCTCTATCTCTGTATCTCTGTATCTCTCTCTCTCTATATATATATCGCTGTATCTCTCTCTCTCTATATATATATCGCTGTATCTCTCTCTCTCTCTATATCGCTGTATCTCTCTCTCTATCTCTGTATCTCTCTATCTCTGTATCTCTCTATCTCTGTATCTCTCTATCTCTGTATCTCTCTGTATCTCTCTATCTCTGTATCTCTCTATCTCTGTATCTCTCTATCTCTGTATCTCTCTCTCTATCTCTCTATCTCTCTATCTCTGTATCTCTCTATCTCTGTATCTCTCTATCTCTGTATCTCTGTATCTCTCTCTCTATCTCTGTATCTATCTCTGTATCTATCTATCTATCTATCTCATAGTGTTCCTAAAAAGTATGTTCACCCCGACCAGAATGAAAAAAAAAATGACTTTTAAAAAAATCAGGTTTGAATAAAAAGATACAATACCCAACAAAAATGAATCAAACAAAATGTCTTTGGCATAAAATAACCCAACAAGGGCTGACATTCCATAAAATCCAACCAACCTTAAATAGTCACCCATTTAAGTATTGTACAGGCTCATCATTGCTTAACTTTAGTGATTTAGCAGGAACCAGTGCTTTCAATGTGATTTCACTGTAAGGAAATTTCAGAGGTAGCCATCTTGGCAATAATATTAATTTCCTTGTTGGGGCATTAGAATACACTGACTGCACCTCTGCAGAGGGGTAAGACTCTCCCAATGTTAGGGTCTCATCTATGGGTTAAATAGAAAAATGTATTCATAAAAAATTGAGTATCCATTAAGAATGAATTTATTTAAAAACTTTTTCGGCATTAAATGACCCACTGAGGTTGATATGCCATAAAACAAAACAAACAATCCTTGTTTTTAAAGTTAAAGTCCTTCATTCTCAACTGGCGAGAGGTAGTTACAGTTCTTGGGCAACACTCCTCACCATATGAGATGTCATCTGGTGTACCAAGGGGATCTGTTCTTGGCACTCTTTTGTTTATGTATATTACTGACTGCTCTACTCCAAAGCTGACCGCCCTGTTGGATGGGCATTAGAATGCACCGACTGCACCTCTGCAGAGGGGTAAGACTCCCCCAAATGGAGCTACCTGTTGGCAGTGGGTAGCGACCCGTGATGCTTAAGGATAGAACCCAGGTGGCTGAGCAGTCTACGACTTGCAATATTCCACTTTAGGCTTTTCTAGCGCTAGACGGGCGGTCGGAGAGGCCCCTCCGATCAATCGGGTGGCCACGTCAAGCTCTAGCACTTATATGATTGCCCCAACCCTATTGCCCTTATGGCAACCCTCAATCCTTCTTATATGGGTACTAGAAGGCAGTGTCTGAGGGTCTACATGTCCTGGGAATGACATTAAACTCTATCTGATGGTGAGGTTTCAGTTTTGGAGGTTTGGGGAATATGGAGCACATCTTCATCACCATTGCTCCCTGGTCCACTCTGACCCGGAGTGGTAGTACCTGTTAGGGTCCCATCTATGGGTTGAATAGAAAAAATGTGTTCATAAAAAAAAAATTGAGTTTATAAACAAAATTGTATTATGCATTAAGAATGAATTTATTTCACAACTTTGTCGGCATTAAATGACCCATTGAGGTTGATATGCCGTAAAAAACAAAACAAACCAAAGCTGATGGCAAGTTGTTCAGTATTGCTCACCTTCGAGCTGAGATTAAAGTCACGAAGGTTCTCAGTTGTGAAATGCTATTCGCTAACGATACAGCCTTAACATACACACTGAGCACAGCCTACAACAGCTTGTCAGTAACCTCACGTATGCTTGCAAGGAATTTGGACTTACCGTAAGTCTAAATAAGACAAAAGTCATGGCACAAAGTGCAGACACTCTCTGAACATCACTATCAATGGGTGCAGCCTGGAAGCCATGGAGAGCTTAGAGTACATTGGGTCCGCCATTGCCAACTCAATATATATATATATCGCATGATCATTTTCGAAATTCACTTGTCATGGTTATTTTCTATAATTATCGAATTTTATACGATATACGCATTGTAATTGCCTTCAAGCAAAAAAATATAAATAATAAGAATAATAATAATATCTTATTATAATGGAGATTGTGTGTTTTTCTGTCTGTAACCGAAACTACATCACTACTCAAGTCACAATTCCCTTAGTTATTTACATCACATTCTCCATGATTTTATTTTTATCTAACTTCTTTTATTAATAAAATTGTTATACATCATTAATACTATTGACCATATCTAAATACTAATAACAGGTAATTGTATTTATATATACAACAAAATAGCGGTTTACAGTGCGAATGGAAAGGCTAATTTGCATATTGATCTTTAAAATTTGATTTTAATAAATATGTGCTTAGTATTATTGATTTGTAATTGTTTGATTTTATCTTATTGAATATGAGCAAAAATCTTGGGGATAAATCTTAAATCAAATCGATTAATAAGAAGAAATAACTGTAATATTATCGTTTACTTCCTATTTTAGCTAAATTGTTAAATTAGGAAAATTTACAATGAAAGACGGGAGTAATGGAAGATGATGGAAGTTAGTTTCAAAGTTGTTCTATTTTTCAATCATACCCCCTCTTTTCCAAATCTTTCTATCTGCATTCTTATTCAGTTTCATTAGCCTTTCTAATTTAATATGATGTTTTATTATATTAAAACTTAGATACTTGCACCCGGAGGGTGCATATACTTGCTAGTATATATAAGGATATGAAAACACACAATATGCTGTTAAAGTGAAAATATTTTATATCATATTCAACTGAAGTCAACAGCAGAATCAGAAGAGCAGTGGCAGTTATGGCCAAACTGAGCCAGAGAGTCTGAAACAATGCCAACCCTACTAAGAAAACCAAACTGCACATCTACAAAGTGTGCGTTCTCAGTACTCTCCTCTACAGTAGTGAAGCCTGAACCACATACTAGAGCCACGAGAGGAAATTGGACAATTTCCACCTCAGGTACCTACACTGTATCTTACACATTCAGTGTGGTAGTACCTGTTATGGTCCCATCTATGGGTTAAATAGAAATGTGTTTATAAAAATGAAATAAAAAGTATCCATTAAGAATGAATTTATTTCAAAACTTTGTCAGCATTAAATGACCCACTAAGGTTGATTTGCCTTAAAAAAAAAAATTAAAAATTAAAAAAAACCAACAAAAAAAACAACAAACCCTGGCTATCTATTTAAAGCTGTATTATGTTTTTTTAATCATTTTTTTAATTTTATTTTTATTTTATTTCAAAATGAATTCATTTCAAAACTGTCGGCATTAAATGACCCACAGAGGTTGATTTGCCATACCCCCCAACCCCCCTGGCTATCTATTTAAAGCTGTATTATGTTTTTTTAATCATTTTTTTATTTTTTATTTTATTCATTTTTTTCATTTATATTTTTATCAACATCTGCTTCACCTATGTTTTTTGAAAATAAAACAAAAGTTTTATTTTGAGTAAAAGAAATGGTGAAAGATATCATTCAGACTAAAAAAAAAAAAAACAAAAAAAAAAATATCCCCCCCCCCCTCCCCCAACCAAACCAGACTTGTTATCTTTAGTTCATACTTATCTTTTGTTTGTACAAAAATTGATTGTTTAAATACAACAGACATTACAAGGAGTTATTTAGTAAGCTCTATAATTTAATAAGTTGATGTCTTCCTAATATGTCAGTTTGGGCAAAAGTTCAAAAAAATAGAAAAAATAATATTACCACTCTATCTATACAGTGTCTGTCTGGGAAGTGAACCAACCATCTTATATATATATATATATATATATATATATATATATATATATATATATTATATAAGTATAGAAACAAACATACAAATAAATATGTACTAAAAATATGTATTTAAAAAATTTATTAACACTCTATCACAGATATTGAGCACTCTCTTAATAATACTGTAAGTTGGCTTACTGCTGCCTCTTCAAGTGTGATAGTGCCAACCATACACATTGATATAGATATATATATACACTAGACAAAATGTGACCTGTTGGATCACCCATTGAGCTCAGGGTAGATAATTGAGATTAGGGAAAGTGAGTTTGCCAAGCGAATTAAATTAAAAAAAAAAAAATATGGCTGGACAATTTTGTAAGATTTCTAAGGGAAAGTTTGATTTAATTGGAGTTACATGTTGCTGCTTATGAAATTTAGCCTACAAATACATTTTAACTTTTCCCCTCTCTCTCTATCTCTATCTCTCTTTCTCTCTCTCTCTCTCTGAGAAACTAATAAATATATATGAAAAGGTAATCAAGATATACATAGTGGGAGATAGTGATAGGCAGAATGTAAAGTAAGATACATGTCCGTTTTTGACTTAATTTCAAATTACGTCTAATTAGAACCAATTAAAATCAATTTTTTTTTCAAACATAACTCAATCCTAAAAGTAAGGAATAGTTTATAACTTTCGGGTCATTGAACTAAATGGTAAAGAAGCCTTTAGGAGACAAATGTTGATTTGCTCAGCTTGTGTGTGTGTGTGTGTGTGTGTGTGTATATATATATATATAATCTCAAATCTTCATTTTTTTTTTTTTTTTTTTTTTTTTTTTTTTTGTTAAAAAACCCAAGCCCTGGTGATATATATTAAATATCACCAGGGCTTGGTTTTTTAACAAAAAAAAATGAAGATTTTCTTTATATTTGGGAAGACATTTAAAAATTCAAATTTGAAAAGTAACAGAAGAGAAAGTCATTTGCATGTTATTTCGTTTATCTTTCTTTGTGTTTGTTTTTTGTTTTTTTTTTTTTCACTTTGAAATATAATATTGATTGATTGAATTAATCATATCATTTATATCTTTCTTTTTTTTAATTCTTTAATTTTTTTTTAATTGTAAATCATTGAATGGAAATTTCTTACAATATTGTTATATATTTCCATGGGGATTTTTATGGGGGCCACCAGCGAGATTCTCACTCGCAATAAGTAATAATGGATCTGCGAGTAACTTTTTTAACCCCCCCCCTACCCAGGTGATGCCGGGTAGCCACTTCTAGTCATCTTGAAGGGATTTAATGAGTTGTCCAAAAGAGTTTTTATTAGCAAACAAAGTACTTTTTTTTTTTCTGGACCATTATCAAGACTGCTTAGTATTTGTCGAAAAACTATTGTTTTGTTTTTATTTTTTGTCATTAAGATGATGCTGAATAAATTATTTTTAACCAAATTTGTTTGAATGAAAAGATGCTTCCCAAGGTGAAAAGTTGTTGATTTTGGAGTCATGCATTTGGGTGGGCAAAATAAAATTTTCTATCAGGTATAGGGTTAAAATAGTTAGATATTTGGATTCTACAGTCCTTATTTGCCTTACATACCAAATTTCAGAAATATTGAATGTATGAAAGTATTTTTTTTTTTTTTTTTTTTTTTTTAAATTTAAAAAAAAAAAAAAAAGATTTTGCGACACCGCACGGCCTTAATTTTGAGGCAAATAGCAAAATTATATCCCCCCCTCTAAAATCGGAACAGTAAGGTTTAAGACAAAATAATTTGGCACACTTTCCTAACTCATGAAGTTGCAGATTTCAACTTTTTACTGGAATGACCCACCTATTTCTATTAATATATGCTTCTACCTCCGTGTGTCACACAATGTTGTCACCTCAGATAAAATGATGGACCATTCTATTATTAAAATGAAAAAACATAAGAGTGGAAGGAAGTGGAGGAGAGTGGAAGGAAGAGAGTAATGAAGTGGAGGAGAGTGGAAGGAAGAGAGTAATGAAGTGGAGGAGAGTGGAAGGAAGAGAGTAATGAAGTGGAGGAGAGTGGAAGGAAGAGAGTAATGAAGTGGAGGAGAGTGGAAGGAAGAGAGTAATAAGTGGAGGAGAGTGGAAGGAAGAGAGTAATAAAGTGGAGGAGAGTGGAAGGAAGAGAGTAATAAAGTGGAAGTGGAAGGAAGAGAGTAATGAAGAGGAGGAGATAGTGGAAGGAAGAGAGTAATGAGAGAGGAGGAGATAGTGGAAGGAAGAGAGTAATGAAGAGGAGGAGATAGTGGAAGGAAGAGAGTAATGAAGAGGAGGAGATAGTGGAAGGAAGAGAGTAATGAAGAGGAGGAGATAGTGGAAGAAGAGAGTAATGAAGAGGAGGAGATAGTGGAAGGAAGAGAGTAATGAAGAGGAGGAGATAGTGGAAGGAAGAGAGTAATGAAGAGGAGGAGATAGTGGAAGAAGAGAGTAATGAAGAGGAGGAGATAGTGGAAGGAAGAGAGTAATGAGAGGAGAGATAGTGGAAGGAAGAGAGTAATGAAGAGGAGGAGATAGTGGAAGGAAGAGAGTAATGAAGAGGAGGAGATAGTGGAAGGAAGAGAGTAATGAAGAGGAGGAGATAGTGGAAGGAAGAGAGTAATGAAGAGGAGGAGATAGTGGAAGGAAGAGAGTAATGAGATAGTGGAAGGAAGAGAGTAATGAAGAGGAGGAGATAGTGGAAGGAAGAGAGTAATGAAGAGGAGGAGATAGTGGAAGGAAGAGAGTAATGGGAGGAGAGTGGAAGGAAGAGAGTAATGAAGAGGAGGAGATAGTGGAAGGAAGAGAGAGAGTAATGAAGAGGAGGAGAGAGTGGAAGGAAGAGAGTAGGTGGTAGGGTATTCCAAGCCCCACCGACATGAATGAGACAACAAGATGTTACATCTTTTATTAGGATTTCTATTTAAAGAAAAAACAAAACAAAATGGCAGCTGGGTGACAGATTATTTCATTTAATAAACACATCATTGGCTTTATTTAACAGCTGAATTGATATTTTATTGTCTGACAAGAGAAAGAGAAAAAATATTGGGTCCTTTATTTATTAACTGAAAGGGTAGGGAACTTGATTCTGTTAGACAACTCGTCAAATAATGAACCCATTTGGGTTTCTATTGTGATGGCAGTCTATAACATCGATGTTTGTATTTCAGGAGTGAAGGATTCTAATTAGAATTTTGTTGCAATATTCTGATATATATATATATATATATATATATATATATGGAGGCGTGTGGGCTAGTGGTTAGTCGTGGAAAATGGACTCAACGAAGCTGTTTGCATTTCACATAGCACTAATACCCTTGGGAAAGGTATGAATCCATATATTCTCCCTCCAGCTATGGGTTAAATAGTAGGGCAGACTGGGCTCTTCAGCCTTGGGTAGGTAACCAGTCTAGGAGAGGGATAACTCTGAATTCAAAATTCCTTCGGTCGGTCGTTGATTGGGTTTGTGGCAACCCTTGATGTACCAATTCTTTCCTATTGACTGTGCCAAAAAGTGTGGATGGTCCAACACAAGCCTTTACCACTATAAATAAATCCCTGTGTGGATGTTCATTGTGTGTATGAACCCTCATACGTCGAAAATCGACGGGAGAGTCCATTATACATATATATATATATATATATATATATATATATATATATTTACCAACCAACTCCTCCGCACGACCAGGATACGACACAAGGTCAATTTCTTAAGCAGAGTTCAACAGGTTTGAATTCAGAGTTTTCCTTCTCCTAGACTGGTTACTAGCCATGGTTAAAGAACCCAGTCTACCCTGCTATTTACCCATAGCTGTAGGGAGAGTAGGATTCATACCTTTCCCAAGGGTATTATCGCTAAGTGAAATGCAATTACCACATCCAGGATTTGAACTCGGGGCGACGAGTCCATTTCCCATGACTCTAATCCATCTTATCTGTTTCAATGGAATGTAAAGAAGGAAAGAAGGGAAAAAAATATATAAAAATGCATCGTTGTAAGCAAATTCAAACTAGAGTACACTTTCTCGGACTAAGACCCAGAAATGCATTATATTGATGCTTAGATTTCAGGAGCGAAGGATCCTAAACATTTGACAGTTATTTAAAGAGAGGTAGAGAGAAGATGAAAGGAATGGAATCACACAAATGCATGAATGGAGTATTCCTGAGTTCCATAAATATCAGCTGCTTTGGGCACCAGTTCAGTCATGCTTAATGTTATTGTTGTTCAAACCAACAGCATAACTAACTCACTTCAACATACTCAGCTTGCAACACAGCTGGATGCAAATCACTCCACAAATTACTACATGGCGCTGCAAACAGGATTTGAACCTGTGAGGGAATGACCAATTAGATTCTGTCTGTGGTGAATAGATAGTGTATTTTGAAATATCTTATCATACAGGTTAAAAAAAAGTATCTAGAAAATTTGCCGTGGGAGAAATTTGGTTGGCAAAGAATTAAAATGATCATGTATAGATTATTTGTATTAGATAGGAATACTTGATACCTATAACTGCTAACAAATAAGAATCAATATAGTTAGATATAATTTTAAAAAAAAGTGATTTTAACAATAAGTTGCAAGACTATTGCAGAATGCCAGAGTATTTATGAAGCCTCATAACATCATAGAAACCAAGCAGCCAATCAGGACTCAAGGAATGGAATCACCCAAATATATGAATGGAGTATTCCTGAGTTCCATAAATATCAGCTGCTTTGGGCACCAGTTCAGTCATGCTTAATGTTATTGTTGTTCAAACCAACAGCATAACTAACTCACCTCAACATACTCAGCTTGCAACATAGCTGGATGCAAATCACCCCCCAAAAATCTCTACAATGCTATTGTCTATTTCAATGGAATGTGAGAGAGGGTATTATCCTCGTACCCCACTTGTACAAGGTCAGGCACAAGGCCCTATTAATGTGGAACCACCTACAAGCCGAGACTCATTGGTGGCGGGTTTAAAAATTGCGTCTATCCCCTCGGCATTCCCCCTCAAGGGGGGCGCCTCAGACACTTGGCAATAAACCCAGCCCAGCCCCTTTAAATCGAGGGGGCAGGTATTGCCTGGGGGGATGGCCCCCTGGGATCGACGCTCGTGGTTTAAAGATTATCATACTTTTTACATATTGAAGTATTTTGATTGGTTGGATTTTACTGCATGTCAACCCCTGTTGGGCTATTTTATGCCGAAAAATTTTGTTTTATTCTTTCTTGTTTGATATTCACTTTTTAAAATTTTTTTATCTATTTATTTATTTATTTATTTATTTTTTTTTTCAATCTTAATTTTTTAAAACATTTTTAAATTCATTTTTTCTATTTAACCTGAAGATGGAACCCTAACAGGTACTACCACTCCGGGTCAGAGTGGACTTGGGAGTAATGCCAATGTAGGGGTACTCCACACTCCCCAGAGCTCAAGAATTGGAAACTCACAATTAGATGCAGTTTAACATCATACCCAGGACACTTAAGACCCTAAGCCACCGTTTTCTAGCTCATATGATAAAAAGGGTTGGGTGGGGGGTTGTCATTTGGGCACAATAGTGTCAGGATGATCATATAGGTGCTAGGGCTTGACGTGACCAGCTGATTGATCAGAGGAAAGTGGGGGGGGGGACTTTCGGACCACCCATCTATGTTGTATACTGGTTTCGAATTCACGCCGCTAAATTCGTGTATGTTAGTAGCGTCTATCGTCACTAACCCAAAAGCGATGTATGGTAGTAGTCGGCTACTGAACTTCAATAACAACAGATACGCGTATACAAAAGAGGACTCTTCTTTATTTTCTTCGGTGTGTGGTAGGTGAGGGGCGCAGAGCTTACAATGAGAATGCCGGTGGCTAGCCAAGAGCGCAATGTTCACAATGAGTGCCCGAGGGATGTTTTGTTGACGGGAGTCTGAAGTTTGTGGCTGCCAAAGCTCAAGTGCCGAACTCTCCGTCTAACTGTCCTTTTTCAATCTTTTCCCAGCATGCCCTGGTCTCTTCAAATTACACCGGAACTGTACTGCGTGACCTGCAATCCTAGATGTGTCACCAGTCAATAGGAAGTCCGGCTATTGTTGTTTTTTCTGGACGGTCCGTTTGACCCGGTCAGCAGTAAACCTCCGATCTTAATCACTTTTCCTCTTTATTCGATCCAGACTTCTGTCTGGAACATCCTTTGTTTCTCAATTCCTTTGTCTATTTGGTTCAACCGGAAATTCCTATTTCCGTTTGTACAATATCCCACATCTAGCCTAAGTAAGGGCAAAAGTAGTGTTGCATGTCATGGACTGCTCAACCACCTGGGTTTTGTCATTAAGCATCATGGATTGTAATCCATAGCCTATAGGTGACCCCATTAGGTGGGGCATCTTGCGCCTCTGCAGAGGTGCATTCGGAATACTGTACAGCCCCAGCCAAAAGGGCTAGAGAACAGATGGATTCATGCCTTTTTCTAAGTGCATTAGGAGTTTGGTCTGATGTGTATGGAGTGTTGCACTTGCGCAATCCTGTGTTTTTGCTAAAATCTGCAGTTTAAAAAATGGGTAATTTATGAGGAAGTGCGTCCCGGTCTCCGTTCTCAAAAATTGCTACCCAGTGATTATTAAAATAACGACCCAGCTCAGTCTATTTAAAACTATCCATCTTCATATCTATCTATCTATCTATCTCAATTTGTTCATATTTATCTATATCACTTTAAATACTAATTTTTTTTTTATTCATGTTTGTTTAATGTCTTGTTTTTAGTTTAAATAAACAAGAATTACGACAAAAAAAAGAAGCAACCCCCCCATACATTTACTTGTCGAAAATATCTATCTATCTATCTCCATTTGTTCATATCTATCTATATTATTTTGTTTGTTTATCTATCTATCTATCTATCTATCTCAGTCTATTCAAAACTATATATCCATCTTCATATCTAAACAAGAATTACGACAAATTATGATAAATAAACAAGAATTACGATGAGCTGGGGTTGTTATTTTGATAGTCACTGGGCAGCAATTTTTGAGACAGGAGACCGGGACGCACTTCCTCATAAATTACCAAAAAATGTATAGACTGGCCTAATGTTTCTTTTTTTTTTTTTTTTTTTTTTTTTTAATCAAGATTTAAAATCTATCTATTTGCTGAGCAAATCAATGTTTGTCTCATAAAGGCTTTTTTACTGTTTAGTTTAATGACACCAAAGTTATACTAAAATATTCCTTAGTTTTAGGATTGAGTTATGTTTGAAAAAAATTCCATTTTAATTGGTTCTAATCAATCGTAATTTGCAATTAAATCAAAAACTAACCCATCCTTTACTTTACATTCTTCCTATCACTCCTCCATCTCTATGTATCTCTTGATTACCTCCCCATTATATATGTTAATGTCAAATCTTCCCTTTCTTAAAAATCTCACCAGGCTGCACTTGTCCTCTTGCCTGAAAGAGCTAGTCCGGGTTTATTGACCGATGCTATCGGCTCACCCGCAAATGGAATGCCGACGGAATTTAAAAACAATTTTTAAACCCGTCTCTACAGTAGGCTTGTTTCATGCGTGGTACCCTACATAAAAAAACGTCCTGTCAGTTGAGGCGTTAGCACCGACTACACCTCTGTAGAGGAGTAAGACTCCCCCAATGGGGCCACCTGTTGGCCGTGGGTGGCGACCTGTGATGCTTAAGGATAAAACCCAGGTGGTTCAGCAGTCCATGACATGCAATATTCCACTTTGGCCCTATCTTGGGCTAGACGGGCGGTTGGAGAGGCCTCCTCCGATCAATCGACTGGTCACGTCAAGCCCTAGCAACTATATGATTGCCCCAACCCTATTGCCCTTATTTAAACCCTTTTTAAACCCCCAACCCTTTTTATCATATGGGTGCTTGAAGGCAGTGGCTGAGGGTCTTCATGTCCTAGGAATGACGTTAAACTCTATCTGATGGTGAGGTTCCAGTTCTGGAGGTTTGGGGAATGTGGAGCCCCCTACATCACCATTGCTCCCAAGTCCACTCTGACCCGGAGTGGTAGTACCTGTTAGGGTCCTAATAGATTAAATAGAAAAACATGAGTTTATAAACAAAATCGAGTATCCATTAAGAATGACTTTATTCCAATACTTTGTTGGCATTAAATGACCCACTGAGGTTGATATGCCGTAAAACAAAACCAATCTCATAAAAAAATAGAATAAAATAAAATGACTTTGTGTCTATTATTTGCCTAGTATTTCTGCAGCATGGATGATAAACCCTAATCTGTTTCAATCAAACATAATGGAAAGAAAGAGACCACGGAAGCGATACCGCTAATCTGTTTCAATCAAACATAATGGGCAGTACTACAACATCCCGTGTTTGTCTACTTTTCTCCACATTCGGACATTATGAAAAGAAGGAAAGAAAGAAAATTTAAATAAGAGAGTTAAATCAAGATTATTACACTTATTGAACTATTTGGCAATAGGTCTTAAGTAAACATATCAAATGTAATAATTGAATTATCATACTGTGGTATATCCACAGGTCCTGCTAGTAAAAAGAAAGTAAGGTAACAACACGGTGTTCGTTCGAACCCAGGTGTCGGCTAGGATTCTGAATCCTGATTTTCATGGCACAAGACAGGATTAACTTGTATATTTCTATAATCTGTGCAACACGATCTTCCTACTTTGATTCTATCCTCTTTTGTTATATACGATGCTTTATCTATTTACTAGAAACGGCTACCTGGCGTCACCTGGATAGAAGGGGGAAGGCAAAAATTTAGTCTCGCAGATCCATTATGATTGAATCTCGAGTCGGATCATCGCAGGATGCCCCATTAAAATCTCTACGTAAAAAAAATTGCTTTAGGCTGACTTCTGATTTAGGTCAGAAAATTAAAACGGATTTTTTTTGGTGGTACCCAATGACAGTTTAACTACAGTCTATGAATTAATATTTTGCGAATTGGGTTACGGTTTTAGGGGATTACGGTTTTTAATTAAGTATTGCTTAAAAAAATAAACAAAAAAACAAAAAAAAAAAACAACAAATTACTATACATTTAATGTTGAAAAATATTTTTTTAAACTAAGTTTAATTGAAATTATACATTGCAATACTAACACAAACAACTGTCTCAATAATAGATTCAATAATTAATTTCAATGGTTAATTAAATGTATAGTAATTTTTTTAATTTTTTATTTTTTTAAGCAATACGTAATTAAAAACAACCTTAATCTCCTAAAACCGTAACCCAATTCGCAAAATGTTAATTCATAGGATGTAGTTAAACTGTCATTGGGTACCACCAAAAAACTTTCCGTTTTAATTTTCCCGACCTAAATCAGAAGTCAGGCAGTTTTTCTTATGAGATTTTCTTAAACAATTGAATGAATAAAAATACATTTCATTCTTATCGACATATTTTTGTTTGTTTGCGAAATATTTTTTTTATTTCTCAAACAAAAATGTGTTGATAAGACAGTGCATAACAAAAAATATCGTAAAATTAAGTTCCTTTCAGATAATGCGCACGCACAATTTTATGCTAGGAATTTGGCCAACTAAAGTTCATAATTACCGAAAATTAATGCCTACTATTTCCATTAGATGCAAAAAAAAAAAAAAAAAAAAAAAAAAAAAAAAAAAAGTACATGGTGTTATTTAAATTTCCTTTTTCAATTTCTTCACGATATAAAATCAAAATCTCTTAATTTTTGCTCAAAAAGCAAGATCTGGGGATAGTGAATGTGTATATTTACTATGTTATTAATTGTTTTATTTTCATAGTTTCCTCCGGACATACATACACACAAAGTGTCCTTTATGTTACATAATGATAGATTGATGGAATATTGATGTATAGATTCTATACATACATTGTATGTATAGAATCTATACATATTCTATAGATAGCCTACTCGAGTTTCACCATAATTCATCGGAATTAACCATGAAGATCCTTATGGTGAAACTCGAGTAGGTTATTTCAATACACTCTGTAATACTAAATCCGCTCTACTAACGTATTGAGTACAACACTGACTTAGCCGGTTAATACTTGTATCAACCATCAATATTGAGGTTAACTCAATACTTTTCCCCTGTATGTCATTCCCTTTATTGCATCTATCATAGATGAAAATGATCGACGTGTTTACCAGATGAGCCACTGACTGTTTTAATCTCCTGTTTTTTTTTTTTTATTCCCGCCGATAATACACGTGGAGTGGGGAACAAACCACACCAGACGGAAAATAGTTGCAGTTGTGGAACATTTTATATCAAAACCTAAAAAAAAAAAAAATCTATCCTATTTCTGCCATCTTAGTGGTGTCATTCCGTCTGCCTGATTTGCGTGGGGGTGAGTAAAAGAAAAGGAAGAAAAAAGAAAAAAAGTATTTTGTTTTTAAAATGATACGATGAAATGGAAATATTAAGACGTAGCAGTTTAAGAGTGAAAGTAAGTTTTTGAAATAGATTATTAGTGTATTTTTTAGTTTCAAAATATACTTTAGTATTTTAAGTAAATTATACATAGATTGACTTATTTACTACGGCTAAAGTTCAAGTTTAGCTTAGGGAAAAATATCTTGAAAATTAAATATTTTTCCGAAGCTAAATAAAGTTTTTAGTTTTAAAATAAATAGATGTTTTTGGAATAAAGCTTAGTTCTAATTTTTAGAATAAATGTTTTAAAGAAAGCTTTTAATTTTAAAATAAATGTTTGTTTTTTTTTTGGGGGAGGGTTAGATTAGATAAAAAAAATTATTTAAAAAAAAACACAACATATCTTAAGACAAAAAAACTTTATTTAATTTAAAAAAAATAATAATTTCAAAACAAAGTTTTTTGTCTTAAGATATGTTTTTTTTAAATAAAGCTTTTACGTTTTTTTTTTTTTTTTTTTTTTTTTTTTTTTTTAAAAAGCTTTTTGTTTTAAAGTAAATGTTTTGAAAGCTTTTTGTTTTTTAAGATGTATCTTTTGAATTCTTTTAGTTAAAAAACAAACATTTATATGATCGAAGCCTACAAATACACGCATGGTTTTTATTCAACGAACTCTGACCTACTGAACATTGCTCAAAATACCTATACAAGGGGACATAAATTAAAACTCCTTAAAAAATCTTGTAAAGCAAACGCAAGACAAAATTATTTTAGCTAAAGAATGGTGAATACATGGAATAAACTACCTTCATCAGTAGTGAATGCCCTCATCTCTAAACTCCTTCAAGGCAAAGTTGGATAATCTGTGGAATGACATTAAATATTCAGTGGATTTAAAATGAATATTTATAAGGAACAGCTGACAGGTCTCAGACCTAATATACTAGCTGAAAAGATATTATTATATTAAGTTTTTAAATAAGTTGTTTTAATTTTAAAACTGAAAACAGGTTTTTAAATAAAGCTTTTAGTTTTAAATGTTTCACTACGTGAATTTTATGTGAGTGAGCTAGAATGTTTTTCAATCTTGATTTAAAAAAAAAAAAAATTTTTTTTAAAAATAAATGATATATCTTTCTTTGGCGTAATAAATTTGGAAACTTGCCGAACTTACTAACATCACTATACGTAGGTATACCAAATTTGTCGAAAAATCCGTGTTTTTACAAAACGTTTGAAAAATTTTTTTTTACCAAAAATCAGGAATTATACAATTTTAAAAAATTATTAAAGAATGATTTATCAACGAATGCATTTTATAATGCATCAATTATTTTATTCAAAACTTTGATTTTTTTTTTCCAGGTCACTTAACTTTAAGCCTCCTTATTTTTGGGGCGCTAAATATCGGTGGGGTTATATATGATTGAAACTAATTAGTTTCAATAAATTAGTAATTTAATTACTAGTAATTATAATGGTCCCTAGTAATTACTAATTTATTGAAACTAATTACTAATTACAGTATAAATAAAAAGACAAGACCGAAGGTGTGAATAGGAGAAAAAAAATTATGGATGGTACACTCAAGTACCACCAATTTGACCCTGTGAAATTTACCCCCCCCCCCTATATTTAACACAATGAAACTTACAGAAAATTTAATATTTTCTTAATTTTTTTTTCCATTCTAAAGAAAAAACATAAAATAAACTCCTGATGATTTAAAAAATTTTTTTTTCAGCATACGGAAATAGTGCAAAAATGAAAACATTGTTTTTCAATCATAATTTTCATTGTTAAATCAACTGAAATTTAACGTAGCTAAAAACAAGTTACGATAAGTGGATTTGTACTACACTCTATACGTGAATGTGAATTTTAGTAATGTTTTAATGTTTATTAATATTTTTCTAAAAATCCGTAAAACTATTCAAAAAATTTTCCGACGCTAACTTTGCCGTAAATAGATTTAAGGTATATAGAGTAAATTTACTAAGCTTAGCTTAGATGTGGCACAAAGCCAGGAATATGTGGCACTCTGTGAGAATCGAACTCCTTATCAATGGTCCTTTGGCTGAACTTGCACAAAGGTGTAAAAATTAGGGTGACCCAGAAAAAACGGAACCCAAATTATTTATTCATTTTCCCATTAAACTAACCCTAAACCCTAACCCTAATCTTAACCCTAGACCCCCTAGTTAAAATTAAGTTTTTATTACAAAATGTTGGGTTCTGTTTTTCTGGGTCACTCTAATTTTGACACCTTTGTGCAATTCAGCCGGTCCATTTTTTTTCTTCTTTTTTCTTTTTTTTTCTTTCTTTGAATAAATGCAGAATGGCGCGCAAGAGATATCATATCATTAGAATAGCATTTACGTATAGATAGTATTAGATTACGGAAACTCATGAAGTGGCTTAACCCTAACATTTACCCTAATTCTAACATCTCAAACGTTTCGAGTATTTCCATGAAATGTAATGCTTTTTATACGTAATTTAATGTTATTATCTCTTGCGTTCTATTCTGTATTAGTACCATTGCTTTTATACGTAATCTAATGATATCATCTCTGCGTGCTATTCTGCATTAGTATCTTTCGTTATCTTCTACTTATGTTGTGTCAATTATAAAAGTTGTGTATTTCTCATATTCTAAATAATGTAATTTGAGTTCAGGCTATCTCAAGTAAAGCCTGCTATATTGGTGGGGCTTGAAATACACCTACTGTATCACCCCCCACCCCAAAGAAAAAAAGTGGGTGTCCTGCATCTGATGATGAACCTCTAGCTTTGGAGATCTGGAGAGTGTATAATACTTCTTCATTGCCATTACTCCCAGGTCCACTCTCACCTGGAGTGGTAGTACCTGTTAGGGTCCCATTTATAGGGCAAATAGGTCTGTTTTGAAAATTATTCATATTTGATTGGAAATAAACCTTGAGTGACAAATTCATGATAAAATTTAAATATGAATGTAAAATGAACGTGATTTACTAACCTCTAGGTATAAAATAACCCAAGACGGTTTGATATGCTGTTAAATCCTACGCATAAAAAAGGTGTGGACTGCTATGGACAGATTATTGATCATATGGAAATCTGATCTCATATGATAGTAAGAATTCTTCTTCTAAGCTGTAGCAGTGCTACTGTATGGCTGCACCACTTGATTTTAACAAAGTGATTAGAGAAAAAGCTAGATGGAAATTACATATTACTGTGTACTTTCTGTCTTGAACAAATCTTGGAAGCAGCATCCCAGATTTAAAAAAAAAAAAAAAAAAAAAAAAAAACTTTTTTGCAGGTTATTGTAGGTTTTGATATGTGGAATAAAGATGTATGTATGTCATTTTTTTTTCTTTTTTAATTTTAATTTGAATTGAATTTTTTAATTAAAAAAATTTTTTTTTTTTTTTTTTTTTTAAAACCTTTTTTCTAATTTGTTTTTTTGTTTTTTAAATTCTTTATTTTTTTTTAATTGTTTTTTTTTTTCAATGTTTCTTTAAATGTTTTTTTTTTTCAATGTTTCTTTAAATTTCTTAAAGATTAGAAAATTAAAAAAAAAATTCTTTTTTTCTTCTAAAACCTTTTTTTTTTTCTTCTAATTTGTTTTTTTTTAATTGATTTTTAAAAAAAATTTTCAATGTTCTTTAAATTTCTTTTAAAGATTAAAAAAATTTTTCTTTTTTTTTTCTAAATTAAAAAACGAAAAAGAAAATGGATTTTTTCTAAAATTTGATTAAATTTTCAATTTTGGTATTTTTATTTAAAATCTTTAAAAAGATTCTTTTTATTTTCTTTATAGATTTCCTGAGAAGGCGATCATCCACAGCAGACAGCTAGCAAAATGCTACGGCTCCAACGTCACGTAGCTCAGCTACGGATCGTGGCAGGAGACAGCCTGGTACCCTCGTTGTCCAGGATCCCTCAGCACCCAGGTTACCGGTTACCTGAATCACTCAGGCAGGTGTCCTCTTCATCCAGTGATGGGAAACCTATTCAGAAATTACTGGTTGCCAACAGAGGTGAGTGATTGCTTTTCCTTGACTTATGTAGCGATTGGTTTATGACAATTGTTGTGCCACTACCATTCACATCCATACATTAACACATACGTACACATTGTAAACCCTTTTTCTGTTGTTGTCATTGGTAACTGACTTATTCCTGTGACCCATGTAATTGGGTCGGACACGTGGCTGTACATGCACACAAGTCGTATGAACACTACGTCTTTGGAACAATTGAAAATATGTACAGCAACAAGCACACAGAAAAGACGTGACTCCGAGTAAAGACACATCTTGTATCTCTCCAGAGCTGAACATTTTTTTACTCTTATTTATGGTCTGTTTTTGAAATTTTAACTTTTAACTTTTTCCTTTCTATTATTTTGTAAACTTGTTCATTTGTCTTCGTCAATCATCATGTCGCGCAATTAGCACGGATATCCATAACGTTCTCTCGCCAACCTTCCCTATCATTCATCGACTCTGGAAGCTCCTCCATAACAGCAGCCAGCATCCTCACATAGTTGGTCAATGTAGGTCCTGGTTGGGCGACCCACATTAAAGTGTCCATGTGCTGGCTTCAACAGTAGTACGTCGCTTATGAGCTCATCCTTGCTTCTCCAACAGTGTCCTGCATGCCTAGCCCGTCTTACTCGGATGGTTTGTGAGATGGGGGGCAGGTGGCCATACAGTTGCTTCTTTGTTGGGTGCTGCTTCCACTACTTGTTCAGGACCACTCGCAGCATTCTTGTGCAGCTCCCATCTGGCTTATTCTCAAGGCGCTTTGAGAATAAGCTTGGTCAATACATATCTTTATTGTTCTAATTCATTCAATCGTCTTCAGTTTTTTCCTTTGTTTTCGTAGACTGTATCGGTTAAACTATCTGTTAAGTTACCCAGCTTAACAGCACAGAATAACAATCTACACAAAATGAGTTCGAGCCCTGTTGGCTGGGGCTTTAGAATACAGCGACTGCACCTCTGCAGAAGGGTAAGCCCCCCCCCCCAGTGTAGCCACCTATTCGCCATGGGTGGTGATCAGTCATGCTTAAGGACGGAATCCTGGTGGATGATTAGTCCATGACATGCAACACCTCAATTTAGCCCTTACTTAGGATAGACGAGTGGATGGAGAGGCCCCCTACGATCAATCTATCCATTCTAAGAAAGAGCTCGATCATAACAAACGTTTAACACGTCCTCTTGTCGGAAATTCCATAGTGAATTATCTTCCCTTGCTGCTAGGGGGCAAATCGGCAACATCGTATGTTGGCGCCAAAAACTTCACTTCTCCGGGAGCAGTTACCAAAGAGAGACGTAAAAGTAAACGCTCTCATCACCTTGCCCAAAAACCGGGCCCACTTATCGCAGAACAGTTACTAAGAAGGGATGTGGAAATAAGCGCCTCCAGACACCTCGCACATAACCAGCTCACTTCTAAGGCATTGTATCAGCAAACGTTATAAGGCTGGTACGATAGCATACTGACTGAAGAATGAGAAACGACCCAGACGAAGCGTCTTATCAATATTTCCTACCAGTGACCAGAATACCACTTCTACAACGAACAGAACTTAAACTCGCAGATAAGTCTTGTAGCAAATGCCAATAAAATTTGCAAAGACATATATGTACCGTTTGTTAATACAAGAGTCTACATTTTACTTTCATATTTGTTTCCTTCTTTGTCTGAAATAGCCATCTACGGAGGATAAGAGCTCGAACGAGTCCCCGTAAATACTCTTACTCTCCATTTGAGATTGAGTGCCAGAACATAACGAGCATTGACACGTCATGACTCCATTCGGACAAGGAGAGCCTAGTGGTACATTCTTATGTTACCCTATGATAGGCTTATTATAATGGACATTCTGTGTCTGTAACCGAAACTATGTCACTGCATGTTAATTTTTTTTTCTTACTAATTTTTTTTTTTTTGTTTGTTTCAGGTGAAATCGCTATTCGAGTGTTCCGTGCTTGCACAGAGATGAACATTCGGACTGTGGCTATTTATTCCGAACAAGACATGATGCACATGCACAGACAAAAAGCGGACGAGTCCTATTTAATAGGCAAAGGCTTGACCCCTGTGGCGGCTTATCTTAACATTCCAGAAATAATTCACATTGCTAAAGTAAGTAACCTCTCTTTACACACGGGTTCTTAACTTTTTTTTTTGATTAACTTTTCTCTGACATACCTTAGCCCTTATCTGCGTTATTCGGACTATTGTCCTCATCTTCGTTGTTATCTGTACAACGTTTCGGCTGATATGCCCTCCGGCCTTCTTCAGGTATTTCTTGTCTGACTCTGGGAGCCTTCTTGTCTGACTCTGGGAGCCTTCTTGTTGGACTCTGGGAGCCTTCTTGTCGGACTCTGGGAGCCTTCTTTTTGCCTACCAAATCTAGATTTTCAGAACAGACTCGGTTTGCAATACAACTGAATACTGATCGCCTTATACAAATTTTGACAGGTATGACACTAAAAATGGCATACTGTTGTGAGCCACCAATTCTGGCGAGTGTGAATACTACTTTGTTGCCATTAGTCCCAGGTCCACTGACCCCCCCCCAAACCCTGTCAGCAGGAGTTTATAGGGATTAGCCCCTATATTTTTACGGCATGTGGAATTGACCAAATTAAAATAATTAAGTTTTCTTAAATAACTAGTTTTACAATGGTATGTCTGGAGTTTAGAATTAGGTAAACAAAAGAGAATCGAATGAATATTAGTTTAGAAATATTTTAGGAACAATAGAAACAATGGTTTAAATTCATCCGATAATTTACATCACCAGAATTCCACAGATACCAGAATCATTCGATATTGCATCATTGCAAATCACCTGATATTTGAGGAATATTTTAGCTTAATCATCATGTAGACAATTACAAAAATTAATTATAAAAAGACCCTTTTTAGCTGAAAGACCAGGGAGACAGACAGTGAGAGCTTAAGCTCTTCCCGGCTCGACAGAGTAGGAGTTGATGCTCCTAACTCGATAGTAGGAGCGAAAGTTCTCCCCCAACATCGACACAATGGGAGAGAAGTCACTGTCCGAAGACACAAAATAATATATCAGGTTGGTCTCGTATTTTCGTCTCGTTTCCCTCTCTCTCGCTTAATAACAACAAATTGCAATCACAAGTTTCAATCACAGACAAAACTGCTACAATGTTGACAGAACCAATCGCACGAGTATAAACAATACATGTCACACACAACTACGTACAGACACGTACAGTCTGCAACACCACTGAAAGAACAAAACTATATTTATTGTACTAGCAAATATATTCACCCTCCGGGTGCAAGTATTTAAGTTTTAATGTAATAAAATATTATGTTAACTTAGAAAGGCTAATGAAACTAAATAAGATGCCGATAAAAAGATTTGAAACAGAGGGGGAACAACTAAAACTTGCTTTTTCTTCACTCCCGTCTTTCATTGCTAAATTTTCATAATTTAGCTATTTAGTTAAATTAGGAAGTAAAGAAAGAATTACTGTTAATATTGCTAATGGGTTTCTAAAGATTTATCCCGAGATTTTTGTATTCATTAACTTAACATCCTGTTGAAAATTTTGAGAAGCCCAGAGCCCAATTCCTATAAGGATTTATCAATAAATGGCTAAAAATGGTCTTTTCATTTAAAGTTACCTTTTATTTCTCTTAAATCAAAGACTTCTAAATATTTTGAATATTACATTTAAACAAAGGCTCATTTGGGGTAGATTAGAAAAATGAATGTGACTTCCGTCCGGGTGGAATGAGGTGGTATAGGACGTTAAGAGTTAAGATAAAACCATTAGAAATCAATAATACTGAGCACATATTTATTAAAATCATATTTTTGATATCAATATGCAAATTAACCTTCCCATTCACACTGCAAACGCCATTTTTTGTATATATAAATACAATTGCATGTTATTAGTATGTAGATATGGTCAACAATATTAATAATGTAAAACAATTTTATTAATTATTGAGTTTTAAATATGAATAAAATCATGGAGAATGTGATGTAAATAACTATGTGAATTGTGACTCGATTAGTAATATAGTTTCGGTTACAGACAGAAAAACACAATCTCCATTATAATAAGATTTATGTATATAAAGTTTGTTTCCTTTATCAATTTTGTTTCTCCTTTGTTATCTATGGAAACTACATTTTCCGTAGACTTATCAATATAATTGTGGGGCCCATAACTCGGATCTTCTTCAACTCCTCAACTAAACACTCACCAAACAAAACCACGGTCCCTACAAGTTTGAACATGCCGAATATAGTGTCTGTATCGCCTGTATCCAGGCTATGACACTCAACTGCATCTGGTAGGAGTGTGGAGTAGTGGCGGACAGCTGCCTTTGGAGAGCTTAAGCTTACTCTAACCCAGGCATGTCCAAAGTTTGGCATGCAGCTTCAGTCTTATAGTGTATTATTCATGGCCCACTAGAGCAGTGTCAAAATTTATTGATAAAAACAATGATGTTATTATTTGAATGAGATCTTCAAAAGTTCTTTGATGCTTTGTTTGGTCAACAGTCAAACTATTCAAAATAATTTCCCAGGTTAGGTCATTGCTATGCTCGGATACACGGGGGAACATGCGAGGAAGGCCGGAGAATATAGCTGCCAAAATTTTGTTAATAAATACCGCAATAAACATGAGGACTGTTAAGTATTTGGCCGCCATCCTTGGCCAGTTGTAAAAGAACTTAAAGTAAATAAGTAAGTAAGTCCCGAGTTATAGCAATCCTTTGGTAAATCAGTAAGTCCTGTGGGTAAGTATCCTTTGGTTCCGACGTCCAAGAAGATCCAAGCAGTAGTGAGCTAAGACCAGAATCAGACCAGTATAAATACAACAACACCACCAGCAGCAGCACTGCCAGTGATTGGATAAGAGGTTGCCTTCGCTGGTCACATGGTAGTCAGCGAGTCTATATGTAAAAGTAGCCATCTGGCACACACCTTATATTACAAAAAATTCCAAACAGTCCAAAGAATCAAAATATATATATCTGATCTCAAATATCCAGACAAATAACATATCTAACGTTTCATTTCAGGAAAACTATGTTGATGCTATCCACCCCTGGTTACGGGTTTTTGTCAGAGAGGTCAGACTTTGCTCAGGCATGTCTGGATGCTGGCATTAACTCATCGGTCCCAGTCCGAGGGTTGTACAGCAGATGGAGACAAAATTGAGGCTCGTCAAGCGGCAATACAAGCAGGTAAGAAGAACAAGGGGTAATTCCATGCCACCCTTCCACCCTTCAATTTTTCTGAAATTTTGTCCAAGTGTGGATTATGATAAAGTTAGACAATTCCCAAAATTTGAGCTTCCAATTCCAAAAATTGGCGGAGTTATGTTGATTTTTATTTTTTATTTTTTATTTATTTATTTATTTTTTTAAATTTTTAAATTAAAAAAGACAAAAAAAACTCTTATTAGGGGGTGGGGTGTCATGAAAAATGGCAACATTTTGTAATCTCTTTTTGTTTGTAAAATGAGTTCTAGAACTTCCCTACTACTAAAAATTGGTTTATAAAAGCATTAAAGCATTTTTTGCCCAAGAAATCCAAAAATGGTATTTAAAAAGTCTTAAAGTTAACCAATTTTAAATTATTAATGATTTCCGATTTGCAAAATTTTAACTGATGTTGTAGCTTCGGTTCTGTGCAAAAGTCAAACTATCTTTTTGGTACAGATTATATTCAATATATGTGAAATAATAATAAAAATTAGTTTATTTCATAGATGCAGTGCCACATCGGGATATTGATCTTGCTATGAAAAAAATCAGAAATCATTAATGACTTAAAATTAGCTGGCATTAAGGTTTGATTTTAACTCGGAACAAATATCTGAAACAAACTATGATAGTTTATTTTCTTGTCTCTGAGAAGCTTTGCCTTGCTATCCGGCGAATGGAAACTATCAAAATCTAAAAACTCCCGTTCTTCTCTGCCGAATGTATGCCTCTAATGATGTTATATAACTATTGCGGGTATATAAACAGTGTGTTCTTGTGTAATAGAAAGGCATTTAGAGAGAGATAGATACAGAGATACAGTGTTGACTGACTTGCTTGTTACTTTCTCTCTTTCTTTCAGCCATCTGTGATTGTGTAGGGCTGTTTCCTTTACTTCTTTCTATCTTCTTTGTCTATGGTCATCTAGATTCTTCTTGTCTTCTTCTAACTAAGGCCTTCTTTTCAAGTCATCCAATTAATTAACAAGACTTAGTATTACTTTGATCAAAGCTTTATTAATGCCCATTCTAATTCACTGCATGGTCTGAGTCATAACCTCAGCAGTCGCATGTCTACTTTGCCTGGCGTCTGGTTGTAAACTCGTTACCTAACTAGTCAAATCACGTGATGTGCGAGATTCCTGACTTTACCAACGTTCTGGTTTTTTTTCACGGAATCTCACCCGCCTATGTTCTGATTTGAAGGCCAATGGCACCTTATTCTACAGGTCTTTGTCAATAATCTATGCTACCACATAGATTATGCAACTATGGCGAGAGAAACCACGCACATAGTGGTTTGAAACGTGCACGACTGTGTTTGGCATGTAGAATGAGATTAGGAGCGATTGGGGAGATTGAACTCGCATCCTACTGATCGTGAGTCGTGGCCTGACGAATCACTAGACTGTGCAAAGTAACGTGGATGTGAAGTCTCGTTGTGAGGATTGATGTGTGCTGATGAATGTCGAATGTGCTGCACGGGCAATTCAGAGTAAGGAGCCCGGATGAACACAGTAATTGTGTATTTAAGGACCTGCTCTCCCAGACCGGGGAGAAAGACTGGTAGCATTTTAGCTGTCGCGACGAGTGGAAGAGAAAATATATTTGGATAGTGTTGGTGAGAAGAGTCTAGCAATGCTGGGAGAGATTGTTCCAGACTGAAGACTTGGTCAGTTGGGAGAGCAAAAGTGTCGGACTTGACTGTGCCCCCCCCCCAAGAGAACCTAGTGATACCTAGGCCTTTAGAGCTGGGAAGAATGCATCCAATGCGAACTCCAACCAAAAAGGAGACTCTACAAACGAGTCCCTTACAGTGCTTACCGAACTGAAAAGAGGTCAGTAGTGGGAGTCTAAGGTCATAAATACCCCAACTCCCACCACAACTTTGTCATCAGTAGCAGCACTTCTGACCAAAACTGATACTTCCCCCTACTACCCTTGCCATCAGCAGCAGCACAGGTCAAATATCTTACAAAGGGCAATAACTCTAAACTTCTGCTTTTATAAAATTTTCAAAGAGTATTTTGGTTTGCCTATAAACTTTTCAGATGACTCTTGTATACACACACACACACAGTCTGTCAGTATATATTAGGGTAGGTCGATTTTGGAACTGTAATGTCTCCCATGTGGTGAAAGTTGCAAATTAATATAAAGAATTACCACACAAAATATTTGTATTCAAGACATTGCTTTCATTTGAGGAAATAGATTTCAATCTTCTAAAATGTTATTACTGTTACAGCTTAATTATTAGGTAAAAAGCAGCATATCGGAGGTATTGTTGATGATGGTGACGTATTTTCGATTTGAATTCTTGTCATATTTTATTTGTTTCATTTAAAATGACAACCTTTTCTGTTTTAAATTTTGAAATCGCTAAATTTCCTAACTAATTTCTAGGCTAAATTTTGCGAAAACGAAGATTTTTTGGTGCTTTTTACTAGATGATATTTGATGCTATTTCCTCAAACAAAGTTGGGTACTCTTCGCAGAGAACTGCCTCAAAAACCGCTAGCCAGTCGCTGCTGAAAAAAATTGAACGATTGAAATCCGTAGACGAAGCAGTGTCACTTGCAAAAAACAAACTAAGGTTAGGATTAGCATTGTGGTTTAGGGTTAGTTTAATGGGAAAATAAATAAATAATTTGGGCTCTGTTTTTTCTGAAAAAACAGAACCCACAAATTTTGTAATAAAACTGTTAATTTTAACTAGGTTGGGGTTGGGTTTTCGGGAAAAATGCACTAAGCTGTTTTTTTTTTTTTTTTTTTTTTTTTTTTTTGCAAGTGACACCGCTTCGGCTACGGACTTCAATCGTAGCTGGTGTTTTTTTTTTCAGCAGCGACCAGCTAACGGTTTTTGAGGCAGGAGGCCGGGACGGTTCTCTGCGAAGAGTGCCTAAAGGTGCAAGTAAGACATCTAGTTTTTGGGCTAATCTGAACATTAGCTACATAAAGGAGAGTAACCTCCCTTTGTATGTTTCACTTTGAGGAAGCCATATATTTTGGTTGGCCATTTTCATTTCACCATAAATCTACAGTGAAAATACGAATTTGTTTGAATCAATACAACTGCATGTTTTAACATGAAAAAATCATAAAATGTGTTCTTAATTGTGCTTGCGCATTATTTGAAATGAACTTAATTGTTATTTTATGATATTTTCGTGTTAAAACCAAATTCGTATTTTCAGTGTAGATTTACAGTGAAATGAAAATGGCAGACCAAAACAAACGACTTCCTCAAAGTGAAACAAAGGGAAGTTACTCTCATTTATGTAGCTAATGTTCAGATTACCGTTTTAGGTCTCAGTATTCATTATACCAACACACAACTTACTCTGTTCAAGAGAATTTTATTTTTTAAAAAAGTGAACAATCAACCTACAATAGTATATATATATATATATATATATATATATATATATATATATATATATATACTAAAAAGGTATAGACTCCCTCACTGTTAAGTATGTTGGTTGGACCTGTTCTGTTTTTAACATACAGATAAAATATGGAGGATTGAAATGATAATGCAAGACCAGGTTGTTATAAAATTAACAAGGTTTTATTTAACACAGGGTAAAAACTGCTTCTACCGTCAAGCGACTTAACCAGTATCTGACGCTGCGTTCAGATAAACAAAACATAAACAAATGTAAACAAAAGCCATCCACAAGTAAGATGGCGGAGACCTCACTTCCGGCTTTGGTTAAATAGAAAAATTTGTTCATAAAAAAGAATTGAGTATTGAATTTATTTAAAAACTTTCTCGGCATTAAATGACCCATCGAGGTTGTTATGCCGTAAACCAAACCAAATTTGTCTTCTTCAGGACGTGAATACACACTGCTCTTAAAAATGTCTGACAGCAAAATTTTTTTGGGCTAAGCTGAAAGTTTCCAGGGGAGCAACTCTATTTTTGTTTTAAGTCTATTTTTGTTGGGTGTACCTAAGAGGACCCAAATTAGAATTCTGTATTTTTTCGTGGGAACTTGATGGTGGTGAGGAGAACATCTTTATGAATAGACGTCAGGATATACATATTTGTTAATTTCAAAAATGGTTTGACCTTTTCTTTCAGGTGTGAAAGTTGTACCTGGTACTGATACGCCAGTTAAGGATGCTGAAGAGGCTATTGCATTTTGTCAAGACCATGGCCTTCCTGTGATCTTCAAGGCAGCTTATGGGGGTGGAGGTCGTGGTATGAGGGTCGTCAGATCCATGGATGTAAGTATGAAAGTTTCTTGATATAATCAGTATGTGTTTTTTTTTTTTTTTTTTTTTTTTTTTTTTTTATGGGAGGAGACTAAAAAAAATTGAGTTTAAAAAAAAATTTGGATACTATCAAGTATCTATAGAACAAAAACATCTTCGGCATTAAATAACCCAGCAAGGGTTGAAATTGCATAAGATCCACCGAACCAAAAGAAAATATTAAACCTCAACCCTGTGTCAAATTTGCCCTGTCGGCAGGGGCTTTAGAATATAACGACTGCACCTCTGCTGTGGGTAATACCCTCCCTCCAAATGAGTCCACCTGTTGGCTGTGGGTGGTGATCTGGTGGATGAGCAGTCCATGACATGCAACACTCCACTTAGACCATTACCTAGGCTAGACTGGCGGTCAGAGAGGCCTCCTCCGACCAATCGGCTGGTCACATCAAGCCCTAGCACCTATATGATTGCACCAACCCTATTGCCCTTTGGCAAGCCCCAACCCTTTTTATCATATATGTGCTAGAAGGTGGTGGTACTACCTGTTAGGATCCCATCTATGGGTTAAATACAAATATGTGTTTATAAAAAAAGAATTGAGTATCCAATAACATTGAATTTATTTAAAAACTTTCCCGGCATTAAATGACCCATCGAGGTTGTTATGCCGTAAAACAAACCAAACCAAATTTGCCTTCTTCGGGAGGTGAATACATACTGCTCTTAAAAATGTCTAACAGCAAAAACTTTTTGGGCTAAGCTGAAAGTTTCCAGGGGAGGCAACTCTTCTAAGTTATCGCCCTTGCCTGACAATCTCTTAACTTGTGAGAATCAAAATTGAGATGACTTATTTACCAGCATATTGAGTAATTGTTTAGTATAGTATAAGGCTCGAACATTGGGCACCCGGTGAAGATTGATCCCACTAGGATATTAAACATTGTTTTATATTGACATTCTTTGACTTGGTGTTATCTGGTTATTTCAGAGGTTTATGTAATTAAATCAAAATTTGAAGATTTCAGTCTCGATTACTTTTAATCACACACCACACACAACACACACATACATATAATAATATATTTTGGATAACAAGACCCATGAAATGGTAAAATACAACTCCATGTGTGTATTCATAATACACATTCTATTGACTTTAATTAAAAATAAACAATGTTTAACATATATTGGTAAAACACATTATTGCCTACGACTCTATAATATATATAGTGAAACCTTCATGCATCAACTGTAATTAAATAATATCTTGGATTAATCCAGTGGATTTAACCCTGAAGATCCTTATGGTGAAAATC
>CM042178.1:50628193-50733685 GCA_023376005.1 Doryteuthis pealeii | reverse complement strand
TTATTTTTGATGGAACTCAGGAATTACTCCATTCATGCATTTTTGGGTAATTCCATTCTTGAGTCCTGGATTGACTGCTGGTTTTAAGAATAATCAAGCTAAGTTTCCAATTACCATTGAATTGGAAGACACAGCAAACAAGCAGTTGTAACTTAGATTTACAATCCCGTCCTGTCGGCCAATCCACAGCAAGAATGACAGGGTATTTTTTTTACCTGTATGCATAAGATATTTCAAAGTTCACTATCTATTCACCACAGAAACAGAAATCTAATTGGTCATTCCCTCACAGGCTTCAAATCCTTTATGCAGCGCCAATGTTAAGTAGTAATTTTGTAGAGTGATTTGCATCCAGCTGTGTTTGCAAGCTGAGTATGTTAGAAGCAAGTTAGTTATGCTGTGCGTTTGACAACAAATAACATTAAGCAATTGGACTGAACTGGTGCCCCAAAGCAAGCTGATATTTATGGAACCCAAGGAATACTCCATTCATGTTATTTGGGATGATTCCATTCCTTTTCATCTTTCTCTCTACCTCTCTTTAAATAACTGTCAAATGTTTAGGATCCTTCGCCTTGAAATCTAAGCCACCATATAAATGCCATTTCTGGGTCTTAGTCTGAGAAAGTGTACCGAGTTTGAATTTTGCTTACAACGGATGCATTTTTATATAAATGTTTTTTTCCCCTTCATTCCTTCCTTTCATTCCATTTGAAACCAGATGATAAGATGATTAGCATTATGCACTTGCCCAATGAAATCATCGCACTCTCTCTCTCTAATTCTTCTCTCTCAGCATCTATCTATTGCATCTCTCACATCTCTCTCTCTCTAGCATTTCTTTCTCTCTCACATCTCTCCTCTCTCTCCTTTCAAATAAACCACGAAATGCTTAATTAGAATCCCTTCACTCCTAAAATCAAAGTATTATACATTTGATGGCGTCTTAGTCTGAGAAAGGTACTCGGGTTTGAATTGCTTATTTCAATGCATTTTTCTTATCTATTTTCCTTTCTTCCATTGAAACAGACCAATACTTGGGTGTGAGTGTGAGTGCTCGAGAGTCTATGCGTCGCTGGGTCTTAAGTCCGAGAAAAGGTACTAGAGTTTTCAATTTTACTTAACATTGATGCATTTTTTCTATCTTTTTTCCCAATTTTGAAACAGACAATATGGTGGATAACATTAGGCCCCCACCCTCTCTCTGTAAATAAACGTAAACGTGTTTTATGATATGGGCCAACCTTTAGGCTTCAAGCAAGAGCCACTTGCCAGTGGAAATCCTTTTGTAAAAGAAATCCTTTGGTTGTTTCCTTGTGCTCCTCAGTATTGCAAGTCCTTTGTCAGGATGCGAAATGGACGGCTCTCAGTACAGTGCTTAAGTAGTCAACCAGCCACACATTATGGCTGTTGGTTGGCTGAGGTTTAAAACCATGTTTACCTCAAGCCTGGTCTATAAATTAAGTGGTGTACTGTAGCACACTTATATACCAGAATCGCATGGGAAGTGCGTGGTGTCAATGGTTAAGTTCATGGGAAATGGGACTCGTCACCCCAAGTTCAAATCTGGACGTGGTAATTGCATTTTCACTTAGTGCTAATACCCTTGGGAAAAGGTTATGAATCCTACTAACCTCCAGCTAGGGGTAATAGTAGCAGACTGGGTTCTTTTAAACCCATGCTAGTAACCAGTCTAGGAGAAGGAAAACTCTGGAATTTCCAACCTGTTGAACTCCACTTAAGAAATTGACCTAGTGTCGTACCTGGTCATGCGGAGGACGTTGGTTGTGTATATATATATTATATATATATATATTTATATAAATAAAATGATCTCCCGTCGATTTTTTCGACGTATGAGGGTTTCATACACACCAATGAACATCCATACAGGGATTGTTTATAAGTGGTGAAGGCTTGTGATTGGACCATCCACACTTTTTGCACAGTCGATAGGCAAAGAATTGTGCATCAAGGAATGCCACAAAGGCCCCAATCAACGCCCGACCTCAGGGAATTTTGAATTCAAGAGTTATCCCTACTCCTAGACTGGTTACCTACCCCAAGGCTGAAAAGCCCAGTCTGCCCTTACATTTAAACCCATAGCTAGAGGTAAGAATATATGGATTTCATCCTTCCCAAGGGTATTAGCACTATGTGAAATGCCAACAGCGTTCGTCTTTTTGAACCTTTGAACGACGAGTCCATTTTCCACGACTAACCACAAGCCCACAACACTTCCATATATTATATATATATATATATAGCGGCAGGGGATAAGATATCAGGACTACCATGGGTCATCTGAGTTCGACCCACCCCAAGATGTTGTGTCTAAGCCACACTGAAGAGGCATGGATCATGCCGAAACACGTGTCTTGGGATGATTTATTATATATGCTCCCATAAAGTTGGTAATGAGCTCTCTAATTTGGTAATTTAAATTAAACTCTTCACTACTAAGCAAATAAAAGCAATGATTCATTTCTCCGCGAAATTTGATCTTCTCAGTGACCGAAGTGATACATACATTCCTATGTATTAATAGTTAAAAAACACCAGTCCCCCGCATCAGCTGTCAGTGGGCGAGGGATAAGATATCGACTACATTGCGGTCAGTCTGATTCGAACCCTACCCCAGGATAAGTGTGTTACCACATGAAGAGGCATTGATATGCCGAAACACGTGTCTGTGGATGATTTATTAATTTATATATATATATATATAATATATAATTATAACACACACACCAGAATATTGCAACAAAATTTCTAATTAGAATCCTTCACTCCTGAAATAGACAAATCAATGTTATGGACTGCCATCACAAGAAACCCAATGGGTTTCATTATTTAACGCAGTTGTCTAACAGAATTCAAAGTTCCCTACCCTTTTCAGTTATATAAAATAAAGGAACCCAATATTTTTCTCTTCTCTCTGTCCAGACATAAAATATCAATTCAGCTGTTAAATAAAGCCAATGATGTGTTTATTAGATGAATAATCTGTTCACCCCAGCTGCCATTTTGTTTTTGTTTTCTTTTCTTTAAATAGAAATCCTAATAAAGATGTAACATCTTGCCTGGTCTCATTCATGTTGGTGGGCTTTGAATACCCTACCACCCTACTCTCTGCCTTCCCACTCTCTCCTCCACTCTCTCTTCTTTCCACTCTCTCCTTTTCCCTCTCTCCTCCCTTTCCCATCCTTCCACTCTCTCTCCTCTTACTCTCCTTCCTTCCACTCTCTCCTCCTCTACTCTCCTCCTTCCCCTCTCCGCCTCACTCTCCTCCTATCCACTTCTCCTCCCTTAACTCTCCCCTTCCACTATCTCCTCCTCTTACTCTCCTCCCATTCCACTATCTCCTCTCTATACTCTCCTCCTTCCACTATCCCTCCTTTCTTTACTTCTCCTCCTTCCACTATCTCCTCCTCTTACTCTCTCCTTCCACTATCTCCTCCTCTTACTCCCTCCTTCCCTATCTCCTCCTTTACTCTCTTCCTTCCACTATCTCCTCCTCTACTCTCTTCCTTCCATATCTCCTCCTCTTACTCTCTTCCTTCCACTATCTCCTCCTCTTACTCTCTTCCTCCACTATCTCCTCCTCCTCTTACTCTCTTCCTTCCACTATCTTCCTCCTCTTACTCTCTTCCTTCCACTATCTCCTCCTCTTACTCTCTTCCTTCCACTAATCTCCTCTTCCTTCCACTTATCATGTTGTTCATTTAATAATAGAATGGCCATCATTTATCTGATGACAACATTGTGTGACCACACAGAGGGGTAGAACATATATTAATAAGAAATTAGGTGGGTCATTTCCAAGCAAAAAGTTGAAATCTGCACCTCATGAGTTAGGAAAGTGTTAGCCAAATTATTTTGTCTTAAAACCTTAACTGTTCGATTTTAGAGGGGGGGATATAATTTTCCATTTTGCCTCAAAATTAAGCCATGCGGCTGTCAACAAAAAAAAATACTTTCATACTAATTCAATATTTCTGAAATTTGGTATGTAGGCAAATAAGGACTGTAGATTCCAAATATCCAACTATTTTAACCCTATACCTGATAGAAAATTTTATTTTGCCACCCAAATGCATGACTCCAAAATCAACAACTTTTCACCTGGGAAGCATCTTTCATTCAAACAAATTTGGTTCAAAAATAATTTATCAGGCAATCATCTTAATGACAAAAAATAAAAACGAAACAATAGTTTTTTGACAAAATATTAAAGAAGTCTTTGATAACGTCAGAAAAAAAAAAAAGTACTTTGTTTGCTAATAAAAACTCTTTTGGACAACTCATTTAAAATCCTTTCAAGATGACTAGAAGTGGCTACCAGGCATCGCCTGGTAGAGGGGGGGGTTAAAAAATGTTTTACTCGCAGATCCATTATTTACTTAGCGAGTGAGATTCTCACTGGTGGCCCCCATTTAAAAATCCCCATGGAAAAAATATATAACAATATTGTAAGGAAATTTCCATCAATGATTACAATTTAAAAAAAAAAATAAAGATTAAAAAAGAATGATATAAATGATATGATAAATTCAATCAAATCAATATTATATTTTCAAAATGAAATAAAACAAAAAAAAAAAAAAAAACCAAAAAAAAAAAAAAAAACCAAACAAACACAAAGAAGATAAACAAAATAACATGCAAATTGCACTTTCTCTTCTGTTACTTTTCAAATTTGAAATTTATAAATATCTTCCCAAAATATAAAGAAAATTCTTCATTTTTTTAAAAAACCCAAAGCACCTGGTGATATTTAATATATATCACCAGGCTTTGTTTTTTTAACAAAAAAAAAAAAATGAAGATTTGAGATTTATATATAATATATTATATATATATATATATATATATATATATATATAAACACACCACACCACACACAAAAACTGAGCAAATCAACATTTTGTTCTTCCCTAAAGGCTTCTTTACCATTTAGTACATACACGAAATTCATAAAAACTATTCCTTACTTTTAGGATTGAGTTATGTTTTGAAAAAAAAATTGATTTTAATTTGGTTCTAATTAGACGTAATTTTGAAATTAAGTCAAAAACACATGTATCTTACTTTACATTCTGCCTATCACATCTCCACTATGTATATCTTGCATTACCTTTCATATATATCTATTATTTCTCAGAGAGAGAGAGAGAGAGAGAAAGAGAGATAGAGATTAGAGAGAGAGGGGAAAAGCTTAAAATTGTATTTGTAGGCCTAAATTTCATAAGCAGCAACATGTAACTCCAATTAAAATCAAACTTTCCCTTAGAAATCTTTACAAAATTTGTCCAGCCATATTTTTTTTAATTTAACTTTCGCTTGGGCAAACTCACTTTCCCTAAATCTCATTATCTACCCTGAGCTCAATGGGTGATCAACAAGTCACATTTTGTCTAGTGTAATATATATATTTATATATAAATCATTCAATGTGTATTGGCACTATCACACTTTGAAGAGGCAGCAGTAAGCCCAACTTACAGTATTATTAAAGAGATACATGTGCTCAATATCTGTGATTAAGGTTAATAAATTTTTTAAATACATATTTTTAGTTACCATTTATTTGTATGTGTCTATTACTTATATATATATATTTATAATATATATTATATATTAGATGGTGGTTCACTTCCAGACAGACCTGTATAGATAGAGTGGGTAATATTATTTTTTTCTATTTTTTTGGAAACTTTTTGCCCAAACTGACATATTAGAAGACATCAACTTATTAAATTATAGAGCTTACTAAATAACTACCTGTAAGTCTGTTGTATTTAAAACAATCAATTTTGTACAAACAAAAATAAAGTATTGAAACCTAAAGATAACAAGTCTGGTTTTGGTTGGGGAGGGGGCGGACATTTTTTTTGGTTTGTTTTTTAGTCTCGAATTGATTATCTTCACCATTTCTTTTACTCAAAATTAAAACTTTTGTTTATTTTCAAAAAACATAGTGAAGCAGATGTTTTGATAAAAATATTTAAATTGAAAAAAATGAATAAAATAAAAAAAAAAAATTGTATTAAAAAAACATAATACAGCTTTAATAGATATGCCAGGGGGTTGGGGGTCAGTGGGCAAATTCAACCCTGTTGGGTCATTAATGCTCAAACAGTTTTGAAATGAATTCATTTGAAATAAAATAAAAATAAAATTAAAAAAATTGATTAAAAAAACCATAATACACTTTAATTGAGAGATCAGGTACCACACTGTATCTTACGCATTCAAGTGTGGTAGTACCTTTTATGGTCCCATCTTATGGCGTTAAAATAGAAATGTTATAAAAAATGAAATAAAAAAGTATCCATTAAGAATGAATTTATTCAAAACTTTTTCAGCATTAAATGGACCCACTAAGGTTGATTTGCCTAAAAAAAAAATAAAAAAAATAAAAAAAAAAAAACCCAAAAACAACAAACCCTGGCTATCTATTAAAGCTGTATTATGTTTTTTTTAATCATTTTTTTAATTTTATTTTTATTTTATTTCAAAATGAATTCATTTCAAAACTGTTGGCATTAAATGACCCACAGAGGTTGATTTGCCATACCCCCCAACCCCCCCCTGGCTATCTATTTTAAAGCTGTATTATGTTTTTTTAATCATTTTTTTTTTATTTTTTATTTTATTCATTTTTCATTATATTTTATCAACATCTGCTTCACCTATGTTTTTTGAAAATAAAACAAAAGTTTTATTTGAGTAAAAGAAATGGTGAAAGATATCATTCAGACTAAAAAAAAACAAACAAAAAAAAATGTCCCCCCCCTCCCCAACCAAACCAGACTTGTTTATCTTTAGTTCATACTTATCTTTTGTGTTGTACAAAAATGATTGTTTAAATACAACAGACATTACAAGGAGTTATTTAGTAAGCTCTATAATTTAATAAGTTATGTCTTCCTAATATGTCAGTTTGGGCAAAAGTTCAAAAAATTAGAAAAAAAATAATATTACCACTCTATCTATACAGTGTCTGTCTGGAAGTGAACCAACCATCTTATATATATATAATATATATATATTATATATATAAGTATAGAAACAACATACAAATAAATATGTACTAAAAATATGTATTTAAAAAATTTATTAACACTCTATCACAGATATTGAGCACTCTCTTAATAATACTGTAAGTTGGCTTACTGCTGCCTCTTCAAGTGTGATAGTGCCATACACATTGATATATATATATATATATATATATATACACTAGACAAAATGTGACTTGTTGGATCACCCATTGAGCTCAGGGTAGATAATTGAGATTAGGGAAAGTGAGTTTGCCAAGCGAATTAAATTAAAAAAAAAATATGGCTGGACAATTTTGTAAGATTTCTAAGGGAAAGTTTGATTTAATTGGAGTTACATGTTGCTGCTTATGAAATTTAGCCTCAAAATACATTTTTAACTTTTCCCCTCTCTCTCTATCTCTATCTCTCTTTCTCTCTCTCTCTCTCTCTCTGAGAAACTAATAGATATATATGAAAAGGTAATCAAGATATACATAGTGGGAGATAGTGATAGGCAGAATGTAAAGTAAGATACATGTCAGTTTTTGACTTAATTTCAAATTACGTCTAATTAGAACCAATTAAAATCAATTTTTTTTTTCAAACATAACTCAATCCTAAAAGTAAGGAATAGTTTATAACTTTCGTGTCATTGTACTAAATGGTAAAGAAGCCTTTAGGAGACAAATGTTGATTTGCTCAGCTTTTGTGTTGTGTGTGTGTGTATATATATAGTATATATATAATATATATATATATAGTATATATATTATATATCTCAAATCTTCATTTTTTTTTTTTTTTGTTAAAAAACCAAGCCCTGGTGATATATATTAAATATCACCAGGGCTTGGTTTTTTAACAAAAAAAAAATGAAGATTTTTCTTATATTTGGGAAAGATATTTAAAAATTCAAATTTGAAAAGTAAACAGAAGAGAAAGTCATTTGCATGTTATTTGTTTATCTTTCTTTGTGTTTGTTTTGGTTTTTTTTTTTTTTTTTTTTTGGTTTTTTTTTTTTTTGTTTATTTCATTTGAAATATAATATTGATTGATTGAATTAATCATATCATTTATATCTTTCTTTTTTTAATTCTTTTAATTTTTTTTTTAATTGTAAATCATTGAATGGAAATTTCTTACAATATTGTTATATATTTCCATGGGGATTTTTATGGGGGCCACCAGCGAGATTCTCACTCGCAATAAGTAATAATGGATCTGCGAGTAACATTTTACCCCCCCCCTCTACCCAGGCGATCTGGGTAGCCACTTCTAGTCATCTTGAAAGGATTTAATGAGTTGTCCAAAAGAGTTTTTATTAGCAAACAAAGTACCTTTTTTTTTTCTGGACCGTTATCAAGACTTCTTTAATATTTGTCAAAAAACTATTGTTTCGTTTTTATTTTTTGTCATTAAGATGATGCTGAATAAATTATTTTTAACCAAATTTGTTTGAATGAAAAGATGCTTCCCAAGGTGAAAAGTTGTTGATTTTGGAGTCATGCATTTGGGTGGGCAAAATAAAATTTTCTATCAGGTATAGGGTTAAAATAGTTGGATATTTGGATTCTACAGTCCTTATTTGCCTTACATACCAAATTTCAGAAATATTGAATGTATGAAAGTATTTTTTTTTGTGACACCGCATGGCCTTAATTTTGAGGCAAAATAGGAAAATTATATCCCCCCCCTCTAAAATCGGAACAGTAAGGTTTAAGACAAAATAATTTGGCACACTTTCCTAACTCATGAAGGTGCAGATTTTCAACTTTTTGCTGGAATGACCCACCTATTCTATTAAATATGCTTCTACCTCTGTGTGTCACACATGTTGTCACCTCAGATAAAATGATGGACCATTCTATTATTAAAATGAACAACATGATAGTGATGATAGTGGAAGGAAGAGAGTAAAGAGGAGGAATAGTGGAAGGAAGAGAGTAAGAGGAGGAGATAGTGGAAGGAAGAGAGTAAGAGGAGGAGGAAGATAGTGGAAGGAAGAGAGTAAGAGAGGAGAGGAGGAGGAATAGTGGAAGGAAGAGAGTAAGAGGAGGAGATAGTGGAAGGAAGAGAGTAAGAGGAGGAGATAGTGGAAGGAGAGAGTAAGAGGAGGAGATAGTGGAAGGAGAGAGTAAGAGAGGAGAAGTGGAAGGAGGAGAGTAAGAGGAGGAGATAGTGGAAGGAGGAGAGGAGGAGAAGTAGGAGGAGGAGATAGTGGAAGGAGGAGAGTAAGAGGGAGATAGTGGAAGGAGGAGAGTAAGAGGAGGAGGAGTGGAAGGAGAGAGTAAGAGGAGGAGAGAGTGGAAGGAGGAGAGTAGAGAGGAGGAGAGAGTGGAAGGAAGGAGAGAGTGGAGAGGAAGAGAGAGAGTGGAGGAGAGAGGAAGGAAGAGAGTAGGGTGGTAGGGTATTCCAAGCCCACCAACATGAATGAGACAGCAAGATGTTACATCTTTTATTAGGATTCTATTAAAGAAAAAACAAAACAAAATGGCAAGCTGGGTGACAGATTATTTCATTTAATAAACACATCATTGGCTTTATTTAACAGCTGAATTGATATTTTATTGTCTGACAAGAGAAAGAGAAAAAAATATGGGTCCTTTATTTATTAACTGAAAGGGTAGGAACTTGATCTGTTAGACAACTCGTTAAATAATGAACCCATTTGGTTTCTATTGTGATGCAGTCCAAACATTGATGTTTCTATTTCAGGAGTGAAGGATTCTAATTAGAATTTTGTTGCAATATTCTGGTGTGTGTGTATATATATATATATATATATTATAATATAAATTAATAAATCATCCACAGACACGTGTTTCGCATATCATGCCTCTTCAGTGTGGCTAAACACAACTATCCTTGGTAGGTTCGAACTCAGACTGACCGCATGGTAGTCCGATATCTTATCCCCTCGCCCACTGACAGCTGATGCGGGGGACTGGTGTTTTTTAAACTATTAAATACATAGGAATGTATGTATCTTTCGGTCACTGAGAGATCAAATTTCCGGAGAAATGATCATTGCTTATTTGCTTAGTATGAGAGTTAATTTAAATTACCAATTAGAGAGCTCATTACCAACTTTATGGGAGCATATATTAATAAATCATCCACAGACACGTGTTTCGGCATATCATGCCTCTTCAGTGTGGCTAGACACAACTATCTTTGGGTAGGGTCGAACTCAGACTGACCACATGGTAGTCTGATATCTTATCCCCTCGCCCGCTATATATATATATATATATATATGGAAGTGTGTGGGCTTGTGGTTAGTCGTGGAAAATGGACTCGTCGATTCGAGTTCAAAGACGAAGCTGTTGGCATTTCACATAGTGCTAATACCCTTGGGAAAGGTATGAATCCATATATTCTCCCTCTAGCTATGGGTTAAATAGTAGGGCAGACTGGGCTCTTCAGCCTTGGGTAGGTAACCAGTCTAGGAGAGGGATAACTCTGAATTCAAAATTCCTGAGGTCGGGCGTTGATTGGGTTTGTGGCATTCCTTGATGCACCAATTCTTTCCTATCGACTGTGCCAAAAAGTGTGGATGGTCCAACACAAGCCTTCACCACTATAAACAAATCCCTGTATGGATGTTCATTGTGTGTATGAACCCTCATACGTCGAAAATCGACGGGAGAGTCCATTTTATTTATATATATATATATATATATATATATATATACACACACCAACTCCTCCGCATGACCAGGATACGACACTAGGTCAATTTCTTAAGTGGAGTTCAACAGGTTGGAATTCAGAGTTTTCCTTCTCCTAGACTGGTTACCTAGCCATGGTTAAAGAACCCAGTCTGCCCTACTATTTACCCATAGCTGGAGGTAGTAGGATTCATACCTTTCCCAAGGGTATTAGCACTAAGTGAAATGCAATTACCACGTCCAGGATTTGAACTTGGGGTGACGAGTCCATTTCCCATGACTTTAACCATTACACCACGCACTTCCCATGCGATTCTGGTATATAAGGTGTGCTACAGTACACCACTTAAATTTATAGACCAGGCTGAGGTCACATGGTTTAAACCTCAGCCAACCAACAGCCATAATGTGTGGCTGGTTGACTACTTAAGCACTGATACTGAGAGCCGTCCATTTGCAATCCTTGACAAAGGACTTGCAATACTGAGGAGCACCAAGGAACAACCAAAGGATTCTTTACAAAGGATTTCCACTGGACAAGTGCTCTTGCTTGAAGCCTAAAGGTTGGCCCATAAAATCATAACACGTTTCACGTTTATTTACAGAGAGAGGGGTGGGGGGCATAATGTTAATCCACCATATTGTCTGTTTCAATTGGAGGAAAAAAGATAGAAAAATGCATCATAGTAAGTAAATTGAAACTCTAGTACACTTTCTCGGACTTAAGACCCAGCGACGCATAGATTTCAGATAATGCTAATCCATCGTATTGTCTGTTTCAATGGAAGAAAGGAAAATAAGATAGAAAAATGCATTGAAATAAGCAAATTCAAACTCGAGTACACTTTCTCAGACTAAGACCCATCAATGTATAATACTTTGATTTTAGGAGTGAAGGATTCTAATTAGCATTTCGTGGTTATTGAAAGAGAGAGAGAGAGAGATGTGAGAGAGAAAGAAATGCTAGAGAGAGAGAGATGTGAGAGATGCAATAGATAGATGCTGGAGAGAGAGAGATAGAGAGAGAGAGATGCGATAGATCATTGGGCAGTGCATAATGCTAATCCATCTTATCATCTGTTTCAATGGAATGTAAAGAAGGAATGAAGGGGAAAAAAAATATATAAAAATGCATCGTTGTAAGCAAATTCAAACTCGAGTACACTTTCTCAGACTAAGACCCAGAAATGCATTATATGGTGCTTAGATTTCAAGAGCGAAGGATCCTAAACATTTGACAGTTATTTAAAGAGAGGTAGAGAGAAGATGAAAGGAATGGAATCATCCAAATACATGAATGGAGTATTCCTGAGTTCCATAAATATCAGCTGCTTTGGGCACCAGTTCAGTCATGCTTAATGTTATTGTTGTTCAAACCAACAGCATAACTAACTTGCTTCAACATACTCAGCTTGCAACACAGCTGGATGCAAATCACTCTACAAATTACTACTACATGGCGCTGCAAACAGGATTTGAACCTGTGAGGGAATGACCAATTAGATTCTGTCTGTGGTGAATAGATAGTGAACTTTGAAATATCTTATCATACAGGTAAAAAAAATACCCTGTCATTCTGCTGTGGAATTGCGACAGGACGGGATTGTATTAAGTTACAACTGCTTGTTGCTGTGTCTTCCCAATTCAATGGTAATTGGAACTTAGCTTGATTATTCTTCAAAACCAAGCAGTCAATCAGGACTCAAAGAATGGAATTACCCAAATGCATGAATGGAGTATTCCTGAGTTCCATAAATATCAGCTGCTTTGGGCACCAGTTCAGTCATGCTTAATGTTATTGTTGTTCAAACCAACAGCATAACTAACTCACTTCAACATACCCAGCTTGCAACACAGCTGGATGCAAATCACCCCCCCCCAAAAAAAAATCTCTACAATGCTATTGTCTATTTCAATGGAATGTGAGAGAGGGTATTATCCTCGAACCCCACTTGTACAAGGTCAGGCACAAGGCCCTATTAACATGGGACCACCTACAAGCCGAGACTCATTGGTGGGTGGGTTAAAAAATTACGTCTATCCCCTCGGCATTCCCCCTCAAGGGGGGCGCCTCAGGCACTTGGCAATAAACCCAGCCCGGCCCCTTTAAATAGAGGGGGCAGGTGTTGCCTGGGTGGATGGCCCCCTGGGATCAACGCTCGTGGTTTAAAGATTATCATACATTTTACATATTGAAGTATTTTGATTGGTTGGATTTTACTGCATGTCAACCCCTGTTGGGCTATTTTATGTCGAAAAATTTTGTTTTATTCTTTCTTGTCTGAAAAAAAAAAAGGGAATACCAATCTTAATTTTTTAAAACACATTTTTTCTATTTAACCTGAAGATGGAACCCTAACAGGTACTACCACTCCGGGTCAGAGTGGACTTGGTAGTAATGCCAATGGAGGGGTACTCCACACTCCCCAGAGCTCAAGAATTGGAACCTCACAATTAGATGCAGTTTAACATCATACCCAGGACACTTAAGACCCTCAGCCACCGTTTTCTAGCTCATATGATAAAAAGGGTTTTCTGGGGGGTTTGTCATTAGGGCAATAAAGTCAGGATGATCATATAGGTGCTAGGGCTTGACGTGACCAGCTGATTGATCAGAGGGAGGGAGAGGGGCTTTCCGACCACCCATCTAGCCTAAGTAAGGGCAAAAGTAGAGTGTTGCATGTCATGGACTGCTCAGCCACCTGGGTTTTGTCATTAAGCATCATGTATTGCAATCCATAGCCTATAGGTGACCCCATTAGATGGGGCCTCTTGCGCCTCTGCAGAGGTGCATTCGGAATACTGTACAGCTCCAGCAAAAAGGGCTAGAGAACAGATGGGTTCATGCCTTTCCTAAGTGCATTAGGAGTTTGGTCTGACGTGTATGGTGTGTTGCACTTGCGCAATCCTGTGTTTTTGCTAAAATCTGCAGTTTAAAAAATGGGTAATTTATGAGGAAGTGTGTCCCGGTCTCTGGCCTCAAAAATTGCTACCCGATGATTATTGAAATAACGACCCAGCTCAGTCTATTCAAAACTATCCATCTTCATATCTATCTATCTATCTATCTATCTATCTATCTCAATTTGCTCATATTAATCTATATTACTTTAAATACTAAGATTTTCTTTTATTCATGTTTGTTTAATGTCTGGTTTTTAGTTTAAATAAACAAGAATTACAACAAAAAAAGAAGCGACCCCCCCCCCCCAAATACATTTACTTGTCGAAAATATCTATCTTCATTTGTTCATATCTATCTATATTATTTTGTTTGTTTATCTATCTCAGTCTATTCAAAACTATATATCCATCTTCATATCTAAACAATAATTACGATAAATAAACAAGAATTACGACGAGCTGGGGTTGTTATTTTGATAGTCACTGGGCAGTAATTTTTGAGGTTGGAGACTGGGACGCACTTCCTCATAAATTACCAAAAAAATGTATAGACTGGCCTAATGTTTCTTCTTTTTTTATTTATTTATTTATTTATTTTTTTTAATCAAGATTTAAAATCTATCTATTATTATACTAAAGCTGAGCAAATCAATGTTTGTCTCATAAAGGCTTTTTTACTGTTTAGTTTAATGACACCAAAGTTATACTAAAATATTCCTTAGTTTTAGGATTGAGTTATGTTTGAAAAAAATTCCATTTTAATTGGTTCTAATTACTTTACATTCTTCCTATTACTCCTCCCTCTCTATGTATCTCTTGATTATCTCCCCATTATATATGTTAATGTCTCTGAGAGAGAGAGAGAGATGGGAAAATTTGAAATGCATTTGTAGGTTAAGTTTCATAAGCAGCAACCTGTAGCTTAATTTAAGTCAAACCTTCCCTTTCTTAAAAATCTTACAAAATGATTTTAATGTTTTATCTGGCCGTGTTTATTAAAAAAAAAAATTAATTCACTTTGCAAACTCACATTTCCCTAATCCTAATTATTTACCCAGAGCTCAATGGGTGACCCAAAGGGTCAAGTTTTGTCTAGTAAATTACAAAACAATAAGACACTCTAAGTTGTTTGACTGCACAGGTTTTTTAAATTTTTAAATTATAAATTTCTAAAACTTCAGTCTTGATATTTTTCAATCACATCTCGTATTTCTGCAATTTTGGTTCCTTTTCCCCACCACTCACCAGGCAGCACTTGTCCTCTTGCCTGAAAGAGCTAGTCCGGGTTTATTGACCGATGCTATCGGCTCACCCGCAAATGGAATGCCGACGGAATTTAAAAACAATTTTTAAACCCGTCTCTACAGTAGGCTTGTTTCATGCGTGGTACCCTACATAAAAAAACGTCCTGTCAGTTGAGGCGTTAGAATGCACCGACTGCACCTCTGCAGAGGGGTAAGACTCCCCCAATGGGGCCGCCTGTTGGCCGTGGGTGGCGACCCGTGATGCTTAAGGATAAAACCCAGGTGGTTCAGCAGTCCATGACATGCAATATTCCACTTTGGCCCTATCTTGGGCTAGACGGGCGGTTGGAGAGGCCTCCTCCGATCAATCGACTGGTCACGTCAAGCCCTAGCAACTATATGATTGCCCCAACCCTATTGCCCTTATGGCAACCCCCAACCCTTTTTATCATATGGGTGCTTGAAGGCAGTGGCTGAGGGTCTTCTTGCCCTTGGAATGACATTAAACTCTATCTGATGGTGAGGTTCCTGTTCTGGAGGTTTGGGGAATGTGGAGCACTCTTACATCACCATTGCTACCTGGTCCACTCTGACCCGGAGTGGTAGTACCTGTTAGGGTCCCAATAGATTAAATAGAAAAACATGAGTTTATAAACAAAATTGTATTATCCATTAAGAATGACTTTATTTCAATACTTTGTTGACATTAAATGACCCACTGAGGTTGATATGCCGTAAAACAAAACCAACCACATAAAAAAATAGAATAAAATAAAATGACTTTGTGTCTATTATTTGCCTAGTATTTCTGCAGCATGGATGATAAACCCTAATCTGTTTCAATCAAACATAATGGAAAGAAAGAGACCACGGAAGCGATAACGCTAATCTGTTTCAATCAAACATAATGGGCAGTACTACAACATCCGTGTTTGTCTACTTTTCTCCACAATCGAAAATTATGAAAAGAAGGAAAGAAAGAAAGAAAAATTAAGTGAGAGTTAAATCAAGATTATTACACTTATTGAACTATAATGCAATAGCTCTTAAGTAAATATATCAAACGTTGTAATTATTGAATTATCATACTGTGGTATATCCGCAGGTCCTGCTAGTAAAAAGAAAGTAAGGTAACAACACGGTGTTCGTTCGAACCCAGGTGTCGGCTAGGATTCTGAATCCTGATTTTCATGGCACAAGACAGGATTAACTTGTATATTTCTATCATCTGTGCTACACGATCTTCCTACTTTGATTCTATTCCCTTTTGTTATGTGCGATGCTTTATTTATTTACTAGAAACGGCTACCTGGCGTCACCTGGATAGAAGGGGAAGGCACAAATTTAGTCTCGCAGATCCATTATGATTGAATCTCGAGTCGGATCATCGCAGGATGCCCCATTAAAATCTCTACGTAAAAAAAATTGCTTTGGGCTGACTTCTGATTTAAGTCGGAAAATTAAAACGGAGTTTTTTTGGTGGTACCCAATGACAGTTTAACTACAGTCTATGAATTAATATTTTGCGAATTGGGTTACGGTTTTAGGGGATTACGGTTTTTAATTAAGTATTGCTTAAAAAAATAAACAAAAAAAAAAAACAACAAATTACTATACATTTAATGTTGAAAAATATTTTTTAAAACTAAGTTTAATTGTAATTATACATTGCAATACTAACACAAACAACTGTCTCAATAATAAATTCAATAATTAATTTCAATGGTTAATTAAATGTATAGTAATTTTTTTTTTTTGTTTATTTTTTTTATAAGCAATACGTAATTAAAAACAACCTTAATCTCCTAAAACCGTAACCCAATTCGCAAAATGTTAATTCATAGAATGTAGTTAAACTGTCATTGGGTACCACCAAAAAACTTTCCGTTTTAATTTTCCCGACCTAAATCAGAAGTCAGCCAGTTTTTCTTATGAGATTTTCTTAAACAATTGAATGAATAAAAATACATTTCATTCTTATCGACATATTTTTGTTATTTTTGTTTGAGAAATAAAAAATTTATTTCTCAAACAAACAGTGTTAATAAGACAGTGCATAACAAAAATATCGTAAAATGTGTTTTTAACAACAATTAAGTTCATTTCAGATAATGCGCACGCACAATTTTATGCTAGAAATTTGGCCAACTAAAGTTCATAATTACCGAAAAATTAACGCCTACTATTTCCATTAGATGCAAAAAAAAAAAAAAAAAAAAAAAAAAAAATTCCATGGTGTTATTTTTAAATTTCCTTTTTCAATTTCTTCACGAATATAAATCAAAATCTTCCTAATTTTTGCTCAAAAAGCAAGATCTGGCGATAGTGAATGTGTATATTTACTATGTTATTAATTGTTTTATTTTCATAGTTTCCTCCGGACATACATACACACACAGTGTCCTTTATGTTACATAATGATAGATTGATGGAATATTGATGTATAGTATACATACATTGTATGTATAGAATCTATACATATTACCATAATTCATCGGAATTAACCCTGAAGATCCTTATGGTGAAACTCGAGTAGGTTATTTCAATACACTCTGTAATACTAAATCCGCTCTACTAACGTATTGGTTACAACACTGACTTAGCCGGTTAATACTTGTATCAACCATCAATATTGAGATTAACTCAATACTTTTCCCCTGTATGTCATTCCCTTTATTGCATCTATCATAGATGAAAATGATCGACGTGTTTACCAGATGAGCCACTGACTGTTTTAATCGCCGTTTTTTTTTTTATTCCCGCCGATAATACACGTGGAGTGGGGAACAAACCACACCAGACGGAAAATAGTTGCAGTTGTGGGAACATTTTATATCAAAACCTAAAAAAAAAAAAAAATCTATCCTATTTCTGCCATCTTAGTGGTGTCATTCCGTCTGCCTGATTTGCGTGGGGGTGAGTAAAAGAAATAGGAAAAAAAAAGAAAAAAAGTATTTTGTTTTTAAAATGATACGATGAAATGGAAATATTAAGACGTAGCAGTTTAAGAGTGAAAGTAAGTTTTTGAAATAGATTATTATTAGCGTATTTTTTAGTTTCAAAATATACTTTAGTATTTTAAGTAAATTATACATAGATTGACTTATTTACTACGGGCTAAAGTTCAAGTTTAGTTTGGGGAAAAATATCTTGAAAATTTAAAGATATTTTTCCGAAGCTAAATAAAGTTTTTAGTTTTAAAATAAATAGATGTTTTTGGAATAAAGCTTAGTTCTAATTTTAGAATAAATGTTTTTGAAGAAAGCTTTTAATTTTAAAATGTTTTTTTTTTTGGGGGGGTTTAGATTAGATAAAAAAAAATTATTAAAAAAGAACAACATATCTTAAGACAAAAAAAATTTATTTAATTAAAAAAAAAAAATTTCAAAGCAAAGTTTTTTGTCTTAAGATATGTTTTTTTTTAAATAAAGCTTTTACGTTTTTTTTTTTTGTTTTTTTTTTAAAAAAGCTTTTTGTTTTAAAGTAAATTTTTTGAAAGCTTTTTGTTTTTTAAGATGTATCTTTTGAATTCTTTTAGTTAAAAAACAAACATTTATATGATCTATGCCTACAAATACACGCATGGTTTTTATTCAACGAACTCTGACCTACTGAACATTGCTCAAAATACCTATACAAGGGGACATAAATTAAAACTCCTTAAAAAATCTTGTAAAGCAAACGCAAGACAAAATTATTTTAGCTAAAGAATGGTGAATACATGGAATAAACTACCTTCATCAGTAGTGAATGCCCTCATCTCTAAACTCCTTCAAGGCAAAGTTGGATAATCTGTGGAATGACATTAAATATTCAGTGGATTTAAAATGAATATTTATAAGGAACAGCTGACAGGTCTCAGACCTAATATACTAGCTGAAAAGATATTATTATATTAAGTTTTTAAATAAGTTGTTTTAATTTTAAAACTGAAAACAGGTTTTTAAATAAAGCTTTTAGTTTTAAATGTTTCACTACGTGAATTTTATGTGAGTGAGCTAGAATGTTTTTCAATCTTGATTTAAAAAAAAAAAAAATTTTTTTTTTAAATAAATGATATATCTTTCTTTGGCGTAATAAATTTGGAAACTTGCCGAACTTACTAACATCACTATACGTAGGTATACCAAATTTGTCGAAAAATCCGTGTTTTTACAAAACGTTTGAAAAATTTTTTTTTACCAAAAATCAGGGAATTATACAATTTTAAAAAATTATTAAAGAATGATTTATCAACGAATGCATTTTATAATGCATCAATTATTTTATTTCAAAACTTTGATTTTTTTTTTTCCAGGTCACTTAACTTTAAGCCTCCTTATTTTTGGGGCGCTAAATATCGGTGGGGTTTAATATGATTGAAACTAATTAGTTTCAATAAATTAGTAATTTAATTACTAGTAATTATAATGGTCCCTAGTAATTACTAATTTATTGAAACTAATTACTAATTACAGTATAAATAAAAAGACAAGACCGAAGGTGTGAATAGGAGAAAAAAAAATTATGGATGGTACACTCAAGTACCACCAATTTGACCCTGTGAAATTTACCCCCCCCCCCTATATTTAACACAATGAAACTTACAGAAAATTTAATATTTTCTTAATTTTTTTTTCCATTCTAAAGAAAAAACATAAAATAAACTCCTGATGATTTAAAAAATTTTTTTTTTCAGCATACGGAAATAGTGCAAAAATGAAAACATTGTTTTTCAATCATAATTTTCATTGTTAAATCAACTGAAATTTAACGTAGCTAAAAACAAGTTACGATAAGTGGATTTGTACTACACTCTATACGTGAATGTGAATTTTAGTAATGTTTTAATGTTTATTAATATTTTTTCTAAAAATCCGTAAAACTATTCAAAAAATTTTCCGACGCTAACTTTGCCGTAAATAGATTTAAGGTATATAGAGTAAATTTACTAAGCTTAGCTTAGATGTGGCACAAAGCCAGGAATATGTGGCACTCTGTGAGAATCGAACTCCTTATCAATGGTCCTTTGGCTGAACTTGCACAAAGGTGTAAAAATTAGGGTGACCCAGAAAAAACGGAACCCAAATTATTTATTCATTTTCCCATTAAACTAACCCTAAACCCTAACCCTAATCTTAACCCTACACCCTAACCCTAGACCCCCTAGTTAAAATTAAGTTTTATTACAAAATGTGTGGGTTCTGTTTTTTCTGGGTCACTCTAATTTTGACACCTTTGTGCAAGTTCAGCCGGTCCATTTTTTTTTCTTCTTTTTTCTTTTTTTTTCTTTCTTTTGATATAAATGCAGAATGGCGCGCAAGAGATATCATATCATTAGAATAGCATTTTACGTATAGATAGTATTAGATTACGGAAACTCATGAAGTGGCTTAACCCTAACATTTACCCTAATTCTAACATCTCAAACGTTTCGAGTATTTCCATGAAATGTAATGCTTTTTATACGTAATTTAATGTTATTATCTCTTGCGTTCTATTCTGTATTAGTACCATTGCTTTTTATACGTAATCTAATGATATCATCTCTTGCGTGCTATTCTGCATTAGTATCTTTCGTTATCTTTCTACTTATGTTGTGTCAATTATAAAAGTTGTGTATTTCTCATATTCTAAATAATGTAATTTGAGTTCAGGCTATCTCAAGTAAAGCCTGCTATATTGGTGGGGCTTGAAATACACCGACTGTATCACCCCCCCCCACACACACACACCAAAGAAAAAAAGTGGGTGTCCTGCATCTAATGAACCTCCAGCTTTGGAGATCTGGAGAGTGTAGAATACTTCTTCATTGCCATTACTCCCAGGTCCATTCTCACCTGGAGTGGTAGTACCTGTTAGGGTCCCATTTATAGGGCAAATAGATCTGTTTTGAAAATTATTCGTATTTGATTGGTAACAAACCTTGCGTGACAACTTCATGATAAAATTTAAATATGAATGTAAAATGAACGTGATTTACTAACCTCTAGGTATAAAATAACCCAAGACGGTTTGATATGCTGTTAAATCCTACGCATAAAAAAGGTGTGGACTGCTATGGACAGATTATTGATCATATGGAAATCTGATCTCATATGATAGTAAGAATTCTTCTTCTAAGCTGTAGCAGTGCTACTGTATGGCTGCACCACTTGGATTTTAACAAAGTGATTAGAGAAAAAGCTAGATGGGACTTACATATTACTGTATACTTTCTGTCTTGAACAAATCTTGGAAGCAGCATCCCACATTTTAAAAAAAATCTTTTTGGCGGGTTATTGTAGGTTTTTGATATGTGGAATATAAGATTATATGGTCTTTTTTTTTTTTTTATTTTTTTTTTTTTATTTAAAAAAAATTTTTTTTTCTTTTTTTAAAACCTTTTTTCTAATTTGTTTTTTTTTTTTTTTTTAAATTCTTTATTCATTTATTTTTTTTTTTAATTGTGTTTTTTTTTTTTATTTTTTTTTTTTTAATTTTCAATGTTTCTTTAAATTTCTTTTAAAGATTAAAAAATTTAAAAAAAATTCTTTTTTTTTCTTCTAAAACCTTTTTTTTTTTTTTTTTTCTTCTTCTAAAACCTTTTTTTTTCTTCTAAATTTGTTTTTTTTTAATTGACTTTTTAAAAAAAATTTTCAATGTTTCTTTTAAATTTCTTTTAAAGATTAAAAAAATTTTTCTTTTTTTTTTCTCTAAATTAAAAAACGAAAAGAAAATGGATTTTTTCTAAAATTTGATTAAATTTTAAATTTTGGTATTTTTATTCAAAATCTTTTAAAAATTCTTTTTATTTTCTTTATAGATTTCCTGAGAAGGCGATCATCCACAGCAGACAGCTAGCAAAATGCTACGGCTCCAACGTCACGTAGCTCAGCTACGGATCGTGGCAGGAGACAGCCTGGTACCCTCGTTGTCCAGGATCCCTCAGCACCCAGGTTACCGGTTACCTGAATCACTCAGGCAGGTGTCCTCTTCATCCAGTGATGGGAAACCTATTCAGAAATTACTGGTTGCCAACAGAGGTGAGTGATTGCTTTTCCTTGACTTATGTAACGATTGGTTTATGACAATTGTTGTGCCACTACCATTCACATCCATACATTAACACACATTTACACATTGTAAACAATCTGTTGTTGTTGTCATTGGTAACTGACTTATTCCTGTGACCCGTGTAATTGGGTCGGACATGTGGCTGTACACGCACACAAGTTGTATGAACACTACGTCTTTGGAACAATTGAAAATATCTCCAGCAACAAGCACACAGAAAAGACGCGACTCCGAGTAAAGACACATCTTGTATCTCTCCAGAGCTGAACATTTTTTTACTCTTATTTATGGTCTGTTTTTGAAATTTGAACTTTTTCCGTTCTATTATTTTGTAAACTTGTTCATTTGTCTTCGTCAATCATCATCATATCGTGCAATTAGCATGGATATCCATGACGATCTCTCACCAACCTTCCCTATCATTCATCGACTCTGGATGCTCCTCCGTGCATCAGCCAGCATCCTCACATAGTTGGTCAATGTAGGTCCTGGCTGGGCGGCCCACATTAAAGTGCGCATGTGCTGGCTTCCACAGTAGTACGTCACTTATGAACTCATCCTTGCTTCTACAACAGTGTCCTGCATGCCTAGCCCGTCTTACTCGGATGGTTTGGGAGATGGGGGACAGGTGGTCATACAGTTGCTTCTTTGTGCGGTGCTGCTTCCACGACTTATTCAGGACCGCTCGCAGCATTCTTGTGCAGCTCCCATCTAGCTTATTCTCAAGGCGCTTTGAGAATAAGCTTCATCAATACATATATTTATCGTTCTAATTCATTCCATCGTCTTCAGTTTTTTCCTTTATTGTTTTCGTAGACCGTATCGGTTAAACTATCTGTCAAGTTACCCAGCTTAACAGCACAGAATAACAATCTACACAAAATAAGTTTGAGCCCTGTTGGCTGGGGCTTTAGAATACAGCGACTGCACCTCTGCAGAAGGGTTAGACTCCCCCCCCCCCCCAGTGTAGCCACCCTATTCGCCATGGGTGGTGATCAGTCATGCTTAAGGACGGAATCCTGGTGGATGATCAGTCCATGACATGCAACACCCCAATTTAGCCCTTAATTAGGATAGACAAGTGGATGGAGATGCCCCCTCCGATCAATCTATTCATTTTAAGAAAGAGCTCGATCGTAACAAACATTTAACACGTCATCTCTTGTCGGAAATTCCATAGTGAATTATCTTCCCTTGCCGCTAGGGGGCAAATCGCCAACATCGTATGTTGGCGCCAAAAACTTCACTTATCTGGGAGCAGTTACCAAAGAGAGACGTAAAAGTAAACGCTCTCATCACCTTGCCCAAAAACGGCCCACTTATCACAGAACAGTTACTAAGAAGGGATGTGGAAATAAGCGCCTCCAGACACCTCGCCCATAACCAGCTCACTTCTAAGGCATTGTATCAGCAAATGTTATAAGGCTGGTACGATAGCATACTGACTGAAGAACGAGAAACGACCCAGATGAAGCGTCTTATCAATATTTCCTACCAGCGACCAGAATACCCCTGTTATCACACTTCTACAAAGAACAGAACTTAAACTTGCAGATAAGTCTTGTAGCAAATGCCAATAAAATTTGCAAAAACATTTATGTACCGTTTGTTAATACAAGTGTCTACATTTTACTTTCGTATTTGTTTCCTTCTTTGTTGGAAAAATAGCCATCTACGGAGGATAAGAGCTCCAACGAATCCCCGTAAATACTCTTACTCTCCATTCGAGATTGAGTGCCAGATCATAACAAGCGTTAACACATCATGACTCCATTCGGACAAGGAGGGAGAGTCTAGTGGTACATTCTTATGTTACCCTATGATAGGCTTATTATAATGGACATTTTGTGTCTGTAACCGAAACTATGTCACTGCATGTTAATTTTTTTTTTTCTTACTAATTTTTCTTTTTTTGTTTGTTTCAGGTGAAATCGCTATTCGAGTGTTCCGTGCTTGCACAGAGATGAACATTCGGACTGTGGCTATTTATTCCGAACAAGACATGATGCACATGCACAGACAAAAAGCGGACGAGTCCTATTTAATAGGCAAAGGCTTGACCCCTGTGGCGGCTTATCTTAACATTCCAGAAATAATTCACATTGCTAAAGTAAGTAACCTTTCTTTACACACGGGTTCTTAACTTTTTTTTTGATTCTTAACTTTTCTCTGACATACCTTAGCCCTTATCTGCGTTATTCGGACTATTGTCCTTATCTTCATTGTTATCTGTACAACGTTTTGGCCGATATGCCCTCCGGCCTTCTTCAGGTATTTCTTGTCGGACTCTGGGAGCCTTCTTGTCGGACTCTGGGAGCCTTCTTGTCTGACTCTGGGAGCCTTCTTGTCGGACTCTGGGAGCCTTCTTTTTGCCTACTAAATCTAGATTCTCAGAACAGACTCTGTTTGCAATACAGCTGAATACTGATCGCCTTATACAAATTTTGACAGGTATGACACTAAAAATGGTATACGGTTGTGAGCCACCAATTCTGGCGAGTGTGAATACTACTTTGTTGCCATTAGTCCCAGGTCCACTGACCCCCCCTAAACCCTGTCAGCAGGAGTTTATAGGGATTAGCCCCTATATTTTTACGGCATGTGGAATTGACCAAATTAAAATAATTAAGTTTTCTTAAATAACTAGTTTTACAATGGTATGTCTGGAGTTTAGAATTAGGTAAACAAAAGAGAATCGAATGAATATTAGTTTAGAAATATTTTAGGAACAATAGAAACAATGGTTTAAATTCATCCGATAATTTACGTCACCAGAATTCCACAGATACCAGAATCATTTGATATTGCATCATTGCAAATCACCTGATATTTGAGGAATATTTTAGCTTAATGATCATGTAGACAATTACAAAAATTAATTATAAAAAGACCCTTTTTAGCTGAAAGACCAGGGAGACAGACAGTGGGAGCTTAAGCTCTTCCCGGCTCAACAGAGTAGGAGTTGATGCTCCTAACTCGATAGTAGGAGCGAAAGTTCTCCCCCAACATCGACACAATGGGAGAAGTCACTGTCTGAAGACACAAAATAATATATCAGGTTGGTCTCGTATTTTCGTCTCGTTTCCCTCTCTCTCGCTTAATAACAACAAATTGCAATCACAAGTTTCAATCACAGACAAAACTGCTACAATGTTGACAGAACCAATCACACGAGTATAAACAATACATGTCACACACAACTACGTACAGACACGTACAGTCTGCAACACCACTGAAAGAACAAAACTATATTTATTGTACTAGCAAATATATTCACCCTCCGAGTGCAAGTATTTAAGTTTTAATGTAATAAAATATTATGTTAACTTAGAAAGGCTAATGAAACTAAATAAGATGCCGATAAAAAGATTTGAAACAGAGGGGGAACAACTAAAACTTGCTTTTTCTTCACTCCTGTCTTTCATTGCTAAATTTTCATAATTTAGCTATTTAGTTAAATTAGGAAGTAAAGAATAGAATTACTGTTAATATTGCTAATGGGTTTCTAAAGATTTATCCCCGAGATTTTTGCTCATATTCATTAACTCTTAACATCCTGTTGAAAATTTTGAGAAGCCCAGAGCCCAATTCCTATAAGGATTTATCAATAAATGGCTAAAAATGGTCTTTTCATTTAAAGTTACCTTTTATTTCCCTTAAATCAAAGACTTCTAAATATTTTTAATATTACATTTAAACAAAGGCTCATTTGGGGTAGATTAGGAAAATGAATGTGACTTCCGTCCGGGTGGAATGAGGCGGTATAGGACGTTAAGTGTTAAGATAAAACCATTAGAAATCAATAATACTGAGCACATATTTATTAAAATCAAATTTTTGATATCAATATGCAAATTAACCTTCCCATTCACACTGCAAACACCATTTTTTGTATATATAAATACAATTGCATGTTATTAGTATGTAGATATGGTCAACAATATTAATAATGTAAAACAATTTTATTAATTGAGTTTTAAATATGAATAAAATCATGGAGAATGTGATGTAAATAACTATGTGAATTGTGACTCGATTAGTAATATAGTTTCGGTTACAAACAGAAAAACACACAATCTCCATTATAATAAGATTTATGTATATAAAGTTTGTTTCCTTTATCAATTTTGTCTTCTCCTTTTGTTATCTATGGAAACTACATTTTCCGTAGACTTATACATATAAATTGTGGGGACCCATAACTCGGATCTTCTTCAACTCCTCAACTAAACACTCACCAAACAACCACGGTCCCTACAAGTTTGAACATGCCGAATATAGTGTCTGTATCGCCTGTATCCAGGCTATGACACTCAACTGCATCTGGTAGGAGTGTGGAGTAGTGGTGGACAGCTGCCTTTGGAGAGCGTAAGCTTACTCTAACCCAGGCATGTCCAAAGTTTGGCATGCAGCTTCAGTCTTATAGTGTATTATTCATGACCCACTAGAGCAGTGTCAAAATTTATTGATAAAAACAATGACGTTATTATTTGAATGAGATCTTCAAAAGTTCTTTGACGGCCTTCTTTGGTCAACAGTCAAACTATTCAAAATGATTTCTCAGGTTAGGTCATTGCTATGCTCGGATACACGGGGGAACACGCGAAGAAGGCCGGAGAATATAGCGGCCAAAATGTTGTGTTAATAAATACCGCAATAAACATGAGGACTGTTAAGTATTTGGCCGCCATCCTTGGCCAGTTGTAAAAGAACTTAAAGTAAATAAGTAAGTAAGTCCCGAGTTATAGCAATCCTTTGGTAAATCAGTAAGTCCTGTGGGTAAGTATCCTTTGGTTCCGACGTCCAAGAAGATCCAAGCAGTAGTGAGCTAAGACCAGAATCAGACCAGTATAAATACAACAGCAGCAGCAGCAGCACTGCCAGTGATTGGGTAAGAGGTTGCCTTCCCTGGTCACATGGTAGTCAGCGAGTCTATATGTAAAAGTAGCCATCTGGCACACGCCTTATATTACAAAAAATTCCAACAGTCCAAAGAATCAAAATAATATATATCTGATCTCAAATATCCAGACAAATAACATATCTAACGTTTTCATTTCAGGAAAACTATGTTGATGCTATCCACCCTGGTTACGGGTTTTTGTCAGAGAGGTCAGACTTTGCTCAGGCATGTCTGGATGCTGGCATTAACTTCATCGGTCCCAGTCCGAGGGTTGTACAGCAAATGGGAGACAAAATTGAGGCTCGTCAAGCGGCAATACAAGCAGGTAAGAAGAACAAGGGGTAATTCCAATTTTAACTTCAATTTTTCTGAAATTTTGTCCAAGTGTGGATTATGATAAAGTTAGACAATTCCCAAAATTTGAACTTCCAATTCCAAAAATTGGCAGTTATGTCGCTTTTTATTTAAAAAAATGTATTTATTTATTTTATTCATTTTTTTTTTTTTTTTAAAGCTCTCATTAGGGGGTGGGTGTCATGAAAATGGGGACATTTTGTAATCTCTTTTTGTTTGTAAAATGAGTTCTAGAACTTCCCTACTCCTAAAAATTGGTTTATAAAAGCATTTTTGCCCAAGAAATCCAAAAATTGTATTGAAAAAAGTGTTAAAGTTAACCAATTTTAAATTATTAATGATTTCTGATTTGCAAAATTTTAACTGATGTTGTAGCTTTGGTTCCGGGAGCAAAAGTCAACCTATCTTTTTGGTACAAATAATATTCAATATATGTGAAATTATAATAAAAATTAGTTTTTTTTTCATAGATGCAGTGCCACATCGGGATATTGATCTTGCTATGAAAAAATCAGAAATCATCAATGACTTAAAATTAGCTGGCATTAAGGTTTGCTTTTAACTCGGAACAAATACCTGAAACAAACTACAATAGTTTATTTTCTTGTCTCTGAGAAGCTTTGCCTTGCTTTCCGACGAATGGAAACTATCAAAATCTAAAAATTCCCATTCTTCTTTGCCGAATGTAGGCCTCTAATGATGTTATATAACTATTGCGGGTATATAAACAGTGTGTTCTTGTGTAATAGAAAGGCATTTAGAGAGACAGATACAGTGTTGACTGACTTACTTGTTACTTTCTATCTTCTTCCTTTCAGCCATCTGACCGCCCTGTCGGCTGGGGCATTAGAATGCACCTCTGCAGAGGGGTAAGACTCACACAATGGGGCCACCTGTTGGCCGTGGGTGGCGACCTGTGATGCTTAAGGATAGAACCCAGGTGGATGAGCAGTTCATGCCTTGCAATACTCCACTTTGGCCCTATCTTGGGCTAGACGGGCGGTTGGAGAGGCCCCCTCCGATCAATCGGCTGGTCACGTCAAGCCCTAGCACCTATATGATTTTCTCAAACCTATTGCCCTTATGGCAAGCCCCAACCCGTTTTTATCATATGGGTGCTTGAAGGCGGTGACTGAGGGTCTACATGTCCTGGGAATGACGTTAAACTCTATCTGATGGTGAGGTTCCAGTTCTGGAGATTTGGGGAATGTGGAGCGCCCATTCATCACCATTGCTCCCAGGTCCACTCTGACCCGGAGTGGTAGCACCTGTTAGGGTCCCATCTATGGGTTAAATAGAAAAACATGAGTTAATAAACAAAATTGTATTATCCATTAAGAATTGATTTATTTCAAAATTTAATGGGCATTAAATAACCCACTGAGGTTGATATGCCGTAAAACAAAACAAAACAAACAAATCAACCTACCCTAGTGTATGTATGTATATATATATATATATATATATATATATATATATATATATATATATATACACACTGTTAAGTATGTTGGTTGGATCTATTCCATTTTTAACATGCAGATAAAATATGGAGAATTGAAATGATAATGCAAGACCAGGCTGTTATAAAATTAACAAGGTTTTATTTAACACAGGGTAGAAACTGCTTCTACCGTCAAGTGACTTAACCAGTATCTGACGCTGTGTTCAAAACATAAACAAACATAAACAAACATAAACAAAAGCCATCCACAAGTAAGATGGCAGAGACCTCACTTCCGGCTTTGGTTAAATAGAAAAATGTGTTTATAAAAAAGAATTGAGTATCCATTAACATTGAATTTATTTAAAAACTTTCTCGGCATTAAATGACCCATCGAGGTTGTTATGCCGTAAACCAAACCAAATTTACCTTCTTCAGGACGTGAATACACACTGTTCTTAAAAATGTCTGACAGCAAAAACTTTTTGGGCTAAGCTGAAAGTTCCAAGAGAGCAACTCTATTTTTGTTTTAAGTCTATTTTTGTTGGGTGTACCTAACAGGACCCAAATTATGTATTTTCGTTGGAACTTGGTGGTGGTGGGGAGAACATCTTTATGAATAGACGTCAGGATATACATATTTGTTAATTTCAAAAATGGTTTGACCTTTTCTTTCAGGTGTGAAAGTTGTACCTGGTACTGATACGCCAGTTAAGGATGCTGAAGAGGCTATTGCATTTTGTCAAGACCATGGCCTTCCTGTGATCTTCAAGGCAGCTTATGGGGGTGGAGGTCGTGGTATGAGGGTCGTCAGATCCATGGATGTAAGTATGAAAGTTTCAATGTTTTTTTTTTTTTTTGTTTTTTTTTTTTTATGGGAGGAGACTAAAAAAATTGAGTTTAAAAAAAATTTGGATACCTATCAAGTATCTATAGAACAAAAACATCTTCGGCATTAAATAACCCAGCAAGGGTTGAAATTGCATAAGATCCACCGAACCAAAAGAAAATATTAAACCTCAACCCTGTGTCAAATTTGCCCTGTCGGCAGAGGCTTTAGAATATACCGACTGCACCTCTGCTGTGGGTAATACCACCACCCCTCACCCCAAATGAGTCCACCTGTTGGCCGTGGGTGGCGATCTGGTGGATGAGCAGTCCATGACATGCAACACTCCACTTAGACCCTTACCCAGGTTAGACTGGCGGTCAGAAAGCCCTCCTCTGACCAATCGGCTGATCACATCAAGCCCTAGCACCTATATAATTGCACCAACCCTATTGCCCTTATGGCAAGCCCCAACCCTTTTTATCATATATGTGCTAGAAGGTGGTACTACCTGTTAGGGTCCCATCTATGGGTTAAATAGAAAAATGTGTTTATAAAAAAAGAATTGAGTATCCATTAACATTGAATTTATTTAAAAACTTTCTCGGCATTAAATGACCCATCGAGGTTGTTATGCCGTAAAACAAACCAAACCAAACCAAATTTGCCTTCTTCAGGAGGTGAATACACACTGCTCTTAAAAATGTCTAACAGCAAAAACTTTTTGGGCTAAACTGAAAGTTTCCAGGGGAGGCAACTCTTCTAAGTTATCTCCCTTGCCTGACAATCTCTTAATTTGTGAGAATCAAAAATGAGATGACTTATTTACCAGCATATTGAGTAATTGTTTAGTATAGTATAAGACTTGAACATTGGGCACCCGGTGAGGATTGATCCCACTAGGATATTAAACATTGCTTTATAGTGACATTCTTTGACTTGGTGTTATTTGGTTATTTTAGGGGTTTTAATCACACACACACACACACATATATATATATATATATATATATATATATAGAGGCGTGTGGGCTAGTGATTAGTCGTGGAAAATGGACTCGTCAGTTCGAGTTCAATTCCTAGACGAAGCTGTTGGCATTTCACATAGCGCTAATACCCTTGGGAAAGGTATGAATCCATATATTCTCCCTCTAGCTATGGGGTAAATAGTAGAGCAGACTGGGCTCTTTAACCTTGGGTAGGTAACCAGTCTAGGAGAGGGATAACTCTGAATTCAAAATTCCTGAGGTGAGTCGTTGATTGGGTTCATGGCATTCCTTGATGCACCAATTCTTTCCTATCGACTGTGCCAAAAAGTGCGCAATGGTCCTACACAAGCCTTCACCACTATAAACAAATCACTGTGTTGGTTGTTCACTGGATGAACACTCATGCATCGAAAATCAACGAGAGTCCTTTTTATATTTATTTATTTATTTATTTTTAATAACAAGACCATTGAAATGGTAAAAATACACCTCCATGTGTGTATTCATATATACACATTCTATCGACTATAATTAAAATAAATAACGTTTAACATGTATTGATAAAACCACATTTAATCACTACAGACTCTATAATAATATAATGAAAGCTCATCATTGTCATAAACCAGTAAAACAATGGCACAAAGCGGATTTCTAACAATGTTTATATTTTGACCCTTCAGAAAATGCAACTTCCACTTTTTTTAATTTTTTAAATTTTCTTTTTCGGTTACTTCTGTGATATTAAATCGGTTCGGCTGCTCCTACGCTCGTGGAGATTGTTCAAAATTCTTTTAATTTTTACTATAAATTTAGCCTCGCTCCGGCATAGTGAAATAAAGTTGTTTTTTTTTATAGTATCTTTGAAGCATTGCGTGTATGTGTAATATAATGAATAATATGGAAGTAACTGAAAAAGAAAAAAAAAATTTCAAATATACGGCGTTCCTCAACTTCTTAAAACAACAAATGATTACAATATCGCCGGGATAAGTACTATAAAAAACACCTAGTACTTTCAATAACTCTGATGATGGAATTTTATTTTCCGAAAATATTTAGAATTAAAAAGAAAAAAAAAAAGAAAAAAAAAAGTTAAATAAATATAATTTTCAACACATGTTGTATTGTAAATTGCTTTCAAAAATCTTTATATTACACATACACGCAATGCTTCAAAGATACTATGAAAAAAACCTTTATTTATATATACACACACACACACACACGCACCCATAAAGTTTGTAGGTCACTTTTAAAAAGTATATTTGGATTCTATAAATCTTTCATATTTCATTTGAATTTTATCATCTTCTAAATTTTTCAGGAAGTAAAAGAAAATTTTGACCGCGCTTATTCGGAAGCTCTCTCTGCATTTGGTGATGGATCTTTGTTTTTAGAGAAATTCATTGAGAGACCACGACACATTGAAGTACAGATCTTGGGTATGTATAATGTTTTGTAGGCGATACTATGTGGTAGTACCTGTTAGGGTCCCATCTATAGGTTAAATCTAAAAAAAAAAAAAAAAAAAAAGCTTTAAAAAAAAAATTAGTATTACGATTGGTCAAGTCAAGCCCTAGCACCTATATGATTGTCCCAACCCCATTGCCCTTAGGGCAAGCCCAAATCCTTTTTATTATGTGGTAGTACCTGTTAGGGTCCCATTTATAGGTTAAATCTATAAAAAAAAAAAAATTAAAAAAAAGCTTTAAAAAAGAATTACTATTACGGTTGGTCACGTCAAGCCCTAGCACCTATATAATTGTCCCAACCCCATTGCTTTTAGGGCAAACCCAAATCCTTTTTATTATATATGTGCTAGAAGGCGGTGGCTGAGGGTCTTAATGGATGTAAGTATGAAAGTTTTAATTGGTTTGGTTTATTGATTTTAACGGCATATCAACCCGTCTGGGGTTATGTTATGCCTAACGGTTAAGTAATACATGTGTATTTATATTCATAGTTTTTAGTAATTGGTTTTAACAATGTGTTAACATTATTGGAGATTATGTTGTAATGTATTGATTAGGTTCATGTCGGTAATCCTTAACTTTTTCCTCATAAATTCCTACCATAAAATAAATACAACCCTCATTTTATGTCCGTGTTTTTGCAATAAATGTTTGATTTTTCTTGCACCCGTCATTTTACAATACTGAATATATTTTCTTACGAGGAAAAAGTTAAGGATTACCAGAAAATATATTTAGTATTGTAAAATAACGGGTGCAAGAAAAATAAAACATTTATTGCAAAAACACGGACATAAAATGAGGGTTCAGTTTATTTTATTGTAGGAATTTACGAGGAAAAAGTTAAGGATTACCTTTATGTCTATATTCTATTGTATTATTTTGTTTTCCTAAAAAAGGAGAGAATATCCTCCATGTTGACATTTTCAAATAGATCTTTCATATTGTTTGCTTTGAAATAACGGTTTCTGATGTGAGCAAAAAACCTACATTCCATGAATAAGTGTTTAACAGTCAAAGGTATTTGACATGTTTCACATTGTGGTTGTTGTTCTTGTCTGTGTATATTGGAGTGCGTTATAGGAGTGTGTGGCCAATGTGTAATCGGGACACAATGACTTGTTCCTTTCTGGACTTCCTTAAGGCTGGTCTCCAGCCTCCCAAATTGGGTTTGATTAGGAAGAGTTTATTGTGGATGTTGTTATTCCAGTGTTGCTGCCATTTTGTGTGAAGATTAGTAAGACTATGAGCTTAGTGGAAAAGACCTGCATTCCATGAATAAGTGTTTAACAGTCAAAGGTGTTTGACATGTTTCACATTTAATTTGTGGATAATAGGTACAAAATTGTTATCAATACGTGTTTTTATTTATTTATTTTTTTTTTTTAATTTATTTTTTTAAAAAATTTATTTTTTAAGAAAATTGAATTTAATAATAAAAGTTAAACTGCATCTATCTGATAGTGAAGTTTCAATTCTGAAGCTCTGGGGAATATGGAGTACCCCTTCATTACCATTACTCCCAGGTCCACTTTGACTTGGAGTGGTAGTACTAGTTAGGGTCCCATCTATGCGTTAAATCTAAAAAAAATAAAAAAATTCAAAAAATTAGAAGCGCATGGTGTACTGGTTAAAATCATGGGAAATGGATTCATCGCCCTGAGTTCAAATCTTGGATGTGGTAATTGCATTTCACTTAGTGCTAATACCCTTGGGAAAGGTATGAATCCTACTCTCCCTCTGGCTATGGATAAATAGTAGGGCAGATTGGGCTCTTTAACCTTGGTTAGGCAACCGGTCTAGGAGAAGGAAAACTCTGAATTCAAACCTGTTGAACTCTGCTTCAGAAATTGACCTTGTGTCACATCCTGCTCGTGCGGAGGGGTTGGTATATATATATATATATATATATATATATATATATAAAAAAATGAGCTTTAAAAAGAATTGAGTTTAAAAAAATTAAGTACCCATCAAAAATTAATTAAACAAAAATATTTTTGGCATAAAGTAACCCAACAAAGGCTGACCTGCTGTAAAATCCGACCAACCAACTAAATGAGAAGGCAAATTTTCAATCTCACATTTAAAGAAATCTTGGGATTTCCCTCCACCCACAAGGTAAAATGTGTTTATATAAAAAACAAAATGGAGTATCCATTAAGAATGAATTTATTTCAAAACTTAGATGACCTATGTTAAAATTGTTCAAAAAAAATTTTTACAAAAATTTTACAAAAAAAGGTGAACCCTATTGCCTAACCTCTAGGCATAAAATAACCCTAAGTGGGTTGACATGCCATTAAAATCACTTGTCTCTTCTTTTTACATCTCTCTCTTTGTTTTCTTGCATTTAAAGAAATCTTGGGATTTCCCTCTAACCCCAAGATAAAATGAGTTTATAAAAAAAAAATGGAGTATCCATTAAGAATGAATTTTAAACAAAAAATTAAATGACCCAAATTAAAATTTAAAAAAAAAAAAAAAAAAAAATTTGTACAAAAAAGGTTAGGCACCTCTAAGCATAAAATAACCCTAAGCAGGTTGACATGCCATTAAAATCACTCATTTTCTTAAAAAATGACCCACATTAAAATTGTTAAAAATTGAAATTAAAAAAAAAAAAGAAAAGATTTTTACAAAAAAAGGTGAACACTATTGCCTAACCTCTAGGCATAAAATAACTCTAAGCAGGTTGACATGCCATTAAAATTACTTGTCTCTTATTCTTTCTACATCTCTCTCTCTTTGTTTTCAGGCGACAAACACGGCAACGTTGTCCATCTTTATGAACGTGATTGTTCTGTCCAGCGGCGGCATCAGAAAGTCGTAGAAATTGCCCCAGCCCCACGACTCGATCCCGAAGTTAGAGACGCGATGGCAGCCAGTGCAATTAACTTGGCCAAACATGTTGGCTATGAGAATGCTGGCACCGTAGAGTTTCTTTTGGACGGTGACGGACAGTTTTACTTCATTGAGGTAAACGCCCGACTGCAGGTGGAGCACACTGTTACTGAAGAAGTCACTGGGTAAGTCACTCGAAACGTTTTTTTACTTGGTGCGAATGAAAAGTTTTGCGCAATATTGGAAATCCATATGCATCTTCCACAACCCCTCTGTTAGCTGGGGCTGCACCTTTGCAGAAAGTTTAAAAAAAAAAAAAAATCCCCCCCCCCCCCAATGGCCACCTGTTGGCTGTGACCCGTAAGGCAAGAATTCCTTCGTACAAGTGAGTGTTGAGATTTTTTCTCATATAAGGTGTGTGAGGGATCCCCACTCCTACTTATAGACTAGGACGGAATTATGTGATCTATTTCTTGGCCAATCACTGGCAGTACTCTGAGGTTGATACAATACTTAACCGACCATACTGGTCATAATTATGCAGACGTTCATGGATGACAGTCATAGGATTAAATCACTGGACCTTTACCAATACGCAGGATAGGACTTATACGCTTACCAAAAGATTCCATAACATAGGACTTTCTTTAAGCCCTTTTCAACTGGCCAAGGATAGCATTTAAAAACTTTACAGTGAGAACGCAGAATAGACGCAGTGAAATCGTATTCCAATGCCTATTACCACCCAAACCGTAGTATCCCCCCAACTTAACCCCACCCCCGTAGGCTGGAGCAGTACAATACACCGACTGCACCTCTATGCGAGGTGAAATTTCATCAATGGGACCACTTATTCGGCATGGGTGGTGACTCATGATGCTTAAGGGCAGAATCCTGGTGTCTGAGCAGTCCATGCCTTGCAACACTTCACTTTGGCCTGTTCTGGGGGGGGTCATACCTCAGTCAAATTACCGGCAACCCGTTGTGTGTCCACTACTCCATTTTTTTTTTAACCTTTATTTTCTCTTATTTCTTCTTCCTCTATTTCTATAGCAGTCCGCTCACAGTTTTATTTCCACTATCAAACTCTGGTGGACCTTCATAATCACATTACAATTTTCTGTTGTAAGACTAAGAATAGGACACTCATACATTAATCATTCATACCTCCTCAAAAAAGAAGCAGCCCCATATTGCATACCATGCCAAAAACCCTACACAATCAAACACATTTTAACAGAATGTAGCAACCTAAAACAAATACGAAAAAAATACTACCAAACAACAAATCTAAAACAGATATTCTACCAAATAAACCCAGAAAAACTACTCGGATACATAAAAGAAGCACACATCTACAACAAAATCTAAAAGTCTTCCAAAAAAAAGGAAAACACAAAAATATATGTTTAAAAAAAATCATCTGAAAGTTTCATTCACAAAAAATATGTGCAAAAAAAAAAACCTTTAGAAAATTAAACATTATCACCAATTCATTTCAAAAACGTAGTCGGCATTAAATGACCCATTGAGATTGATATGCCGTAAAACAGAAAATAAAAAAATAAAAGAAATTCTGTTGTAAATATTGAAATTGATATATATTCTAATCAATTTATTGGCTAAATATTTTAAAAACAAGGGATTTTGATGCATTTTACTAGATGATCTTTGATGCAATTTCCTCAAACAATGGTGAACCTAAGAGATCTAGTTTTTGGTATCAGTATTCATTATACCAACACACAACTTTGATACTATTTCCTTAAACAATGGTGCAAGTAAGAGATCTAGTTTTTGGTATCAGTATTCATTATACCAACATACAACTTTGATACTATTTCCTCAAACAATGGTGTAAGTAAGAGATCTAGTTTTTGGTATCAGTATTATTATACAACATACAACTTTGATACTATTTCCTCAAACAATGGTGCAAGTAAGAGATCTAGTTTTTGGTATCAGTATTCATTATACCAACATACAACTTTGATACTATTTCCTTAACAATGGTGCAAGTAAGAGATCTAGTTTTTGGTATCAGTATTCATTATACCAACATACAACTTTGATACTATTTCCTCAAAAATGGTGCAAGTAAGAGATCTAGTTTTTGGTATCAGTATTCATTATACAACATACAACTTTGATACTATTTCCTCAAACAATGGTGCAAGTAAGAGATCTAGTTTTTTGGTATCAGTATTTAATTATACAACACAACCTTTTGAGTATTTAAAAAAAGTGAACAATTGCTCTACCTATACGACCGACATTCTAAAAGACCCTGAGTTGGGTTGTATAGACCAGGGGTTTATGTAGACCTTTTGAGGAACCCTGGCTCGTACGAACCATACTCCCCATTAGCTGGCACCAAAAATAAAAAAAGTTTAAGTTCTTGTTTTTGTATTTTCAGGGTTGACTTGGGTACAGTCCACATGGGATTCGTGTTGCTGAAGGCAGATCGCTTTGCCTGAAATGGGTCTTTCAAGGGAAGAATATTAAATCTTAATGGCTGTTCAAATCCAGTGTCGGATGACCACAGAAGTATTCCGGCGAAAAGCTTGCCAACCGGATACAGGTAGAATTGAGGTAAATAAACTTATTATCGTACAACACCTCTTTGGACATGACTAATGTGCAGAAGTGATTTACAGGAGACTGGTCACAGGTGAGATTTCACCCTCTGCTGAAAAAAGCCTATGGGGGAAAATACATGAGGGCGCATGTATTTTGAGAGATTTAGTTAGTTGAGTATCAAGGCACGAATGGGTAAGGTGGAGTGGTTTGGGGATTCAGTTAAACTGCACCACCTCCCCATTGGATGTGGGTAACAATTTATAAATTTTCCTCTATAGACTGATCAGAACCTGACAATTCTCCTACTTTTTTTTAATATTTTTTTTCCTTTAGAGTGGGTCAAAAAAGAGTGAATGTAATCAATGTGTTTGTTCAGACACTTTCTTTGAAGATCCTACTGCCTGTAATGATACTTCTACACGATTTACGGTTATATCAGCATGAAAATATAAAAATTGATGTGTCATAACCAATTACTTTAATACAGATGACACGTAATGAAAATTTATTTCTTAATTCAAATTTATTAATACAGATATAGTTATTATATATTTCTACCTAAATTATTAATACATGTCATAGAAGTTACAATAGGAATCTATTTGCGTACACAATTAATACAGAGTAGTGAAGTGATTATGAGAGTTAAATCATTACTCATGTGAATAGTAACGCATGATTATTGTAGATTGAGACACATTATTTCACTACCCAATTATACTTACCATGAAGGTTATGATGTATTATTACCCATGTTCGATAGCATAAGATATTTACTAAACTATTTACTTGCAAGGTAGGCAAGTCGACTGTATTCACTTGCTGGTCTGTGTTGGTTGCTGCTTCAGATTTTTGAGGCACCATGCAGTCATCCTTTACATTCGTTCTCTTGCGATTTTTCTGCAAGCAGTTCTCAGCCATGACAGATATGACATGCCATGCTATAGGTTCGGAACTCAATCTGTGTTCACTCTTTGATCTTACCAGGAGGGATCAGTATGTTCCGTATGGGATCGATGATCCTGTCTAGGTAGCAGGTCTCACATTGTTCTTCTGTTCGTATATATTGGAGTCAGTCGGTCTACTGTTGGTTTGAACTACAGCAACTGGCTAAGCACACTGAGCGTGTCTAAGTTAGGTATTATGTAAATCAAGAATGAGTCCATTCATGTATTTGGGTGATTCCATTCCTTGTTCTGATTGGCTGCTTGGTTTTCTATGGATGTTGTGGATGGTTTTAATAAATACCTGTCATTCTGCATTAGAGTGTTCAGCAAGCAGGTTCGTATTAATTAACATGACTGCTTGTTGCTGGTGTCTTACCTAATTCCTATGGTAATTTGGTATTACTTAAAGCTTGAATTTATAAGTGGTCGTTCCAATAGGTATAAGGTAAGACGCGGTGGACGCTTAGTTGGGAGGGAAAAAAGAATAAGAGAGCACATTAAGTAAAAATCAAATTCTGTCTTTGGGAAAACTACGTTCTGTAGATAATGGATTATTAATTACAGGTATGCACTGAGAAGTTTTCAATAGTTTATCATAGATTTCCGTATGATTGATAGACGTGAATATAGCAGTCCATGGTCTGTGTGGCTTCATTTTTATATATTGGCCTCACCCTCAGCGTAAAATTTTACGGAATCAGCGGCAGAGCATGGAGGTCGGATACTACTTTTACGATATCGATATTACGTTATGCTCGAAGCCATGGCAATTTCCGTCACAGATTGGCACTGAGTTAAGCATCGCTGAGCACGCATATCACTGCTGTAGTCAAGCCCATGCTGGGTGCGGCGTTTCAAAATGGTTTTGACTAAATGTCAGTAGACGGGTCATAGGATACATGCGCTGTAAGACAGTGGATGGTATTGTGCTTGATAGCGGCCCTGTTAAGTTTCTTATCTATTGATGTTGGACAATTTTATAAGATACGTTGTTTCTCACTGCGCATGTGATGGTGCGGCCGATCCTGCAATAAACAGTATGGACCTCCACTAGCTTTATACCGTTATCAAGTAGTCGGTGATATTCAGTTACGCCTTGGGATAGACTAGTTAGGTCGATAGTATCTATGCTTCTGAATCTCTAATAATCATGATGGTCGAGACGAAGTACGATTATACGTGAGATCACTCTTAAAGGGCTCGCTTGCTTGGGGTACAGTTTACACCGAACACTGACATCAGTGGTTCACAGTTTATATAGCGAGGGAGTGATGAAACTACAAGAGGTAGAAGCGATCATATAGCGTGTGCGAATTAGAAGTAGTAAAAATAAAGAAGAAGTAATAACAAGTTGAGTGCCGTATTTTTCGGTATCAGCTGACATATGTACTGAGTCTATCCATTTCTCTAGTGTTGAGAGGTATATTTTTTTTGACTAGAAGTGACGGATAGTTGCTTCTCTAACTCTACCAGATGTATCGCTCACCACCTTTTTTTACTCACAGATCAGTTACCACATTATGCTGTGCTACCAAATGCGAATTGGCAGGAGGACTTGTATTAACCAGGAACACTGCATTCGCTGAAGGGTGGGTGCTCTCTAGGTGCATAAATTCTATTGTGTTCTCTGAATTTTTGGAGATGGAATGCTTGTATAATTTGTATTTATTTGGATTTACTTCAGTGCTAATTGTCCTCTGTCTTATTGTTATCCGGTTTGGGTAGCTTATTTCTTCTTGATTTTTGAGATGACTCGGTGAATAATATTGGATTAATTCAGATATGTCCTCCCTGTCGTCTTTAGTATTGTATCGTGTACTTATAATTTAAGCTGATGTGGCCCTCAGCCCTTCTTCCAGGTATTTTCTTGTGCGACTCAGGAGCACCACACCTTATATCAGGGCCATCACGGGCTTTGAAACCAACCCTTTATTCAATCGCACAGGAGTATACTGTTTCTCGTTCTGCTAAAAATGATTAGGGCAGTGTTAAGCTGTGTTAATTATTCTATGTTACTGTTGCCATTGACCAGGATTGAACTTGCAACCTAGAGATAACTGTCACTTAGAACTGTATTAACTTAATGCCTATATCTACTATGCTATGTGTCCAATTTATTTTCTTTTTTTTTCCTCAAACAGGTGTTCCGAAGTGGTGAAGGTATGGGAATCCGTCTTGACAGTGCCTCTGCTTTTGCCGGCGCCATAATCTCTCCGTACTATGATTCCTTGTTGGTGAAAGTTATCGCCTCCGCCTGGGATCACCAATCTGCAAGTGCCAAAATGCTTCGTGCTCTTATGGAGTTTCGAATTCGAGGTGTAAAGGTAAAAAATCATTACTTTTTTTCTTTAATGACATGAAAATTATACTAAATTATTCCTTACTTTTAGGATTGAATTATGTTTTTAAAAGTTCTGTTTTAATTGGTTCTAATTAGTTTTTGTTTTTTATTTTATTTTTTAATTTTTTTTAAATTTTTTATTTTTGAATCTATTTTGTTAAAATATAGACTTGCTCGTAGAACCCTAGACAGGTTGATGTGCCGTTAAAACTAATCAATCAATTACATGCACTAAATGGCAAAGCATCTATTATTATACTAAAGCTGAGTGAATCGACTTTTGTTTCCTAAAGGTTTTTATTGTTTTGTTTAATGACATGAAAATTATACTAAATTATTCCTTACTTTTAGGATTGAATTATGTTTTTAAAAGTTCTGTTTTAATTGGTTCTAATTAGTCGTCATTTGCAATTAAGTCAAAAACTGACCAATCACTTACTTTACTCTCTGTCTATCACTTTCTTCCCCTTGATTACCTCTTCATTATATAATGTTAGTTTCTTTGAGAGTAGAGAGAGAGAGAGACAGGAGAATTTGAAATGTATTTCTATGTTAGATTACACAAGCAGCTTAAATTTGGTCAAACATTCCCTTTCTTAGAAAACTTACAAAATGATTTTAATATTTTTTTGATTTTAATGTTTTTTTTTTTCTAACTTTTGATTTTAATTGTTCAATTTCAGACCAACATTCCATTTTTGCTCAACGTTCTTCAAAATGAACGTTTCCTTTCTGGAGTTTTAGACACCAATTTCATTGATGAACACCCAGAATTGTTCCAGTTTGAGCCGTCTCAAAATCGTGCTCAGAAACTTCTCCACTATCTTGGTCAAGTGATGGTCAATGGGCCGCAGACCCCCCTGGCCACAAATCTTCTTCCTGCCGAAATTGTACCCACAGTACCAGAAACACCAGTTGGTAAGTGACGTTTCATTTTTAATAATCTCACACACACCACACACACACACACACACACAACACACACACACACCTCTCTCTCTCTCTCTCTCTTCTCTCTCTCTCTCTCTCTCTCTCTCTCTCTCTCTCTCTGTATGTATCTCAAGCTATTTCTATTTAGCTATATTTTGAGCCATGCCTGTCTACCTCTCTCTCTTTACCTCTCTGTCTATCTCTTTTGTCTATCTCCCTCTCTCTCAATCTCTATCTCTAGCTATTTTTATTTATCCATATATCGAGCTATGCTTCTCTCTCTCTCTCTCAAGCCATTTCTGTTTGGCTATATTACGAGTCATGATTATCTCCCCCTCTCTCTCTCTCTCTGTCTCTCTGTCTGTCTCTCTCTCTCTCTCTCTGTCTGTCTGTCTGAAGCCATCTCTGTTTAGCTATATTTCGAGCCATGCCTACTATAGGGAATACGAGATGAGGAGATGAAGAGAAACAACAGGACACGTCTGGTTAGCTGTATAGATCAAGACTCTTTTTTTATTTTCCCGTTAAGTCTGAACGCTAGCGTCCAGACGCTCAGAACTTTTTATTTATTTTAAATCCCCACAATACATCCCCACCCAAGTAGCGGAGCTACGGTAAGGATGCATCAGTGAGGGTTCTTTATTTTTTATTTATTTATTTTTTTTTGTAAGGTTATAGTGGCCTCTAGCGAGGGAATTTTTCTCTGGCTAAAAAGGACCAGCTATACCTCTGTAGGGTTGTGTATGTGAAAAGTCAAAGGTGTGTGTTATTTTTAATTTTTTTTCTTTTTTTTTTTTTTTTTTTTTTTTTTTTTTTTTTTTTTTTTTTTTAGCTGTATAGATCAAGACTCTTTTTTTTATTTTCCCGTTAAGTCTGAACGCTAGCGTCCAGACGCTCAGAACTTTTATTTATTCTAAATCCTCACACTACCCCTCTATCTTTATCTTTCATTTTCTCTCTCTCTCTCTCTCTCTCTATTGATAAAAGTTTGTTTCAAGTTCTTCATATCTTCAAATTGGTCTAAATAATTTTCACTCACTTCATTTGGTTTCTTTTATGACGTCATTGTATAATGGCTATTGTCTGTTTCTCTTTTTGATAGATAAGAGTCGCCCCGCTGGCTGGAGAACGGTCCTGCTCCAGGAAGGACCTGAGGGTTTTGCCAAAAAGGTTCGTGAACACAAAGGTCTCTTGCTAATGGACACAACATTCCGAGACGCCCATCAGTCTCTGTTGGCCACTCGTGTACGAACGAAGGACTTGCTGCATATATCACCTTTTGTTGCTCACAATTTCAACCCCTTGTTCAGTTTGGAGTGTTGGGGAGGTAAGTAGTACTCATATACTCTTTCTCTTTTTCTCTTTTTCTTTCTCTCTTTTTCTCTTTTTCTTTCTCCCTCTTTCTCTTTTTCTTTCTCTCTCTCTCTCTCTCTTATATAATACCGCCCTGTCGGTGGGGCATTAGAATACACCGACTGCACTGCTGGCCGTGGGTGGCGACCCGTGATGCTTAAGGATAGAACCCAGGTGGATGAGCAGTCCATGACTTGCAATACTCCACTTTAGCTCTATCTTGGGCTAGACTGGCGGTCGGAGACGCCCCCTCCGATCAATCGGCTGGTCACGTCAAGCCCTAGCACCTATATGATTTTCCCAACCCTATTGCCCTTATGGCAATCCCCAACCCTTTTTATCATATGGGTGCTAGAAGGCGGTGACTGAGGGTCTACATGTCCTGGGAATGACGTTAAACTCTATCTGATGGTGAGGTTCCAGTTTTGGAGGTTTGGGGAATGTGGACCACCCCTTCATCACCATTGCTCCCTGGTCCACTCTGACCCGGAGTAGTAGTACCTGTTAGGGTCCCATCTATGGGTTAAATAGACAAACATGAGTTGATAAACAAAACTGTATTATCCATTAAGAATTGATTTATTTCAAAACTTTATCGGCATTAAATGACCCAGTGAGGTTGATATGCCGTAAAACAAAACAAAACCAAACATATAGTATAATCTATCTATACATATATAAAGGGCAATTTGTGTGTATGTATGTCCGGGGAAACTATGGAAATAAAATAATTAATGACAAAGTAAATAATTATACACATTCACTATCACCACATCTTGCTTTTTGAACAAAAATAATGAAGTTAATTAAAATTAGGTCTTAATACATGCAGGGTCCAGATGTAAAAGAAAAAAAAAGTTAAAATTAAAATAGATAAAAAATAAAAAAGATTTAGATTAATAGAGGGCAAAAGATATGGGATTAATATGGGTCAGGTGGTAAATGAAATAAGAAAAAATTGTTTTCATGTCTACATTTGGAAACTAGTTCACTTCTTTTGTTCAGTAAAATCACATCCGTATATATATAATGAAATGTCTGTGTGTATTGTGTCTATGCACAATATGTGTACTGTGTGTATGTGTACAATATGTGTGTGTACACACAGTATGTGTCCATTCAATTAATTATGAGGAGCACTGTGTGTGTGTGTATATATATATGTATATATATATGTATGTAGAATTAAACAAAAGACACATCTCCTGTTTAACAATTTTATTTTTGATCTTTTCGAGTTTTCTGGCCAACTTTTTAATGTTTGGGTGGAATTCGTGGATAAGTCCACCAAAGTTCAAGTCCCGAGTACTTTCGGCACTTTGAAGTGCCATCATCAGGGGTGATGTGTTCCAGTTTTTTAAAAATTACATTAATATAATTTTTTAAAAACTGGAATACATCACCCCTGATGACGGCACTTCTAAGTGCCGAAAGTACTCAGGAATTATCCACAAATTCCACCCAAACATTAAAAAGTTGACCAGAAAACTCAAAAAGATCAAAAATAAAATTGTTAAACAGGAGATGTCTTTTGTTTAATTCTACATGTATAAATGAAAGAATGCTGCCCAAATACACACACACATATATATATATATATATATATATATATATATATATATATATATATATATATATATATTGTTTGGTTTTTAGTGTGAAGTTTCGTTTTATTTTGGGGATGTTTATTCCTCTTCTTCAAAATGAATAGAATGGCTGATCAGTTCTTTTTGGCATCTATATATACTCTGATATACTCTAGATGTTGATGGTATCATCTCAGTGACATTATTGGGTGGTATGGGGACGGTCGCTCTCAGTGACCTCTTTACTTCTTTTTTGCGTCTACTCTTTTTTTTTTTTTTTTTTTTTTTTTTTCTGCGGGTGCTTGTCTGTGTTGGCATGTTTTTTCATGTCTTGGCTGACATCATTGTCTGTGTTTTGTTTTTTGGGTGGTTGTGGGAGATAGTGTGATTGCCCTTTGCTGACCTGGTATGATTAGTGGTTGAGAAATCCTAAATCTGTGTTTAATCTGTGTGTGTGTGTGTGTGTGTTCATTTTATTTTGGGGATGTTTATTCCTCTTCTTCAAAATGAATAGAATGGCTAATCAGTTCTTTTTGGCATCTGTATATACTCTTTATTGATGTTGATGGTATCATCTCTATGACCTCGTTGGGTGGTATGGGACGGTCGCTCTTAGTGACCTCCTTACTTCTTCTTTGTGACTACTCGTTTGTTAGTTTTTTGCTGGTGCTTGTCTGTGTTTTATGTGTTGGCATGTTTTTTCATGTGTCTTGGCTGTCATCATGGTCCGTGTTGATATTTTTTTTTTTTTTTTTTTTTTTTTTTTTTTTGGTGATTGTGGGAGATAGTGTGATCTCCCTCTGCTGACCTGGTATGCTTAGTGGTAGAGTAAATTTATATGGGTTGAGAAATCCTAAATCTGTGTTTAATCCGTGTGTGTATATATATATATATTTTTTTTTTTTTTTTTTTTTTTTTTTGAGAATATGTGCTTAATTGAAGTCGTACCTAATTTTGAAAATTAATTAGTTAATAATTAATGAATTTTAGGCGGGCATATATGTTCAAATGTAAGGCTAAACGAATCGAGAAAATGTCAATCCCTGAATGTACATTTCGGCCTATTAGGTCTCATCAGCAAGGTTAATGACATGGGAGACTGCTCTGTGTGTGACTCGAAAACTGTCGGCTTAAACCCATATAAAAAAAAATAAACACGTTTGTTTACTTAACCTCATATATATATATATATATATATATATATATATATAACATCTTATTATTATTCACTTGTTCTAATTTTTTGTCTTCATTTTCCAGGTGCTACATTTGATGTTGCTCTTCGCTTCCTCCATGAATGTCCCTGGGATCGACTCCAAGAATTGCGTAAACTCATCCCAAACATTCCTTTCCAGATGCTTCTTCGAGGAGCCAATGCTGTCGGTTACACAAACTATCCGGACAATGTGGTCTACAAGTAAGTCTGCCACAATTCACAATACATGGTCCCAAAGTGTAAAACGTCAAGAATAATTTTGGGTGAATTATTTAACTTTTTCTCTGCTCAGGGAATTCGTCAAAATTTGAAATTGATTGAATCCATCTGATATTAGATGAAGTTTCAAATCAAATTTTGTAATCAAATAACCCATAAAGTGTTAATATGCCATTAAACATACTAGCAAAATAAAATGTAAAAATAGATATTTGAAACATATTGCCTGAGGGGTGGGAGTAAAAAATTCAATGTCAGCGAATTTGTATGCTAAGTAAGTAAAATCATCAAATTCATTAAAGGATTAAAAAATAAAACAATTTGAAATGTAAACTTTAAATATGTATTAAAATAAAACAAACTATATATAGATATATAATACCAGTCATGTATTTATTAAAACTTGTTTTAAAAAACAATGAGGACTGTCTAATGTTGCATGTTCAAATTTTAAGTGTATTTATTCTGTTATGATGATTTTGGGTAATGTGATGTAAGCAGTGACGTAGTTTTTGTTACAGACAAAAACCGGAAGCGAATCTCCATTATTAATAGATAAGCCAAGCCAAACAAAAGCCATTTTTTAAAAGTCAATATATTATTATTATACGAGATTGAGTCAAAACAATGTCATTTTGTTTAGGACATGTATACTTACCAACACAGGAACATGTATCATACATCAAAATGAAGCTGGTCCTCTGTGGATCATTTCCCTATTTCTCTACATAGTCACCGTTTCTCTCAATAGCAACGTTCCACCTTTGAACGAGAACATGTATCCCTGGCCCGTAAAATTCTGTTGACTGTTCTTTGAGCCACTTCTTCACTACAGATTTCACTTCCTCGTCCCTGGAATAATATTTGCCTCTCAAAGCCTTTTTCATGGGGCCAAAAAGAGCCAAACATTATTCCAGTGATAAGGAATTGAAATCCGTAGTGAAGCAAGTGGCTCAAAGAACAGTCAACAGAATTTTTCGGGGCAGGGATACATGCTCTCATAATCAACAGATCAAATGTTGTTCTTCCTGGCATAGATTTCTCCATCCAAGTGTCAACTGTCATGGTCTCCCAAACACTGAGCTTAAATTGGCAGCTCTCTCTAACTGCCTTCCTCAAGGTGGCTGTTGATTGGCCAATGCAAATTAGCAACTAGTACCACAGTTGATCTTCTCCAAACAGCCAATTTATTAAGGGGGGGATAACTCTGTTATTCTAACATCTGATTTTCTGTCATTCTCGTAATTTTTCTTTTCTAATAATTTTATTTCTTTGATTTTTTTTCTGACAGATTCTGTGAAATGGCCGTTGCTCATGGCATGGATATCTTCAGGGTCTTTGATTCCCTGAATTATGTACCGAATCTTGTAGTTGGAATGGAAGCCGTGGGCAAAGCAGGTAATTATAACCTTTTTGTCTTTTTGAAACTTTCCTGTTGGCCAAGCCGAGAAACGTCATGGGCAAACTGTGCCCCCCACAGTGTTTTCTGAATGCCATTAATGCTTATTGTGTGCTTATAGAAAAGATAAGTTTTTACAAAATGTGATGAAAATTTAAAAAAATTTGAATACTTATCAAGTATGAAAAGAACAAAACTTCTTTGGCATAAAATAACCCAATAAGGGTTGACATGCTGTAAAATCCAACAAACCAAACCAAGATATGTGCTGAGATCAGTAGATTTTTGTATTTCTCAATCATTTTCAAGTCATCCATGTTTGTTTATATTCTTTGTAATTTTTTTTTCAAATATATATATATGAACAACCATCGATGGCAAACTCCTAAACTCGGTAGAACAATTTAGATACTTAGGCAGTAACCTCTCCTCCACAGAAAACAAAGTTAATGCATGTATAGGAAAGGCATGGGCCGCTATAAATAAATTATGTCATATTGAAATCCAATCTCACAGACAAGTTAAAGAGACGGTTCTTCCAGGTTGTTGTCGTGTCAGTGCTGCTGTATGGCTGCACCACATGGACCCTAATGAAGCGACTAGAGAATAAACTAGATGGGAGCTGCACAAGAATGCTGCGGGTGATCCTGAACAAGACATTGAAACCGCACCCCACGAGAAAGCAGCTGTACGGCCACCTGCCACATATCACCCAAACCATCCGAGTAAAACGGACAAGACATGCAGGGCACTGTTGGAGAAGCAAGGCCGAACTCATAAGCGATGTCCTCCTGTAGAAGTCAGCACATGGGCACGCCAGTGTGGGCCGACCAACAAAGATGTACATTGACCAGCTTTGTGCGGATACAGGATGCTGCACAGAGGACCTCCCGAGAATGATGAGCGATAGGGACGGATGGAGAGAGATTGTCATGGATATCCGTGCCAACAGCGTGACTTCATGATGATGATATATGAAGTAAATGGAAGTGAATCCGACAGTATGAATAGAAAATTTTTAGAAAAAACAAGATGTTATTAGTTTGCTGAAAGATCTGTTTCGACCTTTTAATAAAAGGTCTTTTTCAAAGCAACTATATTTATGAAGGAAAGAAGGAATAAATAAACCGTTAATCATGAGGTACAAAATACGCATTTTCAAAAAAATTTTTAAATTCCAGCCCTGAACGAGAGCGTATGTTTGTACCTCGTGATTAACGGTTTATTTATTCCGTCTTTCCTTCATAAATATAGTTGCTTTGAAAAAGACCGCTTTATTAAAAGGTCGAAACAGATCTGTCAGCAAACTAATAACATCTTTTGTTTTTTTTCTAAAAAATTTCTATTCACACATACACACACACACACACACATATATATATATATATATATATATATATATATATATATATATATATAAGTGATGCTATTAACTTTTTTATTTAGTCCATTACGGGACACATATATTTTGCTTTGAATGATTCCCGGGGAAAATTTATGTGTCCCAACTAAAGCCATCTAAACTCTTACCTTGTAACCTACCCTGTGTAATTCGTTTCTAAGAAACTATTGAAATGTATTTACAGTTAGCTTGAAATGGTGAGGGAAGAAAAAAGAGACACTGGGATGCATGGATACAATTTCACTGCGTCCTTTTAGATTTTTGTGCATCAGGGACACAGGACACTTACCTATCAGCCTCTTCCTCTCTTTTCTCTCTCTCTCTCATATATATATATATATATATATATATATATATATCCACTCTTAAATTCTTATCTGTGTGTTACAGGTGGCATCATTGAGGCTGCTATCTCATACACTGGAGATGTTGCTGATCCCACCAAAACAAAATATGACCTGAATTACTACAAGAAATTAGCCGATGATTTGGTCAAAGCTGGAACGCACATTCTTTGTATCAAAGTAAGTCTTGATTTTATATTTTTTCTCTATTATAACACAAAATGGGCAGAAAAAAAACTATATATATATATATATATATATATATGCTTTAAAAAGTCCTCCTAACAGATTCATTGTATGAAAAAAAAAATGTATGTATTTTACAATAGAAGGGGGGGGGGGGTAAAAAAAAAAAAAAACGAGTTGTATGCTGACTAGTTTTGATCCACGCTCAACAGAGCTAAATATTGAGGATAATCGATTAAAACAGGTAAATGGGACAAGTAGGAAAATAAAATAAAAGAAAAGAACAATTTCTTTTCTTTTCTCCTAAAAGGGGGTGGGAAAGAAGATCGTATAGGCCATTCTGACAACTTTACTTATGACAAGTGTATGTGTGAGGAAAAATAATAAATAAAGGTTATGAAGATGATTTATTGATATTTAAAACATTTACCGTATAGATCAGATTACCCAATCTTTACTGTATCCACAATAAACTCTTCCTAATCAAACCGACTTTGGGAGGCTGCAGATCAACTTTAAGGAAGTCTAGAAAGGAACAAGTCATTATGTCCCGATTATGCATTGGTCATACAAAACTAACACACTCTTATATACTCAAACAAGAACAACAACCACAATGTGAAACATGTCAAACACCCCTGACAATCAAACACTTATTGATGGAATGCAGATTTTTTGCTCACATCAGAAAACATTATTTTAAAGCAAACAATATGAAGGACCTATTTGAAAATGTTAACATAGAGGATATTTTCTCCTTTTTGAGGGAAATAAAATTATACCATAGAATATAGACATGAAACAAATCAATGACATACAGTATGATTCCCAATAATGCTAACACATTGTTAAAACCAATTACTAAATGTATATATATGAATACACAATATGTATAACAACCCAACTGCTAGGCATGATATAACCCTGGACGGGTTGATATGCCGTTAAAATTAATAAACCAACCAACCAACCAACCAACCAACCAATCTTTACTACTTATGTGCTGAGTTGTCAGCGACTGGTATTGAACCAGGAATCTTGTGATTCTCTGGCAGGTACTCTACCGACTAAGTTAAACCGTCTCCAGTTCTCAACTTGTATGTATATGAAATAGGAAAACAAATATCAAATATTATGCTAACAGATATCTGTTTCAACCTGTGGGGGGTAATCCTTAACTATTTTCTCGTAAATTCCTACCATAAAATAAACTGAACCCTCATTTTATGTCCGTGTTTTTGCAATAAACGTTTTATTTTTCTTGCACCTGTTATTTTACAATACTAACTATATTTTCTTATTTTAATATTCACTTCAATGTGTATATTCTAAAAGTTTTTATTTTGTGAGAATGGTTGGTGGAATTATGTCGATTTTTAGCTCTCCAAATTTGAAGGTGAGTCACGAAATATGGCGACTTTTTGTAATCTATTTGTGTCTGTAAAATCAACTCTAGTACTTTCCTACTCGTAAAAATTGGTTTATAAAAGCATTTTTGCCCGAGGAATCCAAAAATGCTATAAAAAAAAATCTTAGTAAACCAATTTTAAGTTATTGATTTCTTATTTTTTCATAGCAAGATCAATATCTCGATGTGGCACTGCATCAGCGACAAAGGTTTTTTTTTTTTTTTTTTTTTTTTTTTTTTTGAAGAGCTAAAATCGACATAACTTTGACATTGAAAAGGTCAAATTTTGGAGAATGTCTAACTTTAACACAATCCACACCTGTACACAATTTCAGAAAAATTGAAGGGGTGGGTGACAATTTATTTTTTTCTGGATGATATGACATGGAATTGCCCATGTATATATGTATGTTTTTATATTTTATTTTTTGATGTTTATTTTATTATGTTTTAGGATATGGCTGGTCTTTTACGGCCCAAGGCAGCTACAATGTTGATTGGCAGCTTACGTGACAAATACCCAGATCTCCCAATCCACGTACACACACACGACACTTCAGGTGCCGGCGTCGCTTCTATGTTGGCCTGTGCAGAGGCAGGGGCTGATGTTGTCGACGTTGCTGTTGATTCGATGTCAGGGATGACTTCTCAACCAAGCATGGGAGCCCTGGTGGCATCCCTTGAACGAACACCCCTTGACACAGGTAAATCTACCTCCTCCATGTGGTGTTTTGTTTCTAGTAGGATAATTTGTTATAATCAAATTGCTGGAGGCGTATGGTGTTAAGTTCACGATCTATTCACCTCAGAAACGATGCAATTCAAATAAAGTCCTATTATTATTATTGTAATCTGTTTTTCTACTCAATTAGGTTTGATTTACGAAAAAAATACTACCAAACAACAAATCTAAAACAGATATTCTACCAAATAGACCCAGAAAAACTACTCGGATACATAAAAGAGGCACACATCTACAACAAAATCTAAAAATCTTCCCCCCAAAAAAAAAACACAAAAAATATGTTAAAAAGAATCATCTAAAAGTTCCATTCACAAAAAAAATGTCAAAAACAAAAAATCTTTAGAAAATTAAACATTATCACCAATTCATTTCAAAAACGTAGTCGGCATTAAATGACCCATTGAGGTTGATATGCCTTGTAGAACAAGAACAAAATCAAAATCTACTCAATTATAATGAAGTTAACCATCAGCTTTTGAACTTTGCTTGAATGTGGTGGGTGAGCCTCTGTGAGTGGCTTAAAGTAGGCAAAGAGTTAAATCTCTTTATTGTATTTATTTATTTATTGTATTTATTTTCTTTGTAGGATTTGAATTAGATACAGTTTCCAAATATTCTGCCTATTGGGAACAAACTCGAAATCTCTACAGTCCATTTGAGTGTTGTGTTACGATGAAGAGTGGAAATGCAGATATCTACAAAAATGAAATTCCAGGTGAGAAATTCAAATATTCATTTCTTTTTATATTATCGAGAAAAAACAAACTCAGCATATGTATGTATGTGTATATGTGTGTGTGTGCGCGTATTTGCATTTGTGTGTGTGTGTGTGTGTGTGTGTGTGTGAGTGAGTATATGTGTGCCTGTGTGTATGCATATTTTTTATTTAAAAAAATTTTTTTTTACACTAATATTATATATTGTATTTAGTCATATACGTGTGTGCATGCATTTGTGTGTGTGTGTGTGTGTATGTGCGCATGCATTTGTGTGTGTGTGTGTGTGTGTGTACATTTTAAAAAATTTTTTTACACTAATATTATATATTATTGTATTTAGTCGTGTGTGTGTGTGTGTGTGCATGCATTTGTATATATGTATGTATGTGTGTATATATATATATATATATATATATATATATATATATAATATATATATATGTGTTGTGTGTGCCTGTGTATATATACATTTTTTTTTTCCACTAATATTCTATCTTATTGTGTGTGTGTGTGTGTGTATACATTTTTTTTTTTTTTTTTTTTTTTTTACACTAAATATTTATATTATTGTATATATGTATACATTTGCGCATATATATATGTGTGTGTGCCTGTGTGTATACATTTTTTTTTTATTTCCACTAATATTCTATCTTATTGTATTTAGTCAGTTTTAGGTTGTATTAACTTTCTTTTCCCTTTTCATTCAAGGTGGACAATATACCAATCTTCAATTTCAAGCGTTTAGTCTTGGATTGGCCGATCAATTTGAAAACATCAAACAAATGTATATTGTTGCCAACAAATTACTTGGCGATGTACCAAAGGTATCGGTATTTTTTTCTAATACTATTCTCACTAATGAGTTGTGTATAACATTAATCTATACATCTATATATTAATAATGGAGATTGTCTGTATTTCTGTCTGTAACAAAAACTACGTCATAGCTCTACGTCACAATATTCTTATGCTATATACACCTAAAATTTGAGTAAGCAATTTTTAAAATTGTTTTTTTTACTCTAGTTCATTTTTTTTTTTTTTAAAGTAACAAGAAGTTAACTAAAAAGTTTACAAATAAATAAATACCTACGATTTTGTGTAAAATTGATGTGGAAAATATTTAAAATAATTGTTTGATTATTACATGCATGCAACATTTTTATTTGAGAGGGACGGGGCCTCAGTTTTCATTTCAAATTGTTTTTTTTTTTTTTTTTTTTTTTTTTTTTACACCTTTGAATAAATATGAGGATTTGTCTTATGATACAAACCCTCTGACATTGAATTTTTAACTCCCACCTTCTCAGGCAATGTCTTTCAAAAAATAATTTTTACGATGCCCGGAGGGTGTTTTCTGTTGCTAGTATATATAAAGGACAGTTGGTGCATATGTATGTCCAGATGAAACTATGAAAATAAAACAATCAACAATAAAGTAAATATATATCTTATTATAATGGAGATTGATGCTTAAGGACAGAGTCTTGGTGGATGAGCAGTCAATGATCTGCAACACTCCACTTAGAACCTTACTTAGGCTAGACGGGCGGTCGGAGCGGCCCTCTCAGATCAATCGGCTGGCCACGTCAAGCCCTAGCACCTATATGATTTTCCCAACCCTATTGCCCTTATGGCAAGCCCCAACCCCTTTTTATCATATGGGTGCTAGAAGGCGGTGGCTGAGGGTCTACATGTCCTGAGAATGCCGTTGATGGTGAGGTTCCAAGTTTTGGAGGTTTGGGGAATGTGGAGCACCCCTTCATCACCATTGCTCCCTGGTCCACTCTGACCCGGAGTGGTAGTACCTGTTAGGGTCCCATCTATGGGTTAAATAGAAAAACATGAGTTGATAAACACAATTTGTTATCCATTAAGAATTGATTTATTTCAAAACATTATCCGCATTAAATGACCCACTGAGGTTGATATGCCTTAAAACCAAAGTAACAAGGGAAAAGCACCTGTAACCTTAACCAAGTTTATTAACATGTACAAACACAACTAGACACAACAATACAACGAGTACTTGAAGGCAGTACTTACAGTTATTTATCTCCCTCGCTGAGGGGGTGCTGAGGTGGTGTATGCGTCTATGCTCCCTCACTGAGGGGTTTTCTTCAGTCAGGGTTGACTGAGGGGCCAGAGCTTGATTTTTTAATTTAAAAAATTTTTTTTTTATGAGGCTTACTCATTGGGACTGAAACCAGTTAAGAGAAAGTTCTTACAACCTGACAAGGGATGTTAATCTCCCTACTTCCTGTCCCCTGGGCACAGTAGTGTTATAGCCCCTACATGTATGTCATTGAAAAATAAGTTTAAAAAGATTCAAAGTAAATTAACAGTAAAATTATACTAACTGGATATTTTTCTTTTTTTTTTTTTTTTTTTTTTTTTTTTAAATTATTATTGTTACATAATTATTAGATTCCTAATATTTATGTTCATTAGTGTAGAAACCAAAATGGCTGTTATAAGTTGCAGCCCACGGCCTTGAAGGATTGAATGACAAGGCTTGACCTCATCCTGATCCTTCCGGTGAATACCGTGAGAATCGGTGGAGTATTCCCTCTTCCGGTTTAGATTAGAAAGAGTTTTAGTCAGATCGGCCAAAGCCACGACAGTGGTAAGTCGTGTTATGCACGTGGCCGACTCAATCTGCGCAGGTAGTCTGGTGGGGATTTCAGAATAAAATATGGTCTAAGTTAAATCGAAGTCTTGTGTTATTATCTAAAAACTACCAATGACACAGAGCTTCTGATAAAGAGAAATCCCCAATGGAAGACCAGACACAAAGTCCTGAAGACAAAGTCCAGACGCTAGAAGAGACGCTGGAAGAAGAATAATAGAAGTAAGAAACTAAGGAAAGAGAGTATACAACATTATTAACAATCATCAAGTAGGAAAAAAAATAGATGCAGTTTAGTTCAAACATTTTATTATAATGGAGATATGGTGTCTGTCTGTAACAATTGTTAATTAATTTCTTTTAATTTTTTTTTCTTAATCTATTTCTTTGCAGGTGACCCCTTCATCAAAGGTTGTGGGAGACATGGCACAGTTCATGGTCCAAAATAAATTGACCGCCGAAGATGTTGAAGAACGAGCGGAAGAACTCTCATTCCCAGTTTCTGTTGTGGAATATTTCCAGGGACTCCTTGGAGAACCCCCAGGCGGATACCCTGAACCCCTAAGGACCAAGGTAATCCCAAAACAAGATGTCTTGAAGAAAATTCAAATTAAATGTCTTATTGGTAGTAGGTATTTACCATTGTGGTGATAGTCTTACATTGTTGGGACAAAGTTGAGTGGAAAAGGGGTTATCTTCCCTTGCTGCCAGGGTTTGTCACTAGAGGGCAGTACAACCATGGCTATTTTAACACAGCTCGGGAAAACCAACTCTGTCTCTTTCTCATCTGAGATCTCCAGACATGTATTAGTTGTGTCTTTGTCCGTTTGGAGTTGGGGGGAGGGGGTTAAGTCCCCCTCCCCCCAACTAAAAGACTTATACGTGTGTATTCAACGGCTTCTATTATACTCTATCTCCGTAGAGGTTTCTGGCTCTCTCGCCATTATAGACATGACCTGTGGCTCTGATAACACTCCCATGTCTTTATGGAGAGACCCTTACCATGTAGGTCTGATAACACTCCCATGTCTTTATGGAGAGACCCTTACCATGTGGGTCTGATAACACTCCCATGTCTTTATGGAGAGACCTTTACTATGTGGGTCTGATCGAGGTATGACTTTAATCTCTTTGTTGAACTCTTAACTCTACAAGAACTCGTAATAATAATAATAATAATGATGAACGGAATACAACTACCAAATCAGGACACAATAAAATCCCTTGAAGAAAAAGAGACTTACAAATACTTAGGGATTTTAGAAGTAGACAATATCAAGCAAACAGAGATGAAAGAAACAGTTAAAAAAGAATACCTTAGAAGAATAAGAAAGCTCTTAGAAACTAAGCTCAACAGCAGAAACCTAATCAAAGGAATAAATACATGGGCTGTCCCCGTTATAAAATACTCTGGGCCATTCTTCCTTCCTTAGGGCTTTTTAGCATATGTAGGCAATGTGTTTAAAATGTGATTTTAATAAATATTTGCTTAGTATATTGATTTCCAATTGTTTTTATTTTGATAAATACAAGAGTTATCCCAAAGGAACTAAAATAAACTTGGCAGTGGACTATTGTTGGTATCAGCTGGGCAACGAAGGAATCTATCCCTTTTTCATCAGCGCAACATATTAATTCACATTTGAGTTTTTATTCTTTATCTTTTTATGGGTTTCCACTGAAAATAATCCTTTTTAGAAGTTTTCTGAAAAATGAAGTCTATCCCCTTTTCGCTAGCATGTGTTATTCTGCCTCTGAGTTTTTTTTTTTTTTTTTTTTTTTTTTTTTTTTTTTTGCTTTCTGATGAAAATAATTTATTTTTACATTCATTTATTTTCAGATTTTGAAAGGCATTCCAAAGATAAACGGCCGTCCCGGCGCCACAATGGAACCATTTGATTTTGACAATCTCCGAGAAGAATTGAAGAGAAATTTGGTGCCAATGTTCATGAAGTTGATCTAATGAGTGCCGCTCTATATCCAAAAGTCCTCAATGATTATCTTGAGTTCAAGGATAAATATGGACCCGTTGAATGCCTCGAAACAAAACTGTTCTTTGTTGGACCAAAAATGGCTCAAGAATGTGAGGTTAGTCTTGGCATTTTTTAAAATTTTTTATAATTGCAATGTTATACTTGAACTCGTGTCTACATTTAGGCAGAAATATCAGAATAGATTAAACCAGGAACAGAGCAACGGTTGAATATATAAAATATATAAAATGATTATCTTGAGTTCAAGGATAAATATGGACCGTTGAATGCCTCGAAACAAAATTGTTCTTCGTTGGGAAAATGGCTCAAGAATGTGAGGTTAGTCTTGGCATTTTTTTTTTGTTTTTTATAATTGCAATGTTATACTTGAACTTATGTCTACATTTAGGCAGAAATATCAGAATAGATTAAACCAGGAACAGAGCAACGGTTGAATATATAAAATATATAAAAAATGATTATCTTGAGTTCAAGGATAAATATGGACCCGTTGAATGCCTCGAAACAAAATTGTTCTTCGTTTGGCCAAAATGGCTCAAGAATGTGAGGTTAGTCTTGGCTTTTTTTTTTTTGTTTTTTTATAATTGCAATGTTATACTTGAACTTATGTCTACATTTAGGCAGAAATATCAGAATAGATTAAACCAGGAACAGAGCAACGGTTGAATATATAAAAATATATAAAAAATGATTATCTTGAGTTCAAGGATAAATATGGACCCGTTGAATGCCTCGAAACAAAATTGTTCTTCGTTGGGCCAAAAATGGCTCAAGAATGTGAGGTTAGTCTTGGCATTTTTTTTTTGTTTTTTATAATTGCAATGTTATACTTGAACTTATGTCTACATTTAGGCAGAAATATCAGAATAGATTAAACCAGGAACAGAGCAACGGTTGAATATATAAAAATTCTGATTTTTGTTTTCTGTTTTTCTTGTTTTTGTTCTTTTTTCAAATGCTTCAAAAGACCAAACAAATAACATTCACAAGAACATAACATACATAATTATATATATATATATATATATATATATATATATTATATATATAATCTTATTATGATGGAGATTGTGTGTTTTTCTGTCTGTAACCGAAACTATATTACTACTCAAGTTACAATTCCCTTAGTTATTGACATCACATTCTCAATGATTTTATTTTTATCTAAACCTCAATTATTAATAAAATTGTTTTTAAATTATTAATACTGTTAACCATATCTACATACTAATAACATGCAATTATGTTTATATATACAACAAAATAGCGGTTTGCAGTGTGAATGGGAAGGCTAATTTGCATATTGATATTAAAAAATCGAATCTAATAAATATGTGATTAGTATTATTGATATCTAACTGTTTGGTTTTATTTTAATGAATATAAGCAAAAATCTCTTCAATAAATCTTATTTTTTTATTTTTTTTTATAATTGCAATGTTATACTTGAACTCATGTCTGCATTTAGGCAGAAATATCAGAATAGATTAAACCAGGAACGGAGCAACGGTTGAATATATAAAAAATTCTGATTTTTGTTTTCTGTTTTTCTTGTTTTTGTTCTTTTTCCAATGCTTCAAAAGACCAAACAAACAACGTTCACAAGAACATAACATACATAATTATACACACACACACAGGCATTTATTTACATTTTTGCCTTCATATACAGCATTTCATTTTTTTTCTCCAGACTTGTCTTGTTATTACTTTAAAAAAGGGTGAAGGTTCACCCGAAATATCTGAATAGATTAAACCAGGAACAGAGCAACGGTTGAATATATAATAATTCTGATTTTTGTTTTCTGTTTTTCTTGTTTTTGTTCTTTTTTTTCAATGCTTCAAAAGACCAAACAAATAACATTCACAGGAACATAACATACATAATTAATATATAATATATTATATATATATATATATATATATATATTTAAAAAAAAAAAAAAGAATAATATCTTAATGATTTCAAACGTCCCGCAATTTAACAATTCACGGGTTTCAACGGAACTACACGATCTCTACCGAATTTGAAATCTTAACGGAAGATTACGATCTCTTCGAAATTTCAAATCTCCATCAAGCTCAACGTAATTAGAACAAAGTTGACTTTAAAAAACACAGATGGAATATTTTCAACTCTATAATGAACTCTCTGAAGATGGATTTTGTCCGAAAATTAAGAGCATAGGAATAAATGTTTTTCAACATGAATCTGCATTATTTTGCCTTCAAAAAAAGAAAAAAAAAATATATCGTATTACATATATATAAAACCAACCATCTGATATATTGTTTTATTTTTTCTTGTTTCAGGTGGAAATCGAGAGAGGAAAGACGTTGCACATCAAAACGTTGGCTGTGGGAGATATTGGAGATGACGGCCGAAGGGAAGTCTTCTTTGAGCTAAATGGACAATTACGTTCTGTGAGAATCATGGATGAGAAAGCAATGAAGGTAAATTCAGATTAAACTTTTTTTGTGAGGTCTGCTTGATTTTATATATATATATATATATATATATATATATATATATATATATATATATATATATGGAGGTGCGTGGGCTAGTGGTTAGAGTTGTGGAAAATGGACTCGTCGATTCAAGTTCAATTCCTAGACGAAGCTGTTGGCATTTCACATAGCGCTAATACCCTTGGGAAAGGTATGAATCCATATATTCTCCCTTCAGCTATGGGTTAAATAGTAGGGCAGACTGGGCCCTTCAGCCTTGGGTAGGTAACCAGTCTAGGAGAGGGATAACTCTGAATTCAAAATTCCTGAGGTCGGTCGTTGATTGGGTTTGTGGCAACCCTTGATGTACCAATTCTTTCCTATCGACTGTGCCAAAAAGTGTGGATGGTCCAACACAAGCCTTCACCACTATAAACAAATCACTGTGTGGGTGTTCATTGTATGAACCCTCATGCGTCGAAAATCGACGAGAGAGTCCATAATATATATATATATATAATATATATAAGTCATCCACAGACACTGTGTTTCAGCGTTTCATGCCTCTTCAGTGTAGCTAGACACAACGACTACCTATGGCCAGAATCGAAATCTGACTAACTTTTTGTCTGCCCGACTTCTTAACCACTCTTAATCAAAATAAAATAAAAATTATATAAATGAGGCAATTTGTTAAATTGATATTTAAAAAAAAAAACATACAAAAAAATTAAATAGATTTTATTGAAATAAATAATTTATTAATTTTATTTTATTAAAATAAAATAAAAATTATATATAAATGAGGCAATTTGTTAAATTGATATTAAAAAAAAAAAAACATACAAAAAAATTAAATAGATACAATATTTAAATTTAGAATAATTCTTTAATTTTAATTTTGATTTATTTATTCTTTTTTTTGTAATATGTAAAATTCAATAATAGATCATTAAAAAAAAAAAACAAATAACGTTATTAAAGTGCAGCCATCGATTATGAAATTATGGTGAAAAAATTGAAACATACTTTTTTAAGAAAGAACGTTGAACGTACTGCTTTTGGTACAAATGCAGAATAGCGTGCAAGAGATAATATCATCAAAATCGCATTAGATTACGGAAAGTCCCGAAGTAACCCACAAAGATTTGGGGTCTTTCTGTCAACTGTATTGAAATGTAATGCATTTTATACGTAATCTAATAATATCATTTCTTGCATACTATTTTGCATTAATATTTATTTGTATATTTAATATTAAAATAAATAACAATTATTTTATAAACAGTGGCTAACATTAACACTTTTGCATTTGTTTACAAATTTCGAGTGACAGATGCCAAATATTTCGAAATAGAATTTATTCAATTATATCATATTTCAAAATGAAAACGTTCAAAATATATATATATATATATATTATATATATATATATATATATATATATATATATATAATGGAAATTTCGATGAGGAAATTAATCCGACAAAATGTTTTCAAAAATATAACACACAGGATGTCATATTCACCATACACTTAACATCTTTCAATTTTCACCCTTACAAAATTTCTTTTGGATTGTCCTGATGATGGTTTATCATAAACCGAAATACTTAAGTATAGAAATATAAAATTTTTTCCTTTTATCGTAATATCCTGTGTCTGTTATATTTTTGAAAACATTTTCTTCGCATATATATATGTACGTATGTATGTATATATTATATCTATCGTAATTGCATTAAATAATTGCATAAAAATAAAGCAACCATATTTAGATTAAAAATAATTAAAAATTTTTTTTGTATTATGTAAAATTTAGTAAATAAATAAGTGATGAATTGCATGTTATTTTTTTTTTTTTTTTTTTTTTTTTTTTAATTAAAAATTAAAATTAAAAGTTCATATCTGTCATATCCTACCTGTGGAGAATCTGTTGGGTAAATACCTACCTTCGTCAGAAAGCAAAAAATATAATAATGCATATTGTCATAAATAGAAACCTTGCAAATATACATGTGTATGCATGTTTTTATTTTTATATGTATGCGTCTTGTGTGTGTGTGTGATGAAGTTTCATGTTTTAGATAATGTTAGACTAAATATCTCCTTTCGTCCCATAATAGTTGTTACATCGTATTCGTATTTTGTACACAAAATGTATCAAACTATTATGGGACAGATTTAGTATTAATTTTCCTTGCTCTCCCTTTGTCCCATAATAGTTGATACATCGTATTCATATTTTGTACACAAAATGTATCAAGTAATCTAGGACAGATGTAGTATTCATTTTCTTTAATCTCCTTTGTCCCATAATAGTTGATACACTATATCCTTATTTTGTATGCAAAATGTATTGATTATTTTGAATTTTGGGGACAGATGTAGTATTAATTTTTACATTAAATGTATCAACTATTCTGGGACAGATACAATATTCATTTTCTTAACTCTCCCTTTGTCCATAATAGTTTGTTACATCGTATCCTTATTCTGAACACAAAATGTATCAACTATTATGGGACAAATGTATTAAATTTTAATTCCTTTGTCCATAATAGTTGATACATCATATCCTTATTTTGTACACAAAGTGTATCAACTATTCTGGGACAAATGTATTAAATTTTAATCTCCTTTGTCCCATAATAGTTGATACATCATATCCTTATTTTGTACACAAAGTGTATCAACTATTCTGGGACAAATGTATTAAATTTTAATCTCCTTTGTCCCATAATAGTTGTTATTTTGTACACAAAACTGGACAAATGTATTAAATTTTAATCTCCTTTGTCCCATAATAGTTGATACATCATATCCTTATTTTGTACATAAAAAGTGTATCAACTATTATATTCATTTTCTTTACTGATTTTTAATATTGTTCAATTTCCAATTTAAGGATCTCAACATTCATCCAAAGGCGACCAGTGACCCTCGCTCATTGGGTGCCCCAATGCCCGGCACGGTTGTGACAATTCGTGTGAAGAACGGAGACACCGTAGAGAAAGGCCAACCGGTGCTGGTTCTCAGCGCCATGAAAATGGAAATGATCGTCACGGCGCCGGTTGCAGGAACCATCAAAAACATCTCAGCTGATGTCGGCATGAAACTTGAAGGAGACGACCTGCTTATGGAGATCGGAGAATAATTGTTTTTTTTATTCCTGTTTTTTTTTTTTTGTTCATTCCTTTTGGGTGGGGTGGGGGGTTCCTCCTTTTTTTGTTTGTTTATTTGTTTGTTTGTTCGCCATTTTTTTGACTGTACACTCATACACTTGCAAACACATAAAGATAGATGCATGCACACACACAGACAGATAGATATACAGGCATTGCAGACATATACAGGCAGATTGATACACCTGCATTGAAGATGCACACATATATACATAGGCAGCTAGATTGAAGATGCACATACATGCAGCTAGATACGCTTACATTGCATCCACACACAGGCAGCTAATACACCTGCTTTCCAAACGCGTACACACACCTGTATTGCAGACACACACATGCAGATCAGATACATCTATATCGCAGATGCACAACATACAGGCAGCTAGATACATCTGTATTACAGATGCACGCATAGAGGCAGCTTGATACACCTGCTTTTCAAATGCGTACACACACACACCTGTATTGCAGACACACACATGCAGACAGATATACACCTTTTTCGCAGATGCACAACATATACAGGCAGCTAGATACATCTGTATTGCAGATGCACGCATAGAGGCAGCTTGATACACCTGCTTTTCAAATGCATACACACACACACCTGTATTGCAGACACACACATACAGACAGATAGGTACACCTGCATTGAATATGCACATATACAGGCAGCTAGATACACCAGCTTTGCAAACACACACACACACACACACATATGTAAGCAGATAGATACACATGCATTGAAGATGCACTCAGGTCCCTGATCGTCATCTTATACAACTTACCCCTCTTCAATATATTTAAAAAAAATCTGCTCAAGGCAATTGGATGAAAGAGGATCGAAGAATGTTGTTTTTTTTCCCTCCCCTCTTTTGTTTGTTGGACTGTACACTTATCCAGATGCAGACACACACCAGCTGATAGATATACCTGCATTGCGGATGCACACACTGGCAGCTAGATAAACCTGGTTTGTGAATGTGCTCAGGAAGCTAGACATACCTGTATTGCAGATGCACAGAATGGCAGCTAGACACACATGCATTGCAAACACACATACACACATGCAGCTAGATACACATGCATTGCAGTCTTGCGCACAGGCAGCTAGACACACCTTCATTGCAGACGCACACAGGCAGCTAGATACACCTGCATTGTGAATGCACACACTAGCAGCTAGACACATGTGCATTGCGAATGCACACACACACACGCAGTTAGATACACATGCATTGCAGTCTTGTGCACATGCAGCTAGACACACCTTCATTGCAGATGCACACACTGGCAGCTAGACACACATGTGCATTGCAAACACACACATACACAGATACACATGCATTGCAGTCTTGCGCACATGCAGCTAGATATACCTGCATTGCAAACATGCACACACTGGCAGCTAGATAAACCTGGTTTGTGAATGCGCGCAGGCAGCTAGACATACCTGCATTGCAGATGCACACACAGGCAGCTAGACACATCTGCATTGAAGACACGCACACACACCCAGGACTGTGCTCTTCATCTAAAGCAACCTAGCCTTTCCTCCTTAATTTATTTTTTTAAAATACAGTGATCTATTTAACTAATAGGAAAATGCCTTACATTGAGCTTCCACTAAACAACCAAAATATTGCTCTACCTGCAGAAGGGTTAACAGAATGTTTTGTTCGATTCATTCTTCAACCCTTGTCAGGTATATAATTGGGAGAGAGAGGAAAAAAAAAAATATATATATATATATATATATATATATTAATTTGTTGGTTAGTAATGAAGGCTATCACAATGCAAGTGTAAAGAAAAATGAGGTAACTATAGTGTTATTTGTCTACCTTTGATTTATTTTCTTGATATTTCAGGTTAAAGATCCCTTCGTCAGAAGATTTCTGAAAGCTAAGTTCTGACGAAGGGATCTTTATCCCGAAATATTAAGAAAATAAATCAAAGGTAGACGAACAACATCATAGCTCACTTTTCTTTACACTTGCATTGTGCTAGCCCTCAGTACTAACCAACAAACCAATATAAACACAATGCTTCACGCAAGTCATAAAACTATATATATATATATATATATATATATATATATATATATATATGATTTTTTTTTTTTCAAAGTTACCAACAAATTGAACAGACTTAAAAAAATTTTCATTAACAATTTTTAATTTTTTAATTTTTTTTTTTATTGTTCGAAAATATTTTTCATACGTAATAGATAAAAAAAACAAACATTTGTTATGTACTCATTCTTATTCTATTTATTTTTTTTTTTTATATATCATATAAAGTTTTTTTTTTTAATGTACCATACATATATCATGTGACTTTGTGAGATCTAAATTGAAACCTTTTTGTAGCTGGAAATTGTAGGTGTACCAGTTGTCCTAGGCCTAGCCTTGGCCAATTATCTATACACTCAAACTTTGTATCTCGCGTATGGTACAACCACCTAATATTAAGATATCTTTTATTTAAAAAGAATTTTCTTTTTTTTTTTTTTGCCTCGCCCAGAACTGACCTGTGCGTTCTTGGAAGAATTGTTTGTTTAAAGAAATTGTTTACGAGAAAGGCGTGGCTTATTTTGATAATTTTCATTGGTTCTCTGTCATTTTTTTTTTTTTTTTTTTTCTTATCCGTCCCTGAAACTTTTTTTTTTTATTTTTGTTTTTTTTTCAATGAAGTTAAAAAAAAAAAAAAAGAAAGTACAATGCATATCTACTGAAATAATTCATGTCATATTTTTCCTCTTTTAAATTTTTTTTTATTAAAAATTATTTTTTATTAGAATTTAAAAAAAAAAAAAAAATTTTTTTTCAATTTTTTTTTTCCATTTTCATACTTTTGACTTTGTTAAATCAAAAATAAATTTTTTGTCATACTAAAAATTATTTAATTAACAAAACGAAAAACATACACAAAAAAGTTAGCATTAAATCAATTTTTTTTATATTTAAAAAATAAAATGAAAAGATTTTATGGTGTTAATGAAATTTTCTGTTTTTAACAAAAAGCGTTACTTTGTTTATTTAATGATTTTTTTTTTGTTGATTTTCAATTTTGTTTGTTCATAATTTGATCTTTATTAGCATATTTATCAACTTTTAATCACAATTTATGATGCATATATATATATATATATATATATATATATATTATATATATATATATATATAAATAATAAATAACACACATATAGTATACGATTGCCGCTTTGACTTTTCTGTTGTAGTGGCATAAGTAAATAATCCAGAGCAGTAATAATTCTAATAATAATAATAATATTATTATTATTATAGGAAAAATAAAGGGCCCACTATGGTTTCAATCGAATTGAAATGATTTCATCAGGACTCTACTCAACATTAACTAAGTCTATGTAATTCCTTAGTTAAAAAGATATTTTTCAGATAATAACGGTTGAACACTGTTAATTTTCTCTGAATCTATAATATAATAACGAATTATATATATATATATATATATATATATATATATATATATATATATATATTATCCGTATTACTACTTCTATAACTCTGACGGGGTGAAAAAAAAACAAAACAAATAACACAATTTATAAATAAAGAAATATATTACAAACTGATATCTAGAGAAATTATGTATATATATATATAAAAAGAAAAGGCCAGAACATCTATTCCTAGGTAGGTAGTTTCTGTCTCTTTTAGGATAGAGATTATATATATATATATATATATATATATATATATAAAGGAAAGCCTTATTAAAACATCAATTTATAGATTTATTTCGAGCTACTGGTCTCTTCAAAACTTAATTTACAAAATGAACGACTGCATTTAGATATTCTTTAAAAAAAAAAATTAAAGTATGCATGGAAAAGGGGAAGCCGGAAATGGCAAATGATTTTTACTATGGGAATAATATATATAACACACATTGTAGAATTATAAATGCATTAATAACATGTGCTGTTTTGAGGCAAATCTAACTTGGCTAGACCTTAATAGTCATTGTTAATAAATAAGACTTTTTTTTTTTTTTTTTTTCTAAAATTTGAAAATATGAATGCATGTAAAAAAAAAATTACTTATTTTTATTTTACTTAATTGATTTCTATATGAAATTATACGTATGATTTCTATATGAAATTACACGTAGGATTTCTGTTAATGTTTGAGAATAAAATGATAATATAAGGAACTAATAACACCAAGTAATTATTTATTAAACCCAGTTTTGTTAAAACCAGTATGCAAATTTACACCATATACTATGTAAACCTTTATTTCTTAGTGATATATAACACACATTGTAGGATTATAAATGCATTAATAACATGTGCTGTTTTGAGGCAAATCTAACTTGGCTAGACCTTAATAGTCATTGTTAATAAATAAGAGGCTAATTAAGATTAATTAATGATTATTGAATAATCACTGAAAATATAATGTCAATGACTCGGTGAATTGTGACGTTGGTGGTGACATAGTTTTGGTTACAGACACATGCATAATTATAAGATATTGTTGTCCGTTATTATATAAATAAGAACTGGATTATCCATAAAAATTAGTATCAACAGTTATTTCCGTAGGATGCTCTATCCAGGGTGCATGCTACATCGACCCCCTCCCCCGCCCTTAAGGGACGGGTTAGCTCAGTCGGTAGAGCGTCTGGCTAGGGACCACAAGGTTCGATACCAGCCCTTGCCAACTTGGTGTACAAGTAGCACAGGGATCTGTGCGATAAAGTAAGGAGCTTGGTAGGTGTGGTGCTCCGCCCGCCTCAGAGGCCAAAACACTCTCCCTCGTCTAGTGCTAGTGAAAAAGGGATAGACACCCTCGCTATCTGGCTGATACTAACATTAATCTACCCTGACGACTTTACTTACTTTATACGAATATTATTCTATCAAAATTGACATGTAGTGTGGATAGCCTTATAGATTTCGAGGGAACCCATGTGCCCCTAGCAGCTGTCCCATTTAGTCTCAAAAGGGTTAAATAAGAAAGTTTGTGACTTCCTAAGTAATGACCTGACCTGTGACCTCTGAATAAATTATTAGTTGGGGAACTCTCTTTAAAAAAGAAAAAAAAAACAAACCCCAAAAAACCAAGATGTTAACGGAAGTGGCTATTTACTAGATTGTTACAGAGTATGTGTTTCCAATCCCAAACGCACGGTTTCCAACAAATTTGGATACAGTCTAGTGGTCCCCCCCGCTCCTCATAATAACATGGCCCCCTTGGAGCCTGTGTATCCGGTGGCATTGGCCACTGGATTATTAGTGAAAATCAACAGTGGGATCCCAGGGGCTGGGTCATCCTCCAAGGCACCACCTTGATTTAAAGGGGCAGGGCTGGGTTTATTGCCCAGTGCTTGAGGCACCGCCCCTTGAGGGGAAATGCCGAGGGGATTTACGCATTTTTTGTGTCTGCCATCCCATGAGCTTCGGTTTGTATATGTTATAAATATACAAGGATATATTTATATAAAAATTCTCCCTCCCTCTCTCTTTATCTAATTCCCTTTCTCTCTCTCTATCTCTCTCTCTCCCTTTATCTCTATCTCTCTTTATCTATCTATCTATCTATCTCTCTTTATCTATCTATCTCTATCTCTCTATCTATCTCTATCTCTCTTTATCTATCTATCTCTATCTCTCTTTATCTATCTCTCTTTATCTCTCTTTATCTATCTATCTCTATCTATCTATCTCTATCTCTCTTATCTCTCTTTATCTATCTATCTATCTCTATCTCTCTTTATCTATCTATCTCTATCTCTCTTTATCTATCTATCTCTATCTCTCTATCTATCTATCTATCTCTCTATCTATCTATCTATCTCTATCTCTCTATCTCTCTATCTATCTATCTCTATCTCTATCTATCTATCTCTATCTCTCTATCTATCTATCTATCTCTATCTATCTATCTATCTATCTATCTATCTATCTATCTCTATCTATCTCTCTTTATCTATCTATCTCTATCTATCTATCTATCTATCTATCTATCTATCTCTCTATCTATATCTATCTATCTATCTATCTATCTATCTATCTATCTCTATCTATCTATCTATCTATCTATCTATCTATCTATCTCTATCTATCTATCTATCTATCTATCTCTATCTATCTATCTCTCTCTCTCTATCTCTCTCTCTCTCTCTCTCTCTCTCTCTCCATCTCTCTCTCCCTCTGTTTCTCTATATTAATATTTTTTCAATTTGTCCCTATCTTATTCATCTTATAACCTTTGGTGAATAATTTGGAGAAATTCTTTTAACTAGTTTACATATTTTCTAGATATTTCTCCTTTTTAATTTAAAAAAAAAAAACTAGTAAAAGAATATATTAATACACTACAAAATATAGCAGGTTTTCTTTAAAATCAAAAAAACAAAAAAGAAATTGCCTCAAGATCTGTATCCATTTGGGAAAGGATTATTTAGGAAACAAAAACCCCCCAAAACAAAGTACACATATCTGGATCCAATCTATTGATGGCAGAGTGCGTCTCTAACTTTGGAATGGTTAGAGTCTTTGAGAATATAACCGACTGTTGTATTCTGCGACTGATTCTTGAATTGTGACCGAACCCTGGAGTAATGTACAGTTTATATCGACGGCAATCTCAGGAAAACAAGAAACTGGAATTTCAAAGAATACTAGACAAAACATGACCCATTGGGTCACCCATTGAGCTCTTGGCAAATAATTGGGATTAGGGAAAAGAGTTTGTAAAGTGAATTAAATTTTTAAGAAATAAAAAAAAAAATACAGCCGGAGATTTTGAAAAAAAACATTAAAATCATTTTGTAAGATTTCTAAGAAAGGAAACGTTTGACCTAATTTAGATTGAAATGGATCATGGAATTTTATTAAGCTACGGGTTGTTTGCTGAATCTTAACATACAAATAAAATGTATAGTTATGTCTCTATCACAATCACCCATCTCTCTCTTACTCACACAGAGAAACTAACGTATATATAATGAGGAGGTAATTAAGATATACATAGAGGGGATGAAAGTAATAGGCAGAATGTGATTATGATTACATATAATTAAAAAAAAACCCAAGCATTCCTGTTTGAAAAAAGCAGTATGGGATTGGAACTGACTGAAATTAAAAATTTGAGAACTACAAATAAAATATGTGTATTTGAGACAGTTTAGCAATAAGATGCTAAATAAAGACTTAAATAACTAAGGAAATTGTGATGTCAGTGGTGACATAGTTTAGGTTACATACAGCTACATAATCTCCATTATAATAAGAAATTAATTATTTATACAAATATTTAAACATTCACTATAAATATTGTATAAATATAATTTTATTTATGAATTTATTTGAATATTTTAGTTAAAATTAAACAACTGTTTACATATTTATTAAAACTTTAAGAAATCCTACCCTACAAAAGAAAAACTCAAATTGCCCTCCCCCTATCCATATGTTATACGAACCCCCAAAGATGCATAACCCAATATCCAATTATATCTCTAAGAACCGCCCCACACAACATAGGTAAATCTGAAGCTAGAATATTAATTCCCCCCTCTGGTAGGTGCTATCAGTACTTGCTCAATTGGGTACACAGTAGCTGCTATTTTTAAGTGGTCACCCATTTCAGAACTGAACAAGCTTTGGTGGTTTAACTGTGACTCAACTGTAAAGGAGAAATTTTAATTTGTTATTTCTCTTGAAAGGCCTTAACTCTTAACATCCTGTTGAGAATTTTTTAAACCAGAGCATTCCTATAAGGATATATAAAAAAAAAATGGCTAAAAATGACCTTTGCATCTAAAGTTACCTGTTATTTCCTTTTAAATCAAAGACTTCTAAATATGTTTAATATTACATATAAGAAAAGGCTATCATTTGGGGCGGATTAGGAAAACGAAGGAGACTTCCAACCAGGTGGTATAGGACTTTAAGAGTTTTAAGCTTTTTTCATAAATCTCACCCTCCCATGCTTTCTTCTCATGGTTAAATGATGAGGATTATATTTGCACATCTGGGTGGGGTTGGGGGGTGTCATGAGTTTGAAACAAGCATTGGTCGTTGGAAACAGCCAACCCCCATTACAATAAGCCAAAGTCTACAGTACACAGTTTATTTACATGTGTTTATTGAGAGCATGAGTAAATTTGTGATGGAAAATTACTAAAAAAAATAATCATGAAGGTTGATAAGACATTAAATGGACCGAACCAACATGGTTGGTGGGTAAGATGCCAAGTGTCCCACGGTGGTGTATTGATGAGCAAGCTATCTCATAGATTTATCACTGGTTTCCCCGAGACCTTGCATCACATTCTACTTGTGTTGAATGGGTTGGGTAAGAGGGTGTCCCATAGTGGTGACATTTTTGGTAGTTAGTCTTACAGATCCATTACTACTGAATAGTGAGGTTTATCCTCGACGGATGCCTTATACTTGCAATCTTGTGTCACATCCTACTTGTGGCAGATTGATACGGGCATTAAAGGATGTCACATCCTACACGTGGCAGATGGGTTTGAATAAATGCCAACCCTTAGATATATTGATAATTAGAAATAAGAAATACTGAATGAATTGGAGTAATGACTTTTTATAAAGAAAATCTCTTTATATTGCAACCTTAGAGATATTTGAAATTCTAGTCCAATTAATGTTCTTGTGGGAGAAAGGAATGTTATGTTAGGGTTTACGAAAGGGTAGAGGGAAATAACCTTCTGGTCCATGCTGGTATATATCGACCAAATCGAGTAAATATTACCTGTGTCAGAACGACTATACTGTGGTCAAAAGCTTTATTTAAGAAAATTAGTAAAAACGAAGAGTTTTCTGAATCGTACAGCGCTAGGAATTCGAATCAAGTCGTACAAGGCAAAGAAAAGATTAAATGAAATCTTAATTATTTTTTTAAAGCTTGCTGTGATATATATATATATAATATAATATAATATAATATAATAAGATAAATATATAAAGGTTTTACATATCTATTTATTAGGTGACAAAGGAACATTCACAACCATATTGGTTTCATGCGATGCAATCATCAGGTGAAGATGTTTCAAATGTAAGGAAAATATCAATACAGAGTGTGGCACATTTTAAACTGTTACCTGTGTGGTGCGAGTTGAGTTGGGCAAGTGGCAATGGTAGCTCCATTAGACTCATAAAAAACCATTGTCCTCATTCTTGTTGCTGTTAACAGAATTTTAAAAATTGATACAGAGTGCGGCAGATATACCTCCCATATTTTAAACTGTTGCCTGTGTGGTGAAAGTGTACTTGGGCAAGTGGCAATGGTAGCTCCATTGGACTCATGAAATGAACTTGGGCAAGTGACAATGGTAGCTCCATTGGATTCATGAAATGAACTTGGGCAAGTGACAATGGTAGCTCCATTGGACTCATGAAATGAACTTGGGCAAGTGATAATGGTAGCTCCATTGGATTCATGAAATGAACTTGGGCAAGTGGCAATGGTAGCTCCATTGGACTCACGAAACGAACTTGGGCAAGTGATAATGGTAGCTCCATTGGACTCATGAAACGAACTTGGGCAAGTGGCAATGGTAGCTCCATTGGACTCATGAAACGAACTTGGCAAATGGTAGCTCCATTGGACTCATGAAACGAACTTGGGCAAGTGGCAATGGTAGCTCCATTGGATTGGGCAAGTGATAATGGTAGCTCCATTGGACTCATAAAATGCAATGGTACTCCATTGGACTCACAAAACGAACTTGGGCAAGTGATAATGGTAGCTCCATTGGACTCATAAAAACCATTGTCTTCATCTTTGTTGCTGTTAACAGAATTTTTAAGTTGATACACGCTGGGGCAGAAATACCTCCACACATTCCGACCATATATATGAGTGAGTTTATATATGTAGGTACGTTTTTTTTATTTTAAACGGTGTAGTTTTATAAATATTGAATGTGTCATGCCACATTCATCATAATTTCATCTTTTTTTTAGTGTGTTAAAAAAGAAATTTTAAACTTACCATTAGTTCCAACCCTGCTAACGAATTAAAAAGAAAGTGTTGACTCCATGTAGACCTGTTTATAACACCTACTCAGCACACACGTTGGCTCTAGCATTAGCCAATTCGGTGTACAGAAACTGGGGTCTATGTTGGCAAAACTCTACGTAAGCCAGTTTAGTTGCTTTCATTAAATTTAGATTATTGATGCACTAGGGGATGATTGTTCCTAGTGGGGTCTAACTGGCGAGGTGGGTAGTTCGTTGAAAAGACCTGAAATCCCCCAATGAACCAGTAATGATATAACTGATGACACTACCCAGTGCTGCTTAATAGTACAGGTGTATCTCAAACACAGGTAGGCGCGTGGCATAATCGTTAAAGGAAATGGATTTGTCGACCCGAGTTCAAATCTTAGATAAGGCTGTTTGCATTTCGCATAGCGTTAATACCCTTGGGAAAGGTATGAATCTATATATTCTACCACCAGCTATGGGTAAAATACTAGGGCAGTCTGGGCTCTTTAACCTTGGATAGGTTAACCAGTCGAGGAGAAGGAAAACTCTGGATTTGGAATCCTGCGGTCAGTCGTTGATTGGGTTTGTGGCATTCCTTGTCCACCAATACTTTCCTGTTGACTGTGCCAAAAAGTGCAGACGGTCCAACACAATCCTTCACCACTATAAACAAAGCTCTGTGAAGGTTGTTCATTGGATGAACCCTCATGTGTCGAAATCAATGAGAGAGTCCATTTTTTTTCCCCAGTCATCTCAAACACATAGCTTAAAAAAATTATAGATTTAAAAAAAAAACCTTTCTTTGCCTTGTACTCTGATACGTCTTTGAAGACATGAAAATAAAAATCTTTTGAGTTGGTTATTGTACTAATTCTGCTTTTGGTTCTTATTTACTCGTACTTGGTTATACAAAACGAATGATCCGCTTTCTTGAGTTCTCGTTTGGCTAGAAGCAACGTTCTGAGCATTGAAAAACTGTGAAACGAACACGGTACCCCTTTTTTTTCCGAAAATCTTTTTACCTTTTTCAATGACGCTGGTGAAATCTAAGGAGATTTTCTGACGTGGTTATGGAAGCGGGGAGAGAAGAACAAATGTTTTTTTGAGCTCCTCTTCTCGGCTGTAACCAGAGATTGAAAGGTTCCCATGGCCTTTGACCATACTTGCCACAATGCCATGATGAAAAAAACTTTATCTTTTTATGCATAGTTTTCAATTTGAAAGTTTACTATATTTTTGGAATTGGAAATTTTGGAATTGGAAATTATGTTTTCCAAGAAATTGCAGGTCTTGGACATTTTTCTGGTTCTAATACCGAATGTGTCTCCAAGACTCCACTTATATATATATTTATTTATATGTACATGTATATATATATATATATATATGTATATGTATATAATCAATGTTTCTGGGCACAGAAAAGATGGAGGTGGTGGGGTTACAAATACGCCCCCCGCCCCCCAACTTTAAAAAAAAAAAAATTCATAGTGGCCAGACTATTATTATTATTTTTTTTTTTTTTTAAATCAAGAAATTTGTTTAAAATCTTTCGACAAATTTTTTGTCGACTTGTGCGTCTCCGACTAAAATTTATTCATTGATGACCTTTTTGTCAAAAATTTGGGGATTCATTGGGGAAAGGTCATTTAAAAGGAGGTCATGACACCACATTTTTTTTTTCTTCTTTAGATTTGAAAATATTTATAACTGAAATAGATTAATAATACTAGCAAGAATATGCACCTCCGGGTGTAAGTATTTAAGCTTTAATGTAATGAAATATATTAAATTAGAAAGACTAACGAACTATTAAATTAGAAAGACTAACGAAATTAAATAAGAACGCATATAAAAAGACAACACTTATCTTAATTATATTTTAAATCAAGGATTATTTTGATATGTTGTGAATAAAACAATAATATTAGAGATCAATAACACCAAGTAAATATTTATTAAACCAGGTTTTGTTAAAACCAGTATTTAAAGTAACCACACCATATATTATGTAAACCTTTATTTCTTAGTGATATAAAAGACACATTGCAGAATTTTAAAGGGTTTTTTGAGGCAAATCTGGCACAGATTTTCATACAGACCATATTATATATATTAATGATTTTGAGTATAAATTAAATATTGATAAACTTACACAATTCCTGAGAGCATTGTGATGTAAGCAGTGACATAGTTTCGGGTTGCATACAGACACTGAATCTCCTTTATAATATCTAGCAAAAGTATGCCCCCCCCCCCCGGGTGCAAGTATTTAAGTTTTAATGTAATAAAATATATATTAAATTAGAAAGACTAACGAAACTGAATAAGAACGAATATAAAATATTACATTTATTTTAATGTTATTTTAATTGATTTCTATATAAATTTTTTTTAAATTTAAAATTATATATAGGATTGCTTTGAATAATTGAGTACATTTAAAGAGTGATCAATATTATATATATATATATATAATATATATATAATTATATAATTCAAAAGTCTGGAGAAGAAATCTTCCTTACGACATAGGATTTAAAAAAAAAAATTAATACAATAAATTTTATAAAATTTATAAGTAAAATTTTTTACTTATATATATATATCTTATTATGATGAAGATTCGGTATCTGTAACTGAAACTATGTTATATATATATATATATATATTTTTGTACATATATTGATTTTAGTTAAAGAAAGAAAGAAATGTATTAATTATAAAACTCTCAACAATATGTCTTTCTTTTTAAATCTTGAAAGTTTTGGGAGTCATGTAACCTGAAGATGGCTGGAGACTTTTAGTCTGGTTTCCTAAGGCTCAAACAAATCCCACAGTGTGGGTCCCATGACCATTTTAAGTTTAAATAAAATCAATCTTGCGATCCAGTGACCTACTTTACATATGGTTTCAAGAATTGATACCACACACATACACACACAAAAATCTCTATAAGTTATTCATATACATATTTATACACAGATATATGTGCCATTCAAATTTATATTAGTATCTGTGCACATATGCCATACATATACATATCTATCTATCTATCTATCTATATCTATATATCATATATATATATATATATATATATATATATATATATATATATAGTGTGGAAAATATATGAAAACCAATTTGGTGAAGTGCTTATGTATTTATTATAAAGAGTTTCATTGGATAACAATTTGGAAAACTGTTTTAAATTTAGGAAAAATAGAAAAAAATAGCATTACAACTGCCTATGAGGTTGTCATGGCAATGTAAATAGGAACGCTAATCATTTTAAAACTTTTTTATTCTGAGATATTTAGTATAAAATGTCAGTTAGATCAAAAGTTTCTTTTGTAAAACATACCGATATGATTTTCCAAATTGAGTTTTTTTTTTTTTTTTAATTTGCCTATTGAAATAATTTTTTACAATTTAAAAAAATTTTATTATTTTTTAAAAAGTTTTAGTTTATTTTATTTTTTATTTTTTACTTTTTCTTTTAAAAAGTTGTAAAAAAAAAAAAACACAATTTTTTTTTTTTTTTTTTTTTCATGTTGAAAAAATTTTTTTTAATAAATTTGAGGAAAAATTTGTCATATCTTTTTCAGGATTTTCCCACCAAACAGTTCACACTTTAAAAAAAATTTTTCTTGTAATATTTAAAAAGAAACAACATAATATTTTCACTCTCTCTCTCTTATTTTTTCTAGTGATATTAAAAAAAAAGGGATTTTTCTCTTTCTCTCTTTTACATACACATACACACACTATCTATCTATCTATCTATCTATCTATATATATATATTATATATATATATATATATATATATATATATATATATATATATATATATATATTTTTAGTGATATTTAAAAAAAGGATTTTCCCTCTCTTTCTGTTTCTCTCTTTTACACACACACACACACACACAAACAAACTCTCTCTCTCTCTCTCTCTCTCTCTCTTTGTTTTTTATTTTAAATTATTATCTTTTTATTTTTTCATATGATGTTAAAACGAATTTTCACTCTCTTTTTTAAAAATTTTCTATTTCATTTTAATATTCTTTCATGTAATATTAAAAAAATATTTAAAAAAAAAGAAAGAATTTTAACACATGCTCACTCTATCTCTCTATGTGTGTTTGGAAGATTTAAAAAAATAATTATTAAAGAAAGTTAAGTAGATCTTTGTCCTTACCTAAAAAAGTCAAACATTAAAAGATATCTTAATCCATTTGGTCTGGTTCATTTAGCCACACCTTTAATGGCTGGAATACATTTTTGAACATAAAATTAAAAAAAAAAAGTTTCACAATTACAATACACTATAGACATCAGGTGGGTTTGGGTATATCATAAAAGTGTGTTTCTAAGAGAATGTTTTTATTCATTAATAACTCTTACTACTACTCCTATGATGTCACAGTCCAGCACGCTAGCCACTACACCACGAGGAACCCCTCATCCCTTTTTTTTTTTTTTTTTTTTTTTTAGTGGCATATCAACCTTTGTAGGTTATTTAATGCCAAAACCCTTCTTGTAGAAGGAAAATAGTAGTGGTACTATTTAACCCATAGATGATACCTCAAAAAATAACTATTTTACTAAAGTTTTAGAAGTATAAATGTATTTAAAATCTCTTTTAAATGTTAGGGTTTCTACTACATTTTATGATTTTTTTGCTATTTTTTATGTATTTTTATTTATTTCAGATTTTTTTTTTGCTATTTTTTATCTTTATTTTAATTTAATTTTTTTAGCTATCTTTATTTAAAAAATATTTTTTTTAGCTATATTTATTTCATTTAAAAAATATTGAGTTATTTTTATATATTTAAAAATATTTTTTTAGCTATATTTATTTCATTTAAAAAAAATATTTAGTATTTTTATTTCATTAAAAACTTTTTTCTAAAAATTTTAGCTATTTTTTTATTTTATCTAAAAACTTTTTTTAGCTATTTATTTATCTTTTAGTTAATCTAAAAACTTTTTTTAGCTATTTTTTATTTATCTAAAAACTTTTTTTAGCTATTTTTTATTTCATCTAAAAATTTTTTTTAGCTATTTTTTTATTTCATCTAAAAATTTTTTTTAGCTATTTTTTTTTTTCATCTAAAAATTTTTTAGCTATTTTTTTTATTTCATCTAAAAATTTTTTTAGCTATTTTTTATTTCATTTAAAAAAATTTTTAGCTATTTTTTTTATTTCATTTAAAAAATTTTTAGCTTTTTTATTCATTTTTTATTTTTTTATTTCAATTTTTTATTTTTTTTTTTTTATATTTTATGTATTTTATTTTTTATTTTTTTTATTTTTATTATTTATTTTTATTGTCATTTTAATCTATTTTTAAAAAATGTTTTTTTTTGTTTATTTTTTTCCTATTTTAAAAAAAATTCTGTTCTTCAATTTTGAAACCTGAACAATTTACAAAATTCTTTAACAAATGTTAAATTACTAACAAATTATTTTATAATTTTAATTTTAAGACAAAATTTTCTGTCATTTGGCAATTTTTATATATGAAGTATTTTCATTAGTCTGTATATTTTTTTAAGATTAAAGAGAAAATAATGATATGTTTTAAAAAATATACAAAATAGTTTTTTCTTCTTTATTTCATTTTATTTCTTTATTATTCATTTTATTTCTTTATTTAAAAAAAAATATTTATTTAGTTTTATTTATCAATTTTTAATGAAAATTTTCATTTATTTTCTAATATTTGATATCCCATTTTTCTTTTTTATTTCATTCATTCATTCAGTTTTATTTTGTTTTGTTCATTTAAACCCAGAGCCCAAAAGGGTTTTCAACCGTGCAGTGAGAAGTTGGCATCTTGGAACAGACAAACATTATGTCTAGTCTGTTTGAATAACGGCCAAAAGCTAACTTAACTTCCATTCTCACACCTTACCATTGACGGAACCGGGGTGGGGGGATCAACTAAATATTATTATCATTTATCTATTTAATTATTGTTTATTTATTTATTTAGTAGAAGTGTGCTGGGTCCATAACCCAGAGGTCCGTAGTTCGAAACTACGCTCTGCTACCAATAAATCCAAATAAATAACTTTGACAATAGCAATCCAGTGGGGAACAATATTTATTCACTCAGACCTTCTACTTAACGTTATCTCGTCTAAAATTCTGCTCATTCATTTTTGGGTTAAACTTGCAAATCGTTGTCAAAATTAAAACGGAAACTTATTTGGTGGTGCTCCATGACAGTTTAACTACAGTGTATGAATTAACTTTTTTGGAAATTGGGTTACGGTTTAGGGGTTTGGATTAAGGTTGTTTTTTTTTTGTATTGCTTAAAAAAAACAACAACAAAAAACCCCCAATTACTATACATTTAATGTTGAAAAAAATTTTTTTTTTAAAACCAAGTTTAATTGAAATTATACATTGCAATACTAACACAAACAACCGAGACTAATGTGTCTACCGTTGGATTCAATAATTAATTACAATGGTTAATTAAATGTATATTTTTGTTGTTGTTATTTTTAAGCAATACGTAATTAAAACAACCTTAATCCTCAAACTCCTAAACCCAATTCGCAATAAAGTTAATTCATACACTATAGTTAAACTGTCATGGATTACCACCAAATAAGTTTCCGTTTTAATTTTGGCGACGATTTGCAAGTTTAACCCTTTTTTGACACTTGTAAACAAAACGCTCTTTCCATTCAGTTGTAAGGGAAGCAACTCTAGTGGATTAATATTTTATTTTATTTTATTTTGGTTATTCAATTTTAGTAATTTTGATTTGATTTAATTTATTGATTCATTTTATTTTATTTATTTATTATATTTTATCTATTTAAATATAAACAATTAATTTTTTCTACAATCATTAACATAGCAGAAGTACTTGTTAACATCTTTGATCTTTTTAATGTTTCGGCCGAACTATTCTTCGGCCTTTATCAGAGTATAAACCCAAGGGGGTGGAGGGGAAAACATTTTTTCCCCAAATTATCTTCTCAACAAAGGCTGTAGAATCGATCAACCGGAATTAAAACACACACGCAAACACACATCTCTCTCTCTCTCTCTCTCTCTCTCTCTCTCTCTCTCTCTCTCTCTCTCTCTCTCTCTCAAAATTTTTTTTTAATGAAAAACTTCAATTACCCGAGCAATTTCTTGTTGGAATAGTTTATTTTGAAACGTTTTCTATATCCCCGAGATTTCTAGATTTCTATTCACAAAATTAAATATACACTTGAAGAAGGCCGGAGAGTTAATCAGCCGATGTTGCAGTAAAAAAGAATAAAAAAAAAACAAAAAACAAACAAAAAAACCAAGAACACGAAAGAAGGGAATAATTTTATTTTTCGGACTATTGTCTTCATCTTTATTCTGGTAGTTATAAACACAACTTTTCGGCCGCTGCATCCTCCTGCCTTCCTAAGGTGTTTCCTGTGTATAGCAATGATCCAACCTGGGAAATCATTTTTAATAGAGTGACAGTTAATCAAAACAGGCGTCGAATAAACTTTAGCCTCATCTAAAAAAAAAAAAAAAAGACAAAAGAAGGATTTTACTATCCTAACAAAATTTCGAAAAGCGTCTGTTTTTTTTTTTTTTTATTTTATTTTTTTTCAAAACCACTGGAATTTAAAAAAGAAGATTTTTGACAGTATTTTCAGGAAATAGCCTGGAAAATAACTTTTATTTTCGTAGAAATTGTTGTGTTTTACTGTTGTTGCTAGCAGTTTAATTCTTGCCACATTAAGTTACCTCCCTTGAACCTGTTGCTCATGACGATCTTTTTAAAGACTTGTTAAAAAAAATTTTTTTTAAAGAAAGCGATCGACGTAATATACAGCCGAATTGTTATGTTTTGTAATATCAACAATTTTTTGTGTTACAAATGCAGAATAGCGCGCAAATCATAATGTCTATTAGAACCGCATTTTACTTATAAGATTACTGTAGGCATTGCCAAAGTTGCCGCAAAATCCGTATTTTACAAAATAAATTTTAAACCCCGATTGAAAAACAAATCAAAACCAAAATCAGGTAATTATCCAATTTTAATGAAATTTTCGCTGTTGTTTTATCAATGAATGAATTTTATAATGCATCCGTTATTTTATTTCAAATGTAATCTTAGACAGCGTTTATGGTCATGTTTACGATATATTTGAGCAAAATTGACCGTAAAAATAGTTTAAAATGTATTAAAAATAAATTACATGTGTAGTATTATTTTTTATTTTTTTTATTAAAAATTTTTTTTTTACTGATGCTCATTATGTTACTACTTTATGGCTCAGATAAAAAAATTAACATTAAATAATCGATTTTAATTACGGTAGGGACTGCCAAAGTTGCCGCAAAATCCGTATTTTACAAAATAAATTAATCCCCCGCCCCCCGATTGAAAAAATACCAAAAATAAGTGAATTATCCAATTTTAATGAAATTTTCACTGTTGATTTAGCAATGAATGAATTTTATAATGCATCAGTTATTTTATTTCAAACGTAATCTTAGATGGCGTTTATGGACGCATTTACGATATATTTTATCAAAATTGTCCGAAAAAATAGATTAAAATGACTTAGACAAAAATTTAACCTTAAATAATCAATTTGATTAATTTTAATTCGTTTTTTAAAATGAAAAGCAGTCGACATTTTACGGAATCTCTCGAAGTAGCCTAACCCCAACACTAAAACTAACCCTAACCCTTACCATAAACCTAACCCTTACCTTAAGGTCTCAAAAGTTTCGGGTATTTCCGTTAAATGTAATGCTTTTTAAACGTAATCTAATGATATTATCTCTTGCGCGCTATTCTGCATTAGTACCGTTTTTTTATGCCAACGAATTTTTTAAATGATATGATTGTCTGAGGCCAAACCTTGATGTTCTGGACAGACGAAAATGTTGATTATTAGTTTGTTGTTAGAGATGTGTTCATTATGGACCTTTTTTCTTTCTTCTTCTTCTTCTTCTTCTATTCACCAAAAACACAAAATAAAAAAAACTCTTGCTTCTATATATATATATATATATATATATATATATATATATATATATATAAAAAACAAATTTTTTTTTGTGATGAAACAAAGAAAATACAGTGCTCAATCACAAATTGTGAGAGCTAATATTTATTTAATTAGTTGAGTTTTTAAAGATCAATGTTTATTATAAACAGCCTCCCAGGTTTCTTGCTAGGTCGCAATCATCAGGTTGTTAAATTAGATCCCATGGTGTTTATTGAAGATCTTTACTTAATGTCACCTTAAGAAAAGATCTTCAATAAACACCATGGGATCTAATTTAACAACCTGATGATTGCGACCTAGCAAGAAACCTGGGTAGCTGTTTATAATAAACATTGATCTTTAAAAACTCAACAAATTAAATATATATATATATATATATATATATATATATTAAAAAAAAGACAATGAAAGAACGATACCTACCCAAAATAAAGGCCCCATCTTGGGTTGAATAGAAGAAAAAAATGTATTTAAAACAAAATAAAACAAAAATCATTTTCGGCATAAAATGGCCCAATGGGTTTGACATGCCGTAAAATCCAAAGAATAAACGAACGAACAAACCAAAGAATTAAAACAAAAACAAAAAAAAAACAAACAACAAAAAACAAAAAGAAAATAATACATTTATTTGAACCTAAATTGAACCTGTATTTTAGTAAACAATCTTTGATGCTATTTCCTCGAACAATTGTGCAAGTAAGAGATCTAGTTTTTGGTATCAGTATTCATTATACCAACACACAACTTTGATACTATTTCCTCAAACAATGGTGCAAGTAAGAGATCTAGTTTTCGGTATCAGTATTTAGTATACTAACACACAACTTTTGCTGTTTGAGAGAATTTGTTGTTCATTTAAACCCAGAGCCCAAAAGGGTTTTCAACCGTGCAGTGAGAAGTTGGCATCTTTAATGAAAATTTGTTGTTTAAAGCCTTATCTGTGGGGGGTGACCATGATTTTTTATGTTTAGGTTTAAAGGTACTTGGTTATTTCTAGTGCGTGTTCACAGGGTTTCCTTTTAAACTTTATCTTATTTGGTGGTCGTGTTGAGAAAAAAAAAGGTAATTTATGAGGAAGTGCGTCCCGGTCTCCTGCCTCAAACATTGCTACCCGGTGACTATCAAAATAACAACCCCAGCTCGTCGTAATTTTGTTTTATTTATCGTAATTTGTAATTCTTGTTTAGATATGAAGATGGATATATAGTTTGGAATAGACTGAGATAGATAGATAGATAAACAAACAAAATAATATAGATAGATATGAACAAATAAAGATAGATAGATATTTTCGACAAGTAAATGTTTTTTTTTTGGGGGGGGGCGCATCTTTTTTATCGTAATTCTTGTTTATTTAAACTAAAAACAAGACATTAAACAAACCTGAATAAAAAAAATCTTAGTATTTAAAGTAATATAGATAAATATGAACAAATTGAGAAAGATAGATATGAAGATGGATAGTTTTGAATAGACTGAGCTGGGTCGTTATTTTAATAGTCACCGGGTAGCAATTTTGAGGCAGGAGACCGGGACGCACTTCCTCATAAATTACCAAAAAAAAAAAAAAGAAGGAATTATGGGAAAGAAAAGAAAGAGACAAAGACAAAACGTAACGTTAAACGACGCATTTTTTTTCTTCATTAGAACTCTGCGGGAAAGCGTTGTTTGCGACCTTCGGTTTTTCTCTTACTCTTTGGGGGGAAGTTTCACTGAAGTGACATCATCTGTGATAGACTTAGTTCCTATGCGCATTTTTTTTCGCTTGATATTCATGTGGCAGCTGTTAAAAAGTAACCCCCCAAACAGTTACACAGATAATGTACGACTGGGAAAGGGTACTGGTTCAAAATATTCCACTGCAGCAATAGGGTAGACCGATTTTGGAACTGTAACGTCCTCCATGTGGCGAAAGTTGCAAATTAACATAAAGAATTGCCGCACAGAATATTTTTCTTTAAAAATTTACTTTCATTTGAGTAAATAGATTTCAATCTTTTAAAATGTTATCACTGTTACAACTTAATCATTAGATAAAAATCTGCATATCGGATGTGTCGGTGGTGATGAGAGGGTATATTTTCAATTTGAATTCTAGTTAAAATATTTTATTCGTTTAGTTTAAAATTACAAGCTTTTCTGTTTTAAATATTGAAATTGCTAAATTTTCTAACCAATTTCTAGGCTAAATGTTGTGAAAACGAGGATTTTTGGTGTATTTTAGTAGACAATCTTTGATGCTATTTCTCAAACAATGGTGCAAGTAAGAGATCTAGTTTTTGGTATCAGTATTCATTATACCAACACACAACTTTGATACTATTTCCTCAAACAATGGTGCAAGTAAGAGATCTAGTTTTTGGTATCAGTATTCATTATACCAACACACAACTTTGATACTATTTCCTTAAACAATGGTGCAAGTAAGAGATCTAGTTTTTGGTATCATTATACCAACACACAACTTTGATGCTATTTCCTTAAACAATTGCAAGTAAGAGATCTAGTGTTTGGTATCAGTATTCATTATACCAACACACAACTTTGATACTATTTCCTTAAACAATGGTGCAAGTAAGAGATCTAGTTTTTGGTATCAGTATTCATTATACCAACACACAACTTTGATACTATTTCCTTAAACAATGGTGCAAGTAAGAGATCTAGTTTTTGGTATCGGTATTTATTATACCAACACACAACTTTGATGCTATTTCCTTAAACAATGGTGCAAGTAAGAGATCTAGTTTTGGTATGAGTATTTCATTATACCAACACACAACTTTGATACTATTTCCTCAAACAATGGTGCAAGTAAGAGATCTAGTTTTTGGTATCAGTATTCATTATACCAACACACAACTTTGATACTATTTCCTTAAACAATGGTGCAAGTAAAAGATCTAGTTTTTGGTATCTATATTTATTATACCAACATACAACTTTCGCTAATTGAGAGAATTTGATATTTTCAAAAAAGTGAAAAATCAACCTCCGCTATTCTTTTTTGGTGTATTTTAGTAAACAATCTTTGATGCTATTTCCTCAAACAATGGTGCAAGTAAGAGATCTAGTTTTTGGTATCAGTATTTAGTATACTAACACTCAACTTTTGCTGTTTGAGAGAATTTGTTGTTTAAAAACAAATGTTGAAAATCAACCTACTCTACTGCGGTAATCTACAAAAAATGTATATTGGAATGTAATACATTCCCCATGCTGGTAAAACTAGGTTTGTTTTTTTTTCTCGTATATCATTGCGTATAGATGTTTCCTCAGTGGGATACTCTGGACATTTAGACAAATACCCTTGGGGATTTTATTTGGGGTGGGGGTTGGAGATGTATATCTTAAGTTGTAACTGTTTTACGATACATTTTATCAACACTATATTTAAATCAAACTTATTTTGTTAGTTCTTAGAAGACTCTTTTTAAAAGTTTCACTTTGTATTTTAAAATAACGTATTTCTTTGAGTTTAGGTTAATACGAATATACATACAATATCTATCTATCTATCTATCTATCTATCTATCTATCTATATATATATATATATATATATATATATATATATATGGAAATACGATGAGGAAATTAATCCGACAATATGTGAAGAAAATATTTAAAAAAATATAACAAACACAGGATGTTACGATCAGGAAACAATTTTTAGTGTCAATACTTAAGCATTTCGGTATTTTATACCATCTTCAGGACACTGTTAGGTGATGTTTATGTGAGGAATAAAAAATTAAAATTATAAAAATTAACGGTTAATAGCATCAGATTCACACATTCACTATACACTTAACATCTTTCATTTTGTCCCTCACATAAACATTACTTAACAGTGTCCTGAAGATGGTATAAAATACCGAAATGCTTAAGTATTGACACTAAAAATTGTTTCCTGGTCATAACATCCTGTGTTTGTTTATATTTTAAAAAATTTTCTTCATATATATATATAACGTTGTTTTTGTTCTTTTTGTCTTTTGAAGCATTGGAAAAAAGAACAAAAACAAGAAAAACAGAACAAAAATCAGAATTTTAATATTCAATTATTGTTCTGTTCCTGGTTTGATCAATTCCGATATTTTGGGTGAACGTTCACCCTTTTTCAAGGTATATGATATCAGACGATCTGGAGAAAAAAAAAATGAAATGCTGTATATGAGATCAAAAAAATAAATAAATGAAGTGAACGGATTTGGCGTTTTTTTTAGCTATATATATATATATATATATATATATATATATATATATATATTTGTATTACCTCAACTCATAGAAATATGGAATCCTGTCACGGAAATACTGGATATCATTCACTATATATATATATATATATATATATATATATATATATATAATACTACTACTATCATTATTAGAGGAAAAATCTACCATGGTTTCAATCAAATTGAAATGATTTCTTCAGGACCCTACCCTTTAATTTAACGAAGGAATTACATCGACTTAGTTAATGTAGGGTAGGGTCCTGAAGAAATCATTTCAATTTGATTGAAACCATGGTAGACTCTTTATTTTTCCTCTAATAATAATATTAGTAATATTATTACGGCTCTGTATTTTTAATATATTGAGCACTTTTGGATTATTTACTGATGCCACAGCAACAGAAAAGTTAAAGCGGCAATTGGATACTAATATATATATATATATATATATATATATATATAAGTGAATGGTATCCAGTATTTCCGTGACAGGATTCAACCAAATTGGAGAACTCAAACGTACATATAAAGATTTTGCAAAATGTTCAGTCACCCAGCTTAAACTGGCTTTCAAACTATCTTTCTGTTCTCACGATTGGCTCTGGTCAATCAGAGACCAACAACAAGGTTAGTTAAATGTAAAGCCCTGTCAATTACTTATACGTTTTTTTTTCCATGATTCAGAATCACCGTTGTTTTTTTATTTTCTTCACTACCGTACATAATTTGTGGGTAACCTATCAATTATGTAACATGATGATTAAAAAAAATGTTTTAAGCACTCGATTTTAATCACTTAGAAAAATAATCAAATATGTCCGTCTTACATGACGTCAAATTGCAAAATCAGAAAACATTGGTATTTTTTAAAATTAGAATTTTCTGAAATTTGTTACTATTTAAAAAAAAATCCCTTTTGCTCAGTCGGTAGAGTGTACGACTAGGAACCTCGAGGTTCCTGGCTCGATACCGACTCTGGCCAACTCAGCGTATGAGTAGCACAAGGATCTGTGCGGTAAAGTAAGGAGCTGATGGGAGGTGTGGCGCTCCACCTCAGATGTCAAAAAACAATCTCCTTGGTCTAGCGCTAGTGAAATGGGGATAGACTCCCTCGATGACTTTACTTTTTACTTACTAAGTACACTCTTATTATTGTTTTTGGAACTCCTCATCTATGTGTCAGTTGCTGTATTTTTTTTTTTTTATATTCCAAAAAAGTTGAAAATCGACCTACTCTACCGGGAAGCCATAATCTTTTTACAACCACTGCACTAGACGATCATCATCACCTGATGAAAATCCCTTTTCTTCTCTAGCTGCTATCTGGGCATCTGATCTTCCTTCTTGGGACTTCCCATCTTTGTATCCGTTGCTATTTTTAATAACGAACACAAGACTTAAGATTGTTTTTAGACGTCTTTATTCAACCCAATTAAGAACAATACGGGTTGAGAAATAGCCAACGGACGGCAGACGCCATTTGCATCTGTTCCGTTCAGTCACCCAGCCAATATTGGCTTTCTATCTTTATGTACTCACGATTGGCTCTGGTTAATCAGAGACCAACTACAAGGTTAGTAAAAGGCTAAGTCCTGTCAATTAATTATACGGTTTTATTTCTATGATTCAGAATTAACGTTTTTTTTTTTAATTTCTACACTTCATGTTTGTATGAGGAGTGTGCTATGAATATATTGAAGAGCTAAGGGTGGCTAGCCTGAAAAAAGTTTGGGAATCACTACACTAGACAAACACCATCACATGTTGTATAGCCCTTTTCTTCTATTCTTACCATCTTATAATACGCATCTTTTTTCTAAGCTGGTTGATAACGGGTCATCTCTCTGCTATCTGTGTGGCTGGGTTGGTTACTTCGTGTTCTTCTGATATTCCTTCTTGGGACTTCCCATCTTTGTGTCCGTTGATTTTTTTTTTTTTTTTTTTTTTTAGTAACGAACACAAGACTTGATATTGTTTTTTAGAGGTCTTTATTCAACACAAGTAAGAACAACACGCGTTTTATATAGCAGACGTTTATAAATTTTAACCACTTAACAAAAAATAATCAAATATGACCGCCTCATCTTCACGATCTTCCCAACATCTCACGAGATGTCAAATATAGCAATATATAGATATTAATATTTTTAAAATAGAATTTTGTAAAATGTGTTACTTTAAAAAAAAAAAAAATTCTAAGTGCACTTTATTATTTTTTTTTTGTTTTTGTTTCTTTCTTAAACGTTTTAGCGACTCAAGAGGAAGAAAAAAAAAAATTATATAGCAGACGATTTTAATCACTTAAAAAAAGAAAATTAAATATGGCCTCCTCATTTTTAAGAACCCCCCCCCCCCCCCACACACACACACACACCCGGCGTCTCACGAGTCAAGTAAAATCAGACGACCATTAATATTTTTTAAATAGAATTTTATAATTTTTTTTAATTAAAAAAAAAAATTACTAAGTTCATTTTAATATTTTTCTTTTTGTTTTCTTTGAAATGTTTTAGCTATTCGGAGAAAGAAAAAAAAGTTTTTTTAAATTTTTTTTTTTACTACCGCCTCACGTTCACGAGATTTCCAGCATCTCACGTGACGTCAAACATAGCAATATATAGATTTTATATATTTTTTTTAATAGCTTTTTGTGAAATTTGTTACTTTTTAAAAATTAAATGTAATATTTTTTTTGTTTCTTTTAAAAATGTTTTAGCTACCCGGGGGGAAAGGAAAAAAAAAAAAAAGAAATGTTTTATTTAGCAGACGTTTTTAATCACTTATAAAAGATCAAATATGGCGATCACGGTCAACGATCTATCACCCCCCTTCCCAGCGTCTTACGAGACGTCAAACATAGCAATATATAGACATTAATTTTTTTTATTTTAAATAGCTTTTTGTGGAATTTGTTACTTAAAAAAAATTACATTTGATATGTTTTGTTTTTAAAAAAAAATGTTTTAGCTTCTCGAGGAAAGGAAGAAGAAAAACTGTTTATATTAGCAGACGATTTTAATCACTTAAAAAAAATCAAATATGGCGACCATGATCAACGCCCCCTCCCCCGCCCGACCTCCACAGCGTCTTACGAGACGTCAAAGATAAGCAATATATAGACATTAATATTTTTTTAAATAGAATTTTATAAAATTTGTCACTTTTTAAAAATGACCATGTACTCTTGAATATTTTATCTTTACCTTTTTTTCTTTTTATTTTTCAAAAATGTTTTAGTCACTCGGAGTAATATATATATAGCAGACGATTAAAAAAAAATATGACCGTCTCCATCTTAACGATCTCTCCCAACGTCTCGCGAGATGTCAAATATACCAAAATTGGATGAGATTATAAGAATGATTTACAAGCAAAAGATCTAATCGAAATACAAAAAAAAAAGGAGTGTGAAGGAAGAACACTCTTAAAAAAATAAAAAAAATCACTGCACAATGTCTACACCAGTCGCACTCTTTGTGGTCTGATCAGGGGAGACACGGCAAAAACCAGCATGGCCTTAGATTTAAAAAAAAAAAAAAAGAAAAAAAAAAACAGGGTACAAATGCAGTATCATTAGAATGCATTTTACGTATAAATAGCATTAGGTACAAATGCAGAATAGCGCGCAAGAGATAATATCATTAGAATCGCATTTTACGTCTAAATAGCATTAGGTACAATGCAGAATAGTGCGCAAGAGATAATATCATTAGAATCGCATTTTACGTCTAAATAGCATTAGGTACAAATGCAGAATAGCCGCAAGAGATAATATCATTAGAATCGCATTTTACGTCTAAATAGCATTAGGTACAAATGCAGAATAGTGCGCAAGAGATAATATCATTAGAATCGCATTTTACGTATAAATAGCATTAGGTACAAATGCAGAATAGCGCGCAAGAGATAATATCATTAGAATCGCATTTTACGTATAAATAGCATTAGGTACAAATGCAGAATAGTGCGCAAAGATAATATCATTAGAATCGCATTTTACGTCTAAATAGCATTAAAATGCAGAATAGCGAGCAAGAGAAAATATCATTAAAATCGCATTTTACGTATAAATAGCATTAGGTACAAATGCAGAATAGTGCGCAAGAGATAATATCATTAGAATCACATTTTACGTCTAAATAGCATTAGGTACAAATGCAGAATAGTGCGCAAGAGATAATATCATTAGAATCGCATTTTACGTATAAATAGCATTAGGTACAAATGCAGAATAGCGCGCAAGAGATAATATCATTAGAATCGCATTTTACGTATAAATAGCATTAGTACAAATGCAGAATAGTGCGCAAGAGATAATATCATTAGAATCGCATTTTACGTCTAAATAGCATTAGGTACAAATGCAGAATAGTGCGCAAGAGATAATATCATTAGAATCATTTTACGTCTAAATAGCATTAGGTACAAATGCAGAATAGCGCGCAAGAGATAATATCATTAGAATCGCATTTTACGTCTAAATAGCATTAGGTACAAATGCAGAATAGTGCGCAAGAGATAATATCATTAGAATCGCATTTTACGTCTAAATAGCATTAGGTACAAATGCAGAATAGCAAGAGATAATATCATTAGAATCGCATTTTACGTATAAATAGCATTAGGTACAAATGCAGAATAGTGCGCAAGAGATAATATCATTAGAATCGCATTTTACGTCTAAATAGCATTAGGTACAAATGCAGAATAGGCGCAAGAGATAATATCATTAGAATCGCATTTTACGTCTAAATAGCATTAGGTACAAATGCAGAATAGTGCGCAAGAGATAATATCATTAGAATCGCATTTTACGTATAAATAGCATTAGGTACCAATGCAGAATACGCAAGAGATAATATCATTAGAATCGCATTTTACGTCTAAATAGCATTAGGTACAAATGCAGAATAGTGCGCAAGAGATAATATCATTAGAATCGCATTTTACGTATAAATAGCATTAGGTACAAATGCAGAATAGTGCGCAAGAGATAATATCATTAGAATCGCATTTTACGTATAAATAGCATTAGGTACAAATGCAGAATAGTGCGCAAGAGATAATATCATTAGAATCGCATTTTACGTATAAATAGCATTAGGTACAAATGCAGAATAGCACGCAAGAGATAATATCAGAATCGCATTTTACGTATAATAGCATTAGGTACAAATGCAGAATAGCGAGCAAGAGATAATATCATTAGAATCGCATTTTACGTATAAATAGCATTAGGTACAAATGCAGAATAGTGCGCAAGAGATAATATCATTAGAATCGCATTTTACGTATAAATAGCATTAGGTACAAATGCATTAGAATCGCATTTTACGTATAAATAGCATTAGTACAAATGCAGAATAGTGCGCAAGAGATAATATCATTAGAATCGCATTTTACGTATAAATAGCATTAGGTACAAATAGCATTAGAATCGCATTTTACGTTAAATAGCATTAGTACAAATGCAGAATAGTGCGCAAGAGATAATATCATTAGAATCGCATTTTACGTATAAATAGCATTAGGTACAAATGCAGAATAGTAGAGATAATATCATTAGAATCGCATTTTACGTATAAATAGCATTAGGTACAAATGCAGAATAGTATCAATTTATATAAATTGCAGAATAGTGCGCAAGAGATAATATCATTAGAATCGCATTTTACGTCTAAATAGCATTAGGTACAAATGCAGAATCATTAGAATCGCATTTTACAAATATCATGCGCAAGAGATAATATCATTAATCGCATTTTACGTAAATAGCATTAGATTAGAAACTCCCGAAAGGGGGGAGTATTTACCACTCTCCCACTTATGAGGGTGAGACACAAGGGCATTTTATGGGGCCCCCCCACAAGCCGAAGCTCATGTGTGGTAGGTGCAAAAAATGCGTTGATCTCGTCGGCATTCCCTTTCAAGGGGGAGGCTCAGGCACTGGGCAATAAACCCATCCCCCTCTCTTTAAATCAAGGGGGTAGGTATTGCCTGGGGGATAGCTCCTTGGATCAACGCTGTTATAATTATCCGGCCCAGAGGCCGAAGCACTTTGAACCCCCGACACGAGTGTCGGGTAGAAGGAAACTCCCAAAGTAGCCTAAAGCTAAAACTAACCCTAGTGTCTCCAAGGTTTCAGGTATTTCCGTGCAATGAAATTCTTTTTATACGTAATCTAATGGTATTATCTCTTGCGCGCTATTCTGCATTAGTACCAAAAAAAACAGACTTTATCTTAGTGATATAGTAAACATTGTTCCGTGTGTTCTGTGAATGTAATTTTTTTGTTTAACTAGCCGATCCTCAAAGAAGTCCTGGCTAACATGCAACTGGGGTCCATGACTGGGGGCCAGTATCGCCATGATTTTTACACATATACATACACGTTGTGTGTTTATTATTGCGTAAACCTGAATACTGTTAGTTTTATAGAACGGTGTGTAGAGTTCGAAATCAATAGGGAGCAAGGATCAAACAAAATGGCGTCGATGTAGATATGATTTTTGAAGGAATTCGTTGTTGTCTTTTAAGGACCCTGCGCCAAAGACATCTTGAATTATTCTACTATTCACAGTTCTACAGGTTTTTTTAAACAACCCCATTTGTGTATTAGGTCTGCGCTTCGGCGGTATTAGGGTCAGTGTTTGATGTATTAGCAAAGTCTATCTATCTATCTATCTCAGTCTGTCTATCTCTCTATCTATCTATCTCAGTCTGTTCCTATCTATCTATCTATCTATCTCAGTCTGTTCGTATGTATCTATCTATCTATCTATCTATCTATCTATCTCAGTCTGTTCGTATCTGTCTATCTATTTATCTATCTCTCTATCGTATCTGTCTATCTATTTATCTATCTCAGTCTGTTCGTATCTATCTATCTATCTATAATAGATCTAATATCTACAAGTATCTCTCTAGCCATACGTATGTAGTCTCTCTCTCTCTCTCTCTCTCTCTCTCACACACACATATGTATATATATAAAGTAACTATATCGATATTTTAGTTTCTTTCTGTCTGTCTGTCTCTCTCTCTCTGTCCTTTCGTATCTATCTATATATCTAACTCTATTACCTAACCTCTTAAAATAAAATACCCCAGACGTGTTGACATGCCATTAAAATCAATGAAATTCCCACCATCTTTATAAATATCTCTCTATGTATCTACCTCTCTGTTTCTATCTATCTATCTATCAATATCGCCAGTATGTCTCTCAAAAGTATATATATATATATATATATATATATAAACATTTACATACGCTATTAATCATCAAAAACTACTTTGGGGTTTTCTGGCCTGGGTCCTTTCAAGTTAATAGTTTGTAGATTCCTTTGAAGAGAAAATCGCCTTGTAATCAAATTGTGTTAGCATTTGGCAACCCCTCGTTACCTTTTATTTTTTTGGGGGGTGGGTGTTGCTGAGACATTATTTGACCTCCTTCTAAAAAGCTATTTACTAGCACCATTTGGCCATTTTGGATTAACAGCCGTATATCTTTTCCAAAAAACACTGCGACTGCACCATAACAGCCGACAACTTCCCGCGTCTGTCTTAGGTCATTCGCTTTGTATTGTCTTTTTTTTTTTGTTTTGTTCCTTTTAGTTTAGAATAGAATTTACTTTTTTCTTCTTTTGTAGGCTTAGTTTTCTGCGACTGGAATTTAAAGAAAAATAAAATTGTATTTTCTGCATTTCTTCCTTTGTAGTATAAGAAACAATATCTTTTTGTTGATGGTCAACTCCGACGTCCATTTTGTTTAGAGAGTCGATTTTGATAATTTATTTTGAGTTGTTGATAGTTGGTTTCAATTCAATAAGCCGTTTGTGTTTTTTTTTCTTAGTTTGCTGCGATTGAAATTTAAACAAAAATAAGATTATACTTCCTTCGTTTCTTCTTTTGCAATATAAAAAAACCATAACAACATGGAGATATACCTGTTATCTAATATCTTCTTTTAGAATTTATAGTCGACTTTGACGTTTATTCTTTTATGGCCGACTTTAACTTGCATTTTATTTTGATAGTTTTGAGTTGATTTCGATAAATAATTTATCTAGAGTTGCTGATAATTGGTTTTGATTCAAATAGATTGTTATTAAAATAGCCTTTTTTTTTGGCTACGATTGAAATTTAAAGAAAAGTAAGATTGTATTCGTTTATTCCTTTGTAGTAAAAGAACAAACAAACAAACAAAAAACCCACCAAAAACAACTCCAAAAAAACAACCTGGGGATATACCTACTATTTAATATAATCTTTTAGCATTGATGGTCGACTCCGACCTCCATTTTGTTTAGAGAGTTGACAGTCGATTTTAAGAATTCATTTTGAGTTGCTGATAGTTGGTTTCAATTTAATAAACATTTTTCTTCGTTTGTTGCAATTGAAATTTAAAGAAAAATAAGATTCTATTTCCTTCTTTTGCAATAAAAAAACCCCATAAAAACATGGCGATGTAACTATTATCGAATGTCTTCTTTTAGAATTCATAGTCGACTTTGACGTTTATTCTTTTAAGGCCGACTTCAACTTCCATTTTATTTTGATAGTTGACACTCGATTTTGATAAATGATTAATTTTGAGGTGCTGATAGGCTATTTTAATAACATTCTCATTGAATTAAAACCAACTATTTCGAAAAAGGACCGGGTTAGCTCAGTCGGTAGAGCGTTCGGCTAGAAACCACAAGGTTCCTAGTTCGATACCGGTCTCGCCAACTCAGTGTATGAGTAGCACAGGGATCTGTGCGGTAAAGTAAGGAGTTGATGGTAGGTGTGGCGCTCCATCTCAGATGCTAAAAATAATCTCCTTGGTCTAGCGCTAGTTAAAAGGGGATAGACTCCTCGCTGTATGGCTCATACCGACATTAGGCCGCCCCAACGATTTTACTTTTTTTATTTCGAAAAAAAAAAAAAACTTTAAACTTAACTTGGAAATATAAACATTGTTTTAAATAACAAATATAATATATCCTTTTATAGTTGGTGCCTGACTTCGACGCACCTATTCAATAAGATAATAATTGAGTAGCCTTTTTTTCTATTTTAGTTTCCTGTGATTGAAATTCAAAAATAAGTTTGCATTTTCTTCGTTTTTTTCTTCTTTACAGTAAAAAAAAAAAAACAACCCAAAACAAAAAACAAACAGCAACCTAGAGATGTACCTATTATCTAATATCTTCTTTTAGAATTCATTATGGACTTTTACGTCCATATTTTTTAATGGCCGACTTCAACCTCCATTTTGTTTCGATAGTTGATAGTCGATTTTGATAAATGATTTATTTTGAGTTGCTGATAGCTTTTTATTCAATGAGATTTTTATTAAAACAGACATTTTTCTTTTCTTTTTTTTGTTGTTGTTACGATTGAAATTTAGAGAAAAATTATATTGTATTTATTTCGTTTCTTCCTTTGCAGTAAAAAACAAAATCTCCATAAAAAAACAGGGGATATACCTATTATTCAATATCTTCTTTTCGTGTTGATAATCGACTCCAACCTCCATTTTGTTTGGAGAGCTGACGTTCAATTTTCATAATTTATTTTGAGTTGAATTGATATTAAAATAACTAAAAAAATTTGAACACAGAAAAAATAAAAATCCCAAACTTGAAACCTAACATTTTAGAAAACAACCGGGGGGATATACCTATTATTTAATATCTTCTTTTCGTATTGATGGTCGACTCCAACCTCCATTTTGTTTGGAGAGCTGACATTCAATTTTCATAATTTATTTTGAGTTGAATTGATATTAAAATAACTTTTTAAAAATTGAACACACAAAAAATAAAAAAAAAATCACAACTTGTAACCTCACATTTTGGAAATATAAATAAAAAAAAAAAAAACCCCCACCCCAACCGGATAAAAAATACCGGCAGATTGGCATTATATTAATTTAGAAGACATTTTGTCTCTGATAGTTTTGTTGTTGTTGTTGTTATATCTAGATATATATATATATATATAATATATATATATATATTTTTTTTTTTTTCAGATACATACTGATTAGTCCCTTTGTTTTAGATTCCGCTAACCCCACCCCGTCCATCTTTTGCACTGTGATTAAACACTAGTTGGAGACCAACATGGAAGAATACAATGCCCCATCCCCCCCCCCGGGGGGAAATGGGTGTGTAAAACCCGTATGCTAAGCAGCTATATTGTCCTTCGTCTAGTTCGTATCCTGGCAGCTACGATAGATAAAGAGGATTTTTTTTTTTAAATTTTATTTTTTAGTTTGTTGTTGTCTTTTTGGTCATTTTTTTTCTTCCTTTTAATAATTGCGTACTGATAATTAGTCCCCCCCTCCCTCCAAAAAAAAAAAAACAACACGTGACCTGTCACGTGTCCTACTAGTACACCAACCATCTCTGGCAGCTATTTGAAAATAAAGATAACGTGATAAATACAAAACGTGTTTGTCTTTTCTTTTGTCTTTTGTCTTTTCGTGTAACACCGGTTGGTATCCTCCCGTCTGCAAAAGACGATGGCGTAGTGTCCAATCCTTTTTTTTAACTACGTAAGCTGGGCGGGTTCATATGGAGGATATGCGGTTGCCCAAGCAGCAGATCCCCCTCTCCACGATTGAAGTCCGTAGCGGTGTCACTTGAAAAAAAAAACAAAAAACTAGGGTTGGGGTTTAGGGTTAGTTTAATGGGAAAATAAATAAATAATTTGGGCTCTGTTTTTTTCTGGGTCACCCTGTATACAGGGGGACCCAGAAAAAACAGAACCCACAAATTTTGTAATAAAACCAAGTCGGTTGTTTTTTTTTTTTTTTTTTTTTTTTGCAAGTGACACCGCTTCGGATACGGTTTTTTTTTCAGCAGCCACCGGCTAGTGTTTTTTGAGGCAGGAGGCCGGGACGAGAAAGTAGAGAAAGACAGAAGCAGTAGAAGAGTATAATTGGTTGTTCTTAATCAAACATGAACAGCTACTCGCATCACACTTCTAAAATCTATTCAGCCTTAAGTTCATTAGTAGGGTAGACTACATTATAATAATCGGTATGGGAAAAGGAAATCTCTGAATCCAAATTCATTGTAGCCATTGTCTTCCCTTGTTGGGGTGAAGTTGAGAGTGCAATGTCTATCTATCTATCTATCTATCCATATATATATATATATATATATATATATATTATAAGTGTATTTTGGCAGCATTTTTTCTTTTAAACATGTTTTTTTAAACTGTACAGACGATTCGTATCGGACGAGTTTTTGTTCGATCCTTTCTAATTTTCTGGTCATCTTTTTAATGTCAGGGTGGGACTGGTGTAGCAATCCACCAAAACGTTTCATTACGAGCGCTTTCGGCATGTCCATATGCCATCTTCAGGTATGAACCTGGTGGCATGTACTAGTAATGAAACCTTTGGTGGATTGCTACACCAGTTCCATCCAGACATTAAAAAGATGGCCAGAAAATTAGAAAGGATCGAACAAAAACTCGTTCGACAAGAATCGTCAGTACAGTTTAACGAAAAACACACACACACACACACACCACACACATATATATATATATATATATATATATATATATAACAACAAGGCCCCCTCCGATCAATTGGCTGGTCACGTCAAGCCCTATCACCTATATGATTTTCCCAACCCTATTGCCCTTATGGCAAGCCCCAACCCCTTTTTATCATATGGGTGCTAGAAGGCGGTGGCTGAGGGTCTACATGTCCTGGGAATGACGTTAAACTCTGTCTGATGGTGAGGTTCCAGTTTTGGAGGTTTGGGGAATGTGGAACACCCCTTCATCACCATTGCTCCCTGGTCCACTCTGACCCGGAGTGGTAGTACCTGTTAGTGTCCCATCTATGGGTTAAATAGAAAAATGTATTTATAAAAAAATTGTATTATCCATTAAGAATTGATTTATTTCAAAACTTTATCGGCATTAAATGACCCACTGAGGTTGATATGCCGTAAAACAAACCAAACCAAAATACTTTTTTTTTTCTCCCTCCACTCATCAAGGCTATATTTATTTCCCAATGACATGAAAGCATTGTGTTGAAAATAAAATGTCCTGTAAAAATATAAATTCCTTTTTTTTTTTTTTTTTTTTTTTTTTTTTTTTTTTTAGCTATTATCATAATGATAGTAAAACTAGCTACACTTATGGAAATTCCACAGAATACTAAGTGCATTGTGATTGATAAATCGGTCTGTAAATAACATCCGCATTAAAATCGTTGATTTTTGTTTTTACTGAGAAAAGGATATTTATCCTTCTTCATTTAAAAAAAAAAAAAAAAAAAAAAAAAAAAAATTTGATTCATCTATCTATACATGTGCAAGAGATAATATAATGATAGTAAGGATTTATTACCAACTCAACCTTGGCCATCCCTGTCAGCTGTGGCATTAGAATGCACCGACTGCACCTCTGCAGAGGGGTAAGACTCCCCCAATGGGGCCACCTGTTGGCCATGGGTGGCGACCCGTGATGCTTAAGGATAGAGCCCAGGTGGATGAGCAGTACATGACATGCAATACTCCACTTTGGCTCTATCTTGGGCTAGACGGGCTGTCGGAGAGGTCCCCTCTGATCAATCGGCTGGTCACGTCAAGCCCTATCACCTATATGATTTTCCCAACCCTATTGCCCTTATGGCAAGCCCCAACCCCTTTTTATCATATGGGTGCTAGAAGGCGGTGGCTGAGGGTCTACATGTCCTGGGAATGACGTTAAACTCTATCTGATGGTGAGGTTCCAGTTTTGGAGGTTTGGGGAATGTGGAGCACTCCTTCATCACCATTGCTCCCTGGTCCACTCTGACCCGGAGTGGTAGTACCTGTTAGGGTCCCATCTATGGGTTAAATAGAAAAATGTATTTATAAAAAAATTGTATTATCCATTAAGAATTGATTTATTTCAAAACTTTATCGACATTAAATGACCCACTGAGGTTGATATGCCGTAAAACAAAACAAACCAAACAAACCAATCATCTATCTATACATGTGCAAGGGATAATATAATGATAGTAAGGATATTTTTTACCAACTCAACCTCGGCATTTTTGTCTAAACTTTGACTTTCTCCACCAGACAAGAGGAAATACATAAAAAAAGATCCAGGAGAAAGCTCTAACCGCATCAGCGTGGATATGGCAATCCTACATTGTTGTTGTATATTCTTTCTTTACTTTTATTATTCTTCTGCTCATCTTTGGTGTCTTACGTTCTTCTTCTAGCGTCTGGACTTCGTCTTGGAGACTTTGTGTCTGGTCTTCCATTGGGGATTTCTCTTTATCAGAAGCCCTGTGTCATTGGTAGTTTTTAGATAATAACTCAAGACTTCGATTTGCTTTAGATCATATTTTATTCTGTAATCCCCACCAGACTACCTGCGCAGATTGAGTCGGCCATGCGCTTAACACGACTTACCACTTTCTTGGTTTGGCCGGTACTGAACTAAAACTCTCTTTCTAATCTAAACCGGAAGAGGGTCTTCTCCACCGATTCTCACGGTATCCTCCAGAAGGAGGATCAGACTGAGGTCAACCCGAGTCACTCAATCCTTCAAGGCCGCCAGCTGCAAATTATAACAGCCATTTTGGTTTCTACATTACTGTAAATAAGTGTTAGGGTACTAACAATTATGTAACATAGTGACATCAAAACGACAAAGTCTGGTGGTATCGTGAGATACTGCTGGGGCGCTCTGGGTTAGTGGTAATAATGCTTCGGCCCCGAAACCATGCCTGGACCCATTGTCATTATCTGATGAAAACAATAATATGATATAATATAATAAAATAAATATATAAAGGTTTTATATATCTATTTATTTAGTGACAAAGGGACATTCACGGTCATATTGGTTTCATGCAAGGCAATCGTCAGGTGAAGATGTTACAAATGCCTATATATATATATATATATATATATATATATATATATATATATATATATTATGAACATCTGCCCCCTATCACACAAAGCACCCGAGTGGGACGAACAAGATAGTATACCCATGTGGATTGAATAAAGGGTTGGGTTCAGAGTTCCGTTATTGCTCCCGATTACGACTAGAAGGTTCCCGAGTTCGAAAAGAAGGTTCCAGGGTCCGAGAAGGCTCCCAAGTCCGACAAGAAATGCCTGAAGAAGACCGGAGGGCACATCGGCCGAAATGTTGTACAGGTAACAATAAAGATGAGGACAATAGTCCGAATAATTCAAATAATACCAACAGATTAAAGTGTGAAATTGAATTGGGAATTGAAGGTTAATAAGGAAAATAAAATAAAAGTTTAAAAGTTTTATATTTTTTATTTTGACCTTTTTATTTTTTATTTATTTGTATATTTTTGAATTTTCTGTTTCTTTTCTTTTTTGTCATGCAAATTAGTTTGATTGCAGTGTGATTGGTTTTATTGATTAAGTCAAAATCTTTTTAGTCAGAATTGGGCCCTGATGAGCTAATAAGCGAAAATTTAGTTGGTAATACCATACTAGTATTATTATTACTACTAGCAAAATAAAAAACGCCCCCCGGGCAATGTAAAAATAGATTTTTGAAACATATTGGGAGTTTAAAATTCAATGTCAGCGAGTTTGTACCCTAAGTAAGTAAAATCATCAAATTCATTAAAGGATTTTAAAAATAAAACAATTTGAAATGTAAACCTTAAATATGTATTAAAATAAAACAAACTATATATAGATATATAATACCAGTCATGTATTTATTAAGACTTGTTTTAAAAAACAATGAGGACTGTCTAATGTTGCATGTTCAAATTTTGAGTGTATTTATTCTATGTTATGACGATTTTGGGTAATGTGACGTAAGCACTGACGTAATTTTTGTTACAGACAAAAACCGGAAGCGAATCTCCATTATTAATAGATTTCTTTCTTTCTTTTGAAAGCCCGTCGCAGACGATGATGACGTCATTCCATATCTTCAGTTGTGACCCTATGGTGCCACGTTAGTCCAATTCTGGACTTGCAGATGCGGTCACACACATTGCAGGAGAAATTACCATCTACATTTCGTTGTTCATGACGACGAAGACTTCGCCGCTCTGCAGTCCTTTTTATCTCGATATTGAGCAGCTTAGCTCATGTGCAGCAGGCGTCTCGACAACCCTGCCTGCCGGAGGCCAGGTCTTCGACGGTCTTCAGCATTTCATTGCCTTATTACTATAATATATATATATATATATATATATATATATATATATATATATATATATACTAAAGCTGAGCGAATCAATGATTGTTTTCTAACGCTTTTTTTATTGTTTAGTGTCATGACACGAAAGTTATATTGAATTATTCCTTAGTTTTAGGATTGAATTATGTTTGAAAAAATGCATTTTAATTCGTTCTAATTAGTCGTAATTGCAATTAAGTAAAAAACTGATCCGTCTCTTACTTCACATTCTGCCGATCATTTCTCCTTCTCTATGTATATCTTGATTACCCCCTCGTTACATATGTTAGTTTCTGAGAGAGAGAGAGAGAGAGAGAGAGAGAGAGAGAGAGAGAGAGAGAGAGAGAGAGAGAGAGAGAGAGAGAGAGAGTTTGAAATGTATTTGTATGTTAAATTTCATAAACAGCCAACCCGTAGCTTAAATTAGATCAAACGTCCCCTTTCTTAGAAATCTTACAAAATGATTTTAATGTCATGGTTTTTTTTTAATTCTCTGTCCGTAATTATTTAAAAAAAAATTAATTCGCTTTGCCAATACACGTTTCTCTAATTTCAATTATCTACCCAGAGCTCAATGGGCGACCCAACAGGTCACGTTTTGTCTATATATATATATATATATATATATATATATATATATATATATATATATATATATATGAGAGTAAGTAAACAAACAATGTGTTTATTTGATAGGGCTTTAGCCGACAATTTTTGGAGGATGTGTGCTTAATTAAAGTCATACCTAATTTTGAAAATTGATTAGTTAATAATTAATGAATTTAGGCGGGCATATATGTTCAAATGTAAGGCTAAACAAATCGAGAAAATGTCAATCTCTGAATGTACATTTCGACCTATTAGATCTCATCAGCAAGGTTATAGACATGGGAGACTGCTCCGTGTGTGACTCGAAACCTCGACTGCCAAGCTGACAGGCAAGGACTCTATCCATTACACTAGCTGGCCATTTCGAGATTCTCCGTTTATTTTGAACTTATTTATATTCCACTTTTTATTGATGCTACACGACAGTATGAGAGTAAGTAAACGAGCAATGTGTTATTTCGATATGGCTTTTAGCCGACAATTTTTTGGAGGATATGTGCTTAATTGAAGTCATACCTAATTTGAAAATTAATTAGTTAATAATTAATGAATTTAAGCGGGCATATATGTTCAAATGTAAGGCTAAACAAACGAGAAATGTCAATCTGAATGTACATTTCGACCTATTAGGTCTCATCAGCAAGGTTATAGACATGGAGACGTGTGTGACTCGAATTTTTTTGATATGCTTGTTCATAAGTGAATTGAGACCCATCTGATGAGGCGAAAATTTGGGGAGCCGGTAGATTTATACAATTTTTGTCGAAATAAATTTATTATATTATATTGATTCCTTTATTGATATATATATATATATATATATATATATATATATATACTGCCTGTCAAAATAAGAGTGATTATTCCATTTTTAGAAATTCCTAAATGTTATGGCAATTAGTCGGCCCAGTCACCGGGGCGTAGAATGCGCTGACTGTGTCCCCTGCAGAGTGGTAATTCCCCCGCCTACCCGCAAAGAGGTGCGTCCCGCCTAGGTATTTACCCAACCCGTTTGGCACGGCCAGGATGTGACACATAGTCACAAGTACGGGGCATTCAGTGAGGATCAAACTCGCCATTCAGTAGGATCTGCAAGACAAGGTTGTTAACCATTATACCACGATGGTTTTTTATTTAAGTGTTAATGTATAAATAACAGTGGTTGACCTAAAACAGGGCCTCAAACGTTCTGGTCCTCAATTATTATACAAGGGATATGACACAAGGTCGCAAGTATGGGGCATCCAGCGAGGATCAACCTCGCTGTTCAGCAGGAATGGATATGTAAGACTACCTTGTTAACCATTACACTACGATTGGACGCCCCATGAGTTGTAAAAAAGGGGTTATTTCCTATAACCCCAACATAAACAAAGGGGAACCACTCTTGACTGTTAAATTATTTATTTATTTATTGATCTACAAGGAAAAAAGAAGTCGGGGCTAGGGTTAGGGTTAGGGTTTAGGGTTAGAGTTTAGGGTTAGTTTAATAAGAAAATCAATAAATAATTTATCAATCAAGAGTGGTTCCCCTCTGTTTATGTTGGAGTTATAGGAAATAACCAAAAAAAAAGGTATTGCGACTGAAGTTGTATTTATCAAAAACAGAAATGTACAATGAGTGAAACGTTAATTTTCTTCAAAATGTCGCATGTCTTTAAAAAGAATACAGCAGGGGTTCCCAACCTTTTCTGCCAAGCCCCACCTAATCGAATCTAAAATCCTCATGTGCTAATATATAATTCTTATAATTAAAAAAGTGAACTCCCTTTGAGTTGCAGCTCTGTACACTGAGTGCTTTATGCAATACACCGGATCAATGTACCTCTGTAAGCACCCCCCACTGATCACCACAGATGAGTATCACCTCGATGGCGTGGCCTCCGCGACGAAGTGGGTCGGTGTGAAGCCGTGTGCTTCGAAAGTATGAACCCTATGTTGTGGAATTATGCCGTCCATGACATGCAACACTCCCTCTTTGGGCCCTTAGGGGCTTGACCTGGTGAGGTTGTTCTGTATGGAATAGGTATCCCCGTCGACCAATCGCGCTAGTCACGCCAACGTCACGCTATATGATTTGTCCCAAACCCTATTGCTTTCTCTAATTGACGCCAAACCTGTACTGCGCCCAAACCCCTTCCTCCTAATCATATATATCTATTTTACCACCTCTCCGCTAACCGAGCAGGACTGTTGACCACAAAGGCTCAATTTCTTAAGCGGAGTTCAACAGGTTTGAATTCAGAAGTTCTCTTCCTTCTCCTAGACCTGCGTTACCTAGGCCATAGTTTACAAGAGCCCACTCTGCCTGCCTATTTAACCCAATGAGTGGGGGAGAGGTAGATTCATACTTTTCCCAAGGGTTTAGCGCTAGTGGAAATGTCAATTACCACGTCCATGATATTGAACTCGAACGGGCCGACGGATGTCCATTGTATGCTCATGACTTTAACCATTACATACAACGCGCTTCCCTTTGTTCGATCATATATTGTGCTAGAAGGCGGCTCGGGGCACGGACGTTTTCAGTTCCTACTGAGGGATATGACACGTCTAAAACGATATAATAACTTTGCATTTCTGGCAGTCCCCAGAGTCTTTTTTCAATCGGCGATTTACTCCCAGGTCCATAGTACGCCGCTGACCTACGGAATGTTTGTACATGTTAATGTAAGCGACGTAAGTTCGATGGTTAAATTAGAAAACAATCAACAATACCCAGATCGAAGTTTTTGTAAGGAGTACTTGTTTTTAAAAAATTGGATCTTAAAACAGAAAAATTCGAATCACGTCAAGTCCACTCGCTCACACCAAATTTACCCACACACGGCTGAGCCATATCTGACGCCCTAAATCCAACAAACCAAGTCCAACCAACTACACACACCAACTCTGCCCAACCATAACCACACATACCTAAATCTATCGCAGTTGGCAGAATCCCCCTTCTGTCGTCACCTAACCCTACTAATTCATAATTGGTAGGACGACTGGTATTGGGCCGAAAATAAGCGTGGTCATGGGAAACTATGCCATAGCTAGAGTATAACATGCGCTTGTGACTATCATTGGAATAGCAGATGTAGTCCTGGCCAGTCACAGGACCCCACAGAACAGTCAGCTGTGCGGCCAGCTTACTCGCCTCATCTCATACTAAACTATCAGAGAAAAACAGGACACGACGATGCGGCCAGCACTGTTGCCAAAAGGGTATTTGTGGAACCGAAACTCTTGTACGCGAACACTGGTATGCGTGGAGACGCACTCCAGAATTACTTTAGTGGCAAATATGAGAGTTAGGTATTATCAGTCATAGGTCGTGAGGCTTCTATAGAATACTGCACATGACTGTTCGCAGAGCAACATTACCCCAGCCGAAAAACGCCATAAGAATGTTATACCAGAGAATTGTACTAACTGCTCTCTGTGTGGTGTGGCTCCTGTTTTCGTATTGCAACATTGATTTTTACTATAAAAATGCATTGGAAATGATTTTTTACTATGAAATATGCATTGGAAATGATTTTTACTATAAAAATGGCATTGGAAATGTATTTTTCACTATGAAAATGCATTGGGAAATGATTTTTACCTATGACAAGTGACATTGGCACGAAATGATTTTTACTATAAACATGCCATTGGAAATGATGTTTACCCTTGTAACGATATGGCATTGCTCATAATGATTATTTACTATTAAAAATGCCATTCATCGGCAAATGTGATTTAACTATACAAAATGCATTTGAGTACAAAATAGATTCTTTTACCTATGAATTGCATTGGAAGATTTTTACTTTATATAAAAAATCGCATTTTGGAAATTGATTTTTACGTGCTAAAATGCCTATTTGGAGCCGCAGGATTTTCAGCCTAATAGAAAATGATTATTGCACAATATATATCCTTACTTATGAAAATGCTTTTTTAAAATTATTCTTTCACATGGGAAAATGCATTGGAAAATGCACTTTTCTACCTATGAAAATATCCTCA
>CM042178.1:50619709-50622209 GCA_023376005.1 Doryteuthis pealeii | reverse complement strand
ATTAGAGATTAGCATACAATCTCCAATTGGTTAATTTGCTCACGGAATTGGCCTGATTCAAAAATGGTATGATCTGGTGGGCTATGGCCTCTAGGAATAAAGTTGAAAAATGTGACACACTGGCACGCTGACATTTGCATATATTATTAGATTAACAAAAATATCCAATTGGTTCATAGACTTTTTATTTTGTTCATGGAGTTGGCCGGATTTCAAAATGGTATGATATGTTGAGCTACAGCCTCTTGGAGTAAAGCTGACATTTGCATTTATTATTAGAAAGTTTATTTATTTTTAATTTTAAGGTTTCTTGAGATTTTTCACTTAAAAACTTTTTTCTTCAATTTTCACTTAAAAACTTTTTTCTTCAATTTTTGTTCGTCGTATAGGCATTTACCAACCGTTCTGCACGAGTGGGATGTGACACAAGGTCAATTTCTAAAGCGGACTTTAACAGGTTTGAATTAAAAGTTTTCCTTATCTTTGACTAGTTGCTTAATCAAGTTTAAAGATCCCAGTCTGCCCTACTATTTATCCATATCTAAAGAGTGAATAATTGGGTTCGTACCTTTCCGAAGGGCAAGTTATTACTGACATCCTACCATGCCAGATGAACACAAGGATCGTTATAGTGGGGAACCACGCACAAGCCGAAGCTCATGCGTAGCTAGTGCATAAAAATTGCCTGTATCTCTTCGGTATTCCTCTTTTGAGACGTCTCAGGCACTGGGCAATAAACCCAGCCCTGTCCCTTTAAATCGAGAGGTCAGGTGTTGCCTGGGGTGATGGCTCCCTGGGATCACGCCGATATTGATCTTACCGGCCCAATGGCCGAAGCCACTGGACACAGACCCCGAAGGGCGGGTAAGTATGTACGTCTATTACAGAGATGCTGATAGGTACGCGTCCTGCGTCCCCGACGCACAAAAGTCTTAAAGGACGCAGTAAAATCATATCCATGCGTCCCAGTGTTTTTCTTTTTTCTTCCCTTGCCATTTCAAGCTAACTGTAAATACATTTCAATAGTTTCTTAGAAACGAATTACACAGGATAGGTTACAAGGTAGGGTTAGACGGCTTTAGTTGTTTCCCCAGATGATATATGAAAACCCTTCAATCTATTAAGAAACATTTTGTTGGGACCCATCAGATTTCCCGGGGACTCATTCAAAGCAAATATGTGCGTCCCTGGACGCACTAAATCAAAAAGCTCTCAGCTATTATTCCTATTATTTCCCAAGGGTATTAGCGCTATTTAAAGTGCAAATAGTCTCGACCAGAATTTGAACTCGTCTCAACGTGTCCCTTTCTTACGATGGTAACCACGCACCTCGTCGCATACATATATTTACCAACCCATAGGAAGCGCGTGGTGTAATGGTTAAAGTTATGGGAAATGGACTCGTCGCCCCGAGTTCAAACCCTGGACGTCGTAATTGCATTTCACTTAGCGCTAATACCCTTGGGAAAGGTATGAATCCGACTCTCCCTCCGGCTATGGGTAAATAGTAGGGCAGACTGGGTTCTTTAACCATGGCTAGGTAACCAGTCTAGGAGAAGGAAAACTCTGAATTCAAACCTATTAAACTATGCTTAAGAAATTGACCTTGTGTCGTATACTGCTCATGCGGAGGAGTTGATTAATATATATATATATATTTACCAACCCCTTCGCACGAGCAGGATGCGACACAGGGTCAATTTCTTAAGCGGAGTCTAAGAGGTTTGAATTAAGAGTTTTCCTTCTCCTAGACTGGTTACCTAGCCATGGTTAAAGAGCCCAGTCTGTCCTGCTATTTATTCATAGCTTGAGAGAGAATTGGATTCATACCTTTCCCAAGGGTATTAGCACCCTGTGAAATGCAAACAGCTTCGTCCAGGAATTGAATTCATCTTGTCGTGTCCATTTCCATCGACAAAAACGCTGTCGGTTGGGGCTTTAGAACTTACCGACTGCACCTCTGCAGATGGGTAAGGTCCTCTCAATGGAGCCACCTGTTGGCCGTGGGTGGTGATCTGTGATGCTTAAGGATGGAACCCTGGTGGCTGAGCTTTCCATGACATGCAACACCATTTTAATCCTTACTTAGGCTACATGGGCAGTTGGAGAGACCCCCTCAAATCAATCGGCTGATCACGTCAAGCCCTAGTAATTATATAATTGTCCCAACCCTATTGCCCTTATAGCAAACCCCAACCCTTTTTATCATATGTGCTAGAAGGCAGTGGTTGAGGGTTTTAATATCCCGGTCATACTTTTAAGCGGAGTTTAACAGGTTTGAATTCAGGGTTTTCCTTCTCCTAGACTGGTTACCTAGCCTTGGTTAAAAGCCCAGGATACGCTGCTATTTACTCATAGCTGGAGAGAGAATTGGATTCATACCTTTCCCAATGTTATTAGCGCCATGAGAAATGCAAACAGCTTCGTCCAGGAATTGAACTCGGATCGACGAGTCCATTTCCTACGACTCTAACCATTACATCACGCGCCTCCATTGATA
>CM042178.1:50602209-50614709 GCA_023376005.1 Doryteuthis pealeii | reverse complement strand
AAGTTAAGAAAAAAGATGGAAATAATGTAAAAGAAAAATAATGATGAAAGAAACAAAGAGAAAGAAGAAGAAGAAGAAGAAGAAGAAGAAGAAGAAGAAGAAGAAGAAGAAGAAGAAGAAAGAAAGAAAGAAAGAAATAAAGAAATAAAGGATGAAGATAATGGTGAAGTTAAGAAGAAAAAGAAGGAAAAAGATGACGTAGTAGCTAATATGGCCGTCTGCAAAAGGCGACCAATCTCAACCACCAAAAAGAAAGAAAGAACAAAATAAGGAAGTCAAGAAGTAGAAGAAGAAGAAAAAGAAGAAGAAGAAGGAAGAAATAAATAAATAAAGAAAGAAAGGATGAAGATAATGGTGAAGTTAAGAAAAAGAAGGAAAAAGAGGACGTAGTAGCTAATATGGCCGTCTGCAAAAGGCGAAGAAAGAACAAACAAGGAAGAAGAGTAGAAGAAGAAGAAAAAGAAGAAGAAGGAAGAAAGAAAGAAAGAAATAAAGAAATAAAGGATGAAATAATGGTGAAGTTAAGAAAAAAAAAGAAGGAAAAAGATGACGTAGTAGCTAATATGGCCGTCTGCAAAAGGCGACCAATCTCAACCACCAAAAAGAAAGAAAGAACAAAACAAGGAAGTCAAGAAGTAGAAGAAGAAGAAAAAGAAGAAGAAGGAAGAAGAAAGAAAGAAATAAAGAAAGGATGAAGATAATGGTGAAGTTAAGAAAAAAAAAGAAGGAAAAAGAGGACGTAGTAGCTAATATGGCCGTCTGCAAAAGACAACCAATCTCAATTACGAACCATAAGGTTCAAACCTACTCGACTATTAAAGATCTTAAATATGGCAACCACCATAAAAAGTTGTTTCGTACGATTTAGCATAAAATACAGCCGACATTCCATGGGGAATAGTTTTCTAATCTTGCCGTTAATTTACAATCAAGAAAATAAAAAAAACATAAAATAAAAAATTGAAATTAAAAATGAAGGGGAAAAAAAAGAAAGTACTTTAGCATGAGGGATTATTTTACTATTTAAGGGAGAGAAAGAAAAAAAATGCGAGATTTGCCAATATTCAAAAGAAAATAATTTGCCACATTTGGAGAAATAGGCATCTTGTGGGATTGGCTTTTGGTAGATCTAAAAGATATACCGATCGTGTAATTTAACTCGTTGCCTACTTTAAACCGCTCGCAACGGCTCCACCACTAAAGTACAAAAACTGACGGTCAGTTCATTATAAGTGAGCAGAAGGACTTAAATCTATTTAACAATACTGGTGTTTCCGAAAAAAAAAATCTTGAAAACGCTCTGGTTAAAAATGAGACCGTTCACGAGTCCCAAAAAAAAAAAAAAAAAAAAAAGAAGAAAAAAAACCCTGAAGAAGGCCGGAGGGCACATCAGCCGAAACGTTGTGTATATAACAATAAAGATTCGGACAATAGTCCGAATAATCCAAATAATACAAACCAATTGTATAATTAAAAAAAAAAAAAATGAATGCTCAGTCACCAGGATTCCGTCATTAAGTATCAGGGGTTGCCACCCACAGCCAACAGATAGTTCCATTGTAGGGATTTTACCCCTCTGCAGAGGTTCAGTCGATGTATTATACAGCCCTAGCTGATAGGGTGGTGTTAACGGTGTGGCGTTACTTTCGTATTTTGCCTGGAGAGTTGTCTGCCCGTTTAGTTTGCTGGTTCCCGCTAGGGGCCGGTTATATTTAAGCGGCTGGTTTGAACGTCTTTTTATCTTTTTCCGGTTGTTCGACCCACGAGACACGACTATGGGTTAGACTCTGGTCTACCCCCCTTCTCGTTGGGGTACGGCCCCCCTTACATTACTGAAAGTGATTTATACAGCATGGACTATTCTTGTCTCATGTCTGTACTTTTATGTTTTTCCCCTTTTACTTTTGTATGTATGTTTATGTACACATGTATTATGTATTTATTTAAAAAAAAGAGTTAAAAATCAACCTACTCTACTGCATACTCTCCAGGGCTCCCGGCTTCCGTTTAAACCGGTCTCAAAAACAGCAATATGTTATGGGATATTTTCAAATCGACCGAGAGAAAAAACAATTCTTAAAAAAATCGGAGCTTCTCCCGCCCTTAATGGGTGGAGCGGTTTCACTTCGCGATAAAATTTAAGTCCTGACTTGTGACTTTTTTTTACTCTCTTATAACTGACTAACGTTATTTTTTTTTTCAAAAATCCCCAAATCTCGAGTTTGACCGCCTCTCGCACCCACAACGCGAGTTTTCGGGATTAAGCTCTTGTCGTCGGTCACTCAACCAGACACCAGGATCACTGACAGTGGGAGGTGGCCACCACATTACAAACTTCACTGAAAAAATGTTTAGTAAGTAATTTATCACGCTTGGTGATGATTAAAAGTATTAGCTCATATATATATATATATATATATATATATATATATATGGTTCTTATAAATGTTTAATCCCACCACTGAATAGTTCCAAGAATTTTAAGATTAAATCAAACACATACTTGAGATGAAAAGGCAGAATAGCGTAGACATTGCAAAGTCCTAAAAAGCGCAACTATACACAGACATACACACACAGACCCCCAACACACATACATGCATGCACACACAGTCACATAGATGCGCGTGGTGTAATGGTTAGAGTCTACATATTAATAACACTAGCAAATATATGCACCCTCCGGGTGCAAGTATTTTAGTTAAATTTTATAATAAAATATCATATTAAATTAGAAAGGCTAATGAAACTGAATAAGAATGTAGATAAAAAGATTTTGAACAGAGGGGGTATGATTGAAAAATAGAACAACTTTGAAACTAACTCTTCCATCATTTTCCGTTACTCCGTCTTTCATTGGTAAATTTTCCTATTTAAACTGTTTAGTTAAAATAGGAAGTAAAGAAATATATTACAGTTATTTCTTCTTGTTAAGGGATTTCTTTTAAGATTTATTGAAGAGTTTTGCTCATATTCATTAAGATAAAACCAAACAATTAGAAATCAATAATACTAAGCATATATTTATTAAAATCAATTTTTAAAGATCAATATGCAAATTAGCCTTCCCATTCATACTGTAAACCTCTATGTTGTTGTATATATAAATACAATTGCATGTTATTAGTATGTAGATATGGTCAACAGTGTAAGTAATATAAAACAATTTTATTAATAATTGAGGTTTAAAAAAAATAAAATCATGGAGAATATGATGTAAATAACTAAAGGAATTGTGACTTGTATAGTAATATAGTTTTCGGTTACAGACAGACAAACCCACAATCTCCATTATAATAAGATGTACTTGTATTTATATATACAACAAAATAGCGATTCACAATATGAATGGGAAGGCTAATTTGCATATTGATCCCGAAAACTTGATTTTAATAAATATATGCTTAGTATTATTGATTTCTAATTGTTTGGTTTTATCTTAATGAATATGAGCAAAAATCTCGGAGATAAATCTTAAAAGAAATTCATTAACAAGAAGAAATAACTGTAATTTTATTATTTACTTCCTATTTTAACTAAATAGGTAAATTAGGAAAATTTAGCAATGAAAGACGGGAGTGATGGAAGAGCCAGTTTCTGTTCTGTTTTTCTATTATAGCACTTCTGTTTCAAATCTTTTTATCTGCATTCGTATTTAGTTTCACTAGCTTTTCTTAGCTTAATATAATATTTTATTACATTAAAGCCTAAATACTTGCATATATTTGCTAGTACAAATAATTTTCACACAGTTGTATGGTTTTAAATATTCCTATCTAATACTAATAAATATATGGTTTTAATGTGTTTGGTTTTGGTTTACGACATATCAACCTCAGTGGGTCATTTAATGCCGATAAAGTTTTGAAATAAATCAATTCTTAATGGATAATACAATTCTTTTATAAATACATTTTTCTATTTAACCCATAGATGGGACCCTAACAGGTACTATCACTCCGGGTCAGAGTGGACCAGGAAGCAATGGTAATGAAGGGGTGCTCCACATTCCCAAACCTCCAAAACTGGAACCTCACCATTAATAGAGTTTAATGTAATTCCCAGTTCATGTAGACCCCAGTCACCGCCTTTAGCACCCATATGATAAAAAGGGCTGGGGCTTGCCATAATGGCAATAGGATTGGGGCAATCATATAGGTGCTAGGGCTTGACATGACCAGCCGATTGATCGGAGGGGGCCTCTCCGACCGCCCGTCTAGCCCAAGATAGGGCCAAAGCGGAATGTTACAAGTCATGAACTGCTCATCCACCTGGGTTCTATCCTTAAGCATCACGGGTCGCCACCCACGGCCAACAGGTGGCCCCATTGGGGGAGTCTTACCCCTTGCAGAGGTGCAATCGGTGCATTCTAATGCCCCAGGACAGGGCGGTATATGGTTTTAAGTAATTATTTCTATTTAATAATACTTATTTGTTTGCGCATGGTTTCAAGTAACTAATAATAATATTCCTTAGTAGACAATAATCATTTCAAGTAACTATTCTTAATACAAATAATTTACCGTTATGTGATGGTGTCGCCTAGCCCAGCATCTCAAATGTTTCGGGTATTTCCGTGTATTGTAACGCTTTTTATACATAATCTAATAATATCATTTTTGCGTGCTATTCTGTCGTAGTACCGATTTTACAAGTATATTATTTGCTCCAACTCTTTAGTATGTGCTACTGAAATTATGAGTGTCACGGGTCGTAGGCAGGATGTGGGTCGATATTATTATTCGCGTCGCGGTGACAGTCCGTCGTGTCAGCGATAATTATGTTCAATTGGGCCAATCTCTTCGACCTTTTTAACCTTTTTCTACGAAAGCCATTTGTTTTTCAAGGAACGGCTGCTGCTTCGCTGTGTGCGCATGCGCAGAGTCTTTACGCATACGTGAGTTCATTACATGGTACAGAACTTCTTTTTTTTAAATGTTTTTTTAATTCTTTTTATTCCATTTTTTTTTAAAGGAAGAGCAGATGATGATCTCACAGAACGGAAGAGAAATAAATAAATAAATAGATAAAAATAAAATAAAATAATGTGAATAAAAAAATACATCAGGCCTTATTTCAAAACAACCCATGTTATTAGTTGCATTTATCTCGCATCCCACGTATGTGGGTCAGGCACAAGGTCATATTAATGTGGGACCACCGACGAACGTAGCTCATGAGATGGCAGGTACAAAAAATCGTGGGCCCCCTCGGCATCTCCCTCAAGGGGGTGTCTCAGGCACTGAGCAATAAAACATCCATGCCCTTTAAATCAATTGGGACAGGTGTTGCTTGGGAAATAGCCCCGGGGGTCACGCCGTTAATTTAACACCGGTCCATTGGCCGAAGCCACGGGACCCACAGGCCCCGAAAGGTTCGTGGTATTAGTGTATTTGCCTCATCCTATTTATGAGGGCATGACACAAGGACATTTTTATGTGGGCCCACCCACAAGCCGAGACTCATAAGTGGTAGGTGCAAAAAATACGTTGATCCCGTCGGCATTTCCCTTAGGCACTGGACAATAAACCCAGACCTGCCCCTTTAAATCAAGGGGGCAGGTATTGCCTGGGGGATAGCCCCTGGGATCAACGCTGATAATTTACATTAACACACTGGCCCCGAAAGGCCCGTGCTATTAGTGGGTTTAAAATCCTGCAATGTGTCTTATATATCATTTAAAAATAAATGTTTATGGTGTGGTTAATTTGTATACTGGTTTTAATAAAACCAGGTTTGATAAATAATTACTTAGTGTATTGATTTCTAATATTATTGTTTTATTCTCCAACGTATTAAAATCACTCCTGTGAATGATTTTATCTAGAAACCAATTAAAATATAATAAAAAAAGCGTAATCTTTTTATATGCGTTCTTATTTAATTTCGTTAGTCTTTCTAATTGACTATATTTCACTAAAGTAAAACTATATAACGGATCTCTGATTGGTCAGAACAAGGCGAGAAGTAGAGTTAGAAAGAAAGAGAGAGTGATGAGTTGGGAGTCTGGGCTGAGTGTATCGGAAGAGAAGAGTATGAGTGTCCGTTCTCCAAAGCATTTTTACTTGGGATAAAATAAATGAGCTCAGAAAAAGCAAGAACATCTTGTGTTTGTTATTAAAAAATATCAACAGCACGAGACAAGATATCCAAAAGATTTCCAAGTATTTTCTGACTCAAAGAACAGCGAGAATTCCATCCAGCCCAACAACAGACCCACCAATGGATACAGACAGATCCAATCGGATCCAGCCAAAAGAATAGTAGAACAGTAATAAGATAAGTATAGAATTATTACCATTACAAAAACTCCTTTAAATCGACTTCATATGCTACAGAAACAGAGATCTGTTACCTCTACAGTCAAGCCCTATCAGCTGGGGCTTTAGAATACATTGACTGCATCTCTGTAGAGGGGTAAGACCCCAATAGGCCTATCTGTTAGCCGTGAGTGGCGACCAGTGATGCTTAAGGACGGAACTCTGGTGGCTGAGCAGTCCATGACATGCAACACTCCACTTTCCTCCTTACATAGGCTCCCTCTGTTCAATCGGCTGGAAAATCCCTTGAATGTTTGCATCATAATTATTGGAAATAATACCAGAAAAAAGGGTTAAATCCTACTTAACGGACATAAATTCCACCATCGTGTGTCACCCCACCAAAAGAAAAAAATACTAAAAATCAAGGAATTAACCGATTTTAATGAAATTTTCAGTGTTGACATATTAATGAATAAAAAATATAATGCACTAGTTATTTTATTTGAACACTCGTACATTTTTTTAGGTCAGTTAACTTTGAACCACGTATCTTTGAGGCATAACACAGATTCACAAACATACGTAGTAAAAATGTAAAAGTTTTTAAATAAAATAACTGGTGCATTCTATCTTTTATTCATTAATTTATCAATACTGAAAATTTCATTAAATTCGGTCAATTCCTTGATTTTTAGTATTTTTTTTTCTTTCGGCGGGGTGACGTACGATGGTGGAATTTATGTCCGTTAAGTAGGATTTAACCACCCATAATAATTATCATCGATGGTATAATGCAAATAAGAATATCATATGATATACCACTAAGTGTATCTCATACTTGCATCATTGAGGAAATGGCATAAACAATATCTCTCTCTCTCTATATATATATATGCATATTGAATTAAACAAAAGACAATTCTGTTTAACAATTTTATTTGTGATCTTTTCAAGTTTTCTGGCCAATTTTAATGTTGGGTGGATTCGTGATTAATCACCAAAGTTCATGTCCTGAGTACTTTGGCACTTCGAAGTGCATCATCAGGGGTGATGTATTCCATTTTTCAAATTAATATAATGTGGAGGCTGGAGGAGAAGAATTGATGGGAAAGGTGTTATACATTTTAATGAAACTGTAAATTAATTTTGTTTAAAAGGATGGTTTTATTGTTTATGTATAAGCTTCTAGTATTTTGAGTTTTTTGTTTTTTTTTTTCTTTGTGCAAATCCTTAAACCAAATTAATTTCCAATGAAGTACATACATTTTTAATGACTATAGCCCTTTCCCATCAATTCTTCTCCTTCCAGCCTCACATTGATATATTTGAAAAACTGGAATACATCACCCCTGATGATGCATTTCGAAGTGTCGAAAGTACTTGGACATGAATCCACGATTCCAACCAAAATATTAAAAAGTCGGCCAGAAAACTTTGAAAAGATCACAAATAAATTGTTAAACAGGAGATGTGTCTTTTGTTTAAATTAACATGCATGAATTAAAAGTGCTAAATACACATATTTAATATATATATATATATTATATTATATATATATATATATATAAAGCTTCATAAATAAATCCTAATTTCAACAAAAAAAATCATACATACATACATACATACATACATATATATATTATATATATATATATATATATATTATATATATATATATATATAAATACTCTTGTTTCCTAATCTTCCGACCGTTATCATCTTGCAGCATCATCTGGTTAAAAATGAAACCATTGTTTGAGGAAATAGCATTAAAGATCGTCAGCAGAAAGTCACAGCGAAACCATCCCGAAATATCTTTCACATATACTCATGACGTATTCTATTTTTGGGGACAGAGGTATAATCTCAAACGACAGATTTAGTCATGTGACCGTGAAAGGCCAATTTCCATAGCAACACAAGAAATAGAAAACGAAGGAGGGGCGAGAAATGGGCTGTCATGGTAGTGATGGTGGTGGTGATGGGTGTGTGTGTGGGTGGGGGGGAAATAGGCGTTGGCTCTATTTTTAGCTGACCCGAAAGTGTTATGTCCCCAGGCTTATGTATATAAATTTGTACGTGATATCTAAGAATATAACGTCGGGCCATTTTTACAATTAGTTCCGCGCACATGCATATATATATATATATATATATTATATATATATATATATATATATATATATATATATATATATAATATATATATATTATATATATATATATATATATATATATATATATATATATATACAAAACCATGTATGCGGAACTAATTGTTGAAATGGCTCAACGCAATATGGTTCAATATATATATATATATATATATATATATATATATATATATATATATTGAACCATATTGCGTTGAGCCATTTCAACAATATATATATATATATATATATATATATATATATATATATATATATATATAGTTCCACAGGCACGTGTTTCGACTTATCAAGTCTCTTCAGTGTGGCTAGACATTCCGAGAGCTACCTACACCGGGATAGAACTCCGATCGAATCAGTATGAGTCGAACAGCTTAACCGCTCGGCCATCGTCACCCACAGAATGTGAAGGGTTTTTTAAGTGTTTTAACACACATCTGTATGTATATAAAGGCCGCCATAGAGTGTTCCACCCCTTTTATAAGAGAGCGTTATATATATATATATATATATATATATATATATATATATATATAATATATATATATATATATAAGCGTTTGTGTGTACAAATAAAAACTAAATTCTGCTAAATCCCATATTTTAACTTCCAATCTTTCAAAAAAATACATCTAAGGTTTCTATAGTAAAAGCATTTGTAATTCATTTCTATAATAAAATTAATTTCCAATGCTTTTCTTTAGTAAAAATTATTTATAATGCATTTCTATAGTAAAGATCATCCTAAATGCATTCCTATAGTAAAAATCATTTTCTAATGCATTCCTATAGTAAAAATCATTGTTCAATGCATTCTTGTAGTAAAAATCATTTTCCAATGCATTCCTATAGTAAAAATAATTGTCCAATGCATTTCTATAGCAAAAATCATTTTCCAATGCATTCCTATTGCAAAAATCATTTTTCAATGCAGTCCTATAGAAAAATCATTGTCCAATGCATTCCTATAGTCCAATGCATTCCTATAGTAAAAATCATTTTCCAATGCATTCCTATAGTAAAAATCATTGTCCAATATTCCTATAGTAAATCATTGTCTAATGCATTCCTATAGTAAAATATTTCCAATGCATTCCTATAGTAAAAATCATTTTCCAATGCATTCCTATAGTAAAAATCATTTCCAATGCATTCCTATAGTAAAAATCATTGTCTAATGCATTCCTATAGTAAAACTATTTTCCAATGCATTCCTATAGTAAAAATCATTTTCCAATGCATTCTAAAAATCAAATGCATTCCTATAGTAAAAATCATTTTCCAATGCATTTTATCATTGTCTAATGCATTCCTATAGTAAAAAACTATTTTCAATGCATTCCTATAGTAAAAATCATTTTCCAATGCATTCCTATAGTAAAAATCATTTCCAATGCATTCCTATAGTAAAAATCATTGTCCAATGCATTCCTATAGTAAAAATCATTTTCCAATGCCTTCCTATAGTAAAAATCATTGACCAATGCATTCCTATAGTAAAAACTATTTTCCAATGCATTCCTATAGTAAAAATCATTGTCTAATGCATTTCTATAGTAAAAATCATTTTCCAATGGATTCCTATAGTAAAACTGATTGTCAAATGCATTTTTATAGTAAAAGTAATTTCCAATGCATTCCTATAGTGAAATAAAATAAGAGAGAGAGAGAGAGAGAGAGAGAGAGAGAGAGAGAGAGAGAGAGAGAGAGAGAGAGAGAGAGAGAGAGAGAGAGATCAAATAGATATATCATAGGAACAGACTGAGATAGATTGGAGCATAATGAGATAAATAGATAGATAGATAGATAGACTGATAGGTATCGTGTTATTATACCATTTATTCTAACGCTAACAACAACAACAACAACAAATAATCCTGGTGGATAAGCAGTCTATGACATGCAACACTCCACTTAAACCTTTCTTAGGCTAGACGGCTGGTCACATCAAGCCTAGTACCTATATGATTACTCCAACCCTATTGCCCTTATGGCAAGCCCCAATCCCTTTTTATCATATGGGTGCTAGAAGACAGAGGGTCTTCTAGCACCCAATAAATGGTATAATAACACGATACCTATCAGTCTATCTATCTATCTATTTATTTATCTCATTATGCTCCAATCTATCTCAATCTATTCCTATGATATATCTATTTGATCTCTCTCTCTCTCTCTCTCTCTCTCTCTCTCTCTCTCTCTCTCTCTCTCTCTCTCTCTTATAATGTCCTGGGAATGACGTTAAATTCTATCTGATGGTGAGGTTCCCGTTCTGGAGGTCTGGGAAATGTGGAATACTCCTTCATCACGATTGCTCCCTGGTCCACTCTGACCCGGAGTGGTAGTACATGTTAGGATCCCAGCTATGGGTTAAATAGTAAAATATGTTTGTAAAGAAAATTGAGTATCCATTAAGAATGAATTTATTTCAAAATTTTGTCGGCATTAAATGACCCACCGTAGTTGATATGCCGTAAAACAAAACAAACCAAACCAAACATTTCCGCTTAGAAATTGCGATTTCTTTTTAGAGATTTTATTTCGATACATACACGTGTAGTAATTTAGATCCGAGTCAAGAATGTGACAGTGGAATGAGGGAGACGCGTTAAGTTGTGAAAGTGGAGAAATCCAAAACACAGAGAGAGAGAGAGAGAGAGAGAGAGAGAGAGAGAGAGAGAGAGAGAGAGAGAGAGAGAGAGAGAGAGAGAGAAAATAAATAAAATAAATAAATAAACAATAAAGAAAATAAAAAAACAAAAACAAAACAAACCCCCCCCCCCACAAAACCCCGAAAAAACAAACAAACAAAACACCCCCCCAAAAAAAACAAAAAAAAAAAAAAAACAAAAAAAACAAAACGAGCCGTTAAAAAATGAGACCATTAAATGATCCTCCATTTTGTTTTCAATTTTTTTTATTTTTATCTTCCTCCATTTAAGAATGCTCCGAGTAGATATTAAGTTCCATGACATTTTTAAATTGTGAGTTGATAGAAAGAGAGCGTCGAAAAACAAAGCAAAAATAAAAAATAAAAAATTCTAGATGGAACAAAAAAAAAATCTTAAAATTATGATTATATAAAATTAGGCAAATATGTAATTTTAAGCCAGACGACATTTTCTGGCTTTGACTTGAGTTTAAAAACAGGGTCAGCGCGTTCTTGTAGTGTACGAAGTTATTCAAGAAACATAAGAATTCTTACACTCGTTCATTATTTCGCTCCTTCTTTCTTTCTTTCTTTCTTTCTTTCTTTCTTTCTTTTTGTTTCTTCTTTCTTTTTTTTCTTTCTATTATTCGTCCGTCCCTTTAATTATTTCTTATTTTCGTTCGTCTTTTTCATTCGTTCTTTTTTTCATTCGTTTCTTTCATTCTTTTTCTTTCAGTGATTCTTTCTTTCTTCTTTCTTTCTTTCTTTCTTTCTTTCTTTCTTTTTGTTTCTTCTTTCTTTTTGTCTTTCTATCATTCGTCCGTCCTTTCATTATTTCTTATTTTCGTTCGTCTTTTTCATTCGTTCTTTTTTTCGTTTCTCATTCTTTTTTCTTTCAGTCATTCTTTCTTTCTTTCTTTCTTTTTGTTTTCTTTCTTTTTCTTTCTATTATTCGTCCGCCCCTTTCATTATTTCTTTATTTCATTCGTCTTTTCATTCGTTCTTTTTTTCATTCGTTTCTCTCATTCTTTTTTCTTTCAGTCATTCTTTCTTTCTTTCTTCTTTTTGTTTTCTTCTTCTTTTTTTCTTTCTATTATTCGTGCGTCCCTTTCATTATTCTTATTTTCGTTCGTCTTTTTCATTCGTTCTTTTCATTTCGTTTATTTCATTTTTTATTTCATCATTCTTTCTTTCTTCTTTCTTTCTTTCTTTCTTCTTCTCTTTTGTTTTTGTCTTTTTTTCTTTCTATTATTCGTCCGTCCCTTTCATTATTTTCTTATTTTCGTTCGTCTTTTCATTCGTTCTTTTCATTCGTTTATTTCATTCTTTTTCTTTCAGTCATTCTTTCTTTTTCTTTTTCTTTCTTTTTCTTTTTTTTCTTTTTTTTTTTCTCTTTCTTTTCTTTCTATTATTCGT
>CM042178.1:50597209-50599709 GCA_023376005.1 Doryteuthis pealeii | reverse complement strand
ACTGATTATTTTTAAGAGAACATAGGGAAACAAAGTGGGAATATAACTAATAAATAATTAAATGAAGCCTGGTATTTTAGTAATTATTTAACACTATTTAACTAGAAACGGAGATATAATAAATAATACATGTCGGTTATTAAGGGAACAAAGTGGGAATGATAACTAAATAATTAAATGAAGCCTGGTATTTTGTAATTGTTTTAACACTATTTTAGCTAAAAACGGAGATATATTGAAAAAACCATGTCGATTATTAAGAGAGGGCAAATGCGAAATTGCACAGGCTTCAAAAATCTGTCGTAGTCTTTTGTTTATGAATATGGGCTTATTCATTGAAATTGAAGTTATGATTAGTTTCAGACATATGTTGGAGGAGGGTGTTTCTGAAAATTGCCCAATTTAATATCGCGTTTGTGCTCATAAAACGCTTCTTGAGAGTTCTTGCTGTTTCCCCAATGTTTTTTGTCGCAATCTTTACATGGAATTGCGTAAACACCAGCCTCGGATTTTATAGGATGGTGAGACCCCACATTGAGTAAGCTTCTAATTGATTTGGATGAAATAGTAACGATTTGATACCAAGGTGGTGTAAATTGTTTTCTATAGAGTTAGTGGAAGGGTTATTAGGTTAAAAACTATGTATCTATGGGGAAGTTTGTTATATTTAGAAGATGTATTAGTGGGTTTGTGACTGTTTTCCTTTATGGATTTTGAGAGCTTTGGATTTAGCAGATTGTATGAAAGATTTAGGGTAAAGAAGATTTATAAAGGAATTTTCTATATATTTATAGGAAGAAGGAGGGCTCTAAGATAGAAGCCAATAATAATTCCTTTTTTAATGAGTAGTGTATGTGGTTTACAGGTGGATTTATGGTGGACTTTGAATTCTAATTTGTCTTTATTTTTTATGAGTAAAATATCCAAAAAAGGTAAAGAATTATTGGATTCTAATTCATGCGTAAATTTTATGGTGTTCAATTATTTAGGCTATCAGTAATCTTGTTTATGTCAAGTTCTTGTGGGTAGATGAGTAAAATGTCATCGATGTAACGAAAATAACTAAAATTCTTTGGAATTATATAACGAAAAGGGCCAGATTCTAGAAACTCAAGATAAAGACATGCGAGAACCCCACTGAGAGGGGATCCCATGGGCAAACCAAATTCTGTTTATAATAGATGTTGTTGTATTGGAAATAGCAATGTGATGTGCATTAAAGTACAAATTTTAATTATTTTAGAGATGGATAGAGGTAAGTTAATGTTAATTTTGATAGGTGATTTTGTAATCGTTTTGCATTTGTCTACCGGAATATTAGTAAACAGAGATTTTATATCAAGACTAGCTAAGGATTTGTTTTTATATGATGTTGGTTAATTTGTTGAGAAGTGAGCCAGAATTAATTATGTGTGCTTCGCTAATAGTACCTAATAAAGGGGATAGGGTTTTGGCTAAGTATTTGGCAATATTATGGGGGGCAGAACCAATACCAGAGATAATTGGTCTAAGAGGAATATTTGGTTTATGGGGTTTGGGGAAGGCCATAAATCTTTTGGATAGTGGAGTGGTAATTTATGAGCGAGGACCAGAATTTGTCCTCCTTGGAAATTAATTTTTTATACGATGTATTGAAATTATGTATGTTTTTTGTGATAGTTTGTGGAGAGATTTGTTCATATGTGTTATTGTCATCAAGTAAGTCCATTAACTTACGGTTATAGTCACTGGAATCCATGATAACAACACCACCACCTTTTCAGAAGGTGAAATGACAATGTTGTTTGTTGGAGGATAGAGTTTTTAATGCGGTCATGTATCTCCTTGGTAAGGTGTGTTCCTCAGTTTGATAGCTGTGTGGAGGCAGCTATAATACCCTGTACAAAGCCTTTGTTAAAATCAGAGTCATGATGTTTATAGTTTATATCAATCAATTTTCCCATGTTATGGGTTTTGATGCCGGTGGCGAATTTTAAACCGAAACTGAGGGCTTCTGTTTCCAATGTATTGAGTGTGGTGTTAGAAATATTTACAACCAGATCATTTCTGCCTAACTTTTTCCAGCTGCTGTTATTACATAAAGTTTTTAATTTAAGCTTGAGCTTAGAAATGTGAATGTTGTTAATATTGTTAATTTCTGATTTGATTTTCTCAGCGTTCGTGGGACATGCAATTTTCAGTCGTATGTTACGTCCAAGTATTCTGGCTTTTTCGAAGATTTCATCCTCGGAATGTTTTAAATATTGTGTTGAAGTTTCGAGATATATTTTTATGTAGTCCGGGAATATGTGATGAAGGTTTTTAAAATATTAGATGTACTGGGTGGTATAACTTTCTCAAGAATACAGTTGTTCAAAAATGTTCTCCTGTTTTGAAGTGAATGGGCAGAGATCAGTAGGCTTTTGTATTTACGGATCAATCTGAAGTCATCCATTGTTTGCGATGTGTGATTCAGGAATTGTTTTCAAAAGTACAAAATGGCGATCCTTCTCTCTTTTTT
>CM042178.1:50533507-50597109 GCA_023376005.1 Doryteuthis pealeii | reverse complement strand
TAAACGTCGCAATTTCAATTATATCCTCGTGTTTTCGTCTGACATTTACTCGACACGCCATTACCATATACCTCCTCACATTTCTCCTTATATATATAATAGTCGTTTAATTATATATAAGAGAGGAGAGATAGTGATAAATGAAATGATAGAATATGATAAGGATATTGACGCTACTGTCTTTATCTCTTATAGAGTATGAGCAATCATTAAAACTTATATGTATAAATATTAGGCCTGTTTATATGGTGCCTATTTTTCCACAGATATAATTGAAGCACCTGATACTTATCGATTACCAGCATACAATATATATATATATATATATAGTATATATATTATTATATTAAGGAGAAATTTGAAAAAGCAAGGCGCTGTTTTCATAAGTAATGGATGATTATATTTATTTTTTAGGTCTTCGATTAATATAAATTCACTTGCTAATTTTTGGAAACACTTGTTCTATTTATTCATATTCTTAATATTGTTCGTGATTTTATTTCCATATTTTACTCTCCCATATATATATATATCGCAAGAGAACCAATTATGGTTTGGTGAATATTTCTATTGTTTAGATTGTAAAACCTATATATTTTTTTTTCCTTTATATATTCTCATTAAAGTATTAATATACATATTTAATTATATAGTATATATAGTGATATTACTACATACTTGGCTGTATTATATAATATAGCATATAGTAAATTTATTTTATTTGGACTGCTATAATTTTCTTAAGTATAATCCTCGCTATTACATTATTTATTTGTATTATATTGTAGAGAGGTCTTATTATAATATATTTGGGTCGTTAAAAGGGATCGTGGAGTTGCTTTGGTCGGAGGTCTAAGTTGTGTTTGTTTGTGTTACTCCTAGCCACACTGATGAGTCAACGTGAAGACGGCCCGTTGCTATGTGGAATGACTCTTTTAATATATATATTATTGTAGTAATAGGCAAATCCTTGAGGAGGAGAACAATTGAATAAAGTCCAGTGATAATGGTGTTTTAAGTGGTGAGTTTATTGGCCGACGCTGCAGTGTTTCGATCTATTAATTAGATCATCTTCAGGGCATTTTGTTGGTATATGGAAGTTAAGAGAATTTTTTTACCAACAAATGCCCTGAAGATGATCTAATTAATACTCGAAACACTGCAGCGTCGGCCAATAAACTCACCACTTAACCCATTTACCTGTATTTTTTCATTTTTCTCAATATACTACATACCGTGGTCGGATTCACTTCCTTTCTTCACACACACACACACCACACACACACATATATTATATTATATATATATATATATATGGTATATATATATATATAGGGCTCTCTACAATATATCCTCTCTACAAGATGTATAACACCATTCCACTTTCAACAAGGGTGGTGCCACTACGGTGGTCCATGTTTGATCATGTGCTACGCTGGAATACACGAAGAAGCAACTGCACAAAAATCCCTGGAATTTGCTGTTAATAGGCTCAAACAACTACCGGGGGAATGAAGGGTCGCCACTGCACAAATTTGCTGGCTAATCTGTGGGTGGGCCTTCAAAATGCAGGACTGGGGTTGTAAGATTTTGTAAGAGTGACTGAGGGAGCTAAAATACTCGCAAAAGAAAGACAAGGTGGCTTTAAATGAGGAATGACTGAATGCTGCTGTAGGATGTTTCAAAAAATACTACGAGGCAGAATACAGTAATTCATCAAGGCTTGAAATAAAATACGACGGTATGAAAGAAGGAAGACGATACAGAAATTTAAATTAACATGGAATTTTATTTTTTTTTTTTTTTTTTTTTTTTGGTTTGGTTTGGTTTTTTACGGCATATCAACCTCGGTGGGTCATTTAATGCCGATAAATTTTGAAATAAATCCATTCTTAATGGATAATACAATTTTTTTATAAATACATTTTTCTATTTAACCCATAGATGGGACCCTAACAGGTACTACTCCGGGTCAGAGTGGGCCAGGGAGCAATGGTGATGAAGGGGTGCTCCACATTCCCAAAACCTCCAAAACTGGAACCTCACCATCAGATAGAGTTTAACGTCATTCCCAGGACATGTAGACCCGCAGCCACTGCCTTCTAGCACCCATATGATAAAAAGGGGTTGGGGCTTACCATAAGGGCACTAGGGTTGGGAAAATCATATAGGTGCTAGGGCTTGACGTGACCAGCCGATTGATCGGAGGAGGCCTCTCCGACCGCCCGTCTAGCCCAAGATAGGGCCAAAGTGGAGTATTGCATGTCATGAACTACTCATCCACCAGGGCTCTATCCTTAAGGATCACGGGTCGCCACCCACGGCCAACAGGTGCAGTCGGTGGATTCTAACGCCCCAGTCGACAGGGCGGAATTTTATTTTTTTTACAACGAAATTAGATTTCTCAAAGAGGAGGGTGTTGCTTTTTCTTTTCTTTTTTAAATTTAAAATAAATGTTTTCTTTATTTATTCTTTATTCTTTTTTTAAATTTTGTCTTACTCAGTGAATCATATTCTGTTAAAAAAAAACACTGATATGCCCTAGTTGTTAATCTCAGACGGGTGACTAGCGATGCCACACCTTCCACCGAACGTAACTAATATTCCTATATTTTTCTCTAAGTGTTTTGTTAGTGGTGCACCCATACAGTAGCACTCACACGGCTACGGTTTGGAAGAATTCTTATATTATCAGTAAATCAGATTTCCATATGATCGACAATACTGACTCGCTTTAAAACATTTTTCCAAAGAAATATATCCAGGTATATATGATCGTCATTTTATACTGAATTCAAAAATACCATTCATTGGGTTTAGTCAGGTCTGGTTTTTTAGATGTGCTTGAATACTTCACAACACTGGTTGCCACAATTGGTTTTGTATGCATGAAGTCTTTCATTATCCACTTTAGGAGACATATCTTGGTTTAGGTGTGGGAGAGCTTCTCGTGTAGCATGTCTTAGGCAGGAGCATATCTCTTTCCAGGTCTACAACTGGTTTGAATTCAGTTTTCCTTCTCGTAGATAGATTGCTATACCAAGGTTAAAGAGTCTAGTCTGCCCTACTATTTATCCATGCAGGGAGAATAGTTGGTTTTCCTAAGTATATTAGATTTATGTGGAATGTAAACAGCCTTGTTCAAGAATTGAACTCTGGTTGCTGAGTCGACTGCCTATGGCGATAACCATTAGGCCATGAGCGTCTCCAATAAATAAAAATTTTAAAAATTAAAAAAAAGAAGATACTTATTAATGAATAATAAAATTCAAGATAATGTTCAAAGCTGTTATTTATTAATTCTTTGGACCATATGACCTTTAGGCACCCCTTTTTCGATCTCGTTTCATAGGGACATTTTTTCCATTTACACCGTCAAAATCCAGTTGTTTGTTAACAGATGAAGGGTTTTTTTTAAATTATAGAACTAACCCCTAACCCTAACCCTAACCCCTAACAAACAACCGTATTTTGACGGTGTAAATGAAAAAAATGTCATCATGAAATGAGATAGCAAAAGGGGTACCTAAAGGTCATATGGTCCAATTCTTTTACTAGTATTTCTTTCATCATGATTTTTGTTGGTTTTTATCACAACTAAAATCAAGTTGAAAGGAATACTAGTAATAAAATGAATAATGGTTAATAACACAGGCCTGTTTTCAAAAGGTCAGAGGTTTACCAAGTGATATATGATCGCCATTTTATGCTGAATTCAAAAATACCATTCATTGTGTTTGGTCAGGTCTGGTTTTCAAGATGCCCATTAATACTTCAGAATAAGTTGTACACAATAATAACACTTATTAAAAGGCCTGTGGAATCTACTTGTCACAAATAAGTAGAGTTATACTAATTATTTTAATTACCTTGAAATAACTCATCCTCACAAGATTACCCATGAATTCAAAGGCAGTTTCGGAGCATAATCGTTACTAAATTTTAAAATTTCGTTAAGAATGTTATCACTTACCTTACCATCTCAATCTAAGAACATGAAATAAGTAAAATCAAAGTCGTCGGGGTGGCCTAATCTCGGTGTCAGCCAGACAGCGAGGGAGATAGAGTTAAATCAAGATTACTTCACTTTTTACACATTGAGCTATTTGGCAATACCTCTCAATTAAACATATCAAAGGTTGTAATAATTGAATTATCATACTGTGGTATATCCAAAGGCCCTGCTAGTATTGAACTATTTTGCAATTGCTTTTGAGTAAACATATCAAACGTTGTAATAATTAAATTATCATACTGTGGTATATCCACAGGTCCTGCTCTGCTAGTGAACTTTTATTTCTGAATTAAACAATTTCAAATATAACCCCTGAACATATATATGCATTTCTACTGTGGAGTTTACACCTCTCTATTAATAGGGGACACGAGAGGTAAATTGCCAATAGCAACTAGGTGGTGTGACCAATAGCATTATAAACTATTAAACTATCAAAATAATATGTTAGAACAGAATTTAATGTTTATTCTAAAATCGGACAGTGTTTTCCGAATAACGTAATAATTTTTTGTAGTATAAAAAAAAGTAAAGTCGTCGGGGCGGCCTAATGTCGGTATCAGCCAGTCAGCGAGGCAGTCAATCCCCTTTTCAATAGCGTTAGACGAAGGAGATTATTTTAGCATCTGAGGTGGAGCGCCACACCTACCATCAGCTCCTCACTTTACCGCACATATCCTTGTGCTACTCATTCGCTGAGTTGGCGAGGGCCGGTATCGAACTAGGAACCTTGTGGTTTCTAACCAAATGCTCTACCGACTGAGCTACACTTCATATCGGGTATATAATGGGGGAGAAGAGAGGGGGAGGCGATGGGTCTAACTAGTTCTGCTTTGTCGCCGCCATCTTTTTTTCTTCTTGGTTGATTTCTTCCTTATTCTGCTGAAATGGGTTGTCTGTGCTCATTTCGTTGTTGGTAATAAATAAGCAAGACTTAATTATTCTACAAAATGTTTTTTTAATAACCGCGCGGTGAGATGCTGGCATCTTGGGAGCAAACGACCATGCTCCTTTCTACTTACGGCTAAAATCTAACTAAAAGGTCTAAAAATACAGCAATTGCATTCTAACGCCTCCCGCTGAGACCATTCCATGAACGTTAGACGTTAAAATTCCCCTCTTTCTCTTTCCATCCGTCCCTATCGGCTACCGCTCTTGATAAGTCATCTGGACGGCATCCAATGTCCGTACAGAGCTGGTGTAAGAACTTGCTAGTCGGCCAACACTGGTGTGTCCATATTTAGTAGTCCATTGGAGAATACTATTCTATACATTTCAAGTAAGAACATGTATCTAAAATTTAGATCTGATTATGTTGTGGGGTTTTAACGACTGGTATTGTATTAACAAAAGAGTAGACAATTACAGTACAGAGAAGAGAGAAATACGCCCGACAATAGAGTTATGAGCTGACTCGCATTGGCTTACTCTACAAGCCATAATTTTCCCTGTTACTTATAGTAACCGTCGGCGCATTCCATTAGTCTATAGGGTATATCACCTATAACAGATTATAAAAAAATGTGTATGATTTTTGGATTCAGCGTATAAAAAAAACTGCCTTAAAACCAGTTATTATATATTCGACCTTGAAAACATTGCAAGCCAGTGTAATCTGTCTATAGCAGTCCATGTCTTTCCTATGCGTATATTGACATGGCTTTCTGTAGATGAGATATTACTACCTAGGTATGTGTACGTGCCGCCAAATTTAGAGGCTTACCATGCACAGTGATTCAAATTCTGTTTGAAAACACTGACATGCCCTAGTTGCTAACCTCAGACATGTGATCAGTAATACCACACCTTCCGCCGAAGGTAAATAATATTCCTATAATTTTTGTCTCTAAGCGTTTTGTTAGAGTCCAAGTGGTGCAGCCATACAGTAGCACCAACATGGGCTATGGATTGGAAGAATTCTTACTTTATCATCAGTAAGATCAGATTTCCATATGATCGATAAAACTGGCCTGTGTTAAAAACATTTTTTCCAAAGGTTTACCAAGTGATATATGACCGACATTTTCTGCTGAATTCAAAAATACCATTCATTATGTTTCGTCAGGTCTGGTTTTTAAGATGTGCTTTGGTACTTTACAACATGTTGTACATAATGATAACACTTATATACTTGCCATAAATATGTACAGTTATGATACTATTCTATTCATTTCAAGTAAGAAGTTGTATCTAAAATTTTGATCAACGGGGTGGGGGTCCAGTGGATTCGGCCCTGGGTCTTTACAAGTTATTAGCGTCGATCCCAGGGGGCTATCCCCCCCCCCCAGGCAATACCTGCCCCGTTGACTTAAAGGGGCAGGGCTGGGTTTATTGCCCAGCGCCTGAGGCGCCTCCTTGGGGGGGAATGCCGACGGGATCGACGCAAATTTTGTTCTTTCCCATCCATGAGCTTCGGCTTGTGGGTGGGCCCACGTTAAAACGAGGCCTTGTGCCCAGCCCATACAAGTGGGGTATGAGGCAAATACCTGTATCTAAAATTTTGATCTGATTAGAAAAAAATGTGTATGATTTTTGGATTCAGCGTATAAAAAAACCTGGCTTCAAATCAGCTATTATATATTTGACCTTGAAAACATCGCAAGCCAGTGTAATCCGTTTATTGCAGTCCATGTCTTTCCTATGCGTATATTGACATGGCTTTCTGTAGATGAGATATTACTACTTAGGTATGTGTACGTGTCGACTAATTTCAGAGGCTTGCCGTACACAGTGAGTCAAATTCTGTTTGAAAACACTGACATGCCCTAGTTGCTAACCTTAACCATGTGATTAGCAAAACCACACCTTTCACCGAACGTAATTAATATTCCTTTTTTCTTTCCCTGAACGCTTCGTTAAGAGTCCAAGTGGTGCAAACATACTTTGGCGCTGACACATTGGTTGGTTGGCTGGTTGGTTCGTTGGTTGGTTGTATTTTACGGCATGTCAACCCTTGGGTTATTTAATGCCGAAGACGATTTGTTTTATTCATTCTTGATGGGTATTCAATTTTTTTTTCAAATTCCTTAGACATGCTGTTGTTACTATTGCAACTAAGTTGGTTGTTTGGTTGGTTGGTTGGTTGGTTGGTTGGAATTTATGGCATGCCAACCCTTGTTGGGTTATTTAATGCTGAAGACCTGGAAATGACGTTAAACTCTATCTGATGGTGAGGTTCCAGTTTTGGAGGTTTGGGGAATGTGGAGCACTCCTTCATCACCAGTGCTCCCTGGTCCACTCTGACCCGGAGTGGTAGTACCTGTTAGGGTCCCATCTATGGGTTAAACAGAAAAAACATGAGTTTATAAACAAAATTTTATTATGCATTAAGAATGAATTTATTTCACAACTTTGTCGGCATTAAATGACCCACCGAGGTTGATATGCCGTAAAACAAAACAAACCAATTAATGCTGAAGACATTATTGATCTATTCATTCTTGTTGGGTATTCAATTTTTAAACTCATTTTTTTATCTATTTAACCCAATTTCGTCTTTACTCTTCCAGCAGTGCCCAGCATACATTGCAGTGTTCATGTATTGGATATATAGGGATCAATGTATCCACATTAGAACCAGCAGCCAATCAGAATCTTAGGTAAGAGCTTGACCAAGGTACAAAGTGGAATATCCCAACCTGCTATATAAACCACCAACACAGCTGGAAACTGATCACATTTTATGAATTCTAACGTGGTCTATACTTTATTGTTGCTTTTTAGTATATAAGGATGCTGGTAGGCAAACACTGGTGTGTCCATGCGTGGGAGTCCAAAGAAAAATGCCGATCATGAGTTTGTCTTTATTCCTCCAGTAGTGTCCAATATTTATTGCTCATCCTACTTGGGTGGTTTGTTAGATGGGGGGTAAGTGGCCGTACAGTTACTGATTTGTAGGGTGCTGCTTCCAGGATTTATTCAAAACAAGACATAGTACTCTTGTATAGTTCTCATCTAGCTTATTCTCACGAGGTTTCATTAGAGTTCAAATGGGACAAATGAAGCGAGATGGTGATTGTCCTGAGTTTTGCGCGGACTACTATTAGAAAAGGAGGGAGAAGAAATAAGAGATAGTAAAGGCTTTAAAAAAAAAGTGATGAACATAAAACAGGTTGTCGTGAGTTTGACCGGGGCGTGACCCCCCGAATGGAGAATTGAAAGCCAACCGGAAGTTTTGTGTGTTGACCGGAACCGGTAGTCACGTGGTGGCGTGGAACGACGAAGAAAAATACCGGTCTCTTTTTGCTTTCCGAGGCCTAGGGAACGGACGGGCCTCTGGTCCCTAGAGTGGGATCACCGTAATTTAACAGTGTCCCCCCTCTCTCTCTCTCTCTCTCTCTCTCTCTCTCTCTCTCTCTCTCTCTCTCTCTCTCTCTCTCTCTCTCTCTCTGCCTTTCCTCCTCTCCGACACAGTCCAAGAGACGAGCCCTGGAAATAAAAGCTATGCAGCTTGTGACGATATATTTCTCGCGTTGTACTTTTTTTATTGACAAGATGCCCGTCACGTGCCGAACACCTTTTTAGTGTCGTGAATTTGGAGGCACGTTGACAAGACCCGCTATACAATATATATCGCTATTAGAACGTTACGTATATCCGTTTTGGTACTGTGACCATATACCGCCACGTTACACAAACATACAGTAGTACTGACATGGCTACATTTAATGCCAGTATGGTAACCAGAAGTGCCAAGCATATATTACTCATCTTACTTGAATGGCTTCATGAGATGGGAAGTAAGCGGCCGTACAGCTGCTGTTTTGTAGGGTGCTGCTACCAAGACATTCTTGTGTGGTTCCCATGCAGCCTCGCCCAACGGGTGGGGATTGCTATAATTAACGGCGTCGATCCCGGGGGCCTGGCAACACCTGCCCCCTTGATTTAAAGGGGCAGGGCTGGGTTTATTGCCCAGCGCCTGAGGCGCCCACTTGAGGGGGAAGGCCGACGGGATCGACGCAATTTTTCACCCGCCACCCATGAGCTTCGGTTTGTGGGTGGTCCCACGTTAATAGGGCCTTGTGCTTAACCCGTACAAGTGGGGTACGAGGTAAATAAAATGTAGCTTTTCTCCAGAGGTTTCATTAAAGTTCTAGTGCAGCAAACATACAGTAGTACCGACATGGCTACAGCATGCAAGAATTCCCATTCTGTAGGTGATGAGAATTTGTTCATGTCCCAGAACTACATTTTAACCTCAGCCATGTGATTAGCAAAACCACACCTTCCACCGAAAGTAATTAATATTCCTATAATATATAAACGCTTCGTTAAAGTCCAAGTGGTGCAAAACATACTGTGGCACTGACACATTCGTTATTTGGGTTGTTAGTTGCTTGGTGGGTTGGATTTTATTGCAGACATTTAGGTACCACCAAAATACATCATGTGATCAGTTTAGGTCATATTTAAGGAAGAAACATTAATATTTTTGTATTTTTTGTGGCGAAATTGAGGGGCAGAGTTGTGGACGAGCGGATTCCCAGCCTCCACAAACATCAGGATATGTTTGGCCTGTGCGAAGGGGAAGAGTGTGGCGAGTGGCCACGGATGTTTGAACTCACTACCTCCTCGTATCCGAAATGCTGTTGGCAGAAACCCAGATGAGGTATGTCGGTATTTGCATAAGGGTAGCCGAACAAGCATAAATAAAATGGACAGTCGCTGATACTGGGAGTGAGGAAGAAAGCAAGTGTTTGGACGACAAGTGAAATCTGACAACTGCTGTATTTTGGGTGTCAGGAAGTGAGAGTAATGTGCTCAGTTGGTAGAGACTGTGCTGATGGCGAAAGGAATTTACATTTCGTTTGCTAGAGAGACTTGCAAAAGATTAATATTATCTTAAATTTATAGACCATTCAAAAGAAGCTATTTCAGCACTGTTGGAACCATGGCATCTAGATAATTCAACCCTTGGGTTATTTAATGCCGAAGACTTTTTTTTATTCATTCTTGTTGGGTAATCAATTTTTTTAAAAAACTTTTATCTACTTAACCCAATTTTGTCTTTACTCTTCCAGCGGTGCCCAGCATATATTGCCTATCTTACTTGGATGGTTTGTTAGATGGGAGGTAAGTGGCCGTACAGCTGCTGTTTTGTAGGGTGCTGCTTCCAGGATTAGTTCAAAACAATACAGCATTCTTGTGTGGTTCCCATATCAGCATCTAGATATATAAGTTTTTTTTTCTCTCTCCAGAGATTTAATTAGTGTTTGTTGAGAATTTTGATATATAAGGCGTGTGGTAAATGCCCACTCTTACTTATAGACTCTCCGAGAACCATGTGACCAACCTATTGGCCAATCACTGGCAGTGCTCTGCTGCTGATATTATTATTTATACTGGCTGTTCTAATCTTAGCTACTTACAACTACTTGAACCTTCGTGGACGATAGAAACATAGGATTATATCACTGGACCTTTGACACTACGTAGGATTACATAACCCAGGACTTATTCACTTACCAAAGGATTCTATAGATCAGGACTTACTTACTGTTGTACCGGCCGTTCCTACAGTGGAGAATATACACCGGTTCTCACTATAAATAGTGAGACACCGAGTGAAAAGGTTGTACTGTTACCGTTTAACGGCAAGCTAGCCGTTCTTGTACTTTATTGTAAATACACTTGTCTCATTTTACCCTACCTCGACTTGACTTCTTTTTTTACTGTTGAATTAACATCACAATACTTACTTACTTACTTACTTACTTAAAGTCCTTTTCAACTGGCCAAGGATGGCGGTCAGAAACTTAACATAATTGGGACAAACATACAGTAGTACTGACATGGCTACAGCTTCCAAGAATTCCCATTCTGTAGATGATGAGAATTTGTTCATGTCCCAGAACTACATCTTAACCTCAGACGTGTGATTAGCAAAACCACACCATCCACCGAACGTAACTATCATCTTTCTCTGAATGCTTCGTTAGAGTTCAAGTGGTGCAAACATACCTTGGCACTGACACATTCGTTGGTTGGTTGGCTGGGTGGTTGGTTGGTTGGTTGGTTGGTTTATTAATTTTAACGGCATATCAACCCGTCCAGGGTTATATCATGCCTAGCGGTTGGGGTGTTATACATATTGTGTATTCATATATATACTTTTAGTAATTGGTTTTAACAATGTGTTAGCATTACTGGGAATCATATTGCATGGCATTGATCTGTTTCATGTCTATATTCTATGGTATAATTTTATTTCCCTCAAAAAGGAGAAAATATCCTCCATGTTAACATTTTCAAACAGATCTTTGATATTGTTTGCTTTAAAATAACGGTTTCTGATGTGAGCAAAAATCTGCATTCCATCAATAAGTGTTTGACTGTCAGGGGTGTTTGACATGTTTCACATTGTGGTTGTTGTTCTTGTTTGAGTATATAAGAGTGTGTTAGTTTTGTATGACCAATGCATAATCGGGACATAATGACTTGTTCCTTTCTAGACTTCCTTAAAGTTGGTCTGCAGCCTCCCAAAGTCGGTTTGATTAGGAAGAGTTTATTGTGGATACAGTTATTCCAGTGTTGCTGTCATTTTGTATGAAGGAATCTATTAATTTTAGGTTTCAAGTCAGTAGGTTGGCTGGTTGGTTGGTTGGTTGTTGGTTGGTTGGCTGGCTGGTATATTTTACGCCGAAGGTGTTATATTTAATTTATTCTTGATTGGTATTCATTTATTTCGAATTCAATTTTTTTAAATACATTTTTTAAATTCATTTGTAATCGAAAAGTGTTGATATGCCGTAAAGCAAAACAACTAAACCAAACCATGGTGATTTTATGTGAAGACCTACCCTTGTAGGGCAATATAAGACAATTCTCTAATTACCCGATGACGTAAAACAATTTGAACTATTATTTTTTAATGGTGTTCTGTATCATCGATGTGACCCTAATAGGTACTACCACTACGGGTGAATCTGGGAGTAATGGAAGGGTACTCCACACTCCCCAGAGTTCTAGAACTGGAATCTCACCATCAAATATAGTTTAACGTCATACTATGGACACTAAGACCCTTAGCCACGGATGTCTAGCACATTTGTGATAAAAAGGGTTGGGGCTTGCCATAAGGGCAATAGGGCTGGGACAATCATATATGTGCAAGGGCTTGACATGACCAGCCGAGTGATCGGAGGGGGCTCTTCGTCCGTCTGTCTAACCTAAGTAAGGGCCAAAGTGGAGTGTTCCATATCATGTACTGCTCATCCATAAGGATCCCCTCCTTAAGCATCACGGATCGCCACCCACAGCCAATAAGTATCCCCATCGGAGGGGGGGGTCTTACCTCTCTGCAGGGGTGCAGTCAGTGTATTTTATAGCTCCAGTCGACAGGGCTGTTCCCGACCGTATAAGGGCAATAGGATTGCGACAATCCTATAGGCGCTAGGGCTTGACATGACCAGCCGATTGATCGGAGAAAGCAAGAAAGATACCAAAGGTTAATAGAAAGAAAGAAAGAAAGAAAGATACCAAAGGTTAAAAGAAAGAAAGAAAGAAAAACTCGGCTTTAAATAACCCGAAAAGGGTTGATATGCCGTAAAGCAAAACAACTAAACCAAACCATGATGATTTTATGTGAATACCTACCCTTGTAGGGCAATATAAGACAATACTCTAATTACCCGATGACGTAAAACAATTTGAACTTTTATTTTTTTTAATGGTGTTCTGTATCATCGGTGTGTACTCATTTAATAGCCGCTCCCGAATTCCATTCCTGAACACAACGTATCGGCTAGTGTGTTAAATTCTGCTTTGTCATTTCAAAAACCCCACCCACACTGACGCCACTCTGTACGTCCCCCGTCACTGATCACAAACCAACCAACCAACCACTACCCACCCACAAAGAGAAGAAACATTATTCACTTGTTGTATTCTTATTCTCTCCGGGTTTCATCTGAACGCGAACGAAATCTGATATAATACAGTCAGTCATGTGATACCTGACACGTGATCATTTATGTCAGGTGACCGAATTCATTTCTTTCTTTTTTTCTTTTTTTGGGTGGTGGGGGGATTAACTGTTTTAGTTTTGTTCATTCATTCATTCATTTACTTATTTCTTTCTCGTTCACTTATTTCTTTTATTTTTACTAGCAACAAAAAACGCCTTCCGGGCGGTTGGAAAAATTTGATTTTGAAAGACGTTGCCTGAGTGGGGTGGGAGTTAAAAATTCAATGTTATATCATAAGTAAGTAAATTTTCGGTATTATGAACGTAGGCACTGACGTAGTTTTCGGTTACAGGTACATGAGGACTGAATTTTCATTATTAATAGATTTTTTCATTCATTTTCTTTATCTTTCATTTTCGTCCTGTTTTCATTCCATTTTTATTTTATTTTTCATTAATTTTTGTTAATTTTCCTTGTTTTCCTTGTTTTCTTTCTTTTTTCTTTTTTTATTCCTTTTCTTACTTTTGCTATTACATTCAGTTTCTTTTTCATTCATTTTTAAATTTCTTTCCGATTTCATTTTTTTTCTTTTTTCTTTTTTATTCATTTTTCTTTTTTTTCTTTTACATTCAGTTTTTATTTTTTCATTCATTTTTGTTAAAATTCTTTCGTTTTCCTTTTTTTCTTTTTTTTTTTTCCTTTTTTTTTTCTTTCTTTTTTCTTTTTCATTTAGTTTCTTTTTTTCATTCATTTCTGTTAAATTTCTTCCCGATTTCATTCTTTTTCTTTTTTTTTTTTTCTTCATTTTATTTTATTTTATTTTACATTCAGTATTTTTATCATTCATTTTTGTTAAATTTCTTTCCGTTATCTTTCTTTTCTTTTTTTTTTTTTTCATTTTTACCCATTTTCTTTCTTTTTTTCATTCAGTTTCTTTTTTCATTCATTTTTTGTTAATTTTTTTCCGATTTCATTCTTTTTTCTTTTTTCCTTTTTTTATTTATTTTCTTTCTTTTTCTTTTAATTCGTTTTTATTTTTTTCATTCATTGTTGTTTAAATTTCTTTCCGATTTCATTCTTTTTTTTCTTTACATTAATTTTTGTTAAATTTATTTCTATTTTTCTTTAGTCTCGCTGATCCATTTGCTACTGGGTAGAGAGATCAATTAAAATAGCCCTCAAAGGTTGATATGCCATTAAACAAAATAATCAACCAGCCTGAATAAAACTAGAACTGAAAAATAGCGTAATTTTTTTGTGTATAAAACGCACAATTTTCTCAGATTTTTTCAGCCCAAACGTTAGGGTTCGTATTCTATACGGGAAGTATATTAATTCACTTTTTTGTCTTACGATATTCGAGGCAGGATAACTGAAAGTAAGTTATATCCATAGTCCAAAATAATATGTTTTAGGTCGTTATCGAAAGAAAGAAAGGAAGAAAGATACCAAAGGTTAAAAGAAAGAAGAAAGAAAGAAAGAAAGAAAGAAGAAAGGAAAGGAAGGAAGTAAGGAAATTACGAAAGAAAGAGAGAAAGAAAGATACCAAAGGTTTTTTTTTTTAAAGAAAGAAAGAAAGAAAGTAAGGAAATTACGAAAGAAAGAATGAAAGAAAGAAAGGAAATTAAGAAAGAAAGGGAAGGAAGTAAGGATTACGAAAGAAAGAAAGAAAGAAAGAAAGAAAGATACAAATGGTTAAAAAGAAAGAAAGAAAAGTAAGGAAATTACGAGAAAGAAAGAAAGAAACTAAAAATGGAAAGAAAGAAAGAAGTAAGGAAATTAAGAAGAAAATAAAGAAAGAAAGAAAGAAAGAAAGATACCAAAGGTTAAAAAAGAAAGAAAGAAAGTAAGGAGAACGAAGAAAGAAAGAAAAGAAACTAAAAAAAAGAAAAAGAAAGAAAGAAAGAAAGAAAGAGAGAGTAAAAATAACAAAAAAAGAAGAAACCAAAGATTAAAGAAAGAAAAAAAAAGAAAAAAAGAAAGAAAGAAACTTGATTAAAGAAACGTGATTGAAAGAAAGAATGTAAGCTATGAAAGAAAGAAAGAAAGAAAGAAAGAAACAGATGAGGAAACGAAAGAAAAAAAAAAAGAAAGAAAGAAAAGAAAGAAAAATATGATGGTAGAGGAGGCAGGAGAGTTTAGAAAATATGTGGGGAAGAGGAACACACACACACACACACACACACACATATATTTAAATATATGGGGGCGGGGGGTGATGTATATTAAATTATTTGGGATTTAAAGGTTTCTTTAGTAATATTTTAATCTTTTTTAATAACAGCTTTATTTTTATTTTTTCTCTAGCTCATAAGCGGCCGACAAAAAATCCCAACGAATTAAAACACTACATGTGTATTTAATAGTCTCCACATTTGTACATTTCAGATTGTAAAAAGAAAAAAGAGAAACTTAATATTTAATTTTTTAGGTTATTCGAAAAATAATGTCCCACTTTAGAATGAACTTTTATCGCTGAATTAATCAATTTAAAACAGTGTTTAATCAGTCAAAATATAATACAACATAATGGGTGAGAGAGCCGTGAGTGTAACAGTGACGTGTAAATTAATATGGGAAAGTTTTATAAGGAAAATAAGAATAATGTGTTAGATTAGAATGGAAAAGTTTTTGGGATGAATCATCATAAGGCCATATGGCATTGTTTTTATTGAAAGTGAGACATGGGAGAGATGAGAAATGAGAGGTGAGAGTGTGGAGTAAATATGGCACTATGCGTTGACAGAGTCAGACGTGTTCTTGGCAGTTGTGATTTGGGGGGGGGGGGAATAAAATCTCATGAGAAAAAGAAGTGGCTTTGTGTTATTACTGAAAACTCTAAATAGCACAAGGCAAGATGTCCCACCCAGCACCTCAAGTTGGTTTCCAGACTCTTCAAACAACAAGGAATTGTCAGCCAACTCCATCATCGGTTCAGCAACACGGATTCAAACCTCTCCACGTAGCGCAAAAGATGAGATAAGTATACGATTAATTTTTCTATATCAACACGTCATCACTCCATTCGAAAATAAGAGCCATAACACAACAATAATCCCTGAACATATTTCTGCTGTAGAGTTTATATCGCTTATTAATAGGGAACACCTTCCGTGTCTGCCAGAAGCCGCTAGGTGGTGTGGCCAGTAGCATTATAAAAAACACTTTTTTCGTTTTTCAGGCCTTTGTTTATAAAGAAAGAAAAGGGAAGAAAAGGGACATGCTACTAAGAAAAATATAATAAAAAAAGAAAGAAAGAAAGAGAGTAGGGGAAAGAGAGAGAGTGTGTGGATGCATGGAAGTGATAATGCTAATCTGTTTCTGTTATCGGTGATACACCCTATAAGACTAATGGAATGCGCCGACAGGTTACTATAAGTAACAGGGACAATTGTGGTTTGGCAGTAAGCCAATGCGAGTAAGCCAATAACTCTATTTGTCGGACGTAATTTCCACTTCTCTGTATTGTATTTGTCTACTTTCTGTTAATACATTTTCCTACATGTGTTACCCATCGTTTTGTTCTTTATTTGACCCCTTAAAACCCCACAAAAGTTTCAATCGAACATAATGTAAAGATGAAAAGAAGAAAAAAAAAGAAAAAGAAGTAATCAAGATTATTATACTTTTTACATATTGAACTATACAGCAATAGCTCTTTAACTAAACATATCAAACGTTGTAATATAATTAAATTATCATATTGTAGTACACCTACAGGTCCCGCTAGTTAACTTTATTCCTGAATTAATCAATTTAAAATAGTGTTTTAATCAGTTAAAACAACACCCCTGAACATATGCGCATTTCTTCAGTAGAGTTTAGATCTTTCGATTAATAAGTGACACATCCCGTGTCTGCCAAAAGCCACTAGGTGGTGTGACCAGCAACATTATTTTAAAAAATACCTTTTTAACTCTTCATATGGAAATCCGATCTCACTGACAAACTAAAACGGCAATTCTTCCAGGATGTGGTTATATCAGTACTGCTGTATGGCTGCACCATTTGGGCCCTGACAAAGCGCCTTGAGAATAAGCTGGATGGGAGCTGCACAAGAATGCTGCGCGCAGTCTTGAACAAATCGGGGAAACAGCACCCCACAAGAAAGCAGCTGTATGGCAACCTGCCCCCCATCTCGCAGACCAAGTGAGACGGACTAGGCATGCAGGACACTGCTGGAGAAGCAAGGACGAGCTCATAAGCGACGTCCTCCTGTGGAAGCCAACACATGGACATGCTAATGTGGGCCGCTCAGCAAGGACCTACATTGACCAACTATGCGAGGATGCTGGTTGCTGCGCAGAAGACCTCCCAGGGGCAATGAGTGATAGGGAAGGTTGGCGAGAGATTGTCATGGATATCCGTGGTGCGTGCGCGACATGATGATGAGGATGAATTTTCCGGCATCGAGTGAAATAACAACGTTGCGTGGCTGTCAACGGATTGGTTAGCGCCTCAGTGTCCTTTTGTCGTAAGAATACATGCTTAACATATAAGTCATTTACACCAGGGTGGCCCAAAATAAGTAATCAAGAAAGAAAGAAAGAGATTAACGAAAGAGAGAGAGGGTGCGGAAGTGATAATGCTAATCTATTTCAATCGAACATAATGTAAAGATGAAAAGAAGAAAAAAAAAAAGAAAAATAAGTAATCAAGATTATTATACTTTTTACATATTGAACTATACAGCAATAGCTCTTTAACTAAACATATCAAACGTTGTAATATAATTAAATTATCATATTGTGGTATATTTACAGGTCCCGCTAGTGAACTTTATTCCTGAATTAATCAATTTAAAATGGTGTTTTAATCAGTTAAAACAACACCCCTGAACATATGTTCATTTCTTCAGTAGAGTTTAATAGGCGACACATTCCGTGTCTGCCAAAAACCACTAGGTGGTGTGACTAGCAACATTATTAAAAAAAATACCTTTTTAACTCTTCCGGCATCGAGTGAAATAACAACGTTGCGTTGCTGTCAACGGATTGGTTAGCGCCCCAGCGTTCTTGTGTCGCAAGAATACTTGCTTAACATATAAGTCTTTACACTAGGGTGGCCCAAAATTAGCCGAAAATCCGATTTTGACAAAATAAATTTAGCCCCCCTTCAGAAAATAATTTACCAAAAATCAGGGAATTATCGGATTTTAATATTGATATTTCAGTATTGATTTATCAATTAATGAATTTAATGCAAACCTTATTTAAGGTGCAAAAAGTAATGAAGAAAAACTCTATTGAAAATTTACCCCCCCCCCTTTTTAAGCAGAAAAAATATCGATGTATAATTTTTTTCATTTATAAGATAATAGCCAATTAAATAATTATCGAAATGAGTAAAAAAGAAATCTCCAAAAAAGTAATTATTTATTATTTTTTACATTTTATTTTTCGATTTTCGGTATTTATGTTCTCATAGAAAAGCCACCGTAATTTTTTTTTTTTTGTTCTATTCATAACTTCGGTCTTTTATCTCTTTATTTATACTGTAATCGGATAATTACCTGATTTTTGGTAATTTTTTTTTTTTTTTTCAATCGCGAATGTTACATTAAAATTGTAAACAAGCGCCTAAAACCATTGAAAAAGAGACAGAATGGCGGATCGCGTCGAAATTGACCAAAACAAATCCTTTTAAATGTATTAAAAATAAACTGCATATGTAATGATATTTTTCTTTGTTTAATGATGGTCATTATGTTACTACTTATCGAATTAGACAAAAGTTTGACCTTAAATAATAGATTTAATTAATTTTAATTCGTTTTTTAAAAATGTAGCAAACGATTTTTTGGGGGCCACCTTACTTTACACCTTTTTTCTCGACCGACTCAATACTTTCTCTTCTAAAAGACTCCTTTTCTAATTAGGACATTTCGCTCATACAACTCTGTTTAAACTCATCCTCGTATTTCATGCCATGTTTTCTATTGAGCTAAGTTTGCTCAAACAATAAAATATCTATATGATAATACTGGTGTTCCTAAAAAGTACAACCGTTATTATCTTGCAACACCCTCTGGTTAATAATGAGACCACCCAAATCGTCCAAGACAAGACAAAATTCAAAAATGTAAATCCTGATTATCTGGTGTTGCTTATCTACCGAATTCTTATTTCTTATGAGTGTCGTCACCTCAGCTGAATAATGGACCATTCCGTTTTTATCATAAAGAAAGAAAGGGAAGAAAAATGATATGCTACACAGAAAAATATAAGAAGAAAGAAAGAAAGAGAGTAAGGGAAAGATAAAGAGCGGGCGTAAACGCGCGAAGTGATAACGCTAATCTGTTTTCAATCGAACACAATGAAAAGATGAAAAAAATGAAAGAAAGAAAAAAAAAGAGAGAGCAGAGTTAAATCAAGATTACTTCCCTTTTTACTTATTGAACTATTTGGCAATACCTCTAAGTAAACATATCAAACGTTGTAATAATTTGAATTATCATACTGTGGTATATCCACAGGTCCTGCTAGTATTGAACTATTATGCAATTGCTCTTAAGTAAACATATCAAACGTTGTAATAATTAAATTATCATACTGTGGTATATCCTCAGGTCCTGCTAGTGAACTTTTATTTCTGAATTAAACCATTTCAAATATAACCCCTGAACATATATATGCATTTCTACTGTGGAGTTTACACCTCTCGATTAATAGGGGACACGAGAGGTAATTACCTTCTGTGTCTGCCAATAGCAACTAGGTGGTGTGACCAATAGCATTATAAACTATGAAACTATCAAAATAATATGTTAGAACAGAATTTAATGTTTATTCTAAAATCGGACTGTATTTTCCGAAAAACGTCATAATTTTTTGTAGTATAAAAGTAAAAGTAAAGTCGACGGGGCGGCCTAATGTCGGTATCAGCCAGTCAGCGAGGCAGCCAATCCCCTTTTCACTAGCGCTAGACCAAGGGGATTGTTTTGGCATCTGGGGTGGAGCGCCACACCTACGTTCAGCTCCTTACTTTACAGCATAGATTCCTGCGCTACTCATACGCTGAGTTGGCGAGGACCGGGATCGAACTAGGAACCATATGGTTTCTAGCCGGACCCTCTACCGACTGAGCTAACCCGGCCCTTTTGTAGTATAGTATGATATAAATATTTACCAGCCACCCTTCACCAGTAGGATGTGACACAAGGCCAATTTCTTGAACGGAGTTTAACATGTTTGAATTCAAAACTGGTTGCCTAACCAAGGTTAAAGAGCCCAATTATTTTTTATTTTTTGATCCCAAACTGCCTCGAGTGTTTGTAGGCGTTTTTTATTGTTATTTCTATACAAGATTTTAAGTGTTGTCTGTGTAAATTTTCCGTATAACGAAGGATGTGAGTTTGTCTGTGTTATTGTTTTGTTTTGTAATTAGATGTTGTTTTATGGCACTAGTGTTTCAAAGATGGTATGTAAGATGACGGGAGACACCTAACATAAATAAAATAGCATTTAACACCAGCAACAATAAACTAAACATATTTACTAACTAACGCACTAACATCAGCAACACTCCTACAATAGACTCCCCTAACTGAATAAACCACAAAAAATAAAAAATCAACTTCAATTTCTAGCCCACATTGAAAAAAGTTTGCTGATTCCTGATCTATAATATTAATTAATTCTTCTACTTGACTTTTATGTTTACCAAACATCTAAAGTCTCTGTTAACACAATTGCCACAAAGTATATTAAGTCTTTGTAATAATTTCAATTGATACTAGACAGCTTCCTCTTCTACACTCACCCTGGGGATATGCCCAGTTAAACTGCATCTAATACTGAATTCTGGAGCTCTTGGTAGTGTGGAGTACTAATATTTATAGTTTGTGTATATATAATTACAGATATTTTTAACTGCAACCCTGTTTGATGAATGCGATAGCATGAAACCCACAGGGTTGCAGTTCAAGATAGTCATGTAATTAAATATATATATACCCACACACACACTAATATTTTTATTTATTATATAGTAGCTCTATCACAGATATTGAGCACTCTCCTAATACCACAAATATTGGCGCACCACTAACTCACTAAGGGAGAAAGTGATAATACACTATTGCAATATATATATATATATATTAAGATTTTATAGATCATTATTTTTATAGTGAGTTTGAAGCATTAATTAAAATGTAATAATATATTTTGAAGGCGTAATAATGCACATTTATGTTTAAAAACATATTTATTTCTTTTTTTTTTTTTTTTTTTCCTTTTATAAGTCCTAAATATTTTCAGGCCAATGCCCATCATCAGAGGATTGATTCAATCCTCTGATGATGGGCATTGGCCTGAAATATTTAGGACTTATAAAAAAGGAAAAAAAAAAAAAAGAAAGAAATATGTTTTTTAAACATAAATGTGCATTATTACGCCTTCAAAAATATATTTTATTATATATATATATTATATATATATATATATATATATATTATATATACATACATACAAATAGCATAATCTTTACAGATCACTGCCGTCCCTCACAATTCTAGAACACCACCACCGAAACCTTTCCTCTCATGAACACTCAAATGACTCATCAAACCCGCTGTAAATCCACCAAGTTTGATGCAAATATGACATAGGAAGGACGTCCTTCCTATTGAATCAGATGATAAAATTTGATATATACATACATACACACATGTATTACTAATTGTTAAGATTCATATACAAATTTATTCATCTAATACTGAATTCTGGAGCTCTTGGTAGTGTGAAGTACCCTTGTTACATAATCATTAGATTTTTCATGTTCTTATTTTATATATTTATTTGTGTTCGTGTCTTTGAGTTTCGGATTCAAGTTTTCTTTTTCTTAGAGAACACGTGGAAGATGCAGGAGAAATGTCTTTTTAAAAAAAGAACAAAGAAAAAAATACGAGCGACTCCAATGACTGCACGTAACGGGAAGTTAAATAAAATGATATTTTCTAATTACGGAAGCTACCTGTTTTTTATTTGAGCTGGTTGAGAGTGGGCAAGAATCTATCTATCTATCTATCTATCTATCTAAATCCTGTTCTCTCTCTCTCTCTCTCTCTCTCTCTCTCTCTCTCTCTCTCTCTCTCTCTCTCTCTCTCTCTATCTCTCTCTCCTCTCTTTCTGTCTTCTGTCTTCTGTCTATCTTCTATCTATCTATCCTAATTTGATCTGTCCTCTGTTTCTGCTGTCTATCTATCTATCTATCTATCATATAATCCTGTTCTGCTTCTCTCTCTCTCTCTCTCTCTCTCCTCTCTCTCTCTCTCTCTCTCTCTCTCTCTCTCTCTCTCTAATGATTATGACAATAGTGTAGAAATCATTATGCGATCAGTATAGCTGATGGCCTTGAGAGTGAGTGACAATGCTTGACCTCACTCTGACCTTGCCTTGCGGGAATGGACCGTGAGAAATCGGAAGGCAATAGAAAGCCCCCTTCCGGTCTAAGCAACTCAGTCAGAGTTAGGAGTTAGAAGCGAAGCTAGCAAGATGTGAGTCCCCGCGTGCATTGTCTGGTCTGGGGGTTTATGGAATAAAGTAACATCTTCGTAATCGAAGTCTTGTTGTTATTAACTAAAGCTAACAATGGCACAGGGCTTCTGATAAGGAATGATCCCCAACAGAGACCAGACCCGGAATCCCCAAGAAGACCAGACCAAGATAGATGATAGAAGAGAACCAAGCCGGCCAGAAGAGAAGGATATAACATATAGATATATAGTGCCGGTAAAGAGGTATGCAACACCCTTTCATTGCCATTACTTCCAGGTTCACTCTGATGCGGAGTGGTAGTACCTGTTAGGGACCCATCTATGGTTTAAACAGTAAAAAATAAGTTTTAAAAATGTGTTTACAAAAAAATTGAGTTAAAAAAATTCTGAATACCCCATCAAGAATGAATGAAACAAAACGTCTTTGGCTTAAAATAACCCAGCAAGGGTTAACATGCCATAAAATTCAACCAACCAACCCCCCTGAAGATTAATCATTCATTTTGAGCAACAGTGTCATTTTTTGTGTTCATTTATTTTTCCTTCTTCTTTGTTGGTCTCTCTCTAATTTTCACTAGTATCTGAGTATATCTGCACCAAACAAACAACCACTTCAAACTATAATCCCCCTGAAGACGACCAAGGAAATGGTTGAGAGCGCTTGGGTAAAAAAAATAATATGGGATATTTTTTTCGACCATCTGGACTCCTATATACAGAAAACAAGAAGACTTGAACGTCTACACTTGAAAATTAAAGTAAGTAAAGTCGTTGGGGTAGCTTAAAGTCGGTATCAGCCAGGACAGCAAGNTATTTTATCTTGTTAATGGATTCACTTTTAATCATTGAAGAGATTTTGGCTTATATTCATTAAAATAAAACCAAAAATTAGAAATCAATAATAACTAAGCACATATTTATAAATTCGATTTTTAATATTAATATGCAAATAGCCTTCCCGTTCACACTGTAAAACCGCTTTTGTTTGTATATATAAATATATTGCATGTTGTCAGTATGTAGACATAGTTAACAGTATCATAATGTAAGAAATTTTATAATAATTGAGGTAAAATAAAAATAAATCATGGAGAATGTGATGTCAATAACTAAAGAGATTGTGACGAGTAGGAATATAGTTTCGGTTACAGACAGAAAAACACACAATCTTCCATTATAAATATATATTATAATATATATATAATATTATATATATATATGTGTTGTGTGTTTTAGGTAATTACGGACATTTTCGTGTTGCACCAAAAACAAGTCTCGGCGTGCGATCCCCTTATTCTCGCGGAGACCTTCTAATTCTCCGGTGGGAGAATCGGCCAGAATATCTGAATAAAACGACTCAAAACAGGTCTGACTCAAGGAATTAGATGCACAATGAATGATGATGTCATTAGTTTTGTATATTCCTCCCCAACGACCTCGTTTCGTTTGGAACCGAAAAATTAAATTTAAAATAAACTTTTAAAAAATAATATTTTGAAAACCAACTTTTACCCGTAGACCTACATATAAATTTAACATTTGAAAAAACAATTAGTAATTATAATCTGCTGACAGAATCTGTTTCGACCGCTTAGTAGAGGGTCATCATCATCGAGCAAAATAATGAAGGAAAGAAGGGATAAAAAAACCGTTGGAAGAGAATAGGGGGTACAAACACACGCTGGAATGCTTGAATTTTTTTCAAATGCGCATTCTGTATAAAAAAATAAAATAATTTTATTTAAAAAAAAAAAAAAAACAGAACATTTTTTAATCCAAAAATAAACTCAAAAAAGAGTTTGGTGTAAATATATAAAAAAGTGTAAGAGATTATCAAAAAATGTTGGATTTTTACACCTCGAAGATTATCTACGAACAATACAAAAAAAAAAAAAAATTACCAACACCACAAACTTTTTGAAACTTAACATCTTCTTTCAACTGTGCTGTGGACGTGTAAATAACTTAATAGCTGGATTATATTTTGAACATTTTTGATAATCTCTTACACTTTTTATATTATTTACACCAAACTCTTTTTGAGTTTATTTTTGGATTAAAAAATGCTTCTGTTTTTTTTAAATAAAATTTATTTTATTTTTGATACAGAATGCGCATCTGAAAAAAATTCAAGCATTCCAGCGTGTGTTTGTACCCCCTATTTCTTCCAACGGTTTTTTATCCCTTCTTCCTTCATATGTTTTGCTCGTTGATGATGACCCTTCTACTAAGCGTCGAAACAGATTCTGTCAGCAGATTTAATTACTAATTGTTTTTTCAAAATGTTAAATTCATTCTGTCGATTAACTTCCATTTATTTACACAGACCTACTATATAATATATACACAGAAAATTAGACTCATCTTATATATGGGTCGGTTTAGCCCAGTCGGTAGAGTGTTCGGCTAGGAATCACAAGGTTCTTTGTTCGATACCGGCTCCCGCCAACTCAGCGTATGTGTAGCACAGAGATCTGTACGGTAAAGTAAGGAGCTGATGGTAGGTGTGACGCTCCACCTCAGACGCTAAAATAATCTCCTTGCTCTAGCGCTAGTGAAAAGGGGATAGACTCCCTTGCTGTCTGGCTGATAACGATATTAGGCTGACCCGATGGCTTTACTTTTTTACTTGAGTAAAAGAAAATTGAGTCTTGCTTTACTCTGACAGTGAAAGTCAATGAAAGTCCCTTCAAGAGAGCTCTACTTATATATATATATATATATATATATATATATATATATATATATATATATAAGTAGAGCTCTCTTGAAGGGACTTTCGTTGACTTTCACCGTCAGAGTAAAGCAAGACTCATTTGTTATTTACGGATTTGAGTTCTCTAGTGATCGTACACACACACACACACACACACACACACACACACACATATATATATATAATATATATATATATATATATATACCGATGTATGTATTTATCAGTTATAAGTTCGGTTCTTACTGGCAGCTGAAGACGAACGAGGGGTTAAGAAGTCGGACTGATGAAAAGTCAGTCGGGTATCACTCACGGCTAGAAGTAGTTGCTAAGTCTAGCCCCACTGATGAGATGTGAAACGTCGAAACATGATGGTTGTGAATGACTATATATATATATTTGTCTTTTGTAATTTAAATATTTAATTTATAATATTTAATTTATTTGAAATTTAAAAATACTCATAAAATATAGTTTTCTAAAATTATTAATCAATCTTTCTAATATAATTAAAGATAATCTTTTTATTTATTTACTGATCCATCTAATTAATTTAATATATTCTATTTTATTTTACAACTGAAAAAAAAAGCTAAGTAAATAAATTCTTCTATTTGACCGTTTTTATTTTGAATTCAAGATAGTTACAATATAGCAATATTCACCGGAAGTTAACCAGACAAGATTAGATATATATATATATATATATATATATATATATATATATATATATATATAAAAATTCAAACCCATTCTCAACAGATATTACAAAAGCAAGAGACGGATTTTATCTTCTACGATAACTTATAGAATAATTATATTAACTTGATGCTTCAAAGGAGTCTAATAATAGATGAGAAAAACTTTCTATCAGGGACCCCACTCTCAAAAAGTGTTTTAATACTTTTGAAAAGGGTCCCTTGGAAAGGATCTTTCATTTATCCCCCTCATTTCATTCATTTTTATTTCATTCATTCATTCATTTTACCATTAATTTTAATATATATATATAATATATATATATATATATATATATATATATATATATATATATATGGGAGAATAAGTGCTTAATTGGAGTCGTACCTAATTTTGAAAATTAATTAATTAATAATGAATTAGGCGGGAATACCTATTAAATGTATGGCTAAACAAATCGAGAAAAATTTATCTCTGTATGTACATTTCGGCCTATTAGGCCTCATCAGCAGAGCTATAGATCGGAAGACCGCCCAAAAATTATCGGCAAAAAGCCATTCAAAACAAACCGTGTTTACAACTTATCATATCGTCGTGTAATAAAAAGTCACTAGAAGTGGAATATTAACCTACTCTAAACAAATCATAAAATCTAAGAAGTCCGTTTAGTGTAGAGGTTATGGGATCGGCCTGTCAACTTGTCAGTCCGGTTTCAAATCACGCACAGGGCGGTCTTCCGATCTATAGCTCTGCTGATGAGGCCTAATAGGCCGAAATGTACATACAGAGATTGATTTTTTTCGATTTGTTTAGCCATACATTTAATAGGTATTCCCGCCTAATTCATTATTAATTAATTAATTTTCAAAATTAGGTACGACTCCAATTAAGCACTTATTCTCCCAAAAATTATTGGCAAAAAGCCATTCAAAACAAACCGTGCTTACAATATATATATATATATATATATATATATATATATATATATATATATATATCTTTGAAAGGAAGGAAAAGCTCAATACCGTTACTCCATAAAAAAAATTATTTTGACCACAATTGGGGCTTTTATAAACCTAAGTTGATTTAATAACGCTCCCCAAATTAAGTCTCATCAGATGGGAAGTAAAAATAATTTGAATTGCATAATAGAAAAATTAACCCCCCACCCAATTTTTTTTCTTTACAAAATGTATACATTAAAAGATTGTCACCATGGCGACAGGAAGTCAAATGAGAAAAAAGAATACTTTTCAGGGCCAAGTCTTTTTTCAGGGGAGGGTAGTCAGACAAATTAGTAACTATGAGAATTAAATAAGTCTGAAAAAGTATGAAGCAAGGATAAAACAAAAAAATATAAAATCTGAAAAAATATATAAAAAAAAATATATATAAAATATATACTTAAATAGATATATATATATATATATAAAATTTTTTTTGAAAAGCGACATCTCAACCATCGATAGCAAACTCCTAAACTCTGTAGAACAATTTAGATACTTAGGCAGTAACATCTCTCCACAGAAAGCGACGTTAATGCACGCATAGGAAAAGCATGGGCCGCTATAAATAAATTATCAATCATATGGAGGTCCAATCTCACAGACAAGTTAAAGGGACAGTTCTTCCAGGCCGTTGTCGTATCAGTGCTGCTGTATGGCTGCACCACCTGGACCCTAACTAAGCGACTAGAGAATAAACTAGATGGGAGCTGCACAAGAATGCTGCGGGTGATCATGAACAAGACATGAAAACAGCACCCTATGAGAAAGCAGCTGTACGGCCACCTGCCACATATCACCCAAACCATCCGAGTGAGACGGACAAGACACAGCTGGAGAAGCAAGGACGAACTCATAAGCGACGTCTTCCTGTGGAAGCCAGCACATGGACAAGCCAGCGTGGGCCGACCAGCAAAAACGTACGTTGATCAGCTCTGTGCGGATGCAGGATGCTGCATGGAGGACCTCCCGAGAATGAAAGCGATAGGGACGGATGGAGAGAGATTGTCATGGATATCTGCGCTAAAAGTGCGACATGATGATGATGATGATGATATAAAAAAAATATAAAAAAATAAATATAAAAAAAAACAAAAAAAAATACGTCTTTCTGGAAAGTAACGGAACTGGGTGTGCTGTGGGAACAGCTGCTTAAAGAGGGACAAACTGATAGTGTTATCGTCAAACATGATATTATAGGAAGTATACAATTGTAATCTTAGCTTTCAGCAACCATTGCATTTTCTTTCACATCCTTTTGTTTACGCCTCTTCTCTTATCACGTTTTTCAGGCTATGTGCACTGAGGAAGGAACGCTGAATCCCGAGCAGCGAATAATCCTGAGATTTTCTGATCCGGTTGGGAAAAAACCCCGTTACAAACACTCCAGAAGAGTGTATGAAGATAACATCATGTTATAGATGTGTTTTTTAAGAGGGACAAGAAATTAAAAGAGGTAAGTGAGGATGTGGAAGATGGCTCGAGGAGCGGGCGGTTTTCAACATCCGGGCCTATGTCAAAGTGATTGGATAGATGCGTTGCATGTTGTTTTTTATATAGGAATGTATTGATAATGATTTTACAATTGGAATTCATTGGAAAGTATTATAACTATGAGAATGCATGGAAAAAGGATTTTTACGATATGCATTTTTATAGTAAAAATCATTTTCCAATGCATTCCTATAGTAAAAATCATTTTCCAATGCATTCCTATAGTAAAAATCATTTTCCAATGCATTCCTAGAGTAAAAATCAGTTTCCAATGCATTCTAATAGTAAAAATCATTTTCCAATGCATTCCTAGAGTAAAAATCATTATCCAATGCATTCCTATAGTAAAAATCCCTTTCCAATGCATTCCTATAGTAAAATCATTGTCCAATGCATTCCTATCGTAAAAATCATTTCCCAGTACATTCCCATAGTAAAAATCATTTTCCAATGCATTCCTATATTAAAAATCATTTTCCAATGCATTCTTATAGTAAAAATAATTTTCAAATGCATTTCTATAGTAAAAATAATTTTCCACTGCATTCCTATAGTAAAAATCATTTTCAAATGCATTTCTATAGTAAAAATCATTTTCCAATGCATTCCTATAGTAAAAATCATTGTCCAATGCATTCCTATAATAAAAATCATTGTCCAATGCATTCCTATAAGAAAAATCATTTTCGACTGCATTCCTATAGTAAAAATCATTTTCCAATGCATTCCTATTGTAAAAATCATTGTCCAATGCATTCTTACAGTAAAAATCATTGTCCAATGCATTCCTATAAGAAAAATCATTTTCCAATGGATTCCTATAGTAAAAATCATTTTCCAATTCAGTCCTATTATAAAAATCATTTTCTAATGCATTCCTGTAGTAAACATCATTTGCAATAGCGTTTTATTGTAAAACTATTTCAGTGTAAACAAGTGTCAAGTGTAGGATCCGCTGCCAGCGGTTTAGGGTAGGATTGCAGTGGTAGGATAGCCACTGTGCGTTGTTTAAAGTAGGCCAAAAGCTAAACATCTTTGCTAATTTTTGCATAACTTTAGTATAAATAATTGCAAATCTAAATTAATATATTGTTTTATTAAAACCTTATGTGAATGAAAAAATGTACAAAATTGACTGCATTTACATAATGAATATTAGATAGGTTAATTTCTATATTTCATTATTCAGGGCACAAAAACAATTACGAAATAGTACATACTGTTCAGGAACAAACATTTGTGGTATATAATCTTACATCAGTGAGACAAAAGCAAAGTTTGGAGGGAATAATGGTCATTTTCTATACTTTTATAACATGAGCAATTAAGAAATAGCACATGTTATCCAGCAACAAAATTTCTCTCACATAGTATTATCTAAGACAGAAAAGCAAAGTTTGAAAGGAATAAGGGCCATTTTCTATACTTTTACAAAATATGCAATTAAGAAATAACACATACTATCTACGACCGCTCTGTCGGCTGGGCCGTTAGAATGCACCGACTGCACCTCTGCAGAGGGGTAAGACTCCCCCAATGGGGCCACATGTTGGCCGTGGGTGGTGACCCGTGATGCTTAAGGATAGAACCCAGGTGGATGAGCAGTTCATGACATGCAATACTCCACTTTGGCTCTATCTTGGGCTAGACGGTCGGAGAGGCCCCCTCCGATCAATCGGCTGGTCACGTCAAGCCCTAGCACCTATATGATTTTCCCAACCCTATTGTCCTTATGGCAAGCCCCAACCCCCTTTTATCATATGGGTGCTAGAAGGCGGTGGCTGCGGGTCTACATGTCCTGGGAATGACGTTTAAACTCATCTGATGGTGAGGTTCCAGTTTTGGAGGTTTGGGGGAATGTGGAGCACCCCTTCATCACCATTGCTCCCTGGTCCACTCTGACCCGGAGTGGTAGTACCTGTTAGGGTCCCATCTATGGGTTAAATAGAAAAATGTATTCATAAAAAATTGTATTATCCATTAAGAATTGATTTATTTAAAAACTTTATCGGCATTAAATGACCCACTGAGGTTGATATGTCGTAAAACAAAACAAACCAAACTAAATACTATCTACGAATAAAATGTGTCTTACACAGTGTTATCCAGGTTAGAAAAGCAATGTTTGAAGGGAATAATAGCCATTTTCTATACTTTATTAACATATGCAATTTAGATATAACACTTACTATCCAGGAACAATATCTATATTATATAATGTCGTCGAGGAGAGAAAAGCGAAGTTTAATGGGAATAATAACAATTTCTAATACTTTTATAATATAAGCAATTAAAAAATAACACATACTATCAAGGGACGAAATTTGTCTTACAGGGTACTATCTATGTGGAAGCAAGTGGTATAATGGTTAAAGTCGTAGGAATTTGTCGACCCGAGTTCAAATCCTGGACGAGGTCTTTTGTATTTCACATAGCGCTAATACCCTTGGGAAAGGTAAGCGTCCACCTACTCTCCCTCCAGCTATGGGTAAATAGTAGGACAAACTAGGCTGTTTAACTTTGGCTAGGTAACCAGTCTCTAGGAGAAAGGGAAGACTCTGAATTCAAACCTGTTGAACTCCGCTTAAGAAATTTGTCTTACATGGTTTTATCTATGTGGAAGCGGGTGGTATAAGGGTTAAAGTCGTAGGAAACAGATTCGTCAACACAAGTTCAAATCCTGGACGTGGTCGTTTGTATTTTACATTGCGCTAATGCCCTTTAAAGGCCGGGTGAGCTCAGTCGGTAGAGCGTTCGGCTAAAAAACCACAAGGTTCCTAGTTCGATACCGGCCCTCGCCAACTCAGTGTATGAGTAGCACAGGAGCTAATGGTAGGTGTGGCGCTCCACCTCAGACGCAAAGACAATATCCTTGGTCTAGCGCTAGTGAAAACGGGATAGACTCCCTCGCTGATTGGCTGATACCGACGTTAGGCCACCCCGACGACTTTACTTTTTAAAAATCCCTTGAGAAAGGCATGTATTCACATACTCTTCCTCCAGCTATGGGTAAATAGTAGGCCAGACTAGGCTCTTTAACCTTGGCTAGGTAACCAGTCTAGGAGAAGGAAAACTCTGAATTTAAACCCTCGCTTAAGAAATTGACCTTGTGTCACATTTTACTCGTGTGGAGGAGTTAGTAAATATGTATATAGTAGGGCAGAAAAGCAATGTTTGAAGGGAATAATGGTCATTTTTCTATACTTTTACAACATAAGTAACATATACTATCCAGGAACAATATGTATCTTATATACCGTTATCGAGAACAGAAAAGCAAAGTCTGAAGAGAATAATGTGAAATGCCAACAGCCTTGTCCAGGAATTGACCTCGGGTCGACGAGTCCATTTTCTACGACCCTAACCATTATAACACGTACCCCTCATTGATGTTTTTAACTATAATATAAGCGAGTAAGAAATAACGCATAATATCCAGGAACAATACTTGTGTTATAAAGCGTCATCTAAAGTACAAAAACAAATCGCCCAGTCGGTTGGCACAGTAGAATACGCTGACTGCACCTCTGCAGAGGGTTAAAAAAACCTAATGGGTCCACCTGTTGGCCGTTGATGGCGACCCGTGATGTATGAGTACAGGATCATGGCGGCTGAGCGATCCGTAACTTACAACTCCAATTTGGCCCTTACTTGGGCTAGACAGGCTGTCGGAGAGGCCAGATCCGATCGATCACCTGGTCGCATAAAGCCTTAGTACCTATATGATTGTCCCAATCCTATTTCATTTATGGCAAGACTCCAAGCCTGTGTATGTGCTAGAAGGCGGTGGCTGAGGGTCTTAGTGCTCTGGGCATGACGTTAAACTGCATCGAATGGTGAAGTTCTAATTTTGGAGCTCTGGGGAGTGTGGAGTACCCTTTCATCGCCATTACTTCCAGATCCACTCTAAGCCGGAGTGGTAGTACCTGTTAGGGTCCAATCTATGAGTTAAATAGATTAAAATGAGTTTAAGGATGAGTTTCAGAATTGATTTTTTAAAAAAATTGATTAACCCAACAAAAATGAATCAAACAAAATGTATTCGGCATAAAATAAGCCAGCAAGGATTGACATGCCGTAAAACCAACCAACCAACCAACCAACCAACCAATATAAGTTTGGTATAAGTAAATGCAAATCTACATTAATATATTGTTTTATTCAAACCTTATGTTAATGAAAAATGTACAAATTTGACCTCATTTACATAATGAATATTAAGTAGGTTAATTTATATATTTCATTATTCAAGGCACAAAAACAATTAAGAAATCGGAAAATACTGTCCAGAAACAAACATTTGTGGTATATTATGTTACATCACTGTGACAAAAGCAAGGGAGGGAATAATGGTCATTTTTTATATTTTTATAACATAAGCAATTAAGAAAGAGCACATGTTATCCAGCAACAAAATGTGTCTCACATAGTATTATCTAAGACAGAAAATCAAAGTTTGAAGGGAATAACGGCCATTTTCTATACTTTTACAAAATATGCAATTAAGAAATAACACATAATATCTATGAATAAAATGTGTCTTACACAGTGTTATCCAGGACAGAAAAGCAATGTTTGAATGGAATAATGGCCATTTTCTATACTTTTATAACATAAGCAATTAAGAAATAACACTTACTATCCAGGAACAATATCTATATTATATACTGTCGTCGAGGACAGAAAAGCGAAGTTTGATAAATAATAACAATTTCAATACTTTTATAATATAAGCAATTAAGAAATAACACATACTATCAGGGGACGAAATTTGTCTTACAGGGTATTATTTATGTGAAGGTGGGTGGTATAATGCTTAAAGTCGTAGGAATTTGTCGACCCGAGTTCAAATCCTGGACGAGGTCTTTTTTATTTCACATAGCGCTAATACCCTTGGGAAAGGTAATCATCCACCTACTCTCCCTCTAGCTATGACATTGATCTTGTGTCACATCCTGCTCGTGTGGAGGGGGTTGGTATATATATATATAGTATTATCCAGGGAAGAAAAGCAAAGTTTTAAGGGAATAATGGCAATTTATATTAACACTAAAGGACATAAGGATTCTGCTGAACACTAAGAGACACAAGGATTCTACTTAACACTAAAGGACACAAGGATTCTGCTGAACACTAAGAGACACAAGGATTCTACTTAACACTAAAGGACACAAGGATTCTGTTGAACACTAAGAGACACAAGGATTCTACTTAACACTGACGGACACAAGGATACTGCTCAACATTAAAGAACGCAACGATTCTGCTTAACACTAAAGGACACAAAGTTTCTGCTTAACACTAAGGGACACGAAGATTCTGCTTAACACTAAAAGACACAAGGATTCTGCTTAACACTAAAGAACGCAACGATTCTGCTTAACACTAAAGGACACACGGATTCTGCTTAACACTAAAGGACACAAGGATTCTGCTGAACACTAAGAGACACAAGGATTCTACTTAACACTAAAGGACACAAGGATTCTGCTGAACACTAAGAGACACAAGGATTCTACTTAACACTAAAGGACACAAGGATTCTGCTTAACACTAAAGGACACAAGGATTCTGCTTAACACTAAGAGACACAAGGATTCTGCTTAACACTGACGGACACAAGGATACTGCTCAACATTAAAGAACGCAACGATTCTGCTTAACACTAAAGGACACAAAGTTTCTGCTTAACACTAAGGGACACGAGGATTCTGCTTAACACTGACGGACACAAGGATTCTGCTTAACACTAAAGAACGCAACGTTTCTGCTTAACACTAAAGGACACACGGATTCTGCTTAACACTAAGAGACACAAGGATTCTGCTGAACACTAAAGGACACAGATTCTGCTTGACACAACGATCATAGGATTCCACTGAAAACGGATCAAAATAACCACAAGAATCTTAACACTACCTATATTTTCAATGCATTTAAAATCCTGAAATATATTTCTAAGAAATAAAGATTTACATAATATATGGTCCGAATAATTTACATAATGATTATTTGCCGTTACTGATTTATAATAATATCATATTATTCTCAAACGTATAAAAAGCAATCCTATATATAATTCTATATAGAAATCAATTAAAATGATATTTAAGTAAGTGTAATATTTTTATATTCATTCTAAAGCATCTCTGGGGAGTGTGGAGTACCCCTCGTTAGTCTTTCTTATTTAATATAATATTTTATTAAATTAAAACTTAAATATTTGCGCCCAGGGAGCGCATACTTTTGCTAGTATATTTAAATTGGAAAATAGTTGATTTTTAAAATTTTGTAAATTTTTATTAGAAATGTAGTCTATAAAAGTTAATGAAAAATGAGAAATACATTTTGGCAATTTTGGGAACATTTTGATGTGTTTAAGATTTTGAATATAAAATTGTGTAATGAGAATGTTAGAGATTAGGCGATTAATGGATTAGGGCATGTAAAGGATTAAGGGGTATCCGATATATAAATATAAGGGTGAATGAATGTGAAAAATATTAGCATATGAAGGTGCTCAATGCTAAAATAGCAGAACATATTTAAAATCAGAGATTAAATAGGGATTTAATATCTCGTTACTACAATTATCATGCGTACTGGCAATCATCAGACGGTCAAAATGTTAAGATTAAAAATAAAAAAAAAGTAAAAAAAACAGTGGCTTGTTTAGCGTTTATATAACGTGAATCGTGTTCACGCGATGGAATGTTATAATGCTAAACTTATATATATATATATATATATATATATATATATATATATATATATAATTGGGAATAAAAGGCCTTAAATACCATGGGTATCGTGGTTATGGACCATTTCCACTCGCGAGTATGCTCACGAGCTTCTTCACACCACTGATATATTTTATTTAGACAGGCACATGGCCAAACTCATTTTATATTCATACATTTCACCTCCTTCATTCAGGGGTGGTCATATTGCATTTTTTTCTTTTCAAGTGTCTTTTTTATTGGTGGAAATTCTTTTTTTTTTTTTCTCCTTCATCCTTTGCCTGGTTGGCGGTGTTTTTTTATGTATCTGCCTAGTCTCTTTGGTAAATTCCTAAGTTTAGTTTGACTGACCGACAGGATTTTAATTTATGGTCTAGATGCCGTTTCGCCCTAATTGGGTCAAGTGGGAAGCAGGGAAGGTATGTCATATATATATATATATATATATATATATATATATATATATATATATATAAATAAACATGCTTAGGTCTTAATGCACGCGGTGTCCAGATGATTTTTTATACATAAATAGATTGCGAAAAATAAGGGATGAATTAAGGTCGGTGATAAATGACATAATAAAAATTTGTTTAAATGTCTACATTTGGAAACGAGTTCGCTTCTCTTGTTCAATAAATTTGTTGAAAACTTTAGTTACGGGATATTAAATCCATAGTATTTGAGCACTTTATTTAGAAGGGATTTAATTGCAAAACTCACCGTATTCGGCGTTCAGCTAAGACTCACTTTGTTTACAAAGTTTGAGACCTCTAGGTGAATTCATTTCCGCTTAGAAATGTAGCGATTAAATAGCCTGCTATACTTGGCAGCTGACTGTGGTCGAATGGGTAAGAGGTTTGGCGAGCATAAGTTCGTTCGGGTCTCGAACCCGGCCAGAGGTAGCAGCTAAAATGGTATAACTGCACTGATGAGAGGTGATACCTCGAAACACGTGTCTGTAGTTTACTCTCTCTCTCTCTCTCTCTCTATATATATATATATATATATACTCGGGTCTGTTTTAGTACGACTTATAACTGTTATACAAGAATTATTATTGAGCATGAAAATCGCGTATATACTTTAATATATTAGTTAAAAGTAAGGAAATGAATCCGACGGTATATAAGGCTAAGATGAATATGAAAAAACACACAGATGTTATTCAAATAAATTAATTTATTATACTGATATTACAATATTTCTATTTGTTAAAAATCTTTTTCAGAGCATATATTGAGTTAAATACGAATGCCGTTTATGAAGATTCTGACCGTTTTGTGATGGGATTAATTCATACCGGACTTTTTAAGAAAAGAGAATATTTTTTAAATTTTAAACAAAAATTCTCAAAGGGCATGTCTCACGTCCAATTTTTAACGGATTTTTGCTAGAAAGAGAAATATTTGTAATGAATTTTTATAATTGATTAATATAAAAATATATGATTGGTGCAAGGGGAATTATTTGAGTGTGTATTATTAGGAAATGTAATGTTATCTTTTAAATCGCGTATACACTTTAATATGTTTATAATAAGAAAAAGTACCATATATTTTGATTTTTTTCTGATTAAATGGTATATATAATTAAAAAAACAATCGATTTATGGATTTATTCATAGTTCTTCTGCTACTCTCTCTCTCTTCTCTCTCTCTCTCTCTCTCTCTCTCTGTCTCTCTCTCTCTCTCTATCCCCGCGTCTTCTTCTTTCTTCTTTCTTCTTCTTCTTCTTCTTCTTCTTATTATTATTATTATTATTATTATTATTATTATTTCCTTTTGAGTTTTCAGATCAGTGTTAGCTGATGGTCTTTCACTGGAGTCTGAGTGACAGCAAGTCTCCTCAAGTCTCCAGGACTCTTCTGAGTATTATGGCAGATTGCAGCAGTGCAGTGTTCTGAATGGTTTCAATTCTTCCTCTGATTTCCAAACTTTCCAAACCCTTTTCTAATCCTTTTGGGACTGTTCCAAGTGCACCAACTACAATTGGTATCACTTTCACTTTCATATTCCATAACTTTTTCAGTTCTCTGGCAAGGTCCAGATAGTTGTCCATTTTTTCATTTTCCTTTCGCTTTACCCTGTGATCTGCTGGAACTGCAAAATCCACCAGTTGACAAGTTTTTTCTTTTTTGTTTATCAACACCAGGTCTGGTCTTCTTGCTGGAATAAGGTGATCCGTTTTTATTTCAAAGTCTCAGAGAATTTTTATGCGTTTCGTTCTCAAGAATAGATTCTGGTTTATGCATATACCATTTTGTTGTATGGTCAAAATGTAATTTTTTGCATAATTCCCAGTGGATCACCTTTCCAACCCAGTCGTGTCTAGTTTTGTATTCTCGTTGTGCTAGTTTGCTACATTCGCATAGTACATGGTTTACAGTCTCATCTCTATTACCGCATAGTCTACATTTACTATTTTGTTGGGTCTTATCAATTTTTGCTTTGATATAGTTTGTTCTTATGGCATTATTATTATTATTATTATTATTATTATTATTATTATTATTATTATTCTATATCTTAGTTTCTTCTTCTTCTTCTTCTTCTTCTTCTTCTTCTTCTTCTATTATAATCAAACATTTAAAGAACCAATCAAACTTCGGCTTAAATAACCCTCAAGGGGTTGATATGCCATTAAACCAAAAAATCACACGGACGCCTTAAACATAAACCACAACCCAGGCTCGGATATCAATGCCGGGAGAGAACAGCGTAACTGTCGCAGTCATTAGGCAGACAGACCCTTGCCGATAATGTCATTCCTTATTAGGAATATATACATCACGTGTCAATCTGACGCATGCGTAATCAGATGCAAAGCGAAGCGCGCGAAATCTGTGTTGTTAACGCATCCCAGTTCTTTTTTGTTTTGTTTGGGTTTTTGTTTGTGTTTTTGTTTTGTTTTATTTTTTGTCTTTGCCAGTTGAAATGAGAAATATTTATTGCCCCTGGGACAGGGTGGACACTCGACAAATCGACACTCGCCTTTGTAGTCCGCCATTTTACTGACCCCAGGGGGAAAGCGAGAGAAACCCGATAGCCAACTGGGTGTAACTGGCGGTGTAAAGGGTACGGTTACAACTTTTGAGAAACGGCCGTCGGAAAAGGTGGCGAAGAGTTAACAAAAAAGAAAAAATATAATACCCCACCCACAAGTCCCACGGAACCTGAAGACAATTATTAACGGAATTATAGCCATTATGATCCAGGGATAGATTTGATTTGAAAGTTAAGCGTACTTTTCCGAGGGTTGGAGGGTTTTGTTTTTTTGGGCAGAAATATAAAGAATTTGGCACTGATAGGAATTATTACCCCAAGTCATCTGTGTGTGTGTGTGTGTGTGTGTGTGTGTGTGTGTGAATGAGTGCGTGTATGTGACTGTGTGAATGTCAGTGTGAGTGTGTGTGTGTGTGTGTGTGAATGAGTACGTGTATTGTGTGAATGTCAGTGTGACTGTGTGTGTCAATGTAAGTGTCAGTGTGTGTGTGTGTGTGTGTGTGTGTGAATGAGTGTATGTGACTGTGTGTGTCAATGTAAGTGTCAGTGTGTGTGTGTGTGTGTGTGTGAATGAGTGCGTGTATGTGACTGTGTGTGTCAATGTAAGTGTTAGTGTGTGTGTGTGTGTGTGTGTGTGAGTACGTGTATGTGACTGTGTGTGTCAATGTCAGTGTCAGTGTGTGTGTGTGTGTGTGAATGAGTGCGTGTATGTGACTGTGGTGTAATGTAAGTGTCATTGTGTGTGTGTGTGTGTGTGAATGAGTGCGTGTATGTGACTGTGTGTCAATGTCAGTGTCGTGTGTGTGTGGTGTTGTGTGAATGAGTGCGTGTATGTGACTGTGTGTGTCAATGTAAGTGTCAGTTGTGTGTGTGTGTGTGTGTGAATGAGTGCGTGTATGTGACTGTGTGTGTCAATGTAAGTGTCAATGAGTGCATGTGACTGTGTGTGTGTGTGTCATGTGTGTGTGTGTGTGTGTGAATGAGTGATGTGTCAATGTCAGTGTGTGACTGTGTGTGTGTGTGTGTGTCAGTGTGTGTGTGTGTGTGTGTGAATGAGTGCGTGTATGTGACTGTGTGTGTCAATGTCAGTGTCAGTGTGTGTGTGTGTGTGTGTGTGTGTATGTGTCTGTGTGTGTCAATGTCAGTGTCAGTTGTGTGTGTGTGTGTGTGAATGAGTGCGTGTATGTGTCTGTGAGTGTCAATGCCAGTATCAGTGTGTGTGTGTGTATGAGTGTGAGTGTGTGTGTTTGTGTAGGAGTCTGTGTGTGTGTGACTGTGTGAGTATGACTGTGTGTATGTATGTGTATGTGAGTGTAACTATTTGTGTGTGTGTGTGTGAGTGTATAGGTTTGAGTGTAAACCAGTGTGTGTGTCTGTGTGAGTGTGACAGTATGTATGTGTGTATGTAAGAATTTGGCACTGATAGGAATTATTACCCTAGTCAACTGTGTATGTAGTGTGAATGAGTGCGCGCGCATGTGTGTGTGAGTATGAGTGCGAGGGTGTGCGTTTGAGAGTGAGTCTGTGTGTGACTGTGTAAGTGTGACCGTGTGTATGTATGTGTATATGAATATAACTATTTGAGTGTGAGTGTATAGGTTTGAGTGTGAGTCTTTCTGTGGGTGTGACGGTGTGAGTGAGACAGTGTGTATTTATATATATGAGTGTGACTATTTATGTGTGTGAGTGTGTATGTTTGAGTGTGAGTCTTTCTGTGTGTGTGACTGTGTGAGCATGACTGTGTGTATGTATGTGTATGTGAGTGTAACTATTTGTGTGTGTGTGTGGTGTATAGGTTTGGTGTGAGTGTATGTAACTGTGTGAGTGTGACAGTGTGTGTGTGTTTGAGTGTATAGGTTTGAGTGTGAGTCTGTGTGTGTGTGACTGTAGTATGAGTGTGTGTTGATGTATGTGAGTGTAACTGTGTGAGTGTGACAGTGTGTATGTATGGGTATATGAATATAACTATTTGTGTGTATGAGTGTATAGGTTTGAGTGTGAGTCTTTCTATGAGTGTGACGGTGTGAGTGTGCAGTGTGTATTTATGTATGTGAGTATGATTAATTGTGTGTATGAGTGTATAGGTTTGAGTGTGAGTGTGACAGTGTGTATGTGTGTGTATATGAGTGTAACTATTTGAGTGAGTGCGTGTATACGTTTGAATGTGAGTCTTTCTGTGTGTGTGAATTGTGTGAGTATGACTGTGTGTATGTATGTGTATGTGAGTGTAACTATTTGTGCGTGTGAGTGTGCATGTTTGAGTATGAGTGTGAGTCTGTGTATGTGACTGTGTGAGTGTGACTATGTCTATGTATGTGTATATGAACGTAACTATTTGTGTGTGTGAGTGTAAAGGTTTGAGTGTGAGTTTTTCTGTGTGTGTGTGACTGTGTAAGTGTGCACGTGTGTGTATGTGAGTGTGTGTGCGTGTGTGTCTGTGCGTGTGTGTCTGTGTGTGTGTGCGTTTTTATGAAATATCAAGAAGTCGGTACTGATAAGATTAATAACCCCAATCGTGTATGTGTGTGTGAGTTCATGAGTGCGTGCGTGTGTGTGTGTGTGTGTGTGTGAGTGTCAATGTAAGTGTGTGTATGTGTGTGTAAATGTGTGTGTAGTGTAAGTGTGTGTGTGTGTGTGTGTGTGTGTGTTTGTGTGAACAGAGATTCCCGAGGGCGTTCACCATCCGGTGACTGATAAGGCGGAAATACTGGACAAGCAGTTAACAATGATACAACGAAAAGCTGGTGCAAAAACGGCACATAGTAGCGTGATAATTGATAGCGCAATACTTCTAAACTGATTTAACTTACAAAACAAGCAGTTTTCTGAGTAAGTTATGGGTGTCATTACATAAACTTCAAGAAGGTTCGTTTGATTCGGTTCGGTTAGGTTTGGTTTGATTTATTTATTTAACGGCATATCGACTCCTTATGGGTTATTTAATGCAGAAATTTGTTTAATTTTATATATATATATATCTATGTATATGGAGAGAGAGAGAGAGAGAGAGAGAGAGAGAGAGAGAGAAGAGAGAGAGAGAGAGGGATGGTTTCGTAGGTTTATTTGTTAACGGCATATCAACACCTTATGGGTTATTTAATGCATAAATTTGTTTCATTTTCTATATATCTATATATCTCTCTCTCTCTCTATATATATATATATATATGTATATTGAGAGAGAGAGAGAGAGAGAGAGAGAGAGAGAGAGAGAGGGGGGTGAGAGTGAGCGTGTGTGTGTGAGTGAGGGAGAGAGTGAGTGTATGTGTGTGTGGGAGAGAGAGAGTGCGTGTTAGAGAGAGAGAGAGAGAGAGAGAGAGAGAGAGAGAGAGGAGAGAGAGAGAGAGAGAGAGAGAGAGAGAGGGGGATAGAATATAAGAACGGTTTGGTTTAATTTGGTTCATTTGTTAACGGCATATCAGTTCCTTATGGGTTATTCAAAACCGAAATATTTAAAGGCAATAAAAGAATTCCTTCATGTTCAAATAAATATGAACAATACTTTCTTAAAAAAACAAAAACAAAACACAATCATCAGTATTATAGAAAGTAGTGCTCTAAAGTATTTGAATATGCGCACAACCCCTTTTAAAATGGACAGATAATATGGTTCTTTATTTTTTGGATGAAGTGATTTCGAGGAAGATGTGAAATGACGGGCAAGACCTGGGAAACTCTAGGTAATTTGATATACGAGCAAAGTTCAAGATTTTACTCACACGTTATTTATTACAGATTAATGAAGCATTCTATATATCAGATTACACACACACACACACACACACACACACACACACACATATATATATATATATATATATATATATATATATATATATACTAGCTAAAATACCCGGTCCATGACCGGACTAAAAAAAAAAAAAATAGGAACACCAAAGAGTAAGTGGCGAAAAAATAAGAGATAGGTATACCCAATTTCGGTTAATTTTTTTAATATCTCATAAAATAAAATAGGGGATGACGGGTAGATTTCGTAAAAAAAATATTTCCCCTAATATATTTTCGTGAAAATCGGACCATTAATTGATTTTTCATAGTATATTTTAAAAATCATCTTGTCGTAAGTTGTTTTTGGCTACGTTAAATTTCAATTGATTCAACGGTGCAAAAATAAAAACATTGTTTTTCAGTCATAATTTTCATTATTTCCGTAAGCTGAAAATTAAAAAAAAAACATCAGGAGTTTGTTTAATGTTTCTTCTTTCGAATGGAAATTTCTTTTCAAGATAATATTAATTTTATGCAAGTTTCATTGTGTTAAATAGGGGTGGGTGGGGGGTTAAATTTCACAGGGAAAATTGGTGGTAACTAATAAGAGATAATTATTTATCAAATTTTTAAAAATCGCCGAGAATTGTCTAATGAATAAACGGTCGAAATAAATGTTATATTCGAGACGACACTAATATGAATGAATTAAAGTAACTTCTACAGTTAAAAAAATGTTAATAAATGATTAAAAGAAATCTCGAGATAAAGGCTGAACTTGAAAAACGGTTGGAAAATTAGGGTGATCCAAAAAAAACAGAACCCAAATTATTTATTTATTTTCCCATTAAACTAACCTTAAACCCCAACCCTAACCCAAACCCTAACCGTAACCCTAAACTCCCCTAGTTAAAATTAACAGTTTTATTACAAAATTTGTGGGTTCTGTTTTTTCTGGGTCAACCTGTATACAGGTGACCCAGAAAAAACAGAACCCAAATTATTTATTTATTTTCCCATTAAACTAACCCTAAGCCCCAACCCTAACCCCAAACCTAACCCTAAACTTAAACCCCCCTAGTTATCAATCGATAAAACCACATCTTTCTTACCAAATAAATATTTGTAAGATAGATTATTTCATTTCATTTCTAACTAAATTAATATTTTAAAGACAGGAATAAAAAGATTGCGATATGAATAAGATTTAATTTTTCGTTAAAACATACTTTTGCTGTCCGGAGCAAAATCATTTTTTTCTAACTCGCTATAAAAAATAATTCAATGGATAAAGACTCATACAAATTATATATTGAGAAAGATTAATTTCTCTTCTTTCCAGCCATATGGATATTTTTAAGATTGGACTATAAATAAGCGATAAATTGCGAGATGAACGGCTTAAGACTGCGAAATTTATTCACTTAATGGTAATCGCTGTAACAAAAAGTCAGGCAGCGGAAAATATTTTATCATCAGCAGGAGTTGGTATACGGACAGTTTCGCAAATTGTGTGATTTTGGCTTAATTAATTAATTATATCCCTTAATCAGTACAAATCAATAACCAAATTTGGCGTGTTTCTTAGTTAGAAGGATATTAAAATGTATGCAAGATTTCGAATCAGAGGGAACTTATACGTCGACACGTACATACCAAAAACTTACTTTTATATATTTAGATATGGAGAAACGTAAACAAACACGGGATATTACAATGGATGGAAATTTATTAGTCATGGTGTCAATGTTCGAACATTTCGGTTTATAAAGAAACCTTCTTCAGGACAATATGAAACAAGTAAAGGAAAAAAAATTTGGTTGGTAAAAAGATAATGGGTGTTTTGAATGTGTTGAGTTTGGGAAATGTGTAGAAAATTGATTAGCGTTCACAATTGAATGTTAATGACGTGATTGGTACATGCGAAAGCGAAAATCAAAATGTAATTGGAACATGCGAAGTCGAAAAGCCAAAACCTGATTGGTCCACGAGGAGACTCGGCATACGAGTAGCACAGGGGTATGTGCGGTAAAGTGAGGAGCTGGTGGTAGGTGTGGCGCTCAGAGTCAGATGCAAAAACAACCTGCTTGGTCTAGCGCAAGTAAAAAGTGGATTTACTCCTTCGCTGTCTGACTGATACCGACTTTAAGCTACCCCGACGACTTTACTTACTTTAATTTTCAAGTGTAGACGTTCAAGGCTTCTTGTTTTCTGTATATCGGGGTCCAGATGGTTGAGAAAATATCCCATATTATTTTTTTTTACCCAAGCGCTTTCAACCATTTCCTTGGTCGTCTTCAGGGGGATTATAGTTTGAAGTGGTTGTTTGTTTGGTGCAGATATACTCAGATATTAGTGAAAATTAGAGAGAGACCAACAAAGAAGAAGAAAAAAAGAAATGAACACAAAAAATGACACTGTTGCTCAAAATGACTGATTAATCTTCAGGGGGGGTTGGTTGGTTGAATTTTATGGCATGATAACCCTTGCTGAGTTATTTTAAGCCAAAGACGTTTTGTTTCATTCATTCTTGATGGGGTATTCAAATTTTTTTTTTAACTCAATTTTTTTGTAAACACATTTTTAAAACTTATCTTTTACTGTTTAAACCATAGATGGGTCCCTAACAGGTACTACCACTCCGCATCAGAGTGAACCTGGAAGTAATGGCAATGAAAGGGTGTTGCATACCTCTTTACCGGCACTATATATCTATATGTTATATACTTCTCTTCTGGCCGGCTTGGTTCTTCTATCATCTATCTTGGTCTGGTCTTCTTGGGATTCCGGGTCTGGTCTCTGTTGGGGATCATTCCTTATCAGAAGCCCTGTGCCATTGTTAGCTTTTAGTAATAACAACAAGACTTCGATTTACGAGGATGTTACTTTATTCCATAAACCCCCAGACCAGACAATGCACGCGGGGACTCACATCTTGCTAGCTTCGCTTCTAACTCCTAACTCTGACTGAGTTGCTTACACCTTAAACCGGAAGGGGGCTTTCTATTGCCTTCCGATTCTCACGGTCCATTCCCGCAAGGCAAGGTCAGAGTGAGGTCAAGCATTGTCACTCACTCTCAAGGCCATCAGCTATACTGATCGCCATAATGATTTCTACACTATTGTCATAATCATTAGAGAGAGAGAGAGAGAGAGAGAGAGAGAGAGAGAAGAGAGAGAGAGAGAGAGAGAGAGAGAGAGAGAGAGAGAGAGAGAGAGAGAGAGAGGAGAGAGAGCAGAACAGGATTATATAGATAGATAGATAGATAGATAGACAGGCAGAAACAGAGACAGATCAAAATAGGATTAGATAGATAAACAAATACAGAGAGAGAGAGAGAGAGAGAGAGAGAGAGAGAGAGAGAGAGAGAGAGAGAGAGAGAGAGAGAGAGAGAACAGGGATTAGATAGATAGATAGATAGATAGATAGATAGATTCTTGCCACTCTCAACCAGCTCAAATAAAAACAGGTAGCTTTCGTAATTGAGAAATATCATTTTATTTAACTTCCCGTTACGTGCAGTCATTGGAGTCGCTCGTATTTTTTTCTTTGTTCTTTTTTTAAAAAGACATTTCTCCTGCATCTTCCACGTGTTCTCTAAGAAAAAGAAAACTTGAATCCGAAACTCAAAGACACGAACACAAATAAATATATAAAATAAGAAACATGAAAAACCTAATGATTATGTAACAAGGGTACTTCACACTACCAAGAGCTCCAGAATTCAGTATTAGATGAATACATTTGTATATGAATCTTAACAATTAGTAATACATGTGTGTATGTATGTATATATCAAATTTTATCATCTGATTCAATAGGAAGGACGTCCTTCCTATGTCATATTTGCATCAAACTTGTGGATTTACAGCGGGTTTGATGAGTCATTTGAATGTTCATGAGAGGAAAAATTCTGGTGGTGGTGTTATGATTGTGAAGGACGACAGTGATCTGTAAAGATTATGCTATTTGTATGTATGTGTATATATATATATATATATATATATATTATATATATATATATATATATATATATATAATAATATATATTTTTGAAGGCGTAATAATGCACATTTATGTTTAAAAACATATTTATTTCTTTTTTTTTTTTTTTTCCTTTTATAAGTCCTAAATATTTTCAGGCCAATGCCCATCATCAGAGGATTGAATCAATCCTCTGATGATGGGCATTGGCCTGAAAATATTTAGGACTTATAAAAGGAAAAAAAAAAAAAAAAAGAAATAAATATGTTTTTTAAACATAAATGTGCATTATTACGCCTTCAAAAATATATTATTACATTTTAATTAATGCTTCAAACTCACTATAAAAATAATGATCTATAAAATCTTAATATATATATATATATATTGCAATAGTGTATTATCACTTTCTCCCTTAGTGAGTTAGTGGTGCGCCAATATTTGTGGTATTAGGAGAGTGCTCAATATCTGTGATAGAGCTACTATATAATAAATAAAAAATATTAGTGTGTGTGTGGGTATATATATATTTAATTACATGACTATCTTGAACTGCAACCCTGCGGGTTTCATGCTATCGCATTCATCAAACAGGGTTGCAGTTAAAAATATCTGTAATTATATATACACAAACTATAATATATAGTACTCCACACTACCAAGAGCTCCAGAATTCAGTATTAGATGCAGTTTAACTGGGCATATCCCCAGGGTGAGTGTAGAAGAGGAAGCTGTCTAGTATTAATTGAAATTATTACAAAGACTTAATATACTTTGTGGCAATTGTGTTAACAGAGACTTTAGATGTTTGGTAAACATAAAAGTCAAGTAGAAGAATTAATTAATATTATAGATCAGGAATCAGCAAACTTTTTTCAATGTGGGCTAGAAAATTGAAGTTGATTTTTTTCTTTTTTGTGGTTTATTCAGTTAGGGGAGTCTATTGTAGGAGTGTTGCTGATGTTAGTGCGTTAGTTAGTAAATATGTTTAGTTTATTGTTGCTGGTGTTAAATGCTATTTTATTTATGTTAGGTTGTCTCCCGTCGTCTTACATACCATCTTTGAAACACTAGCGCCATAAAACAACATCTAATTACAAAACAAAACAATAACACAGACAAACTCACATCCTTCGTTATACGGAAAATTTACACAGACAACACTTAAATCTTGTATAGAAATAACAATAAAAAAACGCCTACAAACACTCGAGGCAGTTTGGATCAAAAATAAAAAATAATTGGGCTCTTTAACCTTGGTTAGGCAACCAGTTTGAATTCAAACATGTTAAACCCCGTTTAAGAAATTGGCCTTGTGTCACATCCTACTGGTGAAGGGCGGCTGGTAAATATTTATATCATACTATACTACAAAAGGGCCGGGTTAGCTCAGTCGGTAGAGGGTTCGGCTAGAAACCATATGGTTCCTAGTTCGATTCCGGTCCTCGCCAACTCAGCGTATGAGTAGCACAGGGATCTGTGCGGTAAAGTAAGGAGCTCACGGTAGGTGTGGCGCTCCACCTCAGACGCAAAAGACAATCTCCTTGGTCTAGCGCTAGTTAAAAGGGGATAGAATCCCTCGCTGGTTGGCTGATACCGACTTTAGGCCGCCCCGATGACTTTACTTTTACTTTTATACTACAAAAAATTATGACGTTTTTCGGAAAATACAGTCCGATTTTAGAATAAACATTAAATTCTGTTCTAACATATTATTTTGATAGTTTAATAGTTTATATTGCTATTGGTCAAACCACCTAGTTGCTATTGGCAGACACAGAAGGTAATTACCTCTCGTGTCCCCTATTAATTGAGAGTTGTAAATTCCACAGTAGAAATGCATATATATGTTCAGGGGTTATATTTGAAATTGTTTAATTCAGAAATAAAAGTTCACTAGCAGGACCTGTGGATATACCACAGTATGATAATTTAATTATTGCAACGTATGATACGTTTACTTAAAAGCAATTGCAAAATAGTTCAATACTAGCAGGACCTGTGGATATACCACAGTATGATAATTCAATTATTACAACGTTTGATATGTTTAATTGAGAGGTATTGCCAAATAGTTCAATAAGTAAAAAGGGAAGTAATCTTGATTTAACTCTGTCTCTCTCTTTTTTTCTTTCTTTCCTTTTTTTCATCTTTTCATTGTGTTCGATTGAAACAGATTAGCGTTATCACTTCCGCGCGTTTACTCCCGCTCTTTATCTTTCCCTTACTCTCTTTCTTTCTTTCTTCTTATATTTTTCTGTGTAGCATATCATTTTTCTTCCCTTTCTTTCTTTATGATAAAAACGGAATGGTCCATTATTCAGCTGAGGTGACGACACTCATAAGAAATAAGAATTCGGTAGATAAGCAACACCAGATAATCAGGATTTACATTTTTGAATTTTGTCTTGGACTATTTGGGCGGTCTCATTTTTAACCAGAGGGTGTTGCAAGATAATAACGGTTGTACTTTTTAGGAACACCAGTATTATCATATAGATGTTTTATTGTTTGAGCAAACTTAGCTCAATAGAAAACATGGCATGAAATACGAGGATGAGTTTAAACAGAGTTGTATGAGCGAAATGTCCTAATTAGAAAAGGAGTCTTTTAGTAGGGAAAGTATTGAGTCGGTCCAGAAGAAAGATGTAAAGTAAGGTGGCCCCAAAAAATCGTTTGCTACATTTTTAAAAAACGAATTAAAGTTAATTAAATCTATTATTTAAGGTCAAAATTTGTCTAAATCGATAATTAGTAACATTATGTTACTACTTATCGATTTAGACAAACGTTTGACCTTAAATAATTGATTTGACCATCATTAAAAAAAAGAAAAATATCATTACATATGCAGTTTATTTTTAATACATTTAAAAGGATTTGTTTTGGTCAATTTCGACGCGATCCGCCATTCTGTCTCTTTTTCAATGGTTTTAGGCGCTTGTTTACAATTTTAATGTAACATTCGCGATTGCAAAAAAAAAAAAAAAAAAAAATTACCAAAATCAGGTAATTATCGATTACAGTATAAATAAAGAGATGAAAGACCGAAGTTATGAATAGAACCAAAAAAAATTTTACGGTGGCTTTTCTATGAGAACATAAATACCGAAAATCGAAAAATAAAATGTGAAAAAATAATAAATAATTAATTTTTTGGAGATTTCGTTTTTACTCATTTCGATAATTATTTAATTGGCTATTATCTTATAAATGAAAAAAATTATACATCGATATTTTTTCTGCTTAAAAAGGGGGGGGGGGTAAATTTTCAATAGAGTTTTTCTTCATTACTTTTTGCACCTTAAATAAGGTTTGCATTAAATTCATTAATTGATAAATCAGTACTGAAAATTTCATTTAAATCCGATAATTCCCTGATTTTTGGTAAATTATTTTCTGTAGGAGGGGGGGGGGGCTAAATTCATTTTGTCAAAAACGGAATTTCGGCTAATTTTGGGCCACCCTAGTGTAAAGACTTATATGTTAAGCAAGTATTCTTGCGACACAAGAACGCTGGGGCGCTAACCAATCCGTTGACAGCAACGCAACGTTGTTATTTCACTCGCTGCCGGAAGAGTTAAAAAGGTATTTTTTTAATAATGTTGCTGGTCACACCACCTAGTGGTTTTTGGCAGACACGGAATGTGTTGCCGTTTAAACTCTACTGAAGAAATGAACATATGTTCAGGGGTGTTGTTTTAACTGATTAAAACACCATTTTAAATTGATTAATTCAGGAATAAAGTTCACTAGCGGGACCTGTAGATATACCACAATATGATAATTTAATTATATTACAACGTTTGATATGTTTAGTTAAAGAGCTATTGCAGTATAGTTCAATATGTAAAAAGTATAATAATCTTGATTACTTATTTTTCTTTTTTTTTTTCTTCTTTTCGTCTTTACATTATGTTCGATTGAAATAGATTAGCATTATCACTTCCGCACCCTCTCTCTCTTTCGTTAATCTCTTTCTTTCTTTCTTGATTACTTATTTTGGGCCACCCTGGTGTAAATGACTTATATGTTAAGCATGTATTCTTACGACAGAAGGACACTGAGGCGCTAACCAATCCGTTGACAGCCACGCAACGTTGTTATTTCATTCGATGCCGGAAGAGTTCATCCTCATCATCATGTCGCGCATGCAGCACGGATATCCATGACAATCTCTCGCCAACCTTCCCTATCACTCATTGCCCCTGGGAGGTCTTCGGCGCAGCAACCAGCATCCTCGCATAGTTGGTCAATGTAGATCCTTGCTGAGCGGCCCACATTAGCATGTCCATGTGTTGGCTTCCACAGGAGGACGTCGCTTATGAGGTCGTCCTTGCTTCTCCAGCAGTGTCCTGCATGCCTAGTCCGTCTCACCTGGATGGTCTGCGAGATGGAGGGCAGGTGGCCATACAGCTGCTTTCTTGTGAGGTGCTGTTTCCAAGACTTGTTCAAGACTGCGCGCAGCATTCTTGTGCAGCTCACATCCAGCTTATTCTCAAGGCGCTTTGTCAGGGCCCAAGTGGTGCAGCCATATAGCAGTACTGATATAACCACACCCTGGAAGAATTGCCGTTTTAGTTTGTCAGTGAGATCGGATTTCCATATGAAGAGTTAAAAAGGTATTTTTTAAAATAATGTTGCTGGTCACACCACCTAGTGGCTTTTGGCAGACACGGAATGTGTCGCCTATCAATCGAAAGATCTAAACCCTACTGAAGAAATGCACATATGTTCAGGGGTGTTGTTTTAACTGATTAAAACACTATTTTAAATTGATTAATTCCGGAATAAAGTTCACTAGCGGGACCTGTGGATATACCACAATATGATAATTTAATTATATTACAACGTTTGATATGTTTAGTTAAAGAGCTATTGCATATATAGTTCAATATGTAAAAAGTATAATAATCTTGATTACTTATTTTTCTTTTTTTTCTTCTTTACATTATGTTCGATTGAAACTGTTGTGAGGTTTTAAGAGATCAAATAAGAACAAAACGACGGGTAACAAATGTAGGAAAATGTATTAACAGAAAGTAGACAAATACAATACAGAGAAGTAGAAATTACGTCCGACAAATAAAGTTATTGGCTTACTCGCATTGGCTTACTGCCAAGCCACAATTGTCCCTGTTACTTATAGTAACCTGTCGGCGCATTCCATTAGTCTTATAGGGTGTATCACCTATAACAGAAACAGATTAGCATTATCACTTCCATGCATCCACACCCTTCTCTCTTTCCCCTACTCTCTTTCTTTCTTTCTTTCTTTTTTATTATATTTTTCTTAGTAGCATGTCCCTTTTCTTCCCTTTTCTTTCTTTATAATAAAAACAAAGGCCTGAAGAACGAAAAAAGTGTTTTTTATAATGCTACTGGCCACACCACCTAGCGGCTTCTGGCAGACACGGGAGGTGTCCCCTATTAATCAAGCGATATAAACTCTACAGCAGAAATATGTTCAGGGATTATTGTGGTGTTATGGCTCTTATTTCCGAATGGAGTGATGACGTGTTGATATAGAAAAATTAATCGTATACTTATCTCATATTTTATGCTACGTGGAGAGGTTTGAATCCGTGTTGCTGAACCGGTGATTGAGTTAGCTGACAATTCCTTGTTGTTTGAAGAGTCTGGAAACCAACTTAAGGTGCTGGGTGGGACATCTTGCCTTGTGCCATTTAGAGTTTTTTAGTAATAACACAAAGCCACTTCTTTTTCTCATGAGTTTTTTTTTATTCCTCCCCCAAATCACAACTGCCGAGAGTACGTCTAGCTCTGTCAACGTATAGTGCCAGATTTACTCCACACTCTCACCTCTCATTCCTCATCTCTCCCATGTCTCACTTTCAATAAAAACAATGCCATATGACCTTATGATGATTAATCCTAAAAACTTTTCCATTCTAATCTAACACACAATTCTTATTTTCCTTATAAAACTTTTCCATATTAATTTACACGTCACTGTTACACTCACGGCTCTCTCACCCATTATGTTGTATTATATTTTGACTGATTAAACACTGTTTTAAATTGATTAATTCAGCGATAAAAGTTCATTCTAAAGTGGGACATTATTTTCCGAATAACCTAAAAAATTAAATATTAAGTTTCTCTTTTTTCTTTTTACAATCTGAAATGTACAAATGTGGAGACTATTAAATACACATGTAGTGTTTTAATTCGTTGGGCTTTTTTGTCGGCCGCTTATGAGCTAGAGAAAAAATAAAAATAAAGCTGTTATTAAAAAAGATTAAAATATTACTAAAGAAACCTTTAAATCCCAAATAATTTAATATACATCACCCCCCCCATATATATAAATATATATGTGTGTGTGTGTGTGTGTGTGTGTTCCTCTTCCCCACATATTTTCTAAACTCTCCTGCCTCCTCTACCATCATATTTTTTCTTTTCTTTCTTTCTTTCTTTTTTTTTCTTTCGTTTCCTCATCTGTTTCTTTCTTTCTTTCTTTCTTTCATAGCTTACATTCTTTCTTTCAATCACGTTTCTTTAATCAAGTTTCTTTCTTTCTTCTTTCTTTTTTTCTTTCTTTTAATCTTTGGTTTCTTTCTTTCTTTTTTGTTATTTTTACTCTCCTCTTTCTTTCTTTCTTTCTTTCTTTCTTTCTTTCCATTTTTAGTTTCTTTCTTTCTTTCTTTCGTAATCTCCTTACTTTCTTTCTTTCTTTTTTTTAACCTTTGGTATCTTTCTTTCTTTCTTTCTTTCTTTATTTTCTTCTTAATTTCCTTACTTTCTTTCTTTCTTTCTTTCTTTCCATTTTTTTCTCTTTCTTTCTTTCGTAATTTCCTTACTTTCTTTCTTTCTTTTTTAACCATTGGTATCTTTCTTTTCTTTCTTTCTTCTTTCTTTCGTAATTTCCTTACTTCCTTCCTTTCTTTCTTTCTTAATTTCCTTTCTTTCTTTCATTCTTTCTTTCGTAATTTCCTTACTTTCTTTCTTTCTTTCTTTAAAAAAAAAAACCTTTGGTATCTTTCTTTCTCTCTTTCTTTCGTAATTTCCTTACTTCCTTCCTTTCTTTCTTTCTTTCTTTCTTTCTTTCTTTCTTTCTTTTAACCTTTGGTATCTTTCTTCCTTTCTTTCTTTCGATAACGACCTAAAACATATTATTTTGGACTATGGATATAACTTACTTTCAGTTATCCTGCCTCGAATATCGTAAGACAAAAAAGTGAATTAATATACTTCCCGTATAGAATACGAACCCTAACGTTTGGGCTGAAAAATCTGAGAAAATTGTGCGTTTTATACACAAAAAATTACGCTATTTTTCAGTTCTAGTTTTATTCAGGCTGGTTGATTATTTTGTTTAATGGCATATCAACCTTTGAGGGCTATTTTATGATTGATCTCTCTATCCAGTAGCAATGGATCAGCGAGACTAAAGAAAAATAGAAATAAATTTAACAAAAATTAATGTAAAAGAAAAAAGAATGAAATCGGAAAGAAATTTAACAACAATGAATGAAAAAAATAAAAACGAATTTAAAAGAAAAAGAAAGAAAATAAATAAAAAAGGAAAAAGAAAAAAGAATGAAATCGGAAAAAATTAACAAAAATGAATGAAAAAGAAACTGAATGAAAAAGAAAGAAAATGGGTAAAAAAAAAAAAAAAAAAGAAAAGAAAGATAACGGAAAGAAATTTAACAAAAATGAATGATAAAAATACTGAATGTAAAATAAAATAAAATAAAATGAAGAAAAAAGAAAAAAGAAAAAGAATGAAATCGGGAAGAAATTTAACAGAAATGAATGAAAAAGAAACTAAATGAAAAAGAAACTGAATGAAAAAGAAAAAGAAAGGAAAAAAAAGGAAAAAAAAAAGAAAAAAAGGAAAACGGAAAGAATTTTAACAAAAATGAATGAAAAATAAAAACTGAATGTAAAGAAAAAAAAAGAAAATGAATAAAAAAGAAAAAAGAAAAAAAATGAAATCGGAAAGAAATTTAAAAATGAATGAAAAAGAAACTGAATGTAATAGCAAGAGTAAGAAAATGAATAAAAAAAGAAAAAAGAAAGAAAACAAGGAAAACAAGGAAAATTAACAAAAATTAATGAAAAATAAAATAAAAATGGAATGAAAACAGGACGAAAATGAAAGATAAAAGAAAATGAATGAAAAATCTATTAATAATGAAAATTCAGTCCTCATGTACCTGTAACCGAAACTACGTCAGTGCCTACGTCATAATACCGAAAACTTTACTTACTTATGATATAACATTGAATTTTTAACTCCCACCCCACTCAGGCAACGTCTTTCAAAATCAAATTTTCCACCGCCCGGAAGGCGTTTTTTGTTGCTAGTAAAAATAAAAGAAATAAAGTGAACGAGAAAGAAATAAGTAAATGAATGAATGAATGAACAAAACTAAAACAGTTAATCCCCCCCCAAAAAAAAAAGAAAAAAAGAAAGAAATGAATTCGGTCACCTGACATAATGATCACGTGTCAGGTATCACATGACTGACTGTATTATATCAGATTTCGTCGCGTTCAGATGAAACCCGGAGAGAATAAGAATACAACAAGTGAATAATGTTTCTTCTCTTTGTGGGTGGGTAGTGGGTGGTTGGTTGGTTTGTGATCAGTGACGGGGGACGTACAGAGTGGCGTCAGTGTGGGTGGGGTTTTTGAAATGACAAAGCAGAATTTAACACACTAGCCAATACGTTGTGTTCAGGAATGGAATTCGGGAGCGGCTATTAAATGAGTACACATCGATGATACAGAACACCATTAAAAAATAAAAGTTCAAATTGTTTTACGTCATCGGGTAATTAGAGAATTGTCTTATATTGCCCTACAAGAGTAGGTTTTCACATAAAATCACCATGGTTTGGTTTAGTTGTTTTGCTTTACGGCATATCAACCCTTTTCGGTTTATTTAAAGCCGAGTGGTCGAAGAGGCCCCCTCCGATCAATCGGCTGGTCATGTCAAGCCCTAGCACCTATAGGATTGTCGCAATCCAATTGCCCTTATACGGTCGGGAACAGCCCTGTCGACTGGGGCTATAGAATATACCGACTGCGATTCTGCAGAGGGATAAAACTCCCCCAATGAGGCCACCTAATAACTGTGGATGGCGATCCGTGATGCTTAAGGATGGAATCCTGGTGGATAAGCAATACATGACATGCAACACTCCACTTTGGCCCTTACTTATGCTAGACGGGCGGTCGGAGAGGCTTCCTCCAATCAATCAGCGGGTCATGTCAAGCCCTAGCACCTATATAATTGTCCTAATTCTATTGCCCTTATGACAAGCCCTAACCCTTTTTATCACATATGTGCTAGAAGGTGGTGAGTGTATTCGTGTCTTGGGTATGACGTTAAACTCTATCTGATGGTGAGGTCCCAGTTCTTGAACTCTGTGGGGTGTGGAGTACCCCTTCATCGCCATTACTCCCAGGTTCACCCATAGTGGTAGTACCTGTTAGGGTTCCATCGATGGGGTAAATAGATTAAAAGATGAGTTTAAAATATATCTTTTTAAAATTGAGTTTGAAAAAATATGAATACCAATTAAGAATGAGTTTGAGTTTTGTTTAACGGCATATCAACCTCTGTGGGTCATTTAATGCCAAAAAGGTTATTTAGGATTTCAATCTTTAAAGTAGTGGTTCTATGGAGATATTCGGTTATATTCTGTTATATCTTGTTGAAAAGGTTGCTTTTTTTTTTTTAGAAAATTTAAAATGTTTTCAGGGTTTGTATTCTTAAAGATGTGCCTCGGGTTTCTTGCTTGATAGTAATTAGTGCGGATATGTTAAAGGCTTTTAAAATTTAGAAGGATATGTTTGGTTGTAAGTTGTACTTTGCATGTTAGGCACACTAGGCAGACGTTTTATTTTATTCAAGAATGAATAAAATAAAACGTCTTCCGCGTAAAATAACCCAAGGGTTGACATGCCGTAACATCCAAGGAACCCATCAACCAACCAACCAACGAGTATGTTTGCACCACTTGGACACTAACGAAGCGTTTAGAGAAAGATGATAGGAATATTAGTTACGTTCGGTGGTTTTGCTAATCACACGTCTGAGGTTAAGATGTAGTTCTGGGACATGAACAAATTCTCATCATCTACAGAATAGGAATTCTTGGAAGCTGTAGCTATGTCAGTACTACTGTATGTTTGCCCCAATTGAACTCTTATGAAACTTTGGAGAAAAAATATATATCCAGATGCAGATATGGTAACCACACAAGAATTCTCTGTCTTGTTTTGAACAAATCCTGGAAGCAGCATCATACAAAACAAACAGTTGTATGGCCACTTACCTCCCATCTCAAAAAACCATTCAAGTAAGATGAGCAATATATGATGGGTACTGCTGGAAGAGTAAAGACAAAATTGGGTTAGATTGATAAAGATGAGTTTCAAAAAATTGAATACCCAACAAGAATGAATAAAACAAAAACGTCTTTGGCATTAAATAACCCAAGGGTTGACATGCCATAAAATCCAACCGACCAAACAACTAACCAACCGACCAACGAATGTGTCAGTGCCACAGTATGTTTTGCACCACTTGGACTCTAACGAAGCGTTTATATATTATAGGAATATTAATTACGTTCGGTGGAAGGTGTGGTTTTGCTAATCACATGTCTGAGGTTAAAATGTAGTTGTGGGACATGAACAAACTCTCAACACCTACAGAATGGGAACTCTTGCATGCTGTAGCCATTTCAGTACTACTGTATGTTTGCTACACTAGAACTTTAATGAAACCTCTGGAGAAAAGCTACATTTTATTTACCTCGTACCCCACTTGTACGGGTTAAGCACAAGGCCCTATTAACGTGGGACCACCCACAAACCGAAGCTCATGGGTGGCGGGTGAAAAATTGCGTCGATCCCGTCGGCATTCCTCCTCAAGTGGGTGCCTCAGGCGCTGGGCAATAAACCCAGCCCTGCCCCTTTAAATCAAGGGGGCAGATGCTGCCTGGGGGGATTGCCCCCTGGGATCGACACCGTTAATTATAGCAATCCCCACCCGTTGGGCGGGGCTGCATGGGAACCACACAAGAATGCTATGTCTTGGTAGCAGCAACCTACAAAACAGCAGCTGTACGGCCACTTACTTCCCATCTCATGACGCCATTCAAGTAAGATGAGCAATATATGCTTGGCACTTCTGGTTACCATACTGGCATTAAATGTAGCCATGTCAGTACTACTGTATGTTTGTGTAACGTGGTGGTATATGGTAACAGTACCAAAACGGATATACGTAACGTTCTAATAGCGATATACGTTGTATAGCAGGTTTTGTCAACGTGCCTCCAAATTCACGACACTAAAAAAGGTGTTCGGCACGTGGCGGTCATCTTGTCGATAAAAAAAAGTACAACGCGAGAAATATATCGTCACAAGCTGCATAGCTTTTATTTCCAGGGCTCGTCTCTTGGACTGTGTCGGAGAGGAGGAAAGGCAGAGAGAAAGAGGGAGAGAGGACACTGTTAAATTACGGTGATCCCACTCTAGGGACCAGAGGCCCGTCCGTTCCCTAGGCCTCGGAAAGCAAAAAAAGACCGGTATTTTTCTTCGTCGTTCCACGTCACCACGTGACTACCGGTTCCGGTCAACACCCAAAACTTCCGGTTGGCTTTCAATTCTCCATTCGGGGGGGGGGCGGTCACGCCCCGGTCAAACTCACGACAACCTGTTTTATGTTCATCACTTTTTTTTAAGCCTTTACTCACTCTTATTTCTTCTTCCTCTCTTTTCTAATAGTAGTCCTCGCAAAACTCAGGACAATCACCATCTCGCTTCATTTGTCCCATTTGAACTCTAATGAAACCTCGTGAGAATGAGAACTATACAAGAGTACTATGTCTTGTTTTGAATAAATCCTGGAAGCAGCACCCGACAAATCAGTAACTGTACGGCCACTTACCTCCCATCTAACAAACCACCCAAGCAGGATGAGCAATAAATACTGGACACTACTGAAGGAATAAAGACAAACTCATAATCGGCATTTTTCTTTGGACTCCCACGCATGGACGCACCAGTGTTTGCCTACCAGCATCCTTATATACTAAAAAGCAACAATAAAGTATAGACCACTTTAGAATTCATAAAATGTGATCAGTTTCCAGCTGTGTTGGTGGTTTATATAGCAGGTTGGGATATTCCACTTTGTACCTTGGTCAAGGTCTTACCTAAGATTCTGATTGGCTGCTGGTTCTAATGTGGATACATTGATCCCTATATATCCAACACATGAACACTGCAATATTTGCTGGGCACTGCTTGATGAGTAAAGACAAAGTTGTGTTAAATGGATTAAAAAAATGAGTTTAAAAATTGAATACCCAACAAGAATGAATAGATCAATAATGTCTTCAGCATTAATTGGTTTGGTTTAGTTTGTTTTGTTTTACGGCATATCAACCTCGGTGGGTCATTTAATGCCGACAAAGTTGTGAAATAAATTCATTCTTAATGCAAAATAAAATTGTGTTTTTTCTGTTTAACCCATAGATGGGGCCCTAATAGGTACTACCACTCTGACCCGGAGGGAGCAATGGTGATGAAGGGGTGCTCCACATTCCCCAAACCTCCAAAACTGGAACCTCACCATCAGATAGAGTTTAACGTCATTCCCAGGTCTTCAGCATTAAATAACCCAACAAGGATTGACATGCCATAAAATTCAACCATCCAACCAGTTGCAATAGTAACAACAGCATGTCTAAGGAATTTAAAAAAAATTGAATACCCATCAAGAATGAATAAAACAAATCGTCTTCGGCATTAAATAACCCAAGGGTTGATATGCCGTAAAATACAACCAACCAACCAACCAACCAACCAGCCAACCAGCCAATGTGTCAGCGCCAAAGTATGTTTGCACCACTTGGACTCTTAACGAAGCGTTCAGGGAAAGAAAATAGGAATATTAATTACGTTCGGTGAAAGGTGTGGTTTTGATAATCACATGGCTGAGGTTAGTAACTAGGGCATGACAGTGTTTTCAAACAGAATTTGACTCACTGTGTACGGCAAGCCTCTGAAATTAGTCGACACGTACACATACCTAGGTAGTAATATCTCATCTACAGAAAGCCATGTCAATATATGCATAGGAAAGACATGGACTGCTATAAATAGATTACAATGGCTTGTGATGTTTTCAAGATCAAATATATAATAGCTGATTTGAAGCCAGGTTTTTTTTATACACTGAATCCAAAAATCATACACATTTTTTCTAATCTGTTATAGGTGATATACCCTATAGACTAATGGAATGCGCCGACGGTTACTATAAGTAACAGGGACAATTATGGCTTGTAGAGTAAGCCAATGCGAGTCAGCTCATAACTCTATTGTCGGACGTATTTCCCACTTCTCTGTACTGTAATTGTCTACTCTTTTGTTAATACAATACCAGTCGTTAAAACCCCACAACATAATCAGATCTAAATTTTAGATACAAGTTCTTACTTGAAATGTATAGAATAGTATTCTCCAATGGACTACTAAATATGGACACACCAGTGTTGGCCGACTAGCGAGTTCTTACACCAGTTCTGTACGGACATTGGATGTCGTCCAGATGACTTATCAAGGGCGGTAGCCGATAGGGACGGATGGAAAGAGAAAGAGGGGAATTTTAACGTCTAACGTTCATGGAATGGTCTCAGCGGGAGGCGTCAGAATGCAATTGCTGTATTTTTAGACCTTTTAGTTAGATTTTAGCCGTAAGTAGAAAGGAGCATGGTCGTTTGCTCCCAAGATGCCAGCATCTCACCGCGCGGTTATTAAAAAAACATTTTGTAGAATAATTAAGTCTTGCTTATTTATTACCAACAACGAAATGAGCACAGACAACCCATTTCAGCAGAATAAGGAAGAAATCAACCAAGAAGAAAAAAGATGGCGGCGACAAAGCAGAACTAGTTAGAACCCATCGCCTCCCCCTCTCTTCTCCCCCATTATATACCCGATATGAAGTGTAGCTCAGTCGGTAGAGCATTCGGCTAGAAACCACAAGGTTCCTAGTTCGATACCGGCCCTCGCCAACTCAGCGAATGAGTAGCACACGGATCTGTGCGGTAAAGTGAGGAGCTGATGGCAGGTGTGGCGCTCCACCTCAGATGCTAAAATAATCTCCCTGGTCTAGCGCTATTGAAAAGGGGATAGTCTCCCTCGCTGTCTGTCTGACACCGACATTAGACCGCCCCGACGACTTTTACTTATTTCATGTTCTTTGATTGGGATGGTAAGGTAAGTGATAACATTCTTAACGAAATTTTAAAATTTCAGTTTTTTAGAATAAGTAACTTTTTCCATTTCATTTTTCTTTATCTAATCACAATTTTGTCAATTAAGTCTGGTGGTATTGATGCTGCTTGGAGCGCCGTTGAGTGAGCAGTAATGATTAAGCTCCGAAACTGCATTTGAATTCATGAGTAATCTTCTGAGGATGAGTTATTTCAAGGTAATTAAAATAATTAGTATAACTCTACTTATTTGTGACAAGTAGATTCCACAGGCCTTTGAATAAGTGTTATTATTGTGTACAACTGATTCTGAAGTATTCAAGGACATCTTCAAAACCAGACCTGACCAAACACAATGAATGGCGATCATATATAACTTGGTAAACCTTTGACCTTTGGAAAACAGGCCTGTGTTATTAACCATTATTCATTTTATTGCTAGTATTCCTTTCAACTTGATTTTAGTTGTGATAAAAACCAACAAAAATCATAATGAAAGAAATACTAGTAAAAGAATTGGACCATATGACCTTTAGGCACCCCTTTTGCTATCTCATTTCATGAGGACATTTTTTTTCATTTACACCGTCAAAATACGGTTGTTTGTTAGGGGTTAGGGTTAGGGGTTAGTTCTATAATTTTAAAAAAAACACTTAAAGTCATCTGTTAACAAACAACCGGATTTTGACGGTGTAAAAGGAAAAATGTCCCTATGAAACGAGATAAAAAAAGGGGTGCCTAAAGGTCATATGGTCCAAAGAATTAATAAATAACAGCTTTGAACATTATCTTGAATTTTATTATTCATTAATAAATACCTTTTTTTTTAATTTTTAAAATTTTTATTTATTGGAGACGCTCATGGCCTAATGGTTATCACCATAGGCAGTCGACTCAGCAACCAGAGTTCAATTCTTGAACAAGGCTGTTTACATTCCACATAAATCTAATATACTTAGGAAAACCAACTATTCTCCCGTGCATGGATAAATAGTAGGGCAGACTAGACTCTTTAACCTTGGTATAGCAATCTATCTAGGAGAAGGAAAACTGAATTCAAACCAGTTGTAGACCTGGAAAGAGATATGCTCCTGCCTAAGACATGCTACACGAGAAGCTCTCCCACACCTAAACCAAGATATGTCTCCTAAAGTGGATAATGAAAGACTTCATGCATACAAAACCAATTGTGGCAACCAGTGTTGTGAAGTATTCAAGCACATCTTAAAAACCAGACCTGACTAAACCCAATGAATGGTATTTTTGAATTCAGTATAAAATGACGATCATATATACCTGGATATATTTCTTTTGAAAAATGTTTTAAAGCGAGTCAGTATTGTCGATCATATGGAAATCTGATCTTACTGATAATATAAGAATTCTTCCAAACCGTAGCCGTGTGAGTGCTACTGTATGGGTGCACCACTAACAAAACACTTAGAGAAAAATTATAGGAATATTAGTTACGTTCGGTGGAAGGTGTGGCATCGCTAGTCACCCGTCTGAGATTAACAACTAGGGCATATCAGTGTTTTTTTTTTAACAGAATATGATTCACTGTGTAAGACAAAATTTAAAAAAAGAATAAAGAATAAATAAAGAAAACATTTATTTTAAATTTAAAAAAGAAAAGAAAAAGCAACACCCTCCTCTTTGAGAAATCTAATTTCGTTGTAAAAAAAATAAAATTCCGCCCTGTCGACTGGGGCGTTAGAATGCACCGACTGCACCTGTTGGCCGTGGTTGGCGACCCGTGATCCTTAAGGATAGAGCCCTGGTGGATGAGCAGTTCATGACATGCAATACTCCACTTTAGCCCTATCTTGGGCTAGACGGGCGGTCGGAGAGGCCTCCTCCGATCAATCGGCTGGTCACGTCAAGCCCTAGCACCTATATGATTGCCTCAACCCTATTGCCCTTATGGTAAGCCCCAACCTCTTTTATCATATGGGTGCTAGAAGGCAGTGGCTGCGGGTCTACATGTCCTGGGAATGACGTTAAACTCTATCTGATGGTGAGGTTCCAGTTTTGGAGGTTTTGGGGAATGTGGAGCACCCCTTAATCACCATTGCTCCCTGGCCCACTCTGACCCGGAGTGGTAGTACCTGTTAGGGTCCCATCTATGGGTTAAATAGAAAAATGTATTTATAAAAAAATTGTATTATCCATTAAGAATGGATTTATTTCAAAAATTTATCGGCATTAAATGACCCACCGAGGTTGATATGCCGTAAAACAAACCAAACCAAAAAAAAAAAAAAAAAAAAAAAATGAAAAAATAAAATTCCATGTTAATTTAAATTTCTGTATCGTCTTCCTTCTTTCATACCGTCGTATTTTATTTCACGCCTTGATGAATTACTGTATTCTGCCGTCGTAGTATTTTTTGAACATCCTACAGCAGCATTCAGTCATTCCTCATTTAAAGCCACCTTGTCTTTTCTTTTGCGAGTATCTTTAGCTCCCTCAGTCACTCTTACAAAATCTTACAACCCCAGTCCTGCATTTTGAAGGCCCACCCACAGATTAGCCAGCAAATTTGTGCAGTGGCGACCCCTTCATTCCCGGTAGTTGTTTGAGCCTATTACAGCAAATTCCAGGGATTTTTGTGCAGTTGCTTCTTCGTGTATTCCAGCGTAGCACATGACCAAACATGGACCACCGTAGTGGCACCACCCTTGTTGAAAGTGGAATGGTGTTATACATCTTGTAGAGAGGATATATTGTAGAGAGCCTTATATATATATATATATATATATATATATATATATATATATATATGTGTGTGTGTGTGTGTGTGTGTGTGTGTGTGTGTGAAGAAAGGAAGTGAATCCGACGGTATGTAGTATATTGAGAAAAAATGAAAAAATACAGGTTTAAATGGGTTAAGTGGTGAGTTTATTGGCCGACGCTGCAGTGTTTCGAGTTATTAATTAGATCATCTTCAGGGCATTTGTTGGTAAAAAAATTCTTCTTAACTTCCATATACCAACAAATGCCCTGAAGATGATCTAATTAATAGATCGAAACACTGCAGCGTCGGCCAATAAACTCACCACTTAACCCATTTAAACTTGGACTTTTTCATTTTTCTCTCAATATACTACATATATATATATATAAAGAGTCATCCACAGACACCGCGTTTCACGTCTCATCAGTGTGGCTAGACACAACAACTAACTCCGACCAAAAGCGAACCCCGACTGACTTTACGCCTATATATATAAGACTCTCTACAATATATACAATAATAAGTAATACAATAATTACTTATAGATATAGCATCCATAATATATATATATATATATATATATATATATATATATATATATATATATATAATAAGATAAATATATAGGTTTTACATATCTATTTATTGGGTGACAAAGGAAAATTCACAACCATATTGGTTTCTTGCGATATATATATATATGGGAGTAAATATGGAAATAAATCCGACAATATTAAGAAATTTGAAAAAGAACAAGTGTTCCAAAAATTAGATGAATTTATTTATCAAACTAAAATAAA
>CM042178.1:50496007-50531007 GCA_023376005.1 Doryteuthis pealeii | reverse complement strand
TTTATTTCATTCTATATTTCGGACTGACTGTTTTTTTGTGTAGCTTAGAGCTTTTATAGCTGGGGATGCTGGTGGACTGTTCCTCTGTCAGTGGGTCATTGATGCTTGGATGACCTATTTTCAATGTTGAAATTGAAATAAAATATTTTATCAACTATTTTCATTTAATATATTGTATATCTTATTATAATGGAGATTGTGGGTTTGTATGTCTGTAACCGAAACTAAATCACTACTCCAGTCACAGTTATTGACGTCACATTCACCATGAATTTATTTTTATTTAAACCTCAATAATTGATAAAATTGTGATACCTTATTAATACTTTTGGATTAATCTACATATTAAAAACACACAGATATATTTATATATTCAACCAAAATAGCGGTTTACAGTGTGAACGAGAAGGCTAATTTGAATATTGATATTAAAAATTTGATTTTAATAAATATATGCTTAGTATTATTGATTTCTAATTGTTTGGTTTTCTCTTAACGAATCTGAGCAAAAATCTCGAGGATAAATCTTAAACAAAATCCATGAACAAGACGAAAGAACTGTAATTTTATTGAATACTTCATAATCTAACTAAATAGATAAATTAGGAACAATGAAAGACGGGAGTGACGGAAGATGATGGAAGAGTTAGATTTAAAGCTGTTCTATTTTTCGATTATACCCCCTCAGTTTATCATTTTCTAAATAGTTTCTAATTTGATACACTATTTTATTACATCAAAACCTAAATACTTGCACTCGAAGGGTGCATATATTTGCTAGTAAGATTAAAAAAAAAAAAAAAAAACATTGATATTTTTATTCTCTTACCTAACTTGGTCCTAAAAATGACACGGTACTGAGTTTGGCCATATTTCAATTTTCCCACTGAGACTTTCCTTGCTTTCAGTTTTCTCTCTTCTAATACTAACAGCAATGGGACCAAGATTTTCATCAATACCAAAATAATTTTGATGATCTGGAAAATAAATCATTCAAAAACTTGAGTATAATCCATTAAATAGAAAAAACAACTTATCATTTTTTTCCAGATATATTTTGCAAACACTTACATTAGATTTAAAGAAAAATTCTTATATTGACTTTATTGGACAACTACTACAGTCATTAAAAATGTCAACTGTCCATGATAGTCTGGGACCGAAAGGAAGGCATTTTCACCTGAAACTGACTAAGGGCCGGTATCGAAAACAAAACCTTGTGGTTCCTAGTCAAACTCTCTACCGACTGAGCTAACCGGTACGCGTATATTTTCCAGTTGCAGAAGTCAACAAATATTAGATATATAACTCGACTTATACACGGTACATTCGTTAATTTAATTTCATATGTCAAATATATATATATATATATATATGCAACGAGTGACAAAAAAGTATCGAGAGTTTTTTTAAACTTTTTGACACACCTTGAATTCTGAAAAAAATAACGTTCTATTCATTCTTCATTTTTATCTTGGTAAATAGCTTCAATCTCGATACTTTTTGACACACCTTATATATTTATTTATTTATTTATTTATAATTAATAATACAAATGAAAAGTCGGTCCTACCATTGGTTTCTGAATAACACTTTTTCGGTGTTATTCGTCGTCAGAGCCGTTGACTTTTGAAAAAAACTTAATTATTAAACTTAAACTATATATATATATATATATATATATATATATATATATATAATGGAAAAGATGACTGACCGGTGAATATGGTCACGGTGGTTGATATGAAGTTCATAAAGGTAAGGCAGTGATATAACAAATAAATAGTGCTCAATACGTTAGTAGAGAAAATTTATTTTAATATAGGTCCATCTATATAAAATAAATCATTCAAAAACTTGAGTATAATCCATTAAATAGAAAAAACAACTTAACATTTTTTTCCAGATATATTTTTGCAAATAAAAGTAAAATTTATGCACTTTGAAACCTACAAATATTGCAGACACTTACATTAGATTTAAAGAAAAATTCTTATATTGACTTTATTGGACAACTGCTACAGTCATTAAAAATGTCAACTGTCCAGGATAGTCTGGGACCGAAAGGAAGGCATTTTCACCTGAAACTAACTAAAGTCTCCGAAGAAACTCACATTCCTTCTTCTTGTGTATTTGCCTTTCAGTGACAGTACCGTTATCGAATTAGCTGTGGCAGCTGTTACTCAAATACGTCATATATTTATCTGGGTACGTTTTGAACCTGCAAACTGGAGGAAACTTTCTTACATGCTCCGCTAGCTGCTCTACTGATGTGGGTGTGTGTTGTTGCAAAACAAACAATAAAGAAAGAAAACAAAGAAAATCATTAGTTTTCATAAAAAGTTGTTCAATTTTGTCAAGATATTTTTCTTTAGACAGTTTTTCTTTTAAAAAAAATTATTTGTCTACGTGTGTAATAGTCAAAATTTCACGCATCTTTTTAACCACCTATGACTTAAGTCAACAAAACTTGGAAAAAATAAATGAAATTTAACGAAATTAATAAAGATCAAAATTTCACACATCTTTTTAACCACCTATGACGTTGGCATTGCAGAAGACTTCGTTACACCTCTAACCTACTCTGTTAGCGGCGTGTTGTTTTGTTAATGTTTTCATACACCCGAAGTGTTAATAGTTTATCTTCTTACAGGTATTGGCAAAATCTTGGTACGACAGCTACTCCCCTTTCCTTAAACATTTAATTGTAACTAATTGCAAATTATTTCTAATTTATTATTTTTTTTATTAGGAACATAGCGGTCATAGCGCGCTTAAATATACAAATCACCACAAATCGGCGAACACTTGTGGACACGTTCCGAGAAATACGCACTGCATATAGAAAATCTTTCTCTGTGATGAGAGTTTTATAATTTGTTTGAAGCATTGTGTGTACTAGCAAAAATATGCGGTCTTCGGGCGTAGGTATTTAAGTTTGAATATAATGAAATATATTAAATGAGAAAGACTAACGAAATTAAATAAGAACGCATAGCAAAAGATTAAACTTATTTTATTAATATTTTAATTGATTTCTATATAAAAATCATTCATGGGATTGATTTTGATATGTTGGAGAATAAAAAAAATCTTACTAGCAGAATTTTAATGCTATTTCTATGTATATTTCAATTTTTAAATATCTTCGAATATAAATCAAATTTTAATAATATTTGCAACAACAAAAAAGGAAGAACTGGTGTTATTTAATTTTGTATATATCTTTACTTTGTCGTTAATTGTTTTGTTTTCATATTTTCATCCAGGAATACTTATATACACACCCAAACACAAACTGTTCTTTATATATGTATAGATTTAAACGTAGCCTAGTAGTTAGAAAAGCACATAGGGACATGTATAGAGATGACTGTTTAATAATTCACAAAAGTTTCAAATCTTTATGTATCTAAGTATTGCACAACTTTTAACTAGGTCTGTTAATTTTTATAAACATACATATACAATGTTGTTGATAAGCGCATGGTCACAAGCCTCACACGCAGCACCAGTTCCCTTGCCTAAAAGGCGTAGGGTCAGGTTTATTGCCTTGGATCTGCGGTGCTTCAAAAGCGGAATGTCAAATTGCACTGCCCATCGGATGACTTAGGTCAACCAGGAACCAAAAAGGCACTTAGTGCCAAAGTTCTTAAAATATTGTAGCCCCAATTTTAAAAGATTGAAATCCATTTCCGCAAACGAAGGCAAAGTTTTGAATGATATATTTCATGTGATAGTTCTTTATATTAACTAGCAAATATATGCACCCTCCGGGTGCAAGTATTTAAGTTTTAATGTAATAAAATATTGTATTAAATTAGAAAGGCTAATGAAACTAAATAAGAATACAGATAAAAAGATTTGAAACAGAGGGAGTATAATAAAAGATTTGAAACAGAGGGAGTATAATAAAAAATGGAACAACTGAAACTTACTCTTCCATCACTCTCGTCTTTCATTGTTATTTTTCTAATTTAAGTATTTAGTTATAAGAGGAAGTGAAGAATAAAATGACAGTTATTTTATTTTGTTAATGGATTTCATTTAAGATTCATTGAAGAGATTTTTGCTTATATTCATTAAAATAAAACCAAACAGTTAGAAATCAATAATACTAAGCACATATTTATTAAATTCGATTTTTTAATATTAATATTAATTTCCGTTCACATTGTAAAGCGCTATTTTGTTGTATATATAAATATAATTGCATGTTGTTAGTATGTAGACATAGTTAACAGTATTAATAATGCAAGACAATTTTATCAATAATTGAGGTTTAGATAAAAATAAAATCATGGAGAATGTGATGTCAATAACTAAGAGAATTGTGACTTGAGTAGGAATATAGTTTCGGTTACAGACAGAAAAACACACAATCTCCATTATAATAAGATTTGCAACTTTTCCACATGAGAGACCTTACAGTTCCAAAATTGACCTACCCTACTGCTGACGTTACAGCTCTGACTTCCATACACTTTATTATCTAAAAAATTTCCTTTCCAGTTTGCTGCAAAATAACTTCTCCTTCAAGAAATTGTTGTAGTAAGCTTGTGATAATAAAAGACGTGATTACCTCCCTTTGGAGTGGCTGGGTTATCTTCCCTTGATTGTGACTACATAAATTCAACAGATAGCGGCCATTGTAGTTGCGTCTTTGCTGAGCTGTATTCAGTTGATTAAAGTTAAGTTGTTATGTTACATTGTCTTTGTCCATTTCTGCAAAATAACTTCTCCTTCAAGAAATTGTTGTAGTAAGCTTTTTATTGAATATAAATTTTCAAACTGCTGAATGAGATGTCCTATTAGAGATGGTTTATTCTGTTTATACATTTGACTCTTATAATACTGAATGTTAATATGACATCCCAACAAAACTTCATTCTAAACTTTCAGTTTTTATTTTAGACAAGCATGATACGGATATGAATATTTTCTTTCATTGAACTAAAGTAAAAAAAAAATAAAAACAATTAGTACATGGCTGGAATGTAAGTGCTTGTCGGCACCCTCTCTTGGTGTTTGGATGACCATTTTTCTTGTGTTGCTAGCCTGGCTGCTGGAATGTGGGTGGTTGTCGTCACCCTCCCTTGGTGACGTTGAGGTAGGTACCGGAATGTCGTAGAAATATTTTTATGGGTATAGGGCACCTAAATCCATATTTAATCCGTGTGTGTGTGTGTGTGGTTAGACGTATTATCCACTTAATCTCTGTGTGTTTGTGTTGAATCTTTTGTCATATAGTTATTTACTAAGCTGAGCTTAGATGTGGCACAAGGCCAGAAGTATGGGCACCCAGTGAGAATCGAACTCACTAACAATGGTCTGCAAATCTAGCATGCTAACCATCACACTACGTGAGGTGCCCAATCTTTTATCATATAAGGTGTGCTACAATTCCCCACCTGGATTTATAGACTTGTCAAGGTCACGTGATTGACTCCTGTAGCCAATCACTAGCAATACTGCGTGACTGATAGAATAGTTAAACCCCCCATATTGGTTATAATTACAACAGCGCTCACTGATGACGGACATAGGATTATCGTAGGACTCTTTACCAAGAAATGAGAACTCTTTACCAGAGGAACCAAAAGGATTCATTATCGAGGGACTCTTTATCAAGGATCCAATTCCACTGGATAAGCACTTCTTCTATAAGGCCAACGAATGGCCCTTAAAAACGTAACAGTTCGTGAGGATAGGAAGCTGTGATCTATTAATACGTACTTCAAATTTTCGATTGTATGCAGTAGTTTATGAAATATATTTTGCTATAGTGCTATATTTAGATTGCTGTCTAATTGTTAATTTATAGTTATTTAATCTAAACCTGAAGGGTGTTTGCGTTTCACCTACATATCCGCTGTTTTTGCATCTCGTACAGTAGATGTAATAGATGACGTTTGCGCTGTCGCAGGTGAGTTGTGAGGGGTTGAATATTGATATTGATGTGTGGGAGTCAGTTATTAGGTGTGGGCATACCTGACACATTGGTTTGTTGCACTTTTGATTGCCTTTTTGTGTGTTGTTGTGTAGGTGTTTTTTTATAGTTTTTTTTTTAGGTGTGGCGAGAATGCAGCGTAGGGGTTGGGTAGTTGTCGTTTCGCATTGATGGGTGGTTGGTGGAAGGTGGATTTTGTCTTGTGGGCGGATTGTAGTCTTTTGAACTCTTTTTTTTATTGTTTGGGTTAGTTTTTGCATGTGTTGGCCGTGGTGGAAAACCATTCGGATTTCATTTTATTTTGTACTAGTAGGAATAACGGAAGACTTGTTTCGTAGTCGCTAACGTGATGAACCACATCATTAAACAAATAAATAGATAGGAATACTTTCGTTACATAATTCGTGTGTAGCCTACGAATTATATCTGTTAGTGTAGTAAAATTCAAATAACGGTATGATAAACGGAAAATTACCATTAACAGTTACAGGAAGTTGTAAAAGTGATTGACTGACAATTCACCTTCTCTGACCTAGACGCCGATAACTGTTTAGCTGAAGACGAGCGTCAGAAGGGAACTGACTTAGTTAGATTTTGGCCGTAAGTAGAAAGGAGCATGGTCGTTTGCTCCTAAGATGCCAGCTTCTCACCGCGCGGTTATTTAAAAAAAACATTTTGTGCTAATAAAGACAGCGTGTAGAATAATTGAGTCTTGCTTATTTATTACCAAACAACGAAATGAGCAGAGACAATCCAGTTCAGCAGAATGTGTTGGTCGTGGTGGAAAACCATTGGGAGTTGATCGTTGGTTTTCTTTTATTGTATTTGAGGAGCTCTTGTCTGTTTAAGGAAGATACTTTGTCTGTGGCTGTTTTGATGAGTTTTATGAGGTAATCGCTTTTTAGGAATCTTTGTATTAGATTCGCGGTGTGATGTGAGTACTTTTCGGGCGCGGGGGGTGTTCTGAGCAGAAGCGTCTTCTCTGTATACACGCGATGTATATTATGGATTTTTTTAGATTGTTGTAACACCCAACCCTATACCCTTCCGAGAGGTAATAATGCAAGCCCAAAACAACAGATTATCCACATCTCTTTACACCAAACCCACCGACAACCACACATTCCTTAATCACAAAATAAAAATAAAAATAAAATCCCCCTTCCCAGAATGCACCTATGAGACATGGGTTCGCGTCGTCAACATCTCACCATTGTTCTCGTCCAAATCGTCTGGGAGAATATTGATCACTATCAATAGCAGTCTCCCAGATCGATACTCTGGATTGTTACGTACAGGACGTCCGGAGAGAATATTGATGACCAATAGCAATCTGTCCGGAATCTCTCTGTCACTTCTGTCACTGGCCGTATTGATCGTCTGACAAAACCCCAATGCTGTGTCTGAAACGCACCCATGTGTCATAAGGGAAACAAAACAACAACAAGAGAAATGAAGACAAGACAATGTCAGTCAGGTGAACATCAGAAAAGGCAGGGAGGCATATAACTTGCATCTATCTCCAGTCACTCCATCAGTTTATAATTCATCTATGTCTGCCGAGAGGGGGTTTACCCCCATTCCTTTTGGACCTCTGCTAAGGCTAGCGTCTAGTGGCATCTCACATCTTATCTGTTCAGTGTTCAGGGCCCATCTGTACTCTTCGGCTCCCAGGGACCAACTGTTTTAACTTTTCTAAATTTCCCAGAGTCCCCAAATCTCATCTCACTCTCGTATGAAATCTCATCCTCCTAGATCTTATCAACCCTGCGGGATTTGAAAGGGTTCTTTGTCTAAAAGACCACCCTCATGATTTTTATGACCAACTGGTCAACTATTAAGTGCCAAAGGACCAGACATGTTGTCTGCTTCTGGCCTTTATCACTTTTCATATCTATCCTAAACCCTAATTTCACCTTTTATGGCCTGTTTGACCGACCATTCACATACTTTACGCCTACTTACACATATACATATATGCATACACACACATGTATGTATACATGCACACATATGTATCTATCTATCTATACATATATATATTCACACCTTATCTACACTAGAACACACACACATATTTATACATATATGTGGTTTGACTTACTACCTTTTTAATTCGATTTAACTAACTATTATTTAACTATATACTAAGTGTGCATTTATATGCACACACACATTCTTGCAACCACCATTGTATTATACACCACAAACTAGTCCATCCTTCCCATGATGCCGCATACAACAGTATATATATATTTTTTTTGCTTGAAGGCAATTACAATGCGTATATCGCATAAAATTCGATAATTATAGAAGATAATAATGACAAGTGAATTTCGGTAAAGAATTATTCTGTGTGTAGAACATCGTACAGACTGTTTCAACTTTAAATAATTTTAATAAAGTTGAAACAGTCTGTACGATGTTCTACACACAGAATAATTCTTTACCGAAATTCACTTGTCATTATTATCTTCTATAATTATCGAATTTTATGCGATATACGCATTGTAATTGCCTTCAAGCAAAAATATAAATAATAATAATAATAATAATAATAATAATAATAATAATAATATATATATATATATATATATATATATATATATATATATAATCCAAAAGTCCAGAGAAGAAATCTTCCTTACGACATAGTTTAAAAAAAAAAAAAAACCGTCGCAGTTTGAGAGCTCAAAGTGTGCTCTTATTGTTAGAGTCACAGAGCAAATTTATAAGTAAAGAAATAACAAAAGACTTAGAGATTTTGCATTATAGTCTATTTCAGGAGCTGACTATTTCAGGGATTAGACTATAATGCAAGATCTCTAAGTCTTTTGTTATTTCTTTACTTATATAATATATATATATATATATATATATATATATATATATATATATATATGGACTCTCCCGTCGATTTTCGACGTATGAGGGTTCATACACACAATGAACTCCCACACAGTGATTTGTTTATAGTGGTGAAGGCTTGTGTTGGACCATCCACACTTTTTGGCACAGTCGATAGGAAAGAATTGGTGCATCAAGGGTTGCCACAAACCCAATCAACGACCGACCTCAGGAATTTTGAATTCAGAGTTATCCCTCTCCTAGACTGGTTACCTACCCAAGGCTGAAGGGCCCAGTCTGCCCTACTATTTAACCCATAGCTGGAGGGAGAATATATGGATTCATACCTTTCCCAAGAGTATTAGCGCTATGTGAAATTCCAACAGCTTCGTCTATGGAGGCGCGTGGGCTAGTGGTTAGAGTCGTGGGAAATGGACTCGTCGATTCGAGTTCAATTCCTAGACGAAGCTGTTGGCATTCACTTTAATGAATTTGATGATTTTACTTACTTTTCTATTTTTACATCACATTGATGATTTTACTTACTTTTCTATTTTTACATCTCCCGGAGGGCGTTTTTTATTTTGCTAGTATATATATATATTTGGTGGGGTACCAAGTTTCTTGGTATTAGGATAATTCTAAGCTGGTCCTTTTCTCCAACAGTTGGTTGCAGCAGAGTTCAGGTCACGTTTGAGAGCTCAATGTTTTTTTTTATTAAACAGAGCGAAATAATTTGTAAAGAAAAAAACATCCGAATATGAATAAAGTGATCTGAGGAAGCTCGATGGGTCTTAGATACCCACAAGTGGAAATGGACCATAATCGCTATACCCCCGGTATTTACGGCTTTTTTCTTTACAAATATATATATATATATATATATATATATATATTATCATAAAGGTACACGGTAATAACCTACTCGAGTTTCACCACAAGGATCTTCAGGGTTAAGTCCATTAACGGTTGAATCAACCGTTTATCGCAAAAAACACACACACATGAAATCGACTGCAATTAATCAATATCTTGATTAATCCAGTGGATTTAACCCTGAAGATCCTTATGGTGAAACTCGAGTAGGTTATTACCGTGTACCTTTATGATAATAAATTTGCTATACTAATGTATTGAGCACTTTATATTTATTATATCGCTGCCTCATCATTGTGAAACTTGAACCAACTAACCACTGTGACCATTTTCACCGGTAAGTCACTTTTTTTCACAAATACCATATATATATATATATATATATATATATATATATATACATATATAAATACATACATATCTCTCTCTCTCTCTCTTCTATAATATATATATATATATATATATATATATATATATATAGAGAGAGAGAGAGAGAGAGAGAGAGAGTGTGTGCGTGTGCGTGTGTGTGTGTGTGAAAGAACTATTAAGTTATTTGTTATTAAACATTACTTCTTTTCAAACTTTTACTTCGACCTTGAATTTTTAATATCCGTCTACCAATTGCACTACATTTCATACCAATACCTTCACCCCCCTTTATATTGAAATAAAATATTACTCAGTATATTTCTATACTGTTTAACCACCCAGGTCACCGTGACATTTAAAAAAAATTATTTTCTCTTGTTCATACACTCACTCACATACATAAAATCAAACGTGGTTCAATCAATTGTATAATGCTTTTCTTTCCAGCTCCGTGACTAACTTAAACTTAATCTCTCAAAACTTAACTTATCTTAACTTAATAGTACTTAATTTATGTTAACTTATCTTAACTTATCAGAACTTATGTTAACTAATTTAAGTAATTTATGTTAACTTATCTTAAATTATCAGAACTTAAATTAACTTAACTTAACTTATTAGTACTTAATTCATTTTAACTTATCTTAACTTATTAGTACTTAATTTATGTTAACTTTTATTAACTTATTAGTTCTCAATTTATGTTAACTTATCTTATCTTATCAGAACTTATGTTAACTTAAATTATCAGAACTTAAATTAACTTAACTTATTAGTACTTAATTAACTTAACTTATTAGTACTTAATTCATGTAAACTTATCTTAACTTATTAGTACGTAATTTATGTTAACCTATCTTATCTTATCATGTTACGTAATCGCCGCCCAGCACCTATATTTGTGGCCTTGTGCCAGACTTAGAAAAAAAACCTTTAAAAATTCTCTTATATTACTGGGTGGTCTTTGTGGAATCACCGAAAAAGTAGTTAGGAAAGATAACATCTTTTAACGAGAGAAAGGAGACGATAAGTCTAGGTTTAACGAAAAAATAGGATGAGTGACTACAAGGAATCTTTGATCTTTAGGCTGGTGAACTCTGGTTGACCGGTGAGATTGGAACGAATCGAACATTCGATTTGGTCCAGAAGGAGCTCAAAAATTCTAGAGAAAGAAACTTCTGGAAGATTATTCAGACACACTATATTAACGAGTCAGTGAGGGATCAGAGCCAGTTAGAGTCTGCGATCGGAGAGGGAGAGTCAGTCAGAGATCGGGTCCAGTCAGAGAAGATATCAGAGCCAGGAGGCCGAACGTGGCAGTTGATGAACTGATGTCACTAAGTACTCAACCTGAATTTTAACCTTTTACGCGAGACGAAGTTGAAAACAATTATTATTATTAACGAAGTCGCTGGAGTACTGACCATTGAGATAACTAAGAATTACTAAAAGAAAAACATATATGTTAACGAAATCTCTCTCTCCCTCTCTCAAAAGTTATAGTGAAGTTAGGAATATAATAAACTTCTGAAAAGTAAACACGGTGTTATTAATTTTCTCTATTTACGATGAAAGACACCGTTTTATGAATGGGAACTCTGCCACAAACAAAATAGTAAAATATATTATCATAAAGGGGCCGACCACTGGACGCCCGTGGAGAAAGTCAATTGGCCGTAACGAAGAAGCACGCGGCCGTGAAACGTGATACCTTTCGCTTGACCATAAACGAAAGGAGTGTGGAAGAATTTTGGATGCCACAGACGTTTACTGCTGTGTCAGTTGTAAACAAACAACCGTACGAATATACAAGATACGATTTGATACCGGGAAAGAAACAACAAACCCCGTACGTTAAAAGATACGAATTGTAGTGCCGTGAAAGAAAAAGCCCGTACGTAACATATATACGAATTGGTACCGCTACGTTATATGTAGCGAATTGGTACCCATAACGTTACAATCAGAATTTATGTTAACTTAAATTATCAGAACTTAAATTAACTTAACTTTACTTATTAGTACTTAATTTATGTTAACTTATCTTAACTTATTAGTACTTAATCTATGTTAACTTATCTTAACTTATCAGTACTTATGTTAACTTAAATTATCAGAACTTAAATTAACATAACTTATGAGCACTTAATTTATGTTAACTTATCTTAACTTATTAGTACGTAATTTATGTTAACTTATCTTAACTTATTAGAACGTAATTTATGTTAACTTATCTTAACTTATTAGTACTTAAATTATGTTAACTTATCTTAACTTATTAGTACTTAATTTATGTTAACCTATCTTATCTTATCAGAACTTATGTCAACTTAAATTAACTTAACTAACCAGTCTAATCGTTGCTTAACGTCCATGATCCATACGTGAACCGGTGCTTCCAGCGTGACAAGAGTTGATATGCCATAGAATAATCATAAAATGCTGTCCCATAATAATTGGTACATTTAGTGTATGAAATTTACATTCAAACGTAATGAGTATTATGGTACAGTCATAAAATGCTATCTCTGTCCCATAATAGTTGATACATTTAGTGCATGAAATTTAGATACAAATGTAGCAACCATTGTAGGACATATGTTGTCATTAAATGCTATCTCTGTCCCATAATAATTGATACATTTAGTGCATGAAATTTAGATACAAATGTAGCAACCATTATAGGACATATGTTGTCATTAAATGCTATCTCTGTCCCATAATATTTGATACATTTAGTGCATGAAATTTAGATACAAATGTAGCAACCATTGTAGGACATATGTTGTCATTAAATGCTATCTCTGTCCCATAATAATTGATACATTTAGTGCATGAAATTTATATACAAATGTAGCAACCTTATAGGACATATGTTGTCATTAAATGCTATCTCTGTCCCATAATATTGATACATTTAGTGCATGAAATTTAGATACAAATGTAGCAACCATTGTAGGACATATGTTGTCATTAAATGCTATCTCTGTCCCATAATAATTGATACATTTAGTGCATGAAATTTAGATACAAATGTAGCAACCATTATAGGACATATGTTGTCATTAAATGCTATCTCTGTCCCATAATATTTGATACATTTAGTGCATGAAATTTAGATACAAATGTAGCAACCATTGTAGGACATATGTTGTCATTAAATGCTATCTCTGTCCCATAATAATTGATACATTTAGTGCATGAAATTTATATACAAATGTAGCAACCCTTATAGGACATATGTTGTCATTAAATGCTATCTCTGTCCCATAATATTGATACATTTAGTGCATGAAATTTAGATACAAATGTAGCAACCATTATAGACATATGTTGTCATTAAATGCTATCTCTGTCCCATAATAATTGATACATTTAGTGCATGAAATTTAGATACAAATGTAGCAACCATTATAGGACATATGTTGTCATTAAATGCTATCTCTGTCCCATAATAATTGATACATTTAGTGCATGAAATTTAGATACAAATGTAGCAACCATTATAGGACATATGTTGTCATTAAATGCTATCTCTGTCCCATAATAATTGATACATTTAGTGCATGAAATTTAGATACAAATGTAGCAACCCTTATAGGACATATGTTGTCATTAAATGCTATCTCTGTCCCATAATAATTGATACATTTAGTGCATGAAATTTAGATACAAATGTAGCAACCATTATAGGACATATGTTGTCATTAAATGCTATCTCTGTCCAATAATAATTGATACATTTAATGCATGAAATTTAGTACAAATGTAGCAACCATTATAGGACATATGTTGTCATTAAATGCTATCTCTGTCCCATAATAATTGATACATTTAGTGCATGAAATTTAGATACAAATGTAGCAACCATTATAGGACATATGTTGTCATTAAATGCTATCTCTGTCCCATAATAATTGATACATTTAGTGCATAAAATTTAGATACAAATGTAGCAACCATTATAGGACATATGTTGTCATTAAATGCTATCTCTGTCCCATAATAATTGATACATTTAGTGCATGAAATTTAGATACAAATGTAGCAACCATTATAGGACATATGTTGTCATTAAATGCGATCTCTGTCCCATAATAATTGATACATTTAGTGCATAAAATTTAGGTACAAATGTAGCAACCATTATGGGACATATGTTGTCATTAAATACTATCTCTGTCTAATAATAATTGATACATTTAGTGCATGAAATTTAGATACAAATGTAGCAACCATTATGGGACATATGTTGTCATTAAATGCTATCTCTGTCTAATAATAATTGATACATTTAGTGCATGAAATTTAGATACAAATGTAGCAACCATTATAGGACATATGTTGTCATTAAATGCGATCTCTGTCCCATAATAATTGATACATTTAGTGCATAAAATTTAGATACAAATGTAGCAACCATTATAGGACATATGTTGTCATTAAATACTATCTCTGTCTAATAATAATTGATACATTTAGTGCATGAAATTTAGATACAAATGTAGCAACCATTATGGACATATGTTGTCATTAAATACTATCTCTGTCTAATAATAATTGATACATTTAGTGCATGAAATTTAGATACAAATGTAGCAACCATTGTAGGACATATGTTGTCATTAAATGCTATCTCTGTCTCATAATAATTGATACATTTAGTGCATGAAATTTAGATACAAATGTAGCAACCATTATAGGACATATATTGTCATTAAATGCTATCTCTGTCCCATAATAATTGATACATTTAGTGCATGAAATTTAGATACAAATGTAGCAACCATTATAGGACATATGTTGTCATTAAATGCTATCTCTGTCTAATAATAATTGATACATTTAGTGCATGAAATTTAGATACAAATGTAGCAACCATTGTAGGACATATGTTGTCATTAAATGCTATCTCTGTCCCATAATATTTGATACATTTAGTGCATGAAATTTAGATACAAATATAGCAACCATTATAGGACATATGTTGTCATTAAATGCTATCTCTGTCCAATAATAATTGATACATTTAGTGCATAAAATTTAGATACAAATGTAGCAACCATTATAGGACATATGTTGTCATTAAATGCTATCTCTGTCCCATAATAATTGATACATTTAGTGCATGAAATTTAGATACAAATGTAGCAACCATTATAGGACATATGTTGTCATTAAATGCGATCTCTGTCCCATAATAATTGATACATTTAGTGCATAAAATTTAGATACAAATGTAGCAACCATTATGGGACATATGTTGTCATTAAATACTATCTCTGTCTAATAATAATTGATACATTTAGTGCATGAAATTTAGATACAAATGTAGCAACCATTATGGGACATATGTTGTCATTAAATACTATCTCTGTCTAATAATAATTGATACATTTAGTGCATGAAATTTAGATACAAATGTAGCAACCATTATAGGACATATGTTGTCATTAAATGCGATCTCTGTCCCATAATAATTGATACATTTAGTGCATAAAATTTAGATACAAATGTAGCAACTATTATAGGACATATGTTGTCATTAAATACTATCTCTGTCTAATAATAATTGATATATTTAGTGCATGAAATTTAGATATAAATGTAGCAACCATTATGGGACATATGTTGTCATTAAATACTATCTCTGTCTAATAATAATTGATACATTTAGTGCATGAAATTTAGATACAAATGTAGCAACCATTGTAGGACATATGTTGTCATTAAATGCTATCTCTGTCTCATAATAATTGATACATTTAGTGCATGAAATTTAGATACAAATGTAGCAACCATTATAGGACATATGTTGTCATTAAATGCTATCTCTGTCTCATAATAATTGATACATTTAGTGCATGAAATTTAGATACAAATGTAGCAACCATTATAGGACATATATTGTCATTAAATGCTATCTCTGTCTAATAATAATTGATACATTTAGTGCATGAAATTTAGATACAAATGTAGCAACCATTGTAGGACATATGTTGTCATTAAATGCTATCTCTGTCTAATAATAATTGATACATTTAGTGCATGAAATTTAGATACAAATGTACAACCATTGTAGGACATATGTTGTCATTAAATACTATCTCTGTCTAATAATAATTGATACATTTAGTGCATGAAATTTAGATACAAATGTAGCAACCATTATAGGACATATGTTGTCATTAAATGCGATCTCTGTCCCATAATAATTGATACATTTAGTGCATAAAATTTAGATACAAATGTAGCAACATTATAGGACATATGTTGTCATTAAATACTATCTCTGTCTAATAATAATTGATACATTAGTGCATGAAATTTAGATACAAATGTAGCAACCATTATGGGACATATGTTGTCATTAAATACTATCTCTGTCTAATAATAATTGATACATTTAGTGCATGAAATTTAGATACAAATGTAGCAACCATTATGGACATATGTTGTCATTAAATACTATCTCTGTCTAATAATAATTGATACATTTAGTGCATGAAATTTAGATACAAATGTAGATCTCCTTTCAGGCACATATGTTTCAAAAATTTCCTTATTTTACATCGCCCGGAGGGTGTTTTTTTAATTTGTACTAGTAGGAAAACGGAAGACTTGTTTCGTTGTGGCTAACGTGATGAACCACAATCATTAAACACAGAAATAGATAGGAATACTTTCGTTACATAAATTCCCGTGGGTAGCCTAACAATTATATCTGTTAGGAGTTAAAATTCAAATAACGTTGTATGAAAACGGAAAATTACCATTAACAGTTACAGGAAGTTGTAAATTGATTGACTGAAAATTCACTTCTCTGACCTAGACGCCGATGACTGTTTGGCTGAAACAAGCGTTCAGAAGGGAATGACTTAGTTAGATTTTGGCCGTAAAAGAAGGAGCAATGGTCGTTTGCTCCACAAGATGCCAGCCTTCTCAACCGCGCGGTTTTAAAAAACATTTGTGCTAAGAAATCAACCAGAAAGAAAAGATGGCGGCGACAAAGCAAGAACTAATTAGAACCCCTCGTCTCCCCCTCTCTTCTCCCCATTATCATAACCGATATGAAGTGTAGCCTCAGTCAGTAGCGTTCGATACCGATCCCTCGCCAAACTCAGCGTATGGGTAGTCAGTGCAGTGTTTTGAATGGTTTTCAATCTCTCCTCTGATTTCCAAACTTTCCACACCTTTTCCAATTCCTTTTGGACCGTTCCAAGTGCACCCAACTACAATTGGTATCACTTTCACTTTCATATTTCATAACTTTATCAGTTCTCTGGCAAGGTCCAGATATTTGTCTATTTTTTCATTTTCCTTTAGCTTCACCCTGTGATCGGCTGGCACTGCAAAATCCACCAGTTGGACAGTTCTTTCTTTTTTGTTTAATCACACTAGGTCTGGCTCTCTTGCTGGGATAAGGTGATCCGTTTTTATCTCAAATTCCAGAGAATTTTATGCGTTTCGTTCTTCAAGAACAGATTCTGGTTTATGCATATACCATTTTGTTGTATTGGTCAAATTTAATTTTTTGCATAACTCCCAGTGGATCACCTTCCCACCCAGTTCTGCCTAGTTTTGTATTCGCCTTGTGCTAGTTTGCTACATTCGCTTACTACATGGTTTACAGTCTCATCTCTATACCGCTAAGTCTACATTTACTATTTGTTGGCGTCTTATCAATTTTTGCTTGGTAGTCCTAAGTAATTTGTTTTGTTTTTTGTGTGTGTGTGTGTGGTGTCCCCAAGAATGTCTTAGCATCATTCAGGTCTTGGCCTAGCCTTTATATTTATTATTATTATTATTATATTTATTATTTCACTCCATTCGAGTTTTTCACATACCATGCCGTAGCCGGTGGTTCCTGGAAGCTGAGTGACAGCAAAGTCTTCTCAGTTTCCAGGACTCTTCTGAGTATTCTTAGCTATCTCAATAATGCTGTAGCTGGAATGGTCTCGGATTCTTCCTTTATTTCCAATTTCATCCAGGCTCTTTTCCAACCCCCTGGGATTGTTCCAATGGCCCAATTACAATTGGGTTCGACCTTCACCACTCACTTCCACAATTTTTCAGTTCTCTGCAAGGTCCAAGTATTTGTCGATCTTTTCCTTCTCTTTTATTTTTATTCTTGACGGCCAGGAACAGCAAAATCCCCGAGATGACAAGTATCCTCTTCCTTGTCAATCAAAATTAAGTCTGGTCCTCCTGGCTGGGAATTAGGTGATCCGTCTGTACCTCACAAATCCCAGAGAATTTGGTGAGTGTCTCGTTCTCCAGGACAGATTCGGGCTTGTGCATATACATTAGTTAATGGTGAAATGAATTTCTTTGCACAGTTCCCAGCTGAATCAACCTTTCACTCCCAGTCGTGTTTATTCTTGTACTCACATTTGGTGCGAGTTTACTGCATTCGCTTATTATTGATGATAGTTTCGTCTTCTTCTCCACACATTCTACATTTTGCATTCGTAGATGTCTTATCTATTATTTAGCTTTTTATAATAAATCTATGTCCTTATATTCATTAATTATATTATTATTATTATATATATTATATATAATTATCTTGTTAGGCCATAGTATTTGTCTGTTTATTTGTGTGTTTTATTTGTAATGTGTTTTTTTTAATACTTCCAAGAGTATTAGGTACGATTCCTGAAAAAGAAGTTTATGTTCAATATTTATAATCAAAAAACAATATGTGACCCTGCGGAATGTTTACAAGATTAAGACAAATTTATGTTGGCGACTAGAACATCCTAATGAAATAATAATGCCATTTACATATAAATTTTATACAGGAGCGGCAAATATCGGCGATAAAAAACAATTTTTTATCATACGACTTATTTTTAATACATACCACACATACACACATACACAGTATCATAGATATATATATAATATATATATAATATATATATATATAATATCATATATTATAATATATAATAATATAAATAATAAATAAATAATATAATATACATAAAATAAATAATATATTTTGAATGACAAAGGAACAGTCCACAAACATTTTTGGTTTCATTGCGTAATTCAACAATCTTCAGGGGTGTTAAATCATATAAACTAGCTCTATTTTATTATTGACACTCTTCAATAATACTGCATTTTGGCACACCGTTCCAGTAAAAGCTGAAACAGTGACAATCCCACACTATATATATATATATATATATATATATATATTAATAAAGAGAGAGAGAGAGAGAGAGAGAGAGAGAAAACGTGACCCGTTGGATCCTAAATTGAGCTCGGGTAGATATTGAGATTAGGGGAAATAGTTTGCAAAGCGAATGAGTTTTTAATTAAAATAAACTCCGAGCAGAGGCAAAATATTTAAATAATTTGTAAATTTCTAAGAAAGGGACGCTTGACCTAATAGCTTCGGGTTGCTGCTTTATGAAATTAAATATACAAATACATTTCAAAATTCTCCCATCTCTCTCTTCTCTCTCTCTCTCATCTCTCCTCTCCTCTCCTCTCCTTCTCTCTCTCACACAACCACACACCACACACACACAACTCTCTTCTCTCTCTCTTCTCTCCCTCTCTCTCTCTCTCTCTCTCTCTACTCCCCAGAGGAAACTAACATACATAACGAGGAGGTATTCAACACAATCAGAAGGGGAAGTTCATAGGCGGAATGTAAGAACGCCCTTCCCGGGGTATTCTGTAATGCAAATACAACTTAATAAGGTCAATCAAAGATTTTTTAAACATAACTTAACCTAAAAGTAAGGAATGATTTAGATAACTTTTGTGTCATCTAACAAACAGTAAAAAAGCCTTAGGAATAAATTGATTCCTCAGCTTTTAGTACTAACGCTCCCATGAAAAGAGATGGAGCACTCTATGGCGGCCTTTACATACATAACAAGCTTGGTGTATTAAAACAGTTAAAATCCCCTTCGCATTCTGTGGGTGACGATAGCTGTCCGACTGATGCTGAATCGATCGGAATTCTTATTTCGGCTGTAGGTAGCTCACAAAATGTCTAAGCCACACTGAAGAGACTTGATAAGTCGAAATAAGCGTGGAAGACTATATTATATATATATACAATCGTTTTTTTTTAACTATCAAAGGAAGAGAACTTTGTGAGCCTAAATTTTGAATTTGTCAGCGTCTATAATTTTAACCGTAACGGTTTTGTTTACAAACACCTCAGAGGGATGAAATAGTATTCTGAAGAAGGCAAAAGCCTTAGGTAGATGTTCACTAAAACCTCTGTACAAACAGTTATATTTAATAAATAAAGCTCTTACATTTGTAATTGAGCACTTTATTTTCCTTATTTCATCTCGGAAAATTACCAATGATATCTATATCTATCTATCTCTCTCTCTCTCTTCTCTATATATATATATATATATATATATATATATATAATGGACTCGTCGATTCGAGTTCAATCCTAGACGAAGCTGTTGGATTTCACATAACGCTAATATCCCTGGGAAAGGTATGAATCCATATATTCTCCCTCAGCTATGGGTTAAATAGCAGGGCAGACTGGGCCCTTCAGCCTTGGTAGGTAACCAGTCTAGGAGAGAGATAACTCTGAATTCAAAATCCCTCCAGCTATGGGTTAAATAGTAGGGCAGACTGGGCCCTTCAGCCTTGGGTAGGTAACCAGTCTAGGAGAGGGATAACTCTGAATTCAAAATCCCTGAGGTCGGTCGTTGATTGGGTTTGTGGCAACCCTTGGTGCACCAATTCTTTCCTATCGACTGTGCCAAAAGTGTGGATATTCAACACAAGCCCTCACCATATAAACAAATCCCTGTGTGGATGATCATTGTATGAACACTCATACGTCGAAAATCGATGGGAGAGTCCATAATATATAATATTAGCAGTAGTACCCGGCCTATGACAGAACTAAAAGGATTTTAAGAACCCCGGGAGTGAGAGAGAAAAGGTTGGTTGATTAGCGGATTTTACGGCATATAACACCTTGGGTTATTTAATGCCGAAGATGTTTGTTTTATCTACTCTTGTTTAGTTATCCGTTCATTTAAACTCATTTTTGAAATACCATTTTAAAATACATTTTTATCTATTCAATCCATAGAAGAGTGTCTAATAGATTTTTTTTTAATCTATGATTACATCTGTCCCATAATAGATGGTAGATTTTTGGATCAAGTAACTAATAAGCACCCTAGCTGAGACGTAGATTCAAAAGGACCTTGTTTTGCTTTTCACCGTCTGTTATGACCTGTTTAAGGTGAATAAATTAATAACTCACACGGGGAAAATGAGGGAACAGATGTATTCAGATATGTCAATGTACAATGAGGAAGGGTTTTCCTTGTTACAGCGTACACGAACATGTATCAGCTGCCTCTCACTTGAGTAGCGTTGCTCTGTTAATATAACCCTTGGGTAAGTCTATGTTCGTGTCATAGGTGAGTCATCTACAACCACCCATCAAATTCCGGTGTGTTACAGACGATTTTTGGACGCACTTTTTTTAGTTATTTCATGTGAAGTTGTACTTCGCTAACAATTTTTAAATTATTAAAACTATAAATGAAGACACGTTTTTATCTAAAGACACATTCTTTTGGTACCATATAGTATGTGGCCTATCTTTTGAATATGCCTACGTAATCATGCGCCCCTGTCGGCTGGGGCGTTAGAATGCACCGACTGCACCTCTGCAGAGGGTAAGACTCCCCAATGGGCCACCTGTTGACCGTGGGTGGCGACCCGTGATGCTTAAGAGATAGAAACCAGGTGGTTGAGCAGTCCATGACTTGCAATATTCCACTTTGCCTTATCTTGGGCTAGACGGGCGTCGGAGAGGTCCCCCGATCAATCGGCTGGTCGCGTCAAGCTCTACACCTATATGATTTTCCCACCCCATTGCTATTATGGCAAGCCCCAACCCCTTTTTATCATATGGGTGCTAGAAGGTGGTGGCTGCGGGTCTACATGTCCTGGGAATGACGTTAAACTCTATCTGATGGTGAGGTTTCCAGTTCTGGAGGTTGGGGAATGTGGAGCACCCCTTCATCACATTGCTCCTGTCCACTCTGGTAGTACCTGTTAAGGTCCATCATGGGTTAAATAGAAAAACATGAATTGTATTATGCATTAAGAATGAATTTATTCATAACTTTGTCGCATTAATGACCCACCGAGGTTGATATGCCGTAAAACAAACCAAACCAAACCAAACGTAATCATGTCTCTCTTATAGCATGTGGCCACCATAAAAATATATTATAAGGTTATAAATATAACTGCTAAACCCTAACACCAAACCCTAACCCATTTTGGAATTTTAGAATATTTAGAATTAAAATTTGATAACGAAATTTTTTTATAACTAATCCGTTGAGGCACAATTGAAAATAAATAAACAAGTCTTTCGTTTTAAGTTTTTTTGTTTTTTTTAAATAACAATATCAATTTATCTTTAGTCAAAAATTATTTTTTTATTTCACAATGCTAACAACAACAACATGAAATAACTATTTTTTAAATTAAAATCAAAACAATTTTAGTATAAATACGTGTCTTGGTTTTTATCGGCTGTTGATTTGATGAAAGAGAAATTAAGTTTCTTTTCAAAACTGTCTCGGCTAGGGTGACTATAAGTACTTGGTCCGATTTTTTTTATATATATATTATTACATTGAATGTACCAAATGTTATGGGACAGAGATAGCATTTATGACAACATATGCTTCAATGGTTGCTACATTGTTATCTAAATTTCATGCACTAAATGTATCAAATATTATGGGACAGAGATAGCATTTAATGACAATATATGTCCTACAATGGTTGCTACATTTGTATCTAAATTTCATGCATAAATGTATCAATTATTATGACAGAGATAGATTTAATGACAACATATGTCTACAATGGTTGCTACATTTGTATCTAAATTTCATGCACTAAATGTATCAATTATTATGGGACAGAGATAGATTTAATGACAACATATGTCCTATAATGTTGCTACATTTGTATCTAAATTTCATGCACTAAATGTATCAATTATTATTGGACAGAGATAGCATTAATGACAACATATGTCCTACAATTGGTTGTTACATTGTATCTAAATTCATGCACTAAATGTATCAATTACTATTGACAGAGATAGCATTTAATGACAACATATGTCCTACAATGGTTGCTACATTTGTATCTAAATTTCATGCATTAAATGTATCAATTATTATGGGACAGAGATAGCATTTAATGACAACATATGTCCTCAATGGTTGCTACATTTGTATTCTAAATTTCATGCATTAAATGTATCAATTATTATGGACAGAGATAGCATTTAATGACAACATATGTCTATAATGGTTGCTACATTTTGTATCTAATTTCATGCACTAAATGTATCAATATTATTGGACAGAGATAGATTTAATGACAACATATGTCCTACAATGGTTGCTACATTTGTATCTAATTTCATGCACTAAATGTATCAATTATTATGAGACAGAGATAGCATTTAATGACAACATATGTCCTACAATGGTTGCTACATTTGTATCTAAATTTCATGCACTAATGTATCATTATTAGGGACAGAGATAGCATTTAATGACAACATATGTCCTACAATGGTTGTACATTGTATCTAAATTTCATGCACTAAATGTATCAATTATTATTGGACAGAGATGCATTTAATGACAACATATGTCCTACAATGGTTACATTTTGTATCTAATTTCATGCATTAAATGTATCAATTATTATGGACAGAGATAGCATTTAATGACACATATGTACCTACAATGGTTGCTACATTTGTATCTAAATTTCATGCATTAAATGTATCAATTATTATGGGACAGAGATAGCATTTAATGACAACATATGTCCTACAATGTTGCTACATTTGTATCTAAATTTCATGCATAAATGTATCAATATTATGGACAGAGATAGCATTTAATGACAACATATTCCTATAATGGTGNTATAGAGAGAGATCTAGAAGCGTAAGTAGTAATAGAAGTCTGTCGGGTGGCCTAAAAGTCAGTAATCAGCCTAGTCAGCGAGGGAGTATATCTCCTTTTCCCTAGCGCTAGACCAAGAAGATTGTTTTTGAGTCTGGGATGGAGCCGCCACACCTACATCAGCTCTCCAATTTCACTGCACAGATCCCTGTGCTACTCATACACCTGAGTTTGGCGAGGGCCGGTATCGAACCAGGAACCTTGTGGTTCGCTAGTCGAGTAGAAGAACATTATGTGACTATTCATTAGCCCAATCAGCGAAGAGTTGATTAATATATATATATATAATATATATATATATATATATATATAATATATATTATATATATATATATATAATATATATATATATATATATGAGAAGTAGATACACGAGCGATGTGTTTATGATATGGCTTTTTTTAGCCGGACAATTTTTGGGAGATTATGTGCTTAAATTGGAGTCGTACCTAATTTTGAAAGTTAATTAATTAATAATTAATTAATTAATTAATTAGGCGGGCATACCTATTAAATGTAATGCTAAACAAATCGAGAAAAATCAATCTCTGTATGTGCATTTCGGCCTATTAGGCCTCATCAGCAGAGCTATAGATAGAAAGACCGCCTTGTGCGTGATTCGAAACCCGACTGTCAAGCTTAACCCCTACATCAACCGGACCTTAGATCTTTCGTTTTGTTTAGAAGTAGGCTCCTAACTTTCAAAATTAGGTACGACTTCAATTAAGCAGATAATCTCCCAAAAATTGTCGGCTAAAAAAGCCATATCATAAACACAACGCTAATGTGTATTTACTTCTCATACTGTCGTGTAGAAGAAGTCACTATAAGAGGAATAGAAACCTACTTCTAAACAAAACGAAAAATCTAAAGAAAGTCCGGTTGGTGTAGGGGTTACGATGTTCGCCTGTCAGCTTGACAGTCGGGTTTCGAATCACGCACAAGGCGGTCTTCCTATCTATAGCTCTGCTGATGAGGCCTAATAGGCCGAAATGTACATACAGAGATTGATTTTTCTCGATTTGTTTAGCCTTACATTTAATAGGTATGCCCGCCTAATTAATTAATTAATTAATTATTAATTAATTAACTTTCAAAATTAGGTACGACTTCAATTAAGCACATAATCCCCCCCCCAAAAAAAATATATATATATAAGGTGTGTCAAAAAAGTATCGAGGTTTTATGTACTTTTTGACACACATTGTATTCTGAAAGAAATTACGTTTCATTCATTGTTCATTTCTATCTTGGTAAATACAGCTTCAATTTCGATACTTTTATGACTCACCTTATATATATATATATATATATTATATATATATATATATATATATATATATATATATATATGTGTGTGTGTGTGTGTGTGTGAAGAGAAATGGAAGTGAATCCGACGGTATGTAGTATAGTGAGAAATTTGAAAAAACACAGGTTTAAATAAAATGAGTGGTATGTTTATTAGCCGACGCTGCAGTGTTTCGATCTGTTAAGTAGATCTTCAGAATTTCTAATGCTTCAGAAAACCCAGTACATCTATTTTTATAACCTTGATATAGTGTATTTAAGCATATGTTGTTGAAAACAGCCTAGCTGTGCATTACACAAGCTGAAACATAGCTGTATAAAAGCAATATGGCAGTACAGGCAAGCAATAAGCATACACAAGACATCTCAATAGTAGGAAATAATAATAATAATAATAATAATAATAATAATAATAATAATTAGTATTATCTGCGTTATTCGGACTATTGTCCTCATCTTCATTGTTATCTGTTCAACGTTTCGGCCGATGTGCCCTCCGGCCTTCTTCAGGTATTTCTTGTCGGACTCGGGAACCTTCTCGGACTCGGGAACCTTCTTTTCGGACCCGGGAACTTTCTTATCGTAATCGGGAGTCATCACGGAACTTTGAACAATGAATATGAGGACAATAGTCCGAATAACACAGATAATACTAATCATCAAGCCTCATCTCAAACATTCAGAGAAATAGTATAATAATATTAATAATGATAATAAAATAAGGCTGCATAGAGTTTAAGGTGGGTAAAAGTACTGAGCCTAAGCTGGGCTAGTGAGCATCATAGAGAAGATTAGCGTAGGTCTACGGGAGGTCTCGAACTGCACCTACGATGTATAAGACGTAGGGCAAGTTTTTGAGTCAAAATCTTGGAAAAAAGTGCGTCGTATATGCCGTCAAATACGGTATATATTACGATCACAAGAGAGCTCAAACCCGTAAATAACAGACGAGCCTTGATTTTTTTACGCTAACGGTAAAAGTAAGTTAAAGTCCCTAATATATATATATATATATATTAAAGATTTTTGTTTGTTCTTATAATTCAATATGCCTGAGCGAAGCTTTATTTATAGCAAAAAAAAAAATAAAAAAATAAATAAAATAAAATAAAATAAAATAAATATATCTGAAATTTCAAAAGTTCCCACAGAACGCCATAACACGGTAATTAACGGAATATGACGGAATCAGTCGAATTCTATATTTACATCAGAAAATCACATTCACCGAATTATAACACCACGGTCGATTTCAACAAACAAGGATATAAACTTCCAAAACTTTCGATACTCTGAAGATGGCTGTTTGCGCCGAAAATATTATGTATTTAACACCAAAGAATTTAATAAATATGTTTTCTCAACATATATTTTGCATTACTTCGCTTTCAAAAAATGTATTATATATATATATAATATATAATATATATATATATATATATATATATATATATATTGCTAATAGTTTGGTATTTTTATAAAGCTAGTGTAGCATAGTCACAGATATATATATATATATATATATATAGGATTCGCGCCTGTTTTGGTACATACGTATTGACTTATAATCCGAAGAGAGATGTCATTGAGAATCGAAATCGCGCATACACATTAATGTATTTATAATAAGGAAAAGCACAAAAATATTTTTGGTTTTTAATGATTAAATTATATACTTCAATGATTAGACATCAATCAATTTGTGGAAATCTTCACAGTTCTTCCTAAGGAAGCACTAAAAACGTATAAAAGCTAATATATTTTTTCTCACTGTAACTCGACAGGCAATTAAGTACTTAATTTAAATTTGTGTCATATGTAAACCCCCCCCCCCAAAAAAAAAACCTTTTTGAAAAATAAAATTATTTTTCAAATCCCACAGTAGTTTAGGGTTACATTAATTTAAATATGAAAAAAAAAAATGAATATATATATATATATATATATATATATATATATATATATATATATATATATATAATATATATATAAAAAATAAAACAAAAACTCCTAAAATAAACGAATATTGTAATACGCGAATTCTTAGAGATTTAAAAAAATTATTAAGAATTTGCGAAATTCATTTCCTCTTACTCCCTTTCTTACTCCTCTCTTCCCCCTTTCTCTCTCTCTCTCTCTCTCTCTCTCTCTCTCTTCCTCTCTTTCTCTCCCTCCCTGATTTTTCCTGAAGTACTTTTAGTCCGGTCATGGACCTGATACGGATGGAGCTCTCTCTCTCTGTCGCCATTTACGTATGTGCATATATGTGTATTTATCAGTTAAATTCTCGTTTCACTGTGCTGACAGTCCAGTGGTTAAGAATTCTGACATGGTTAATTTGTCGGGTTTCGATCCCGTCAAGAAGTAGCCTGCTAACGACTTGTCACACTGAGGAGAAATATATATATATATATATATATTATATATATATATATATATTATATATATATGATATTATTCAGAGAAATAATATAATATTAGTATCAAAAACTTTATTTCTGCACTATTATTATTATTATTATTATTATTATTATTTACCCTTTTGAGTTTTTCACATCAGTGTTAGCTGATGGTCTTTCACTGGAGTCTGAGTGACAGCAAGTCTCCTCAGGTCTCCAGCACTCTTCTGGTATTCTAGCAGATTGCAGCAGTGCAGTGTTCTGAATGGTTTCAATTCTTCCTCTGATTTCCAAACTTTCCAAACCCTTTTCCAATCCTTTTGGGACTGTTCCAAGTGCACCAACTACAATTAGTATCAACTTTCACTTTCATATTCCATAACTTCTTCAGTTCTCTGGCAAGGTCCAGATATTTGTCCATTTTTTCATTTTCCTTTAGCTTCACCTGTGATCAGCTGGAAGTGCAAAATCCACCAGTTGACAAGTTCTTTCTTTTTTGTTAATCAACACTAGGTCTGGTCTTCTTGCTGGGATAAGGTGATCCGTTTTTATCTCAAATTCCCAGAGAATTTTATGCGTTTCGTTCTCAAGAACAGATTCTGGTTTATGCATATACCATTTTGTTGTATGTTAATTTTTTGCATAACTCCCAGTGGATTACCTTCCCAACCCAGTCGTGTCTAGTTTTGTATTCCCGTTGTGCTAGTTTGCTACATTCAATTTTCACTTTGATATAGTTTGTCCTTATGGCATTATTTTGTGCAGCAATTATTAGTGATTCAGTTTCTCTTTTGAGGTTTCCTTTTCTTAACCATGCCCAAGTCTTTTCATGTGCAACCTCTTCGATTTGTCGTTTGAAGTGTCTATATAATTGTTTTTCTTCCCATTTTTGTTTTCTAGTCTTTGTTGTTTTTCTGTTTGTCCATCTTTCACTTCTACTATTGTTGACCACCGTAATTATTATTATTATTATTATTATTATTATTATTATTATTATTACTGCTCTATATTTTTAATATATTGAGCACTTTTGGATTATTTACTGATGCCATTGCAACGGAAAAGTTAAAGCGGCAATTGGATACTATCATTTGGATTGAAACCATGGTAGACCCTTAAATCTTTTTCTCCACTAATATCATAATATATATATATATATATATATATATATATATATATATCAGTAGAGGAAAAGAGTTAAGTGTCTACCATGGTTTCAATCCAAATGATTTCATCAGGACCCTACCCAACGCTTAAGTAAGTCGATGTAATTCCATAGTTAAACTGAGTTAAACGTAGGATTGGTTCCTGGTGATATATATATATATATATATATATATATATATATATATATATATATATATATATATATACTAGACTCATTGAGTTCAGGCTAGATAATTGGGAATAGGGAAAAGTGAGTATGCAAAGGGTATTAGTTTGTTTTTTTAAAATAAATAATAAATTAAATAAAGAAAAAACATTAAAATCATTTTGTAAGATTTCTAAGAAAGGGATTGTTTGATCACATTTAAATCTATAAAGAGTCAAGATGCTCGCTACTTATGAAACTTAACATACAAATATCTTTCATATCTCTCAATATCTCTGTCTGTCTGTCTGTCTGTCTGTCTATCTGTTTGTCTGTCTCTCTCTCCACTCACTGAGAAACTAACATATATAAAGAGGAGATAACCAAGATAAATATATTGAGAGAGGGAAAGTGATAGGCAGAATGTGAGTTAGAGACGGATGAGTTTTTGACTTAGTTACAAATTACGACTAATTAGAGCCAATTAAAATGGATTTTTTTCAACAATAACTCAATCCTAAAATTGAGGAATGATTTAGTATAACTTTCGTGTCATTCGACTAAACAGTAAAAAAACCTTTAGGGGACAAACATTAATTCGCTCAGCATAATAATAATAATAATAATAATAATAATAATAATAATATATATATATATATATATATTATATATATATATATATATATATATTATATAAGTTAAAAGAAAGGAAATGAATCCGACAGTATGAGTATGAGCAAGATGGAATGAAAACAACACACAATGCTGTTAAAGAGAAACGATTATAAAATATACATAGCTGATACTGAACAATATTTCGATTTTACAAAAATCATCATCAGAGCCAGTAACTCCGTGTTGTTAGTGGTCGAGATAAAAGTTGAATGAAGTCCAAAAACAAAAAAACCTTGATTTTGCAAAGAAGAGAACGAAAATTGTTACATTATTTCCCAATGTGGGCATTCCCGCCACAATATGTAGATTTTTATTGTCGGTCACCGCTTAATTGTAGCGGATCCTCTATGTTGCCAACCCCTCAAAATCCGCTACAATTTAATTTTAATACACTTTTTTTCCCATCTAAATGAGATAACAATTTCGAGTAAAATTTCTGTAATCAATTACTGTTACATAATTTGTGGGTTGCCTACGAATTATGTACTGTAGTAAAATTTAAATAACGGTATTCGTAAATGGAAAGTTACCATTTAATCATAGCATGACCGTTATAGAAGTGATTGACAGCAGATCTTTTTGTCGGTCACTGCTTAATTGTAGCAGATCCAACCCCTCAAAATCCGCTACAATTAGACGGTGACCGACAAAAAAGATATACACATTGTGGCGGGAATGCCCACATTGGGAAATAATGTAACAACTTTCGTTCTCTTCTTTGCAAAATCAAGTTTTTTTTTTGTTTTTGAACTTCATTCAACTTTTATCTCCGACCACTAACAACACGGAGTAACTGGCTCTGATGATGATTTTTGTAAAATCGAAATATTGATCAGTATCAGCTATGTATATTTTATAAATCGTTTTCTCTTTAACAGCATTGTGCGTTGTTTTCATTCCATCTTGCTCATTAAATAAACGTCCACTTACCTACTATGGCAGGGGCGTGTAATAGTATCTTTGACAAGGTTAATTTCGCAGGGATTGTTCGCTATGTACCGGCGGCCGAACGGATATGGTCTCTGACTATGCCTGTGAAGTCCCGGTTTCGATTCCTGTCGGAGGGGAGTCGTTAGTATACATCACTGAAGAGACTTAAATAAAGTCGAAACAGTCTGTACGGTGTTCTGCATAGCGAGCCATCCTTTGCGGGATTTACTTGTCAAGATTATTTTTATAAATTATCGAATTTTATGCGATACATGCATTTAAAATTGCCTTCAAGCAAAATATAAATAATAATAATATATATATATATATATTATATATATATTTCTTTTTGGTCTGGAAAACATTATTTTCGTGTTTCATCCAATTTCTTCCGCCCCCTCCCCCCCTGTTTAGATTTATTTTCTCCCTACATTCTTCTCTTATCCCAAAATCTTTTCCTTACTCCTCACTCCTGTCACAGCAGTTTCAGCTTATTGTTATCAGTAGCACCCCTCCTCCCCAATGTCGCTATATACAACGGTTCAAAGAAATGCCTGTATACAATGACGACACGAACATAAAAATAAACACGTGTAGTACGCTTAGCGTAACGGTTACCATTGTAGGAAACGATATCGTCGATCCGGGTTCAAATTATGGAATGACTATACTTAGAGGATATTAACCTTGTTTTATTTTTGTTTTTTAAGAAATTTAGCAGTAAATAAACTAATAACAGGTTTAACATAAATCATCTTTAATTGAATACCCCAAGCTCTATGATCTGCCGTTCAGGAATGTTTGAACCACTTAGATAAAATAAAATCCTGGATGATTTGTGCCCAGGGTATGCACCCGACAATTATCCTCCAGCTATGGGTAAATAGTAGGGCGGACTGTGCTCTTTAACCATGGTTAGGTAACCAGTCTAAGAGAAGAACAATTCTGAATTCAAACCTTTTAAACGTTAAATTGCATCTAATGGTTCCAATTTTCGAGCCATGGACAGTTTGGAATATCCCATTCATCGCCATTACTCCCAGGTCAACTCTGGCCCTGAGTGGTAGTAACTGTTAGGGTCCCATCTATGGGTTAAGTAGAAAAATGGGTCTAAAAACCCTCTTTAAAAAATTGAGTTAAAAATTGAATACCTATCAAGAATGAATAAAACAAAACGTCTTCGGCATTAAATAACCCAACAAGGGTTGACATGCGGTAAATTCTAACCAACCAACCAACCAACCAACCAACCAGCCTGGTGATTTTCTCATTAAAAAAAAATATGATAAAAAAATTGGAGCTATACTATTAGATTCGTCCCGGGTTCCTGCCCTTAATAACGCTGTGTCACTTGATTTTTTTTATTTGCTGGTTACCGGCTTAAAAATGTACCCCCTAAGAAATTTTGAGTGGTAGTACCTGTTAGGGTACCATCTATGGATTAACTAGAAAAATGAGTTTAAAAATTGAATTAAAAAATCTTAATACCTATCAAGAATAAATAATACAAAACGTCTTCGGTATAAGATAACCCAACAAGGTTTGACATGCCGTAAAAACCAACCAACCAACCAACCAACCAACCAACCAAAGTTCTTAAAATTTACCCTGCGCTATTTCTCTTTTGATACACCTTTTTTCATCTAAATTAGATAAAAATTTCGAGTAAAATTTCGAGTAAAAATTTCTGTAATCAATTACTGTTACATAATTTGTGGTTTGTCTACGAATTATGTACTGTACTGTAGTAAAATTTAAATAACGGTATTCGTAAATGGAAAGTTACCATTTAATCATAGCATGACCGTTATAGAAGTGATTGACAGCAGTTCGCCTTCCACTGAATTAGTCGTTGATTTCTCATTGGCTAAAGGCAAAGCGTCTGAAGGGAACTGAGTTAGAGTAGTCAGAATTTGGCAGTTCGTCGATGGGAGCAGACACCGTCTGCTCTCAAGTAAGCCATCTTCTCACTGCGCGGTTGAACCCTTTTGAGCTTTCATGTAATAAAGACGTCTGAGAAAAATGAATCAAGTCTTGTGTTCATCATTTAAAAACAAATAGAATGAACACAAACAAACCGTAACAAGAACCAGCATAAAAGAAGCCCGTATCAACTTGAGCAGTGGTTCCCAAACTGTTTTGTATGGCGACATACCAATGAGCTGTTTACAATTTTCGCGGCACAGAAGGATTTATCTTCCGTTTTCTAAAATGAACAAGAAATACAACAATAGATTAACAGCAAATGAGAAGAGATTTCATTTTGAACAAGATCATTAACATTAAAAGAATTATTTGGGTTACTAGCAAAAATATGCGCCCTCCACTAGGTGTAAGGATTTAAGTTTTAATGTAATGAAATATATTAAATTATAAAGACTAATGAAATTAAATAAGAATGCACATAAAAAGATTACACTTATTTTAATTGGTTTCTATATAAAACCATTCATAAGATTGATTTTAATACGTTGGAGAATAAAACAATAATATTAGAGATCAAAGTAATTATTTATTAAACCAGGTTTTCTTAAAACCAGTATGCAAATTAACCTCAGCATATATTAGGTAACACCTTTATTTCTTAGTGATATAAAGACATTGCAGGATTTTAAATGCACTAATAACATGGGGTGTTTTGAGGCAAATCTAATTCAAATTAAAAAATAGAGACATTGTTAATAAATAAGATTTATTCTATGTATTAATGATTCTAACAATAGATTAAATACTCATTGGTAACTTATGCAAAAAAAGGAATACATTCTATAGATCCAAGAATGAAAGAATACAAAAATATTTATTATTAGCTAGTTTTAATAAAAGTGAATGTAGTGTTACAACACTAGACACTAATGTGATGGTGTGGATTCAACCTATAGGACCTATTTTATGCACTAAGATAGGCTCTACTGGAACAGTGAGTAACGTCTTGCATTGAAATTCTGCGTACAAATATGGTCTTCGGTTCTAATCCTCACCGAGGCGTTTCTCATATCGCTCTACATCGTTATAGTGAAATCTGTTCATATCTATCTATCAATCTATCTACGGTTAGTCTGTTCATATCTTCTATCAATCTATCTATTAGGCTGTTCATATCTATCTATCTATCTATCTATCAGTCTGTTAATATCTATCTATCTATCTATCAGTCTGTTAATATCTATCTATCTATCTATCTATTAGGTTGTTCGTATCTATCTATCTATCTATCTACCTATTAGTCAGTTCATATCTATCTATCTACTATCTATCTATCTATCTATCTACTTTGTTAGTCAGTTCATATCTATCAATCTATCTACCGGGTAGTCTGTTAATATCTATCTATCTATCTATCTATCTATCTATCTATCTATCAGTCTGTTAATATCTATCTATCTATCTATCTATTAGGTTGTTCGTATCTATCTATCTATCTATCTCAGTCTGTTCATATCTATCTATCTATCTATCTATCTATCTATCTATCTATCTATCTCAGTCTGTTAATATCTATCTATCTATCTATCTATCTATCTATATCTATCTCTCATATCTATCTATCATCTATCTATTAGTCTGTTCATATCTATCTATCAATCTATCTATTAGGCTGTTCATATCTATCTATCTATCTATCTATCTATCTATCTATCTATCTATCTATCAGTCTGTTAATATCTATCTATCTATCTATCTATCTATCTATTAGGTTGTTCGTATCTATCTATCTATCTATCTATCTATCTATCTATTAGGTTGTTCGTATCTATCTATCTATCTATCTATCTACCTATTAGTCAGTTCATATCTATCTATCTATCTATCTATCTATCTATCTACTTGTTAGTCAGTTCATATCTATTTATCAATCTATCTACCGGTTAGTCTGTTAATATCTATCTATCTATCTATCTATCAGTCTGTTAATATCTATCTATCTATCTATCTATCTATTAGGTTGTTCGTATCTATCAATCTATCTATCTATCTATCTATCTATCTATCTATCTATCTCAGTCTGTTCATATCTATCTATCTATCTATCTATCTATCTATCTATCTGTTAGTCAGTTCATATCTATCTATCAATCTATCTACCGGTTAGTCTGTTATATCTATCTATCTATCTATCTATCTATCTGTCTGTTAATATCTATCTATCTATCTATCTATATATCTATCTCAGTCTGTTAATATCTATCTATCTATCTATCTATCTATCTCAGTCTGCTCATATCTACCTATCTATCTATCTACCTATTAGTCAGTTCATATCTATCTATCTATCTATCTATCTATCTATCTACTTGTTAGTC
>CM042178.1:50488507-50491007 GCA_023376005.1 Doryteuthis pealeii | reverse complement strand
ATCTCGTCCTCGTCCTCGAAATAACTTTCTCGCTTGGATTTGTGCATATACCATTGGCTTGCATCGTTCAATCATTGTTTGTTTGCATTATTCCGAATGGGTGTCTCCTTCCTGCCCAATCATATATCTTTCAATCTTTCAATCTCTCAGTAGCTTATGGTAACTGTATTTGCTCTGTATGATAAAGTCGCATCAACTTTTGCGGGTTATTTTTGTTGGTTGGTTGGATTTTACGGCATGGGTAAGTTTGGGTTATTTTATGCCGAAGACATTTTGTTTGATTGATTCTTGTTGGGTATTCATTTTATTTTTTCAAACTCAATTTTTTAGACATATTTTTAATGCTCACTTTTTTATCAATTCAATCAATATATAGGACCCTAACAGGTACTTCCTCTCCAGGTCAGTGTGGAACTGGGGGTAATGACGATGAAGAAGTACTTTATATCACCCAGAATTCCAATTTGAAGTTCACCACTAGACGCAGTTTAACGTCATACTGTTGTATTGTCCTCGCCCGGAAGACGGATCTTCCGGCAAAAACACAAAGAGAAATATAAAAATATATATTTAAAAAAGGGGAAACGGAAGCGAGGCTTTCCGGTCAAAGAAGCAGGGAGAAGATAAAGAAATATATAACAAAGGTCCGTTATCAGATCAAAAGATAAAGATGCATAGGAGTATCTATCGCTATAAAGGCCAGACGGTTCGAGCCGACAGCAGACAGAGACCCCAGCCAGCAGCCAAAAAGGACACTTCACGTCTCCCGTCAGCAAACACCCCTCGGGCACTCATTGTGAACACGGCACTCTTCGCCAGCCACCAGTATTTTCATTGTGAAGCTATACGCCCCTCACCTACCTACACACCGAAGAGAAATAAAGAAGGGTCCTATTTTTGTATATACGTATCTGTTGTTTATTGAAGTCCAGTAGCCGGTAGTAGCCGACTACTACACATACTTCGCTACGTGACCATATATATACCCGCAACGACTACTAACATACACGATTTAGAGTAGCGAAGAAGGCCGCTATGTAACAATACCTTGGACACTAGGACCCTCAGCCACGGCCTTTTAGCACATATATAATAAGAAGAGTTGAAGAGTTGCCATAAGAGCAAGAGAGTTGGGACAATCATATAGGTGCTAGGGCTTGACGTGACCAGCCGATTGGTCCACCAAGTAAGGGCTAAAGTTGAGTGTTGCATGTTAGGGATTACTCGGTAACCAGGATTCCGCCGTTAAACATCTCGTGTCGCCACCCACGGCTAACAGGTGGACCCATTGGGAGGTATTTTATCCCTTTGCAGAGGTGCAAACCGTATATTATACAGCCGCGGCCAACAAGTCTGCCTTAACCCTCTAAACGGGCGCAGTCGGTGTATTCTACGGCCACAGCCGACAGAATAGTCTTAACCCTCCGTAGGGGTACACTCGGCGTATTTTACAGCCCCAGTCGACAGGACAGTCTTTCTCCTCTCTAGGGGTGCAGTCGGCGTATTCTATGGCCCTGCCCAACAGGGTGGTCATGCCTGTTTAAATAGCATCATCTCGAAGTGAAATACAAAATCCTTCCTCCAGAATTTGACGTTCTCCTATGGGCTCCTACCAGGGCTCGACATTAACGCCGTCCCGGGGACGATAGAAATTACATCCGGGACGATCAATACGTCATCCGTGACAGTTTGCCGGGGACAGTAAAATTTTTTCCTAAAAGTTAGTACTACGTTCCAATATTGGCCGTCCAGTGATTGTCGAATGCTGACCTCAAAATGAGGCTACGGCACCGCAGGTCTATTCTCAAAGCCATGTGATGAATAATGGTGGAGGCAGATAGTTTAAAAGGACCGAATTATGTACTACACATAAAAAAATGTAAAAGTAAAAAAAAATTTTTTTTTTTAGCTCAAAACACACTAAGAAATGGATTTTTTGTCCAAATATCCAGAATTATCACTACTTCAGCTTTTCTTAATGTTTTATTACATGTTATTATGCTACTGATGACTGACAAGTATAGATGATGCTAATGAATTAAACAAAAATATTTTGATTTCGGGACGGTCCAAACCCCATTCGGGACGGTTGAAATTTTTGTTTGGGACGATCATGAAAGGCTTGGCTCCTACACAGAAACAAACCATTGTTAGCCGACATACAAAAACTTACATTTGTACCGACACTGAATTCTGTTTGATTAAAAAAAAATAAACAGTCTATTCAAGGGGTATCTCTCTCCTCTCTCTATCTATCTCAGTATTCTCAAATCTATCTTATTTTGTTTATTTGTTTTGTTTTACGGCATATCAACCTCAGTGGGTCATTTAATGCCGATAAAGTTTCGAAATAAATCAATTCTTAATGGATAATACAATTTTTTTATAAATACACTTTTCTATTTAACCCATAGATGGGACCCTAACAGGTACTGCCACTCCGGGTCAGAGTGGACCAGGGAGCAATGGTGATGAAGGGGTGCTCCACATTCCCCAAACC
>CM042178.1:50481007-50486007 GCA_023376005.1 Doryteuthis pealeii | reverse complement strand
TGGATATACTCCCTCGCTGTCCGGCTGATACTGACCATTCCATCAAATTTACTTCTTTTTTCTTTTTACTACACTCCATTACGAGATCGATTTAACTCAGTCGGTAAAGTATTCGCCAAGAGATCGCAAGGTTCCGGGTTCGATACCGGTCCTCGCCAACAGCGCATGAGTAACACCGCTTGGGTAATCTGATCTGTGTGGTAAAGCACCTGGGAGCTGACAGTAGATGTGGTGCTCTACATCAAACACAAAAACAATCTCCCCCTTGTCTAGTGTTAACAAACAAGGGATAGACTCCCTCGCTCTTCGGTTGATAGAGGCAATTCTTTCGACTTGACTTTTTACTATACTAGGTTACAAAACTAGCAAATATATGCACCCTCCGCCGGGTGCAAGTATTTAAGTTTTAATGCAATAAAATATTATATTAAATTAGAAAGGTTAATGAAACTAAATAAGAATGCATATTAAAAGATTTGAAAGTATTTACCCATGGCTTGTGGGAGAACATATGGATTCATGCCTCTCCCAAGAGTATTAGTATAAAGTAAAGTTCAATCAGCCGCATCCAGGATTTGAACTCTAGTTGTCTATTTCTAATTTCCTACAGCGATAACCGTTAGACTAATTGTACACTTTAATGTATGTATATATACTAGCTGGGGCTTTAAAAGATACTATGGCCGGCCCTCAAAGCATCTCGAATTTCTTCTTCTTGAAATAACATATCTCTATATTACACCCTAGAATTCTTCTGAGATTTTGATTTAGTTGCTAGTATTATAATTTTATTTTCAGTCTTTATTATTATTATTACTAGCAAATATAGGCACCCCCCCGCCGGGTGTAAGTATTTAAGTTTTAATGTAATAGAATAGTATAATGAATTAGAAAGGTTAATGAAAGTAAATAAGAATGCAGATAAAGAGATTTGAGGCCGAGTGGGGATAATAAAAAAATAGAACAACTGAAACTTACTCTTCCATCACTTCCGTCTTTCATTGCTAAATTTTCCTAGTTTAACTATTTAGTTAAAATAGGAAGTAAAGAATAAAATTACAGTTATTTCTTCTTGTTAACCGATTTCATTTAAGATCAATTCTCAAGATTTTTGCTCATATTCATTAAGATAAAGACAAATAATTAGAAATCAATAATACTTACTCATTTTATTGAAATCAGATTTTATCAATATGCAAATTAGCCTTCCCGTTCACACTGTAAACCGCTATTTTGTTGTATATATAAATACAATTGCATGTTATTAGCATTTAGATATGTCCAACATATCTAACACCGGTTTCGACCGAAAAGGGGGGGTCTATTGGCTTCAGCCCTGGACCATACAAGCTAACATCGTTGATCCCAGGGGGGACCATCCCCCAGGCAACACCTGCTCCCTTGATTTAAAGGGGCAGGGTTTATTGCCCAGTGCCTGAGGCGCCCTCCTTGAGGGAGAATGCCGACGGGATAAACGCATTTTTTGCACCCGCCACTCATGAAACTCGGCTTGTAGGTGGTCCCACATTAATAGGGCCTTGTGCCTAACCCGTACACATGGGGTATGTGGTAAATATCATAGTGTGTAGATATAGTCAAAAGTATTAATAATGTAAAACAATTTTTATTGATAATTGAGGGTTAAACAAGTATAAGATCATGAAGAACGTGATGTAAATTCAATAGATATTTTGCCTCTGCTGGTCTCAGAGGCTTCATCAGAATGAGGAATAGATAGAGAGACAGAGAGACGGGCAAACATTCTTGCATTTTATTGAATCCTAGTTCGATACCTTCAAATTGTTCACAAAAAGCTGTTACGATTTTATGGGCCATTCTTTAGGCTTCGAGCAACAGCGCTTGTCCTGTGGAAATCCTTGGTAAAGAATCCTTTGGTTGTTCCTTGGTGCTCCTTAATATTGTAAGTTCCTTCGTCAATGATTGCAAATGGACGTCTGTCAGTATCAGTGATTAAGTAGTCAACTAACCACACATTATGTCTGTTGATTGGCGGAGAAATAAACCAAGTGACCCCGCCTAGTATATACATTTAGGTGGTGAATTGTAGCGCACCTTATATAGTAAAATATTCCAACAAAAGTATCAAAGTATTTCGTGTAGCCGAAATGACTTACCTCGTCTAGTCTGCTTTCATGGAACTTCTTGGGTCCTCTTCATCTCTGTGTCCATTGTTGTTTTTAGTAATGAACACAAAGATTTGGAATTTTTTTAGATGTCTTTATTTAGCCCAAGTTAACCATTATGCATGGGAGAAATAGCTATCTTGGAGACACATCTGCCCCCTCCAAAAAAACTAGCTAAAACTCTCCAAAATTCTAAGTCTATTCCTTTTCTCATGAATCGAACCGACTAATCAGAGAACAGCTACAAGGTCAGTGAAAGGCCAAGACTTGTGTTGTAACCTAACTAAAGTTACTAAATGAGAAATAACCAAACGGAGGTTGAAAATGAAATGGAATCTTTATAACATTCACAAAATACAATACTCGCCAGCGGCGTGAAAGAAGGTAAACCACTGCTAGTGGTATAAGACTACTCAGTATAATACTCCTGTATTTATGAGTAATGAAGGCGTGTGGCATAATGGTTAGAGTCGTAGGAAATGGACTCGTCAACCTGAGTTCAAATCATAGACAAGGCTATTTGCATTTCGTTTAGCGCTAATACCATTGGGAAAGGTATGAATCTATATATTCTCCAGCTATGGGTAAAATAGTAAGGCAGTCTGGGCTCTTTAACCTTGGATATGTAACCAGTCTATGAGAAGGAAAGTTCTGAATTTGGAAACCTGAGGTCAGTCTTTGATTGGGTTTGTGGCATTCCTTGTGCACCAATTCTTTTCTATCGACTGTGCCAAAAAGTGCGGATGGTCCAACACAAGCCTTCACCACTATAAACAAAACACTGTGTAGGTTGTTCATTGGATGAACCCTCATGCGTCAAAATCAACGAGAGAGTCCTTTTCATTTCATTTTATTTATGAGGATTGGGACATACCCATTAATGTTCATAGGTTGGATATATGAGAATAGGGACATACCCATTAATGTTTATAGGTAGGGTATATGAGGATTGGGACATACCCATTAATGTTCATATATAGGGTATATGAGAATAGGGACATACCCATTAATGTTCATAGGTAGGGTATATGAGGATTGGGACATACCCATTTATTGTTTATAGGTAGGGTATTTGAGGATTAGGACATAACCATTATTGTTCATAGGTAGGGTATTGAGGATTGGGACATACCCATTAATGTTATCATATATATATCATAGGTAGGGTATATGAGCATTGGGACATACCCATTAATGTTCATAGTAGGGTATATGAGGATTGGGACATACCATTACATAGGTTTAACCATTACCATTAATGTTATAGGTAGGGTATATTCTAGGTATAGGTATATGAGGATTGGGACATACCCATAAGTAGGGTATATGAGGATTGGGACATACCATTAATATTCATAGGTAGGGTATATGAGGATTGGGACATACCCATTAATGTTCATAGGTAGGGTAATATGAGGATTGGGACATACCCATTAATGTTCATAGGTAGGGTATATGAGGATTGGGACATACCATTAATGATTCATGGTGGGTATATGAAGGAATTGGACATAGGCATTAATGTTCATTAGGTGGGTATAGTGAGGATTGGGACATGCCTTAATGTTCAATAGGTAAAGGGTATATGAGGATTGGGAGCATAGCATTGAATGTTCATAGGGTAGGGTATTGGGATTGGGAAGTTAGTCTTAATGTTCTGAGTAGGCGTATATGAGGATTAGGGATAGCCAATTAATGGTTCATTGAGGTGGGTATAGTGGAGGATTGGGACATAGCCATTAATGTTCATAGGGTGGGGGTATATGAGAATTGGGGAATAGACATTAATGTTTCATATGGTAGGGTATATGAGGGATTGGAATGCATTAATGTTTCGATAGGTAGGGTATATGAGGATTGGGATAACCATTAATGTTATAGGTAGGGTATATGAGGACTGGGAATAGCATTAATGTGTCATCAGGTAGGGTATATGAGGATTGGGCATACATTATGGTTCATAGGTAGAGTAATATGAGGATTGGGACATAGGGATTAATGTTCATAGGTAGGGTATATCAGGATTGGGGATAGCCTTAATGTTCATAGGTGGGTCATATGAGGAGTTGGGACAGTAGCCATTTAATATTATGAGGTAGGGTATATGGGTTGGAATAGCCACATTAATGTTAATAGGTAGAGGTATAATGAGGATTGGACATAGCGCATTAATGTTCATGGTAGGGTATATGAGGATTGGGACATAGCATTACATGTTATAGGTAGGGGTATTAGTGAGGGATTGGGCATAGGCCATTAATGTTCATGAGGTGGGGTATATGAGGATGGACATAGCATTAATGTTTCATTAGTTAGGGTATATGAGGATTGGGACATAGCATTAATGTTATAGGTAGGGTATAGTGAGGGATTGGGCATAGGCCATTAATGTTGCATAGGTAGGGTAATATGAGGATTGGACAGTAGCATTATGTTGCATGAGGTAGGGTATATGGGATTGGGCATAGCCATTAATGTTTCTAGGTAGGAGTATATGAGGATTGGGACATAGCGCATTCAATGTTCATAGGTAGGGTATATGAAGGATTGGGCATAGCATTAATGTTCATAGGTAGGGTGATATGAGGATGGGACAATAGCATTATGTTCCCATAGGGTAGGGTATATGGAGGATTGGGGACATAGGGGCCATTAATGTTTCATAGGTAGGGTATAGATTGGGATTGGGACTAGTTAAATGGTGTCAATTGAAAATAAACAATTAAATGTATTCTCTCAAAAGTACTCACATCTTGTTTGGTTCTTCCCCGTAGGATCCCGATGCCGTGTTGGTTGTCTATCGCGATCAGTGGTTGGTTGTCTATCNCCCCCCAAAGAGAGAGATAGAGTGTGTAG
>CM042178.1:50438507-50468507 GCA_023376005.1 Doryteuthis pealeii | reverse complement strand
GAATAAAGTATATATTAAATATATATATATATATAAGCAATGATCATTTCTCCGGAAATTTGATCTCTCGGTGACCGAAAAATACATTCCTATGTACTTAATAGTTTAAAAACACCAGTCCCCGCATCAGCTGTCAGTAGACGATGGGATAAGATATTGGACTACCATGCGGTCAGTCTGAGTTCGACCCTACCCAATTGCAGTTGTGTCTAGACACACTGAAGAGGCATGAAATGCCGAAACACGTGTCTGTGGATGACTTTATTAATATATGCTCCCATAAATTTGGTAATGAGCTCTCTAATTGGTAATTTAAATTAACTCTCACTACTAAGCAAATAAGCAATGATCATTTTCCCGGAAATTTGATCTCTCAGTGACCGAAAAATACATTCCTATGTACTTAATAGTTTATAAACATGACCGAAAAATACATTTTAAATGATTTTTTTTTTTGAAAAGAAATGCCATAACTAGACTGCTTCAGTTCCAGTGATCTTTTGAAAAAGAGATATTATCTCGAAAATTCAAGAATAAAATACAGGTTAACACACAACACCATTGTTACCGTATTATTATTTTTTCTTTACACCTGCATTGTGATAGCCTTCTAAATCAACCTCCTAACCAATATATATATATATAGTATGAACAAAAAGTAATAAGACACACTGGAATATTTCTTATATGCTTATTTATCTCAACTAGTTTCGACCTTATTGGTCATCGTCAGAAGAAGATTTATGGTTGAGGAAATTGTTTTTAAGAGGTTTTTTTTTGGGGGGAGCATTATAAAAGAATTATAGAATTGAAATATTTTTTGAGGGTTTGACATGCTATATAATTCCGGGTAGAGGAGTGTATTAGTAGTAGCAAGTCCATCTGTTTCATGAAAAAAAAAAAACCTCTTTGAGGTGAGTTCTTTTTTAAATGCTCTTATATATGTGAGAAAGGGTTCTTAAGAGTTGTGGTGTATGGCCATTTATAATTGTTTTGTGTGTTCATTTTTATGTATGTTTTTTACCTAGACTCATATTGTGTGTGTGTTTCAAAAATCTGATCTAGCCTTTTAATTATGGGTTCCCATATTTTTAGTCATTTCTATGCTCGTCTACTTAACAACCCAGTACAACCTATCATATGAGCAATATGGGAACCCATAATTAAAAAGGCTAGATCAGATTTAAAACAAAAAACAAAACAAAAAAAAAAAACAAAACAAAAAAAAAAAACAATACGGTCCTAGGTAAAAAAATCTTATATAAAAATGAATAGGTAGATATTCTAGCCAAAAACAAGACATTAGGTTTATAAGTTTCCAAAATTCAAGCCATTAAGATATATGATCCCTTAATTCTTAAATTGAGCTATGTTGGTCGGAATCTATAATTCACGGTTTGTCTCGCTGGTTAGACATATTCAAAAATACACCGCCAGCGTTATTTAACGTCACCTTAGCGACAAAATCAAAACAATAATTTAGACAAATAATAATTGAAATTACTTTACAAATGAAAACTCTTTCGGACAACTGATTAAAGCCTTTCATGGATATTTGCGCAACGTAGATTATATTTGCACCACTTCCCTGAAACAAGCCTAATTTAATTCAATGAGGAGGCGCTGCACTAGTGAGAGGATCCCCTCAATTAAGAGTATGTAATAAATAATAAGCCATGTACCCATCCATAGAGGACAGACAGACAGACAGACAGACAGGTTGTGCACCCAGATATTAGTATAAATCATACGCGCGCATGTCATGGGGTCGCCCTTTTCTGTAAGCCAATATCGGTATCCGATATTTATCTGCGCAAAGACCAAAACGGCAATCAAATTTGATGGACACGTGACCTGCTCACTTCTGACGTCATTCAGCTCATGTGATCTGCTTGTAGACAAATTGGTGTGTTTCTGCAATTTGTCATCCGTCACGAGCCAGGATAACCATTAGAATGTGTTTGTTTTTCGTTGTTTATGCTTGTTTATGTATATATATATATATATATATATATATATATATGTGTGTGTGTGTGTGTGTGTGTGTGTGTGTGTGTGTGAGAGTGTATTATATATATATATATATATATATATATATATATATATGCTGTCGTTGTGGAGTCCACGTATGCTTCTTTGTTGTTTATTTGGTAAGTCGAGTTCTCAATATATATATATATATATATATATATATATATATATATATATATATATATATATGAGTAAAGGATTAATACAATCCAGAATACTGCACTGTTGCAATCTGCCAGAATACTCAGAAGAGTCCTGGAGACATGAGGAGACTTGCTGTCACTCAGACTCCAGTGAAAGACTATCAGCTAATGCTGATGTGAAAACTCAAAAGGAGTAAATAATAATAATACTAATATTTTGCAGTTCCAGCAGATCACAGGGTGAAGCTAAAGGAAAATGAAAAAATGGACAAATACCTGGACCTTGCCAGGGAACTGAAAAAGTTATGGAATATGAAAGTGAAGGTGATACCAATTATAGTTGGTGCACTTGGAACAGTCCCAAAACGATTGGAAAAGGGTTTGAAAAATCTGGAAATTAGAGAAAGTATTGATACTATTAAGAATACTGCACTACTGCAATCTGCCAGAATACTCAGAAGAGTTCTAGAGACATGAGGAGACTTGCTGTCACTCAGACTCCAGTGAAAGACTATCAGCTAATGCTGATGTGAAAACTCAAAAGAAGTAAATAATAATAATAATAATAATAATAATAATAATAATAATAATAATAATAATATTTTGCAATTCCAGCAGATCACAGGGTGAAGCTAAAGGAAAATGAAAAAATGGACAAATACCTGGACCTTGCCAGAGAACTGAAAACGTTATGGAATATGAAAGTCAAAGTGATACCAGTTGTAGTTAGTGCTCTTGGACTGGTCCCAAAAGGATTGGAAAAGGGTTTGGAAAATCTGGAAATAAGAGGAAGGATTGATACCATCCAGAACACTGCACTGCTTCAATCTGCCAGAATACCCAGAAGAGTCCTGGAGACCCGAGGAGACTTGCTGTCACTCAGACTCCAGTGAAAGACTATAATAATAATAATAATAATAATAATAATAATAATAATAATAATAATAATGGCTGTCAACTTGTGTTCGAGTAACACCATTTCCTCTTTTTTTAATATCATATATATTGCACTTTCTGTATGGAAAGAGACACTCTCTTTATTAAACAATTATGTCCTTGTTAAATGTCAGGTTCTGGCTGAATTATGTTTAAGGCGAGTTAATTCATTTTAATGTAAAGGGAGCGTAGGTAGGTTCCTTACTTCCAGTAATGGTGTGAATATTGTCTATCTCCTTCTGTTACATACTCGTGTTCAACATTGAGTATATAAATCGCGAGAGAGTTCTTGGATATATAATAGAGAGACATAGTTTAGATTAGAGATGAAAGATCTTACTTGGTAAACTTCTACTTGTTGCTTACTGCTTCTTCTATCTTGTCTGTGCCTGGGCTGACTTCTATATCTAGGCTTCTGGGCTGACTTCTATAATCTAGGCTTCTGCTAGGGGTTGAGTTTCCTTCTTAATTTTTTCCTCTGGGCTGGGCTTAATATTGTCTTAATAATTTACATAAAACTTGGTTTTGCTCGATCAAGCTTTTATTTATTCTTAGCCCATATTTCCACTGCGGGGAGAAACCGAGCTCGGGAGAGACAACAATCATATCTGCTCTCTTTAAAATCTGAGTCTAGTCTGCTTACTAAAAACTAACTCTCACATGTCTGTCTCTGAGGGGTCAAGGGTTATTAACAGTCACCGGTAATTTTCCATGAGGAATTCTTGATTTTAAATCAACAGACCTTAATTTAAATATTCTAGCTACAGGTCTGTTCACAATTTATAACTTCTCATAAATTGTAACACTCTTTCCTTTCTGAACTTTCTAAAGTCTGGTCTCCATTTTCCAAAGTGAATTTATTCTAGACTAGAAACGGCGTTGCCTGGGTAGAGGGGTATAATAAAAAGTTAGTCTCGCAGATCTATTGATTGTTTTGTAACATGATTGATTTACGTTTTAATCACGAACACAACCAATGACTTCCACTTTTCTTACCATTCAAAACCTAATTTTTAAATATCTTTTCATATCTTATTATAATGGAGATTGTGTGTTTTTCTGTCTGTAACCGAAACTATATTCCTACTCAAGTCACAATTCTCTTAGTTATTGACATCACATTCTCCATGATTTTATTTTTATCTAAACCTCAATTATTAATAAAATTGTCTTACATTATTAATAATGTTAACCATGTCTACATACTGACAACATGCACTTATAGTTATATATACAACAAAATAGCGGTTTGCAGTGTGAACTGGAAGGCCACTTTGCATATGAATATAAAAAAATCGAATTTAATAAATATGTGCTTAGTATTATTGATTTCTAACTGTTTGGTTTTATTTTAATGAATATAAGCAAACATCTCTTCAATGAATCTTAAATGAAATCCATTAACAAGATAAAATAACTGTCATTTTATTCTTTACTTCCTCTTATAACTAAATACTTAAATTAGAAAAATAACAATGAAAGACGAGAGTGATGGAAGAGTAAGTTTCAGTTGTTCCATTTTTATTATACTCCTTCTGTTTCAAATCTTTTATTATACTCCCTCTGTTTCAAATCTTTTTATCTGTATTCTTATTTAGTTTCATTAGCCTTTCTAATTTAATATAATATTTTATTACATTAAAACTTAGATACTTGCACCCGGAAGGTGCATATATTTGCTAGTATAAATAAAATCTTCATTTTTTCACAAAGAGCAAGCTCTGGTGATTGTGAATGTGAATATATATATTTACTTTGTCATTAATTGCTTTATTGTCGTAATTTTCTCCGGACATACATACACACAATTGACCATTATAAATGTATAGAAGTGATTGAAAATAAAGGAAAATGCGGCTAAAACACACAACAACTAAGCTCAAATCGCGCCTCTAAGGGGTCAAAGATTATTAACAGTCACCGGTATTTTTCCATGGGGACCCCTTGATTCTAAATCAACAGACCATAATTCAAATATTCCTAGCTACAGGTATGTTCACAATTTATGACGTCACATGAATTGTAACACTTGGCGATTTTTACTTTACGTATATATTTACGAAGGAATTTCTTTTTATTATACGTGTTAAGATTTGACTCCGTAAACAATAGGAAAAAATACGTTATTCTGTTTATAAATACTAGCAAATATATGACACCGAAAAGAAATAATTTAATTGATTAAAGAGATTGTAAAAGCATATGAAACACGAAATTAACAGTGTTAATCTATATCGGGAATTTCCGTAATGTAATGCTATTCATATGTCAAATGCGATTGTAATGAAATTATCCTTTTCACTCAATTCTACATTTGTACCTTGCCTACGTGGCATTTTACGGATAAAAAGTATTACTTTTCTTTAGATTTCTCGGAAATACCCGAAACCATTTAAGACGCTAGTGTTAATCTATATCGGGAATTTCCGTAATGTAATGCTATATATAAGTCAAATACGATTGTAATGATATTATCTTTTTCACTCAATTCTATATTTGTACCTTGCCTACGTGGCATTTTACGGATAACTCGCATAAAAAGTATTACTTTTCTTTAGATTTCCCGGAAATACCCGAAAACTGTTAATCTACATCGGGAATTTCCGTAATGTAATGCTATTCACACACACACACACAGACACATACACACACACACACACACACACACACACATATATATATATATATATATATATATATATATATATATATATATATATATATATATATATATATATATATATATATATATATATATATATATATATATATATATATATATATAGGACCGGTTTAGCTCAGTCGGCAGAGCGTTCGGCTAGAAACCACTAGGTTCCTAGTTCGATACCGGTCCTTGCCAACTCAGCGTATGAGTAGCAGAGGGATATGTGCGGTAAAAGTAAGGAGCTGATGGTAGGTGCGGCGCTCCACCTCTGACGCCAAAACAATCTCCTTGGTTTAGCGCTATTGAACAGGGGATAGACTCCCTGGCTGATACCCACTTTAGTGCGCCCCGACGACTTACTTTACTGTATATATATATATATATATATATATATATATATATATATACATACATGATCATCATCATCATGTCACGCAAGAAGCACAGGTATCCATGACTATCTTTCGCCAACCTTCCCTATTACTCATTGCCCCTGGGTGGTCCGCCGTGCAGCATCCCGAACCCTCGCATAGTTGGTCAATGTAGGTCCTTAGTGGGCGTCTTACGTTAGTATGTTCATGTGTTGGCCTCCATAGGAGAACGTCGCTTATGAGCTCGTCCCCGCTTCTCCAGCAGTGTCCTGCATGCCTAGTCCGTCTCACCCGTATGGTTTGTGAGATGGGTGGCAAGTGACCATATAGTTGCTTCTTTGTGGGGTGCTGCTTCCACGACTTGTTCAGGACTGCATGCAGCATTCTTGTGCAGGTCCCATCTAGCTTATTCTCAAGGCGCTTCGTTAGGGTCCAAGTGGTGCAGCCATACAGCAGTACTGATATAACCACAGCCTGGAAGAATTGTCGTTTTAGCTTGTTTAGATCGGATCTCCATATTACTGATAATCTGTTTGTGGCCGCCCATGCCTTTCCTATACGTGCACTAACATCGCTTTCTGTGGATGGGATATTACTACCTAGGTATGTGAACTGTTCTACTGGCTTAAGAGGCTTACCGTCAAGTGTGGAGATGTCTCCTTTCTCTTTGAAGCGCATGAACTCGGTTTTATCGGAGTTCACATTGAGGCCGATATTCTTTGCGGCCTTCTCCAGGCTATGCAGTAGTGATTCTGCCTGTGCCGTGTATCTGCAAGAAGCGCAAGATCATCAGCGTAGTCTGCATCTGTGAATGTTTGTGCCGGATATCGCCTGCTTCTTGCCTTCCTCAGTGTAAAGCCTTTTTCTTTTATGGTATCTAATGATGTTCGAAGTGCATAGTCTAGGCATATTATTAATATATATGGTGCTAATGTATCTCCTTCTAGGACTCCAGCGGCGATGTCAAAGAAATCTGTGTCGCCATCAGGTGAGCGTACCATTGTTTTATTATCTTTGTACAACATCATTATAGCGGCAACCGTTTCTTTGGGGAGACCGTAGTATTTGTTCCATTTTCCCTCTGTGTATGGAATTAAATGCATTGGAGAAGTCTACGAATAGACGCGTTGCCTTTAGATTCTTTGCTCGAACACCTTCTATGATCCTTCGAATGGTTAGGATCTGGGAGGTTGTGGATCGATTTCTGTGGAATCCGTTTTGGTTTTTCCTAAGGATTTTCTCTATTTCAGGTCGGATGCGATTAAGGAGAAGGGCATTATATATTTTAGCTGCAATAGCAGTAAGAGTGCCACACACAATGCAAACCTCATACATATAATATATATATATATATATATATATGTTTGTGTGTGTGTGTATGTGTGTGTTTGTATATATATATATATATATATTATATATATATACTGTTGATGGTGAAATGTCATAAACTGTATAAACACAAGTGAAATCCAAATCCAATGCTCTTCAAGAAACCAGCGTATGTTCACCGGAGAATGACCCACACCGTGCGCACCCCCCTGAGTGAACAAGACCCTAAACAATTACTTTGCTGACATTTTCAGTGCTTATCCCAAAATGGCGCCAACTTGTCTCTGATATAAAATATGAAATAAAAAACGTAATTTCTTTCTGTAAACATTTTATCGCCCTGTGTCCCCACCCTTATTACGCTATATTTTTTATTTTTGTCGTCTCGGATCCCTGCCCTTATCTACGCTGTCTTTTTTATTTTTATCGTCCTGGGTCTCTGCCCTTATGTACGCTGTAATTTTCAATTTTTTTTTGTCGTCCCGGGTCCCTGCCCTTAATTACGCCGTTTTTCATTTTTGTCGTCCTGGGTCCCTTCCCTTATTTACGCTGTAATTTTCATTATTTTGTCGTCCTGGCTCCCTGCCCATTTACGCTGTGTTTTTCATTTTTTTCGTCCCGGATTCCTGCCCTTATTTACGCTGTGTTTTTCACTTTTGTCGCGCCGGATTCCAGCCCTTATTTACGCTGTAATTTTCATTTTCTGTCGTCCTGGGTCCCTGCCCTCAATCACGCTGTGTGTTTAATTTTTTTCGTCCCGGATTCCTGCCTTTATTTACGCTGTGTTTTTTCTTACCGGTAGTAAGACCCAGCTTAGATATTTCATGATGATGATCATCATCATACACTGACTGCACCTCTGCAGAGGGATAAGACCACATGCTGGCCGTGGGTGGCGACAGAATTAAGGACAGAATCCTGGTGGATGAGCAGTCCGTGACCTGAACACTCCACTTAGACCCTTACTTGGGCTAGACGGCCAGTCGGAGAGGCCCCATCCAATCAATCGGCTGATGGTCAAGTGTTACTCCACATTCACCAGACCTCCAGAAATGGAACCTCACCATCAGATAGGGTTTAATAAGACCCTCAGCCACCGCCTTCTAGCGCACATATGATAAAAAGGGTTGTGAGGTGCCATAAGGGCAATAGGGTTGGGACAATCATATAGGTGCTAGGGCTTTACGTGGCTAGCCGATTGATTGAAGGGGCTTCTCCGACCGCCCGTCTAGTCTAAATAAGAATCAAAGTGGAGTGTTGCAGGTCATGGATTGCTCAACCACCTGGATTCCATGCTTACGCATTGCAGGTCGCCACCCACGGCCAACAGGCCACCCTATTCGAGGGGATCTTACCCATCCGTAGAGGGGAAGTCAGTGTGTTCTAAAGCCCCAGTCGACAGGGCTTCAGGGGTTAGTAGTAGTAGTAGTAGTAATAATAATAATAATAATAATAATAACCCAACAAAATAGTAAATGTAGACTATGCGGTAACAGAGATGAGACTGTAAACCATGTACTATGCGAATGTAGCAAACTAGCACAACGGGAGTACAAAAAACTAGACACGACTGGGTTGGAAATGTGATCCACTGAGAATTATGCAAAAAATTAAATTTTGACCATACAACAAAATGGTATATGCATAAACCAGAATCTGTTATTGAGAACGAAACGCATAAAATTTTCTGGGACTTTGAGATAAAAACGGATCACCTTATCCCAGCAAGAAGACCAGACCTAGTGTTGATTAAAACAAAAGAAAGAACTTGTCAACTGGTGGATTTTGCATTTCCAGCAGATCGCAGGGTGAAGCTGAAGGAAAATGAAAAAATGGACAAATACCTGGACCTTGCCAGAGAACTGAAAAAGTTATGGAATATGAAAGTCAAAGTTATACCAATTGTAGTTGGTGCACTTAGAACGATCCCCAAAAGATTGGAAATGGGCTTGGAAAGTTTGGATATCAGAGGAAGGATGGAAACCATTCAGAATACTGCACTGCTGCAATCTGCCAGAATACTCAGAAGAGTCCTGGAGACCTGAGGAGACTTGCTGTCACTCAGACTCCAGTGAAAGACCATCAGCTAATGCTGATGTGAAAACTCAAAAGGAGCAAATAATAATAATAATAATAATAATGATAATAATAATAATAATAATAATGTAGTTGGTGCACTTGGAACGGTCCCAAAAGGATTGGAAAAGGGTTTGGAAAGTTTGGAAATCAGAGGAAGAATTGAAACCATTCAGAACACTGCACTGCTGCAATCTGCCAGAATACTCAGAAGAGTCCTGGAGACCTAAGGAGACTTATTGTCACTCAGACTCCAGTGAAAGACCATCAGCTAACACTGATGTGAAAAACTCAAAAGGAGTAAATAATAATAATAGGAAAAAAAAAAAAAAATTTTTAAGGCTAATAAAAATTGACAGTATCAGTGGAGGAACAATTCTGCTTGTCGTCTGCCACAAACAAATGTGAGAGAAAGTAAAAAAAATTAAATTAAAACAAATAAAAACCAAAAATAAAAACCAAAAATTAAAATTAAAACAAAAATAAAAACCGAACAAAAACAAAATAGCTAGTTACGATGATTTTAGTGACAGATTGTTGAAAACATCTATAAGCGGCCAAAGTCCAAGAGTTTAAAATGGCATATCGGGGGGTGGGGGGGGAGGGGTAAAGTGTTTGATTGACTCGCGAAGAGGATGGTTCGTCATCGGAATAAAAACAGAGAAAAACAAAAATTAACCATTTTCATAATAGAAACGGTTAAAAAAAAGGGAAAAAAAAGTGACAAAGAGGACAAAAAACAGAATTACAAAAAAATACAAAGAAAAAAAACATGAAAGTCTGTGAGGGGAGAGGGAGAGAGAAAAAACGGAGAAAGTGAGAGGGGGTGAGTAAGAGAGAGAGAGAGAGAGAGAGAAGAGAGAGAGAGAGAGAGAGAGGGAGAGATAGAGAGAGAGAGAGAGACGGGCAGGGATATATATATATATATATATATATATATATATATATTAGAGAGAGAGAGAGAGAGAGAGACGGACAGGGATATCGAGATAGAGGGATATCGAGAGAGAGAGAGAGAGAGAGAGAGAGAGAGAGAGAGAGAGAGGACGGACAGGGATATCGAGAGAGAGAGAGAGAGAGAGAGAAAGAGAGAGAGAGAGAGAAAAGACAGACAAGAGACAGAAACAGATACAGAGATAGAAACATTATATAATATATATATAATATATATATATATATATATATATAGAGAGAGAGAGAGAGAGAGAGGATGAGAGAGAGAGGGGTAGCGAGTAAGTGAGACAGACAGACAGACAGAGACAGAAGAAAAATACAAAGAGACAGAAAGAGAGAGGTAAGGAGAGAGAGAGAGAGAGAGAGGGGGAAAGAGAGAGAGAGGGTGGACATAGAGAAGAGAGATAGAGAGTGTGTGTGTGTGTGTATTAAAGAGAGAGAGAGAGAGAGAGAGAGAGAGAGAGAGAGAGAGAGAGAGAGGGGGGTGAGCGAGAAAGAGAGAGAGAGAGGGGAAAGAGTGCGGTAAGGGGGAATAAAAAGGAGTAGAAGACAATAATGAGTTGTGCAGTTGAAAAACATCAAGAGACAGCGACATTACGTCACGTGACATACATGTCTGACCAGCAGACGATACTGATATGACCAAACGCATCATTTTGGCACGTCACTTTGCGATGATGACAGAAATTGGTTTTCGACTGTCGTTAAAGTTTTTTTTTGTTGTTGTTGTTTTTCTTTTTTTTTTGTTATAGATTTTTTGTTTTTTGTTTTTTTAGGTTAATTAATTTTTTTTTTTCATTCTCTCTTTTTTAAAATTTGTTACATTTTCTTTTTCGTTTTTTTTCTTTTCTTTTTTTTTTTTTTACTAAAACATATTTCGCGTTTATGTTTATGTTGTTGATCCAATTACCCCCGGTTGTCGGTAAATGATGAGGGGGTGGGGTTGGATGGATGGATGGGGAAGAGATCACTTACCTTTTTTTGTCTTCCTTTTTACGTTTAATTGTATTCTCTCTTTCTCTCTCTCTCACTCATCCAATATATTCTTTCTTTCTTTCTTTCTATTTATATCACTCCATTTATCCCCTCTCTCTCTTCATTCTCTATCTCTCTCTTTTTGTGTCTCTCCCATTCATTTTTTTTCTTTCTCTCTCTTCTCTCCTCCCTCTCTCTCTCTCTCTCTCTCTCTCTCTCTCTCTCTCTATATATATATATATATATATTTATTCTTCTCTCTCCATTCTATATCCCTATCCAATTTGTTACTTTCTTTCTTTCTATCGCCCTTCTTTTTCGTTCGTTCTTTCTTTTTATCTATCTCTATTTATCCTTCTCTCTCTTCCTTCACTGTCTCTCTCTCTGTCTCTCTTCCTATATACTTTCTCTCTGTCTGTCTGTCTGTCTGTCTCTATATATATATCCTTTCTCTTCCTTCCTGTCTCTCTCATACGCTGTGCTACTCATACACTGAGTTGGCGAGGGCCGGTATCGAACCAGGAACCTTGTGATTCCTAGGCGGACGCTCTACTGACTGATCTAAACTCATTGGCGATCCCTTGAAGCCGAACTTATCGGGGGATTATTTGATAGGCAGAACCATGACTAATCCACAAAGAACAAGCTACATAATAGAAGATAACTCGCTAGTTTGCCACAACTATCTTCTCATCAGTGGTGGAGGTTGACGGGCGTCATGCTCTAAACGAGCCAATTCCATAATTTTTGCCCGGTCTAATACAGTTATATATCGCAAAAATTTCAAAGGCAAAATCCAGTTAACAACAGTAAAACTGTGGACTTAATGCTCCCTTGAATAAGATTGTAGGTCAAATCTTTTCTCCCCCTCCCCAAATAACCTAAGATTCCCTGAAACACCAACACCCGCGCTTTAGAGCAATCCCCTACACCTACCAGGACCACATCAGACCCCATCTTTCATCCTCCATCTCCGCCCTCACTGAAAACACACAAACAAATTAACCCCATCTGAAAGCACAGATCGCAGATGTTACCCCTAAACTAGGCCAGGGAATATAACCCCTCTCGTCACCAACCCTTAAAAAACCCCAACAACTTATTTGGAGGCCCCAGATGTTGGGTCTTGTCCCTTCAGCTTAGCTCAGAATATGTGGGTGTAATATATATATATATATTATATATATATATATATATATACATACTCATACACGCACGCACACACATATATATATATATATGTATATATAAATATATATATGTATGAGGAAATTCGATACTTCCATTGACAGTGAGAAGGGACGCCGGTTGACAGTCTTTGAGGCCCGTCGGAACCTTTCAAGATACTCACACGCCAATTGACAACTTCCTTTTAATAAACTGATAACGTTGGTCAACACTTGTTTTTTTATTTATTGCCAATCTTGAGGCGTTGATGCTCATTATTTTCCTTAATAAGCTCTAATTTTTACCATAATGACTTTTGTTGTCCTCTTTCTTGCTCTTTTTTTTCTGCAGAAGTCAAAGATGCAACTGTCGGTGCAGGACTCTACCACTACTGCCAATGTTATGGACAGTATCTATGCCAGAGAAGGAAATGCCACAGGACCTTTAAAGATTGGTTTATGGTGGAAATCAGCTTGATGAGACTTCCGTTCTTTCAGATTATGGTCTCTCCACAGGAGTCACTCTTCACTTGATGCTCCGTTTGCTCGGTGGTATCATTGAGCCCAGTTTACGTCAATTGGCCTCAAAATACAACTGGATACCAAGTCATATAGGAGTGAGGGGAATGAAAGAGCTGACTCTGCAGCTAAATCGGCTCTAGATTTAATCCCTGACAAGTTCCAGATACCATATACTGACTTGAAACCTAAAATTAATAGATTCCTTCATACAAAAATGGCAGCAACACTGGAATAACTGTATCCACAATAAACTCTTCCTAATCAAACCGACTTTGGGAGGCTGCAGACCAACTTTAAGGAAGTCTAGAAAGGAACAAGTCATTATGTCCCGGTTATGCATTGGTCATACAAAATTAATACACTCTTATATACTCAACAAGAACAACAACCACAATGTGAAACATGTCAAACACCCCTGACAGTCAAACACTTATTGATGGAATGCAGATTTTTTGCTCACATCAGAAAACATTATTTTAAAGCAAACAATATGAAGGACCTATTTGAAAATGTTAACATAGAGGATATTTTCTCCTTTTTGAAGGAAATAAATTATACCATAGAATATAGACATGAAACAATCAATGGCATACAGTATGATTCCCAATAATGCTAACACATTGTTAAAACCAATTACTAAATGTATATATATGAATACACAATATGTATAACAACCAACCGCTAGGCATGATATAACCCTGGACGGGTTGATATGCCGTTAAAATTAATAAACCAATAAACCAACAACTGTGAGAAGATGATTTGCCGAAAATGCTATGCTCGTCTCCATCCACGTGCCACCTATTGCCGTATAAAGGAAATGTGGTCACAGCAACAATCTTCGCCCCAAGAAGAAGCTGAAGTAGATTTGTCACTATCTTATTCATGGAATAAATTTTCTGTATTGTTGAAGTGGGTCAGTTTATTGTATACCCTTTCTTTACTTCTTACTTCTTGTCGTATTTTCTATTCTGGCCGGCTGCTATTCTGATCGTCCTTGGTATATCTTCTAACATCTTGACTTGGTCTGGTCTAGCGTCTCGGGTTTCTCCTAAGGTCTAGTTTTCTATTGCTATGTTCCTGCTGGCTGGTCGTCCTGGATTCATTTCTTAGTCTTGTTACCAAGACATTCATCAACCACAAGAACATATTAATTATACAAACTTTTATTTCCTTAACTATACATTTCACGTAACTAAATATCTGACTAACATAGCGCGCGTGAGTTCCAGTTTTAGGCAGAGCATAAAATGGCCGACTGCTCTGCCTGACGCCTAACTGAAAAACTGGGGACTCAAAAGGGTCCCACGTGACTTCACATATTTTGCCGGGCTTCTGTAATTTTCCATAGAAGGACCCGGCCATAGTATGAAATTACAGGGGATTGACAATAAACAACAGCAGCTAGCTAAGCACAACTGAACCAGTGCCAAGACAGCTGGTACTTATTGAAATCAAGAATAGTCCATTCTTGCATTTGGGTGATTCCATTCCCTGAGTCCTGATTGGCTGCTTGGTTTCTATGATGTTATGAGACTTTATAAATAACCTGCCATTTTGCTGTGGTGTATTGCAGCAAGATGGGTTCGTATTCAGTTACGACTAGGTGCTGCCATGTCTTACCAATTCGACGGTAATTGGAACTAGTATGATTATTCTACAGCTTTCACCGTATTGTAGCAAGATAGGTTCGTATTCAGTTACGACTACTTGCTGCCATGTCTTACCAATTCGACGGTAATTGGAACTAGTATGATTATTCTACAGCTTTCACCATATTTAAGAACTTGCTGCATTATCCAGTAATACCCGGTATGGGAATTAGGGAGGTTTTAACTCAGAAGCTCTGCAGAGGTACAGTCGGTGTATTCTACAGCCCAGCCAACAGAGCGACACAAATAGATTTTCAAGAAACTGATAATAATTTAGATCTTATCTATACATATATAAAGGGCAGTTGTGTGTATGTGTATGTCCGGGGTAAACTTCCAAAATAAAACAATTAACGACAAAGTAAATATATATACACATTAAATATCAACAGGGCTCGGTTTTTCAGAAAAAATAATGAAGATTTGATTTATATTCGTGAAGATAATTAGAAAAATAAAATTTGAATAATAACGGCATGGAATTTTTTGCATTTAGTATTTTAAATAGGAGACATTAATTTTTTTTTTGAATTGTCTGGATACATGCAACGTCTTTTTTATAGGGATTTTAATGGGGTATCCTGTGAGGATCGAACTCGCAATTAAACAATAATGGACCTACTAGACTACCTGTTTTACTATTCCCTCTACTTAGGCGGTGCCGGGTAGCCACTTTTAGTTTTCTATAAATTATAGCTTCCAGTAACTATTATTAATAGATGTAATATTGCACACTAGGGTAGGTCGATTTTTCACTTTTTAAAAATATCAAATTGTCCATCTATGCAAAAGTTGTGTGTTAGTATACTGAATACTGATACCAAAAATGAGATCTTTTACTTGCACCATTCTGGACTACATATTAGGGCAGGTCGATTTTTCACTTCTTAAATATATCAAATTGTCCATCCATGCGAAAGTTGTGTGTAAGTATACTGATTACTGATACCAAAAATAAGATTTTTTTTACTTGCACCATTGTTTGAGGAAATAGCATCAAAGATTGTCTACTAAAATGCACTTAAAATTCTCGTTTTCTAAAGGCTAAACTTTGCGAAAACGAGAATGCACAAATTTTAGTAGATGATCTTTGATGCTATTTCCTCAAATAATGGTGCAAATATATATTTGAGAACTTGCTGCAGTGGCCAGTAATACTAGGAATACTAGGAATGGCCAAATGACTACTTTTTTTCCTAAAAAATTCAATGTTTTTTTTTTTTGGAAAATTCAATGTTAGAGGGTTTGTATCATAAGTAAAACCATCAAATCTATCAAAAGAGTAAAAGAAAAAAAAAGTACAATTAGACCCCCCCCACACATTAGAATCAAAGAACATATCCACACACGTGCATCCTCATTCCATAAACATTTAATCAAATGCAAAAATAAGGACAATAGTTTTTCCGTTAAGATAGAGACAATAATACGCAACATTGGTAATTTCAGAATTAGAGAAAGTTTATTAATAGCTAAATTACGTTCTAGTATAAACAATAGATTAGAATTAAACACGGAATACATAGTTAACTAAATTACACGTTCCATATATAGGTTATAGTTTATCTAGTATACATATTTTACACATATATTTGTAATTTTCCCTATCATAAATTTAAACCTATTCAACAATCAACTATTTGCATATTTTTACTTTGTTCCCTCAAGAAATAAGTCCAAGGTGGACACTTGAAATAACGGATTTGAATTATGTAATACATCTATAATAGATATCTATTAGCACATACAATTGATCCTTAACATTTCATGCACTCAAAATAAAAAAGAAAAAATTAAAATTAAAGAAAAAAAAACAAAGGAAAAAAAATTACGGTTAATTTAACATTATTGACATACTTATTAACTTCTTTACATGACATTATTTCTTTAAACCATCACGTCATTTCTTTAAACCATAATACCCTCTTAAGATTACTTAAAAAAAAAAACAATTTCAAATGGAAACTTAGTTCTGTCGCCCTCAAATAAAATGTTGCATGCATCTAATAATTATTAATTATTAATTAAATAATTATTTTGAATAATTTACACATAAATTTTACACAAAATCGTTGGTATTTATTTATTTGTAAACTTTTTAGTTAACCATACTGAAAAAAATGACGATTTCTTGTTTGTAAATAATTTTCTCGTAAAACTCTATACGTTAGATAATTTTAGATATATATTAAAATAAAACAAACTATAAATATATAATACCGGGTATGTATTTACTAAAACTTGTTTTAAAAAACAATAAGGACCGTCTTTGGTTGCATACTCAAATTAATGTATAATTAATACAAGTTTATTCTATGTATTGACGATTTTGGGTAATGTGACGTAGTTTCGGTTATAGACAAATAAGACGGGTTACTAAAAAATAAGACGGGTGTTTTTTTATGGCCATTTTTGTTTCTGATTACGATTCTGTTGAGATCCTTGACCTAGGATGTCATTTTATGTTGGTTCCGTGAGGATTTTCAAAATTACGTCTGGAAATCCTTGTTTTTGTTAAAGAAAAGGATAATATATGGCTTAATAATGGTGTAATATGTATACTCATAGGTTTTCTTAGTCACAGAATATGAAAATACATTCATTTTATTGATTTAACCTGCTGTAATTTCTTTATCAGGTAAAAAAAAAATGAAAATTATAATAAGATTAGTGATGTTTTTGCCCAGAAATATCACCAATTACACATGAAGTTTGCAATAGTTAACTTCCACACATAAGAATGTTCCATATAAGTTAGTCACTTCATTCACAAATTCGCTTTGATTTGGTTATCAGATTTACCAAACTGGGATTCACATCCTAAGTTTGTGAGGGATGCATACTGTAGAGCCTCTCTGTCAGCATTATCATCTTGCTAGAAGTGTTCTATCTCAAAAAGTCGCTTCTTAACAACATCAATAACTTTCTCCATTACTGCAGCTTCCAGCTTTTCAATCCCATTTGGTTCATCCTCTTCTTTTCCATCCTTTAATTCCTTGAAAACAATCAATTTAGGTTCAAAGAAAACTTTTACCCCAGTCCAGTTTCTGTCAAGTTGCATCACTGGTGGCTACTTCATCAATCCATAGAAAGTGCATCAGAGGGAATATGATGATGTCTCCTATCGTCCTGTAGAATTCTGGGCACAGGACAAACCACCGTACTAAATATCTGACTAACATAGCGCGCGTGAGTTTCCAGTTTTAGGCAGAGCATAAAATGGCCGACTGCTCTGCCTGACGCCTAACTGAAAAACTGGGGATCAAAAGGGTCCACGTGACTTCACATATTTTGCCGGGCTTCTTGTAATTTTCCCATAAGAAGGACCCGGCCATAGTATGAAATTACAGGGGATGACAATAACAACAGCAGCTAGCTAAGCACAACTGAACCAGTGCCAAGACAGCTGGTACTTATTGAAAAAGAATAAGTCCATTCTTGCATTTGGGTGATTCCATTCCCTGAGTCTGATTGGTCTTGGTCTTCTATGATGTTATGAGACTTTATAAATAACCTGCCATTTTGCTGTGGTGTATTGCAGCAAGATGGGTTCGTATTCAGTACGACTAGGTGCTGCCATGTCTACCTTAATTCACGATATGTCACAGGTAATGACAGGCTGGACTATAGATTATTCTACAGCTTCAACCGTATGTGTAGCAAGATAGGTTCGTATTCAGTTACGACTACTTGCTGGCCATGTCTTACCAATTCGACGGTAATTGGAACTAGTATGATTATTCTACAGCTTTCACCATATTTAAGACTTGCTGCTTATCCAGTAATACCCCTATGGGAATTAGGGAGGTTTTAACTCAGAAGCTCTGCAGAGGTACAGTCGGTGTATTCTACAGCCCAGCCATCAGAGCGACACAAATAGATTTTCAAGAAACTGATAAATATTTAGTATCTTATCTATACATATATAAAGGGCAGTGTGTGTGTATGTGTATGTCCGGGTAAACTTCAAAAATAAACAATTAACGACAAATTAAATATATATACACATTAAATATCAACAGGGCTCGGTTTTTCAGAAAAAATAATGAAGATTTGATTTATATTCGTGAAGATAATTAGAAATAAAATTTGAATAATAACGGCATGGAATTTTTTGCATTTAGTATTTAAATAGGAGACATTAATTTTTTTTTGAATTGTCTGGATACATGCAACGTCTTTTTTATAGGGATTTTAATGGGGTATCCTGTGAGGATCGAACCTCGCAATTAAACAATAATGGACCTACTAGACTCCTGTTTTAACTATTCCCTCTACTTAGGCGGTGCGGGTAGGCTCACTTTAGTTTTCTCCTTCTCTGTCTCTCTCATACGCTGTGCTACTCATACACTGAGTTGGCGAGGGCCGGTATCGAACAGGAACCTTGTGATTCCTAGGCGGACGCTCTACCGACTGATAACTCATTGGCGATCCTTGAAGCCGAACTATCGGAGGATGATTTGATAGGCAGAACCATGACTAATCTGCCAAAGAACAAGCTACATAATTAGAAGATAACTCGCTAGTTTGCCACAACTATTCTTCTTCATCAGTGGTGGAGGTTTTGACGGGCGTCATGCTCTAAACGAGCCAATTCCATAATTTTGCCCGGTCTAATACAGTTATATATCGCAAAAATTTCAAAGGCAAAATCCAGTTAACAACAGTAAACTGTGGACTTATGCTCCCTTGAATAAGATTGTAGGCAAATCTTTTCTCCCCTCCCCAAATACCCCTAAGATTCCCTGAAACGCCAACACCCGCGCTTTAGAGCATCCTACCCTACCAGGAACCACATCAGACCCCATCTTTCATCCTCCATCTCCGCCTCACTGAAACACACAAACAAATTAACCCATCTGAAAGCACAGATCGCAGATGTTACCCCTAAACTAGGCCAGGGAATATAACCCCTCTCGTCACAACCCTTTAAAAAAAACCAACAACTTATTTGGAGGCCCAGATGTTGGGTCTGTCCCTTCAGCTTAGCTCAGAATATGTGGGTGTAATATATATATATATATATATATATATATATATATATATATATATATATACTCATACACGCACGCACACACACACATATATATATGTATATATAAATATATATATGTATGAGGAAATTCGATACTTCCATTGATTGTGAAGGGACGCCAGTTGACAGTCTTTGAGATCCGTCGGAACCTTTCAAGATACCAGCCCGCCAATTGACAACTTCCTTTTAATAAACTGATAACGTTGGTCAACACTTGTTTTTTTATTTATTGCCAATCTGAATAATTTGATAGCAAATTTGAGGCGTTGATGCTCATTATTTTTCCTTAATAAGCTCTAATTTTTACCATAATGACTTTTGTTGTCCTCTTTCTTGCTATTTTTTTTCTGCAGAAGTCAAAGATGCAACTGTCGGTGCAGGACTCTACCACTACTGCCAATGTTATGGACAGTATCTATGCCAGAGAAGGAAATCCCACAGGACCTTCAAAGATTGGTTTATGGTGGAAAATAGCTTGATGAGACTTCCGTTCTTTCAGATTATGGTCTCTCCACAGGAGTCACTCTTCACTTGCTGCTCCGTTTGCCCGGTGGTATCATTGAGCCCAGTTTACGTCAATTGGCCTCAAAATACAACTGGATACCAAGTCATATAGGAGTGAGGGGGAATGAAAGAGCTGACTCTGCAGCTAAATCGGCTCTAGATTTAATCCCTGACAAGTTCCAGATACCATATACTGACTTGAAACCTAAAATTAATAGATTCCTTCATACAAAATGGCAGCAACACTGGAATAACTGTATCCACAATAAACTCTTCCTAATCAAACCGACTTTGGGAGGCTGCAGACCAACATTAAGGAAGTCTAGAAAGGAACAAGTCATTATGTCCCGGTTATGCATTGGTCATACAAAACTAACACACTCTTATATACTCAAACAAGAACAACAACCACAATGTGAAACATGTCAAACACCCCTGACAGTCAAACACTTATTGATGGAATGCAGATTTTTTGCTCACATCAGAAAACATATTTTTAAAGCAAACAATATGAAGGACCTATTTGAAAATGTTAACATAGAGGATATTTTCTCCTTTTTGAGGGAAATAAAATTATACCATAGAATATAGACATGAAACAAATCAATGGCATACAGTATGATTCCCAATAATGCTAACACATTGTTAAAACCAATTACTAAATGTATATATATGAATACACAATATCTATAACAACCCAACCGCTAGGCATGATATAACCCTGGACGGGTTGATATGCCGTTAAAATTAATAAACCAACCAACCAACAACTGTGAGAAGATGATTTGCCGAAAATGCTATCCTCGTCTCCATCCACGTGCCACCAATTGCCGTAAAAGGAAATGTGGTCACAGCAACAATCTTCGTCCCAAGAAGAAGCTGAAGTAGATTTGTCACTATTTTATTCATGGAATAAATTTTCTTTATTGTTGAAGTGAGTCAGTTTATTGTATACCCTTCTTCTTTACTTCTTACTTCTTGTCGTATTTTCTATTCTGGCCGGCTGCTATTCTGATCGTCCTTGGTATATCTTCTAACATCTTGACTTGGTCTGGTCTAGCGTCTCGGGTTTCTCCTAAGGTCTGGTTTTCTATTGCTATGTTCCTGCTGGCTGGTCGTCCTGGATTCATTTCTTAGTCTTGTTACCAAGACATTCATCAACCACAAGAACATATTACTTATACAAACTTTTATTTCCTTAACTATACATTTCACGTAACTAAATATCTGACTAACATAGCGCGCGTGAGTTCCAGTTTTAGGCAGAGCATAAAATGGCCGACTGCTCTGCCTGACGCCTAACTGCAAAACTGGGGACTGAAAAGGGTCCCACGTGACTTCACATATTTTGCCGGGCTTCTGTAATTTTCCATAGAAGGACCCGGCCATGGTATGAAAAGGGTCATCTCCTCAGAATTACAATGGATTGCAACCGCATAGATTATGTAACAAGTTTACTGTTGGTTTGAACAACAGCAACTAGCTAAGCACAACTGAACCAGTGCCAAGACAGCTGGTACTTATTGAAATCAAGAATAGTCCATTCTTGCATTTGGGTGATTCCATTCCCTGAGTCCTGATTGGCTGCTTGGTTTCTATGATGTTTTGAGACTTCATAAATAACCTGGCATTTTGCAGTGGTATTGCAGCAAGATGGGTTCGTATTCAGTTACGACTACTTGCTGCCATGTCTTACCAATTCGACGGTAATTGGAACTAGTATTATTATTCTACAGCTTTCACCATATTTAAGAATTTGTTGCATTATCCAGTAATACTCGCGGTATGAGAATTAGGGCAGTTTTAACTCAGAAGCTCTGCAGAGGTACAGTCGATGTATTCCACGGCCCAGCCGACAGAGCGACACAATTAGATATTCAAGAAACTGATAATAATTTATATCTTATCTATACATATATAAAGGGCAGTTGTGTGTATGTGTATGTCCGGAGGAAACTTCGAAAATAAAACAATTAACGACAAAGTAAATATATATACACATTAAATATCAACAGGGCTTGGTTTTTCAGCAAAAATAATGAAGATTTGATTTATATTAATGAAGATAATTAGAAAAATAAAATTTGAATAATAACGGCATGGAATTTTTTGCATTTAGTATTTTAAATAGGAGACATTAAATTTTTTTTTGAATTGTCTGGATACATGCAACGTCTTTTTTATAGGGATTTTAATGGGGTATCCTGTGAGGATCGAACTCGCAATTAAACAATAATGGACCTACTAGACTACCTTTTTTTACTACCCCCTCTACCTAGGCGGCGCCGGGTAGACGCTTTTAGTTTTCTATAAATTACAGCTTCCAGTAACTATTATTAATAGATGTAATATGCACACTAGGGTAGGTCGATTTTTCACTTTTTAAAAATATCAAATTGTCCATCTATGCGAAAGTTGTGTGTTAGTATACTGAATACTGATACCAAAAATAAGATTTTTTACTTGCACCATTGTTTGAGGAAATAGCATCAAAGATCGTCTACTAAAATGCACTTGAAATTCTCGTTTTCTAAAGGCTAAACTTTGCGAAAACGAGAATGCACAAATTTTAGTAGATGATCTTTGATGCTATTTCCTCAAATAATGGTGCAAATATATATTTGAGAACTTGCTGCAGTGCCCAGTAATACTAGGAATACTAGGAATGGCCAAATGACTACTTTTTCTCCTAAAAAATTCAATTTTTTTTTTGAAAATTCAATGTTAGAGGGTTTGTGTCATAAGTAAAATCATCAAATTTATCAAAAGAGAAAAAGAAAAAAAAAAGAAAGTACAATTAGACCCCTCCACATTAGAATCAAAGAACATATCCACACACGTGCATCCTCATTCATAAAACATTTAATCAAATGCAAAAATTAGGACAATAGATTTTCCGTTAAGATAGAGACAATAATACGCAACATTGGTAATCTCAGAATTAGAGAAAGTTTATTAATTGCTAAATTAGGTCCTAATATAAACAATAGATTAGAATTAAATACGGAATACATAGTTAACTAAATTACACGCTCCATATATAGCTTATAGTTTATTTAGTATACATATTTTACACATATATATGTAATTTTCCCTATCACAAATTTAAACCTACTAACAATCAACTATTTGCATATTTTGACTTTGTTCCCTCAAGAAATAAGTCCAAGGTGGACACTTGAAATAACGGATTTGAATTATGTAATACATCTATAATAGATATCTATTAGCACATACAATTGATCCTTAACATTTCATGCACTCAAAATAAAAATTAAAAATTAAAATTAAAGAAAAAGAAAAAAAAAAATACGGTTAATTTAACATTATTGACATACTCATTAACTTCTTTACATGACATTATTTCTTTAAACCATGACGTCATTTCTTTAAACCATAATACCCTCTTAAGATTACTTAAAAAAACAAAAGAAACAATTTCAAATGGAAACTTATTTCTGTCCCCCTCAAATAAAATGTTGCATGCATCTAATAATTATCAATTATTAATTAAATGATTATTTTTAATAATTTACACATAAATTTTACACAAAATCGTTGGTATTTATTTATTTGTAAACTTTTTAGTTAACCATACTGAAAAAAATGACGATTTCTTGTTTGTAAATTATTTTCTCGTAAAACTCTATACGTTAGATAATTTTCGATATATATTAAAATAAAACAAACTATAAATATATAATAAAAAAGTAAAGTCGTCGGGGCGGCCTAAAGTCGGTATCAGCCAGTCTGCGAGGGAGTCTATCCCCTTTTCAAGAGCGCTAGACCAAGGAGATTGTTTTTTGCGTCTGAGGTGGAGCGCCACTCCTACCATCAGCTCCTTACTTTACCGCACAGATCCCTGTGCTACTCATACGCTGAGTTGGCGAGGACCGGCATCGAACTAGGAACCTTGCGGTTTATAGTCGAACGCTCTACCGACTGAGCTAAACCGGCCCTCAATACATAATACCGGGTATGTATTCATTAAAACTTTTTAAAAAACAATAAGGACCGTCTTTGGTTGCATACGCAAATTTTGAGTGTATAATTAATACAGGTTTATTCTATGTATTGACGATTTTGGGTAATGTGACGTAGTTTCGGTTATAGACAAATAAGACGGGTTACTAAAAAATAAGACGGGTGTTTTTTGTGGCTGCTGGTTACGATACTGATGAGATCCTTGACCTAGGATGTCATTTTAGGTTGGTTCCGTGATGATTTTCAAAATTACTGGAAATCCTTAGACCGTCGTGAGACAGGTTAGTTTTATCCTACCGATCGGCACGTGTGTTACGTCGGCCGTGGCCACGGCTATCCCGTCCAGTACGAGAGGAACCGCGGGATCGGAGCAACGGTTCGCATGCTCGCTCGAACGAGCGGCGGTGCCAAGCTGCCTCCGTGCGATAACGGCCGAAAGCCTCTAAGCCGGAACCGCGACCGGTGTCGCCACGGTATTACGAAAGGCGTCTCTTTTCGTTCCGCTGGAGCCTGTCATAGCGGTCGTCTGTCGCTAGTAGCGATGGCTGTTGCGTTCGGCGGGCCGGTTCGCCGTCTCCGTCGGGCGTGGCTTGTCGTTGCATACGCGGCGGCGTGCGCGAACGGGCCAACCGACTTGACATCCGCGACAGGCGGGATTTTGCCGTCGCCGTCTTGTTTCGAACCCCCCGTGGAGCGTGAGACGAGGGATCGCTCGTAGACCACTTGACCTCTCGGTAGGATAAAACTAGCCTGTCTCACGACGGTCTAAGGATTTCCAGACATAATTTTGAAAATCATCACGGAACCATAATATATGGCTTAATAATGGTGTAATATGGTTAACCATAGGTTTTCTTAGTCACAAAAATATGAAAATACATTCATTTTATTGATTTAACCTAATGTAATTTCTTTATCAGGTAAAAAAAAATGAAAATTATAATAAGATCAGTGACGATTTTGCCCAGAAATATCACCAATTACACATGAAGTTTGAAATAGTTAACTTACACACATAAGAATGTTCCATATAAGTTAGTTACTTCATTCACAAATTTGCCCTGATTTGGTTATCAAATTTACCAAACTGGGATTCACATCTTAAGTCTGTGAGAGATGCATACTGTAGAGCCTCTCTGTCAGCATTAATATCTTGCTAGAAGTGTTCTACCTCCAAAAGTCGTTTCTTAACAACATCAATAACTTTCACTATTACTGCAGCTTCCAGCTTTTCAATCCCATTTGGTTCATCCTCTTCTTTTCCATCCTTTAATTCCTTGAGAACAATCAATTTGGGTTCAAAGAAATTGTTCACCCCAGTTCAATTTCTGTCAAGTGGTACATCACTGGTGGCTATTTCATCAATCCACAGAAATTGCATCATAGAGAATATGATGATGTCTCCCATCGTCTTGTAGATTTCTGGGCACAGGACAAACCACTCATTCTGAATGTATGTAGAAATGGCAAGCACTAACTTGTTGCTGTTGATATCATCTATGTCATCAAAGAAAACTTGTAGATGCCCCTGATGTGCCACAAAAAAAAAAAAATTCCTAAAAATTAAATAAGACACATGTTTTCTATGGTGTAACACTATTGTGTTATGGGTTGATTGGCAATCTATTAATTAATCACCAATTAATTAAAACTACCCTAATTATTGATTATGGTGGTTTGTTAAAATTAAAAGTAATAATATTAATAATAATAATAATAATAATAATAATAATAATAATAATAATAATAATAATAATAATAATGTTTATATTGGAGGTATATATCTATCTAAACGAAAAATCATCACGTAGGCATAAATTCTTTAAATTATGGAATTTAATATATATAATCGGAATTTAAAATGTTCACAAAATAAAATGATAAATTAATAAATAAGATTCCAGTTTTTTTAATACTGAGCCGGAGCATCGTTCTCTATAACATACATACATCCATAACAGTACATACATGACATACATAACCCCAACATGCTATTATATTAGTGCCGTGACCAGGTCCTCTATAAATTGAGAACGTGCCCCAACTTATGTGTTATAATGGCCATTTTGCTGTTGATTACGATTCTGTTGAGATCCTTGACCTAGGATGTCATTTTAGGTTAGTTCCGTGATGATTTTCAAAATTACGTCTGGAAATCCTTATTTTTGTTAAAGAAAATGATAATATATGACTTAATAATGGTGTAATATGTCTAATTGTTGTACCGGCCGTTCCTACAGTGGAGAATATACACCGGTTCTCACTATAAATAGTGAGACACCGAGTGAAAAGGTTGTACTGTTACCGTTAACGACAAGCTAGTCGTTCCTGTACCATTATTGTAAATACACTTGTCTTATTTTACCCTATCTCGACTTGACTTCTTTTTTACTGTTGGACTAACATCACATCACTAATCATAGGTTTTCTTAGTCACAGAATATGAAAATACATTCATTTTATTGACTTAACAAGCTCTAATTTCTTTATCATGTAAAAAGATGAAAATTATAAAAAGATTAGTAACGTTTTGTTTTTCTCTCCAGAAATATCACCAATTATCAACATATAAAAATTTTCCATATAAGTTAGTCACTTGACTCACAGATTTGTCCTGATTCGGTTATCAAATTTAGCGAACTGGGATTTATATCCTAAGTTTGTGAGAGGTGTATACTGTAGTGCCTGTCAACAGAATCATCTTGCTAGAAGTGTTCTACCTCCAAATGTTGTATACTCTTCTTTTTACTTTCTTACTTCTATTCTTCTAGTGTCTCTTCTAGCGTCTTGACTTCGTCTTGGGAACTTCGTGTCTGGTCTTCCATTGGGGATTTCTCTTTATCAGAATCCCTGTGTCATTGGTAGTTTTTAGATAATAACACAAGACTTCGATTTACTTAGATCATATTTTATTTTGAAATCCCCACCAAGACTACCTGCGCAGATTGAGTCGGCAGCGTGCATAACACGACTTACCACCGCCGTGGGTTTGGCCGATCTCACTAAAATCTCTTTCTAATCTAAACTGGAAGAGGGTCTTCTCCACCGATTCTCACGGTATCCGCCGGAAGGAGGATCAGGACTGAGGTCAAGCCTTGTCATTCAATCCTTCAAGGCCGCCGGCTGAACTTATAACAGCCATTTTGGTTTCTGCACTACTGTACATAAATATTAGGAATCTAATAATTATGTAACACAAACACATCAATAATTTCTCCATTACTGCAGTTTCCAGCTTTTCAATCCCATATGGTTCACCCTCTTCTTTTATATCCTTTAATTCCTTGAGAACAATCAGTTTGGGTTCTAAGAAAACGTTCACCCCAGTCCAGTTTCTGTCAAGTGGCATGTCACTGGTGGCCATTTCATCAATCCCCAGAAAGTGCATCAGAGGGAATATTCCATTTCCTCTTGGAATAAAGCTTGCCTTCAGACTATCATCTCTTAGAAATAAAAACGGAAGTTCCGGGTTTTGACCGAAAGCGGAAGTGGGTGGCCCTCCCACCCCGGAACGAAAAATGGGAGAAGAGAAATATCGGTCTTTTTGGCTAGGCCTTCGAAAGGGGCAGACGGAGATCATGAGTTCCCCGTGATGGGTTTCGCATAGTAATACCAAACATGATTTATGATAGAATAATTTGAACTTGCCTCCCCCCCCTCTGTCTCTGAAAAAGAACCCACGAGCCTAGAAAGGAATAAACAACCCCTTTGTGACTATACGACTTACGTATATTGTTTATGAACTAACGACTACTACTACTACTACTAACAACGACTATTACTACAACTCAAATTTGGCCTTATGCAACACTGTGTCCGTAGTAATTTCCGTGGAACTACTACTTTCGGAGCGACACCGTATATAATGTACTCGTTGAGCTTTCATTAGTACGACTTAATATAAACCACTTTTATTTGCATTTGGTATATATTAGGACTTTGAACCGGCAACAACAATATTTAGGTACTGACTAACAGAAACAAACTACCCACGTCTCTCCCCATCCCGTCCGAATGATGAGAGCGTTCTTCCTCGTTCAGTTTTTGCACCCACATCTTTTTTCGGTTCTGAGTCAACCTCTGACTGAAAAATTAAAAACAGGTTGTTGTTTTTTTGTTTTTTGTTTTGTTTCTTTTTTCTAATTTCCATCGTCCATTTACGAGTTGAAACCCGCGGAAATTCGACATTTTAATTGGATGCCATCCGCCAGGGGATTTCGAATTAATAGCAGATTTTTTAATGGTTTATTAATAAGACAGACACACACATACACACATACTCACATACTCACATACACACACACAAACACGCATACACACACATACGTATACACATATACAGACACATGCATACATACGCATAAACGTACTCACATATACACACGTACACATATACAGACGCACTTACATATATAAAACACACACAATGGTTTATTAATAAGACAGACACACACATACGCACATACACACATACTCACATACACACACACACAAACACGCATACACACACATACGTATACACATATACAGACACATGCATACATACGCATAAACGTACTCACATATACACACGTACACATATACATACACACTTACATATATAAACACACACGTACACATAGACACACATACACGCACAGACATACGCACAGACATACGCACATAAGCGTCCACATGCACACACATATACATATACACGTACACACATACACATGCATACACACATACACATGCATACACACATAAACACCTAGATACACATTCAAACACACATACTCACACACATATACACATACACATACATAGACCCACGCATGTGCGCAGACATACACACATAAATGTTCACATAAACGTTCACATATACACATACCCATACACACATATACATGCATACACACATAAACACATACATACACATTGAAACGCACATATACACGCACAAACATACACACACATACGCACATATACACACACACATATACAGGGTGAACCATAATGATAAGACACATTTTAAATGCCATTTTCTCAGATTATAAAAAAGACACAGAGTAATAAATATATTTATTGCATAACTGATACATAGGAGTTTTACATGTTATCTAAGATTTGAATATTACATTACGTTTTTATTACTTTCAGGTATTGATTTTGGTGATCCCCATAATGCCATGAAGTCCAAAAGAAATTGCCGAAGAATATTTCGCAAGCCAAAGATCGATCGTTGCAACCCAAAGAAAATTCCGACAGCATTTTGGAAAGCGAGAGGCACCATCCCGGAAGGTGAGCCTTCGTGCTGTAACAAATTTCCGAAGAGACAGCATTCCGTAGAGAGATAACAGCTATTCCAGTTGATATGCTAAACCACACTTTACGTGAAATAAGAAATCGAGCTCTCGAATGTTTTCGTCATAATATTGACCATCTCAAGGACATAATATTCAATTCTTAGATTACATGTAAAACTCTTGTGTACCAGTTATGTAATAAATATACTTAGTACTCTGTGTCGCTTTTTTACTCTGAGAAAATAGCATTTAAAATGTGACTCATCATTATGGTTCACTCTGTATATATTAATATTTTTTCTATATATTTTAATACTCATTATTTATTTATTTATTATTAATCAGATTTATTAACTCATTGCCAACCAAATT
>CM042178.1:50426007-50433507 GCA_023376005.1 Doryteuthis pealeii | reverse complement strand
AATAGAAAAAAAAGACCAAAAAACAAAACAATACCATCGTTTCGTGTGAATCGGTCCGTTTCCTTACCATCACCCGAATTATAAATGATAGATTACAGTTAATTGAAATATATATATATATATATATTATATATATATATATATATATATATATATATAAGTAAAGAAATAACAAAAGACTTAGAGATTTAGCATATAGTCTATTTCAGGGAGCTTAGACACATTGTATAACTCTCCCGACTCATCAGATGCGAATGAGTCGGGAGAGTTAGACTGAAATAGACTATAATGAAAAATCTCTAAGTCTTTTGTTATTTCTTTACTTATATATTTGCTCTTTGACTCTAACATTAAGAGCACACATTGAGCTCTCAAACTGCGACAGGTTTTTAAATAAAATTCTTGTGTCGTAAGGAAGATTTCTTCTCTGGACTTTTGGATTATATATATATATATATATATATATATATATATATATATATAGTAATACATTGTGTCAATACATACGGTAATACTAAATACGCTTTACTAACGTATTGAGCACTTTATATTTGTTATAAGACTGACTGATCCAGTTAATACTTGTATCAACCAAATATTGGGATTAACCCAATATCTTTTACCGGCAAGTCATCCCCTTTATCGTATATATATAATATATATATATATATATTATATATATATATATATATAAAAGTAATTGGTAATTTGCTTGAAGCATTGTTAAGTATGTTATAATGTATTAATTTGAAAGCAATTACAATGCAAGTAAAAAAATAAAAACAAAAAGATGTTATTTTTTGTCTTATCGATTTCAAAGTAAAACTTTATCTTCAGAGACGATTTTCGTGTCCATTTCCGAAAATCGTCTCTGAAGATAAAGTTTTACTTTAAAATCGATAAGACAAAAAATAACATCTTTTTTTTTATTTTTTTACTTGCATTGTAATTGCTTTCAAATTAATACATATATATATATATATATATATATATATATATATATATATATATATATATATATATATCAGAGATGCTGATAGGTACGCGTCCTGCGTTCCTGACATACAAAACTCTGAAAGTACGCAGTAAAATCATATCCATGCATTCTAGTGTTTTTCTTTTTTCTTCCCTCCCCATTTTTTTTTGTATTTTTAAAAATATATCTTTTATATATCAAACAAAACAATACCACCTTGTGATTCCTAGGCAGACGCTCTACCAACTGAGCTAAAATCCCCCCCCCCAACAACAATACCCCCCCCAAAAAAAATCTCCAAAAACAAAACACTACCCTCGTTTCGTGTGAATCGGCCCGTTTCCTTAGCATCACCTGATTAGCCGGTAATTTGGAAGCCAGACGCGGCCATTAGCTCTAACCTCGATCCGTGATCGCTGAAGGTCCATTTCGGCGTGACCCCTGACATTTGGCGGGTTTGACAAGCGAAAAGGGAGTCGACAGCATCATGTGATTAGGGTCGTGTTACACAACGCGCGACCCTTTCGGCTCGTTATATCCGTTTGACACGGGCCACACAGATTGGCAGGAACGTTTTTTTCTTCTCTTCTTCTTCTTCTTCTTCTGTTTATTCTGTAGATTTTGTGGGTAGGGGACAGGGGCTTGTTAGGGGTCGGAATAGAGTGTGCCAAAATGTAAGGTTAATCAGTTGGCAGATTGTTTGCATGCTGGGCATTTTATTTTGCAGTGGGCTTTGTCTTGTCATGACTAACATTATACGCATTAAAATGCAATCTCTCTCTCTCCCCCCCCTCTCTCTCTCTCTCTCTATATATATATATATTTAATATAATAGTATTTTTAAAAATACATTTAAAAAATACATTATATTAATTTGCACATAACATACGTAACCAAGAATACCAAACACAAATACGCATATTTATACGCGCGTGCGCGCGTGGAGACGATTATATCATCACAGCCTTCATACATTCCCACGCGCACACGCACGACATCACATACATACGCACAAACAAAAATACGCACACACGCGCGTGGACACAATCATATCATCACAGCCTTCACGCATTTCCATGCGCACGCGCATGACATCATACACATACGCACAAACAAAAATACGCACACGTAGAAGCAAAAAAACATTCCGCATCACGTAAACACGCAAACACGAGAATACAGTTAAAAAAAACGCACACATTTGACCATTTACACAATTTCTGTCATTTTCAAAGGAACCGTTTCGTCTTACCTGATGAATGCTTTCAGCAAGAAACCGCTGGTTGTAATACCGTTCCCGTAATTAAATAAATAAAAGCAAAAACTTTTATTTGTTTTGATTCCTCATTGAACTATATATATATATATATATATATATATATATATATGAGAAGTAAATACACAAGCGATGTGTTTATGATATGGCTTTTTTTAGCCGACAATTTTTGGGAGAATATGTGCTTAATTGAAGTCGTACCTAATTTTGAAAGTTAATTAATTAATAATTAACTAATTGATTAATTAGGCGGACATACCTATTCAAATGTAAGGCTAAACAAATCGAGAAAAATCAATCTCTGTATGTACATTTCGGCCTATTAGGCCTATTAGGCCTCATCGCACAAGGCGGTCTTTCTATCTATAGCTCTGCTGATGAGGTCTAATAGGCCGAAATGTACATACAGAGATTGATTTTTCTCGATTTGTTTAGCCTTACATTTAATAGGTATGCCCGCCTAATTATTTAATTAATTATTAATTAATTAACTTTCAAAATTAGGTACGACTTCAATTAAGCACATATTCTCCCAAATATATATATATATATACATATATATATATATGTGTGTGTGTGTGTGTGTGTGTGTGTATTTGGGCAGCATTTTTTCATTTATGCATATTGAATTAAACAAAAGACACATCTGTTTAACAATTTTATTTGTTATCTTTTCAAGTTTTCTGGCCAACTTTTTAATATTTGGGTGGAATTCGTGGATTAGTCAACCAAAGTTCATGTCCCGAGTACTTTTGGCACTTCGAAGTGCCATCATCACACATTTTAAAATGCCTATAGCACCTTTCCTATCAATTCTCCTCCTTCCAGCCTCCACATTAATATAATTTATAAAAAACTGGAACACATCACCCCTGAGTTATTTTTTTCTTTTTCTTGTTCTTTTATCTATTTTGTTTTTAAATTAGAAGAGTCCATTATTTTTAGAAGGTTGCGTGATTAGTATATTAGTTATTAAAGATAGCTAATATATTATGACCGATGTTGAATGCTATTTTATTAATGTTAGGTTGCTTTTTTATGCATATCGTCTCAAGAATGTGTAGGTGTTTTTTATTGTTATTTTTTATAGATGATTTCAGTATTTTCAGTGAGGATTTTCCTAATGTCGGAGGAGGTGAATTTATCTAGATGTTTTGTAATTAAATGTTGTTTTATGGCACTAGTATCGGAGAGATGGTATGTAAAGCGACGGGAGAGTGTTGTAGTAGTATGTCCAATGTAGGTGTTAATATCTGATTTGTTTTCTGAGAGGCATTCTCGAAACGGGCAAGGGAATTTATAGACTACATTTGTTTGATTTAGGGAGAAAGAAAGAAAGAAAGTATATAAATATGGAAAGAAAGATTTTTAAAAATAGTAGAAAAGATAGAAAGAAAGAAAGAGAGAAAGAAAGAAAGGGGAGAATCAAGAGAGAAAAAGAAAGAAAAAACTTACAGACAAACAATATGTCAACAGTGAACAGAAAAAGTGAAGAAAATAATTTTAGTGCAGTTTAGCGTCATGCCCAGGACAATATTTACTTTCTCTCTTTCTTTTTTTTTTCTTTATTATATTTTCTTTCTTTCTTTTCTTTTCTTTTCTTCCTCTTTTCGTTTCTTTACTCTATTCTTTCTTTCTTTCTTTCTTTCTTTCTTTCTTTCAATTTTGTGTTTCAATTTTGTATTTCTTAATTTATTTTCTTCACTTTTTCTTTTCACTGTTGACATATTGTTTGTCTGTAAGTTTTTTCTTTCTCTTTCTCTCTTGATTTTTCCTTTTCTTTCTTTCTTTCTTTCTTTCTTTCTTTCTTTTCTACTATTTTAAAAATCTTTATTTCCATATTTATATTCTTTCTTTCTTTCTTTCTTTTTTATCTTTCTATCTATATTTATTTCTTTTCTTTCTTTCTTTCTTTTCTACTATATCTTTATCTTTCTATCTATATTTATTTATTTATTTATTTACTTTCTTTCTTTCTTTCTTTCTTTCTTTCTTTTCTACTATCTTTTTATCTTTCTATCTATATTTATTTACTTTCTTTCTTTCTTCATTCTTTCTTTTCTGCTATCTTTTTTATCTTTCTATCTATATTTCTTTTTCTTTCTCTTTTTCTTCTTTCTTTTACTATCTTTTTATCTTTCTATCTATATTTATTTATTCTTCTTTCTTCTTTCTTTCTTCTTTTCTACTTCTTTCTTTCTTTCTATATTTATTTACTTTCTTTCTTTCTTTTGCTATCTTTTTATCTTTCTATCTATATTTATTTACTTTCTTTCTTTCTTTTCTGCTATCTTTTTATCTTTCTATCTATATTTCTTTCTTTCTTTCTCTTTTCTTTCTTTCTTTTCTGCTATCTTTTTATCTTTCTATCTATATTTATTTACTTTCTTTCTTTCTTTCTTTCTTTCTTTTCTGTATTTTTTTTTATCTTTCTATCTATATTTCTTCTTTCTCTTTTTCTTTCTTTCTTTTCTGCTATCTTTTTATCTTTCTATCTATATTATTTTTTTTCTCTTCTTTCTTTCTTTCTTTTTTCTTATCTTTCTATCTTCTTCTTCTTTCTTTTTCTTTCTTTCTTCTGCTATCTTTTTATCTTTATCTATTTCTTTCTTTCTTCTTTCTTCTTCTTTCTTTCTTTTCTGCTATCTTTTTATCTTTCTATCTATATTTATTTACTTTTTTTCTTTCTTTTCTGCTATTTGTTTATCTTCTATCTATCTTTCTTTCTTTCTTTTCTTTTCTGCTATCTTTTTTATCTTTCTATCTATATTTATTTACTTTCTTTCTTTCTTTCTTTCTTTCTTTCTTTCTTTCTACTATCTTTTATCTTTCTATCTATATTTACTTCTTTCTTCTTTCTTTCTTTCTTCTTTCTTCTTTCTTTTCTACTATCTTTTTATCTTTCTATCTATATTCATTTACTTTCCTTCTTTCTTTCTTCTTTCTTCTTTTCTTACTTTTCTTTCTTTTCTTTTCTTCAATCTTTTTTTTTATCTTTCTGTCTATATTTATTAACTTTCTTTCTTCTTTCTTTCTTTCTTTTCTACTATCTTTTTATCTTTCTATCTATATTCATTTACTTTCCTTCTCTTTCTTCTTCTTTCTTTCTTTCTTTCTTTCTTTCTTTTCTACTATCTTTTATCTTTCTTTCTATATCTATTTTTCTTTCTTTCTTTTTTCTTTCTTTCTTTATTTATTTCTTCTTCTTTCTTTCTTTCTTTTCTTCAATCTTTTTTATCTTTCTGTCTATATTTATTAACTTTCTTTCTTTCTTTCTTTCTTTCTTTCTTCTTCTTTCTTCTTCTTTTCTTTCTTTTCTTCAATGTTTTTTTTATCTTTCTGTCTATATTTATTAACTTCTTTCTTTCTTTCTTTCTTTCTTTCTTCTTTCTTTCTTTCTTTCTTTCTTTTCTTCAATGTTTTTTTTATCTTTCTGTCTATATTTATTAACTTTCTTCTTTCTTTCTTCTTTCTTTCTTTCTTTCTTTCTTTTCTACTATCTTTTTCTTTCTTTCTATATCTTCCTTTCTTTCTATCTTCCTTTCTTCTTTTTTCTTCTTTCTCTTTCTTTTCTTCAATCTTTTATCTTTCTGTCTATATTATTAACTTTCTTTCTTTCTTTCTTTCTTTCTTTCTTTTCTACCATCTTTTATCTTTCTATATCTATTTCCTTTCTTTCTATCTTCCTTTCTTTCTTTCTTTCTTTCTTTTATACAATCTTTTTTTATCTTTCTGTCTATATTATATTCTTTCTTTCTTTCTTTCTTTCTTTCTTTCTTTCTTTCTTTCTTTTCTTTACTATCTTTTATCTTTCTTCTATATCTATTTCCTTTCTTTCTATCTCCTTTCTTTCTTCTCTTTCTTTCTTCTTTCCTTCTTTCTTTCTTTCTTTCTTTCTTTCTTTCTACAATCTTTTATTATCTTTCTGTCTATATTTATTATTAACTTTCTTTCTTTTCTACTATCTTTTATCTTTCTTTCTATATCTATTTCCTTTCTTTCTATCTATCTTTCTTTCTTTCTTTCCTTCTTCTCTTTCTTTCTTTTGTACATTTGTTTCTCTTTTCTATCTTTTCTTTCTTTTCTTCTTTATTTCCTTTTTCCTTTTATTTGTTAAAAATCTTTCGTCTTTTCTTTCTTTATCGACTTGTTTCATTGTATTCAAAACGTCCCCCCATCTTCTTCCCCGTCTGTCTCTTCGCATCTTCATCTTTTTCTAAATTGCTGTTTTACAAGTGAAATTACTCATGACGTTTTAATTTCTGTTAGAGGTTGGGGGGGGGCGGTGGTGATGGGGGGGGGTGGAAAGAAAAACGAAAGAAAAAGTTAGAACAGTTCTGTCATTCAAGAATTATTTTTATCAGTCTCTCCGACTCCATATTGTCTCAAAAGAAGAAAAATACTGACATTTCGGAAGTTACATATATATATATATATATATATATATATATATATATATATACCCCCTAATCTGAGATAGTTTTGCCGAGCAGGATTTTGCCTGTTGAAAGATGAGATAGTTCGACTTAGATACCAGCACCACCAGCACCTCCTCATCCTGTTGCTGCTGCTGCTCCTCCTCCTCCTCCTCCACATCATCATCATCATTTTTGTGGCCATTTTTAGGTTTCAAGTGAGAGCACTTTACACTGGAGATCCCTTGTGTTAAGCAGAGCGCGATCTTTAGTTGTTCCTTAGTGTTCCTTAGTGTTGGGTATGATCCTTTGGTTGCCCCTTGAGTTTCTTAGTGTTGGGTATGATCCTTTGGTTGTTCCTTGGTGTCTCTTAGTGTTGGGCATGATCCTTTGGTTGTAGGTCCATTCGTCCATTTTTTCGTTGTGGCTTCAAGTGTGAAGCACTTTACCGTGGATATCCCTTGTGTTAAGCAGAGGGGGATCTTTAATAAAGAAACCTTTGGTTGTTCCTTAGTGTTCCTTGGCGCTGTGTATGATACTTTGGTTGTTCCTTGGTTTCTCTTAGTGTTGGGTATGATCCTTTCGTTGTTCCTTGGTGTTCCTTAGTGTTGGGGTATGATCCTTAGTTGTTCCTTTGTGTCCCTTAGTGTTAAGTATGATCCTTTGGTTGTTCCTTGGTGTCCCTTAATGTTGGGTATGATCCTTGGTTGTTCCTTGGTGTCTCTTAGTGTTGGGTAATGATCCTTTGGTTTTTCCTTGGTGTTCCTTAGTGTTGGGTATGATCCTTTAGTTGTTCCTTGCTGTTCCCTAGTGTTATATCTCTCTACTTTTTT
>CM042178.1:50422378-50425907 GCA_023376005.1 Doryteuthis pealeii | reverse complement strand
GTGCGTGTGTTGTTATGCTAAAACTAGTGAGAAATGGAATTATATATTTTAGCTTGTGTCACACACAACACACACAAACAACAAAAAAAAGAAGTTGTGTGAGAAATCTCCTGATTCGAAAAAAATGCAACGCGCAGTCAAGCGCGACTTTTTGTTGGGCGGGGAAAGAAATAAGGGTCGTTTTCCTAATTTGTCTATAAGGTATATGGAATAATTACACAGCCCAGAAATGATGCGGCGGCTAGAATGACTAACATTTTTAATAGGGCATTTCGAGCAGCTGGGTAACGCAGGATCGACTTGTCATACACATGTAAATGATCACATTTTATACCTATCAAGGAGTTACATTGGTTGGTGCATTCATGTGCAGAAGGTTATACAGGTTTTTACAAGATATATTATAATATATATATTTATATATATATATATATATTTTATTTTATATGGAGATTGTGTTTTTTCTGTTCTGTAACCCAAACTTATATTCATCTCAAGTAACCAATTCTCTTAGTTATGAAGCACATTCTCCACGATTTTATTTTATCTAAACCTCAATTATTAATTTTAAAATTGGCTTACATTATTAATACTTGGGTTAACTATATTCTACTATACTAATAAGTATGCAATTATATTTATAATACAACAAATACGGTTTACAGTGGTGAACGGGAAGGCTATTGCTATTTTTCAACAAATCGATTTAATAAATATGTTCCTTGTTTAAGTTATTTATTGATTTCAATGCTTTGTATTTTAATGATATAAGCAAAAATCTCTTCAATAAATCTTAAATGAATCCATTAACAAGAATAAAATAAGTGTCATTTTATTCTTTACCTCTTATAACTAATACTTAAATTAGAGAAAAATAACAATGAAAGATGAGAGTGATGAAGTAAGTTTCAGTGTCATTTTTTTTTATACTCCCTCTGTTTCAAATTCTTTATTATACTGCCCTCTGTTTCAAATTCTTATCTGTTATTCTTATTTAGTTCAATTGCCTTCTAATTTAATATATTTTTTTAGCATTAAACTAAATACTTGCACCCGAGGTGCATATTATTTCTAGTTATTATATATTATATATTAAAGAAAGGAAATGAATCCGAGCAGGATGCGTATAAAGGTGGAATGAAACATCCACACAATGCTGTTAAAGAGAAAAACAATTTATAACATAACAAGCTGATATTGGATCAATATTTCGATTTTACAAAATCATCTTTCAGAGCCCGTTAATCCGTTGGTGTCAAACTGTTGACTTTATGCTCCGATCACAAAACACCACGGATTATAACAAGCTCTGAAGATGATTTTTTGTAAAATCGAGATAGTGATAGTCATATGAGCTATGATATGTTATTAAATGGGGTTTCTCTTTTAACCCGCATGTTGTGGTGTATGTTTTTCACCTTTTCTCATTTCTATAATATTATATGGTGTGTGTGTGTGTGTGTGTGTGTGTGTAAGAAAAAAGTCTAAAGACCGAATTCAGCGATTATGGTCTATTTTCCACTCGTGGGTATCTGAGACCCTACGTGTTTCTTCAGATCATTCTTTATTGAATTGGTAAACAATTAAATTCAGTTATATTTTTAGTTATTCCTGTGCATGATACCATTCATATGAAGTGATCTGAAGAGAAACTTCGTAGGGTCTCGACCCCACGAGTGAAAATAGACCATTAATGCATACTAAACAAACCAAAGGATCCATACCAAAATAAGGAAAACCAAGGCAATAACGAAAGGATCATACCCAACACTAAGGGACCCAGAAAAAACCAAAGGATCAACCTTAACACTAGGACACCAAGGAACAACCAAAGGTCATCCTTAACACTAACGAACACAAAGAAACAACTAAAGGAATCATACCTTAACATAAGGACACAAAGGAACAATAAGGATCATACCAACACTAAGGAACACCAAGGAATAACCAAAGGATCATACCTTAACACTAAGGGACACAAGAAACCAAATGTTTAACATTAAAGGCCGTCCCAGACCTATATTTGGCCTTGTGGCAGACTCGGAGAAACGCTTAACTAAAATGTATTTCCAATCCTCTGTATTACTTGGGTGGCCTTTTGAAGAATCACCGAAAGAATAATGTTCAATTCCTTCGAATCATTCTGGTCAATAGAGTTCACGGCCTTTCAGATCGAAGGACCATTGGTCGTCGAAAAGACTGGATTTTCCTTAAAAGCAGACATAGCGTCACCAAACTCTCATTTAAGTTTTTTTCGTGATTCTTCAAAGGCCACCCAAGTAAATATCAGAGGATTGGAAATACATTTTAGTTTTAAGGTTTCTCCGAGTCTGGCACAAGGCCACAAATATAGGTGCTGGGACGGCCTTTATGTAACACTTGGTTGTTCCTTGGTTCCCTTAGTCGTTAGGTATGATCCTTTGTTTTCCTTTGGTGTTCCTAGTGTTGGGTATTGATCCTTTAGTTGTCCTTTGTGTCCCTTAGTGTTAAGGTATGATCCTTTAGTTGTTTCTTTGTGTTCGTTAGTGTTAAGCATGATCCTTGGTTTCCTTGGTGTCCCTTAGTGTTAAGGTATGATCTTTGGGTTGTTTGGTGTCCCTTAGTTGTGGGTATGATCCTTTCGTTATTCTGGTTTTCCTTAGTTTTGGGTATGATCCTTTGGTTGTTTATGTATGATTATGGTCTATTTCCACTCGTGGGTGTCTGAGACCCTACGAAGTTTCTTCAGATCCTTTCTTATAGAATTGGTTATACCAACAGGGAAAAATATATAAATATAAGCTGAATTTAATTGTTTACCAGTTTCAAAAAGAAAATGATCTGAAGAAATCGTAGGGGTCTCAGATACCCACGTGGAAATAGACCATAATCGCTGAATTCCCGGTCTTTAAGACTTTTTTCTTTACACACACACACACACACACACACACACATTATATATATATATATATGTATGAAAAGGTGGAATGAAAACATCACACAATGCTGTTAAAGAGAAAACAATTTATAACATAATCATAGCTCATATTGATCAATATTTCGATTTTACAAAAATCATCTTCAGAGCTTGTTTAATCCGTGGTGTTTGTGATCGGAGATAAAAGTCAAAGTTTGACACCACGGATTAAACGGGCTCTGAAGATGATTTTTGTAAAATCGAAATATTGATCAATATCAGCTATGATTATGTTATAAATTGTTTTCTCTTTAACAGCATTGTGTGATGTTTTCATTCCACCTTTTCATACGCATACTGTCGGATTCATTTCCTTTCTTTTAATATATATATATATATATATATACTAGCAAATATATGCACCCTCCGGGTGCAAGTATTTAAGTTTTAATGTAATAAAATATTATATTAAATTAGAAAGGCTAATGAAACTAAATAAGAATACAGATAAAAAGATTTGAAACAGAGGGTATAATAAAAGATTTGAAACAGAGGAGTATAATAAAAAATGGAACAACTGAAACTTACTCTTCCATCACTCTCATCTTTCATTGTTATTTTTCTAATTTAAGT
>CM042178.1:50392378-50419878 GCA_023376005.1 Doryteuthis pealeii | reverse complement strand
TTCAATGAATTTAAATGAAATCCATTAACAAGATAAAATAACTGTCATTTTATTCTTTACTTCCTCTTATAACTAAATACTTAAATTAGAAAAAATAAAAATGAAAGACGAGAGTGATGGAAGAGTAAGTTTCAGTTGTTCCATTTTTTATATACTCCCCTCTGTTTCAAATCTTTTATTATACTCCCTCTGTTTCAAATCTTTTTATCTGTATTCTTATTTAGTTTCATTAGCCTTTCTAATTTAATACAATATTTATTACATTAAAACTTAAATACTTGCACCCGGAGGGTGAATATATTTGCTAGTATATATATATATATATATATATATATATATATATATATATATATTTCAAAGGAAATAAGATGCAATGGAAAGATGCAGATATTGTTATCATATTCAAGAGAAAAGGCGACAGGGCCGTGTGTGGCAACAACAGAGACATCTCCATCCTTGCAACCTCGATTAAGGTTCTCACTAGGATTCCAATCTCCAGCCATCTTGATCATATTGCTGAAAATCTCCTGCCAGAATCTCAGAGTGGTTTTAGAAAAGGAAGAAGCACTGTCAATATGGTGTTTGTTGCTAAACAACCCCAGTAAAAAGCCATTGAACAACAACAAGATCTCTACATGATTTCTTTGATCTAGCCAAAGCATTTAACGCTACCAATAGAACTCGACGATTGGAAACTCTGAGAAAGTTTAGTTGTCCCCCTATCTTCCTGGTGGTGCTCAGATCATTCCATGATGGCTCAATCGCCAGGGTAACAAGTGTTGGCTCAAAATCAGATCCTTTCCCTGTAGGCACCGGGGTAAAGCAGGGATGTGTTTCGACAGACGACCGCTACGGCAGGCTTCAGCGGAACGAAAAGAGACGCCTTTCGTAATACCGTGGCGACACCGGTCGCGGTTCCGGCTTAGAAGCTTTCAGCCGTTATCGCGCGGAGGCAGCTTGGCACCGCCGCTCGTTCGAGCGAGCACGCGAACCGTTGCTCCGATCCCGCGGTTCCTCTCGTACTGGACGGGATAGCCGTGGCCACGGCCGACGTAACACACATGCCGATCGGTAGGATTAAATTAACCTGTCTCACGACGGTCTATTGTGCATTCAATCTGTTTGTGGCAGCAGTAATGAAAATTGCCGAACCGAACGTAAACCCGGCAGATGGTGTCCGCACAATCTTTTTAACCTACGAAGATTGAAATCTAAAACACTGGTCACTGTAGGGGCAATACACGAACTGCAGTATGCAGATGATACATCTTTTGTCAGCTCTTTTCCAAATGGACTACAGCGCATCATCAATGCTGTAGTTGAAGCCTACTCTCGATCAGGGCTTGACATCAATGTTCAGAAAACAGAAGTTATCAACATGTGTCAACCTCCGACACCTGAACTCCTCATTAACTACCAGCTGCTCAATATCGAGATAAAAAAGACTGTAGAGCGGCGACGTCTTCGTCGTCATGAACAACAAAATGTAGATGGGAATTTCCCCTGCAATGTGTGTGACGGCATCTGCAAGTCCAGAATTGGACTAACGAGCCACCAGAGGGTCCACAACTGAAGATATGGAGTGACGTCATCGTCGTCTGCGACGGACATCCTAAAGAATATATATATATATATATATATATATATATATATATATATATGAAAGTACACAGACAGTTTGTTTGAGATGGCGATAGCCGACAATTTTTGGGAGAATATGTGCTTAATTGAAGTCATACCTAATTTGAAAATTAATTAGTTGATAATTAATGAATTAGGCGAATATATCTGTTCAAATGTAAGGCGTAAACAAATCGAGCCACCAGTACTCTGTACATACAGAGATCGACTTTTCTAAGGAAAAGTTAAGGAACAGGTGAATAACGAGTACAAGCAATTACATTCAATTAATACTTTGCCTCTGTTGGTTTTCGAGGCTTCATCAGAATGAATTTTACTGTTTTCAAACAGAATGATATATAAACGATGAAGGGGTAAAAGGAAGAGGTGAAGGAGGGAGATAGAGAGGGAGGATGTAAAAATGATCACAGATATATAATCACATATATATATATATATATATATATATATATATATATATATATATATTCACCGAAGGTTGCTACAACGTTTTCATTGTAGTAGCATTAGTTTCTATATACATTAGAAGACTAAAAAGACTGATACTATCTACCTAGTTTCACCTAGTGGATCCCTCAGGGTAATTCTGACTGTAGTGGACTGACACAAACGATATTTTACTTATGTGGCCACAAGACAGTTATAAAAAGAATTAGTAAAAAGGAAAAATAACAAAAATACACACTTTTTATTGGCTAAAAAGCCAGGCCTTTTATGACTAATTCATCTAATTCTCTAGATCTCTGAGTCAATAATTCTTTGTGGTTATTGTAAGAAGCTATAGCTAACTTCTCCTCGATAGATAAGACGCAGTATCTATTTTACAGCATGACATTTCCGATATTTTCTAATGATTACTCATTCTAATATAGGGTATATTCCATAAATACTTTGAATTTCCTAGGCATAGTTAGATAAACTGATACTATATTTGTATCTTTCCTGTGCAAAACTAAGTATATGGTTGTAATATATATATATATATATATATATATATATATATATATATATATATATATATATATATATATGAAGTGAACAAACAATGTGTTTGAAATGGCGAAAACCGACAATAAATATATATAATATATATGTAACGGTTAGAGACTTCACCTGTCAGCTTGACAGTCGAGGTTTCGAGTCACACACGGAGCAGTCTCCCATGTCTATAACCTTGCTGATGAGAACTAATAGGTCGAAATGTACATTCAGGAATTGACATTTTCTCGATTTGTTTAGCTTTACATTTGAACATATATGCCCGCCTAAATTCATTAATTATTAACTAATTAATTTTCAAAATTAGGTATGACTTCAATTAAGCACATATCCTCCAAAAATTGTCTGCTAAAAGCCATATAAAAAAATAAACACCTTTGTTTGTCTACTTAACTTCATATATATATATATATATATATATATATATATATATATATAATATAATATAATAAATATATAAAGGTTTTACATATTTATTTATTATAGATAGAAGATGTTACAAATGCATTTGTAACATCTTAATGCATTTGTTACAAAGGCATTTGTAGCATCTTCACCTGACGATTGCCTCGCATGAAACCAATATGATCGTGAATGTTACTTTGTCACCAAATAAATAAATATGTAAAACATTTATATATTTATTTTATTATATTATATAACAGCTCTATTTTATATTGAGCACTCTACCAATAATATTGCCTTCGGTACACCATTCCAGCAAAAGCTGTAACAGTGACCATCCCACACACTATATATATATATATATATATATATATATATAGACAGTCCTGTGTCAACATATCACGTCTCCTACATGCGGCTAGACTTCTAGACAGGATCGAAAATCGACTGATATTTCATTAGTCAGAGTTCCTAAGCCACGGGATATCAGCACACCCACTAGCGGGAGACAGAATTTTACTGATAAATACATACATATGTATATATGTGATATATATAGGAAGCGTGTTGTGTAATTGTTACCGTCGTAGGAAATGGACTCGTCGACACGACAAGCCTTTTTTGCATTTCACATAGTGCTAATACCCTTGCGAACGGTATGTATCCTACTGCCCTCCCTCCAGCCATGGGCAAATAGTAGGACAGACTGGGCTCTTTAACCATGCCTAAGTGACCAGTCTATGAGAAGGAAAACTCTCAAATCAAAACCTGTTAAACTCCGCTTCAGAAATAGACCTTGTGTTGCATCCTGCTCATTGCGGAGGGGTTAGTAAATATATCTTATTATAATGGAGATTGTGGGTTTGTTTGTCTGTAACCGAAACTATATTACTATACAAGTCACAATTCCCTTTGTTATTTACATCCCATTTAACATGATTTTATTTTTTATTTATACCTCAATTATTAATAAAATTGTTTTACAATACTTATAACGTTGACCATAACTACATGCTATTAACATACAATTGTATTTATATATACAACAAAATAGAGGTTTACAGTATGAATGGGAAGGCTTATTTGCATATTGATCTTAAAAATTTGATTTTAATAAATATATGCTTAGTATTATTGATTTCTAATTTTTTGGTTTTATCTTAATGAATATGAGCAAAAATCTCTTCAATAAATCTTAAAAGAAATCCCTTAACAAGAAGAAATAACTAATATTATTCTTTACTTCCTATTTTAACTAAACAGTTAAATTAGGAAAATTAGGAAAATGAAAGACGGGAGTAACAGAAAATGATGGAAGAGTCTTAGTTTCAAAGTTGTTCTATTTTTCAATCATACCCCCTCTGTTCCAAATCTTTTTATCTACATTCTTATTCAGTTTCATTAGCCTTTAAAATTTAATATGATATTTTATTATATTAAAACTTAAATACTTGCACTCGGAGGGTGCATATATTTGTTAGTATATATAAAGGAACTCTTATTTTAATAAAATTTATTTTGACTCTTTGCAATAACTTTGGTCTAAATAGGCAACATAATATCTCTCAAAGAAAATACAATATAGATAAAAAAAAGTTGTTTATTATTTTAAACGGTTAGCTTTCACAGACACACAGACAGACATACACATATATACATGTATGTAAGTATGTATGTATGTATGTAAACTGCATTCCATCAACACTTTATCTAAAAGTCAAATTATATATATATATATACACACATATATTTATATATATATATATATATATGCACACACACACACACACACACACACACACACACACATATATATATATATATATATATATATATATATATATATGGAGTGTACTTTTACATATTCATATTTTTGATTACATTGTTTCGGTACATTAAGTCGGGTCATAAATAATATTTAATATCCCTATTTTGATTGTATTCAGTTCCACTAGAAATAATAAAATTCCTGGGGTGCATTTATCTATGGGAGACTTTGTAATACTTAATAATATCCATTTTGATTGTATAATGTTCCATTAGAAATAATAAAATCCTGGCATCTTTGGTCTAGAAGAAAATTAACTTTTTTTATAAAATTTGTTAGGGTGCACTTATTTACGGGAGATACAGTAATACTTAACATCCATTTTGATTGTATAATGTTCTACTAAAAATAATAAAATCCTGACATCTAGAAAAAATTAACTTTTCATGAATATTGTTAGGGGGTTACTTATTTATGAGAGACTTTGTAATACTTAATAATATCCATTTTGATTGTATAATGTTCCATTAGAAATAATAAAATCCTGGCATCTTTAGTCTAGAAGAAAATTAACTTTTTTTAATAAATTTTTTTAGGGTGTACTTATCTATGGGAGATACTGTAATACTTAACATCCATTTTGATTGTATAATGAACCATTAGAAATAATAAAATCCTGGCTTTCTAGAAGAAAATTAACTTTTTTATAATTTTTTTAGGGTGTACTTATTTATGGGAGATACTGTAATAATTAATATCCATTTTGATTGTATAATGTTCTACTAAAAATAATAGAATCCTGACATCTAGAAAAAAATTAACTTTTCATGAATATTGTTAGGGGTTTACTTATTTATGGGAGACTTTGTAATATTTGATAATATCCATTTTGATTGTATAATGTTCCATTGCCTCTTAGGCTAGAAGGGTGGTCGGAAAGGCCTCTTCCGATCAATCCCTAACACCTATATGATTGTCCCAACTCTATTACACATCTAGAAAAACCTCCAATAATTGTTATCCTATTTGTGTTAGAAGGCGGTTGCTGAGGATCTTAATATCCTGTGCATGACATTAAAATGCATCTAATGGTGAAGTTTCAATTCTGGGGCTCTGGTGAATGTGGACTACCACTTCTTCTCCTGTGCTCCCAGGTCCATTCTGACCCTGAGTGGTAGTACCTGTTAGTGTCACATGTTAGTATATCAATGAGTATTTAATTTATAGCCAAAATCATTAATACACAGAATAAGTCTTTATTAACGATGTTTCATCCTTCAAGGCCGTGGGCTGCAACTTATAACAGCCATTTTGATTTATACACTACTGTACATAAATATTAAGAATCTAATAATTATGTAACACCCTCACGAATTGCTTAAGTATATCAATGAGTATTTAATTTATAGTCAAAATCATTAATACACAGAATAAGTCTTTATTAACGATGTTTCTATGAAAATCTGAGTTAGATTCGCCACAAAATAGCCTATGTTATTAGTGTGCTTAAAATCCTGCAATGTGCTTTATATATCACTAAGAAATAAAGCTTTACATAATATATGGTGTGGTTAATATGCATACTGGTTTTAACAAAACCGGGTTTAATAAATAATTACTCGGTGTTATTGATCTCTAATATTATTGTTTTATTCTCCAACGTATTAAAACCAATACTATGAATGATTTTATAGAGAAATCAATTAAAGTATAATTAAAATAAGTGTAATCTTTTTATCTGCGTTCTTATTTAATTTCGTTAGTCTTTCTAATTTAGTATATTTCATTACATTAAAACTTAAACAGAAAAATGAGTTTAAAAAATGTTTTTAAACATTAAGCTAGAAAAAAAATTGGACACTTTCAAGAATGAACAAACAGAACATATTTCGCATAAAATGACACAACAAGGGTTGACGTGCCGTAAAATCCAACCAAACCGCCTTGACTGTGGTTGGACTCAAGATCCTGACTCAAACTCTCGTGAGTAATTATTTTAACAAACTTTTATAGCTTTGTTTTATTTTCACGACTTAGAATGTTGATTTAGGTAGAGTTCACTGACTGTGTTTATATATATTTTACCAAGCCCTCCGCACGAGCAGGATGCGACACAAGGTCAATTTCTCAAGCGGAGTTCAACAGGTTTGAATTCAGAGTTTTCCTTCTCCTAGACTGGTTGCCTAACCAAGGTTAAAGAGCCCAGTCTGCCCTGCTATTTATCCATAGCTGGAGGGAGAGTAGGATATATACCTTTCCCAAGGGTATTAGCGCAAAGTGAAATGCAATTATCACGTCCAGGATTTGAACTCGGGGCGACGAGTCCATTTTCCATGACTTTAACCATCGCACCACGCGCTTCCTACTCACTGACTGTGTTTATAATAATGTTATAAAGAAGAAAAAAAATGATGAGGCTAATTATTTCGAGCCCATGTGTTGTATACCTCTTTACTTACTTCTTTCTTACTTCTTCGATTCTTCCCATGCTCATGTCACTCGTGCTGACCAATCTGGTTTGTTTAATTTCCCTATCATCAACACTGTTAGTTTTGGGCATAATTCGATTCGTTTTAATGCAATTAATTCTTGGAATACTGTTCAGTCGTTATTTTTTTATAAAGAAAAGATGAAGCTTGTTTCAGTTAATTATTTTGTCCTTAAAACACTTTTGAAAAATCATTTTATTGCCTCTTATAAACAACAGATTTGCATTTAGATTCTCACACGGCTAATTAGTCTCATGATATATATGTATATGTTTACGTTGTGTGTTTCATGTATTGTTTCCTGTGAGCGTCCAAGGGTGGTCATGTCCATGGGATTAGCTTCACGCTATTAGGCATGGCCTCCCTTCAATAGTAGTTTAAACCAATAAAGTTTTTCTTTTACTTATATATATTTTTTAATAATTTGTACTACTATTGATTAATAAATTTCTTATTTCTTTCATATTTCGTTCGGTCGTCTCTTCTACATCTTGACTTCGTCTTGGTGACTTCGTCTTGGGGGTCGGTCGCGCTTAACTCATTTCTTCTATATCATGGTTTGGTTTGTTTTGTTTTACGGCATATCAACCTCAGTGGGTCATTTAATGCCGATAAAGTTTGGAAATAAATCAATTCTTAATGCATAATACAATTTTGTTTATAAACTCATGTTTTTCTATTCAACCCATAGATGGGACCCTAACAGGTACTACCACTCCGGGTCAGAGTGGACCAGGGAGCAATGGTGATGAAGGGGTGCTCCACATTCTCCAAACCTCCAGAACTGGAACCTCACCATCAGATAGAGTTTAACGTCATTCCCAGGACATGTAGACCCACAGCCACCGCCTTCTAGCACCCATATGATACAAAGGGGTTGGGTCTTGCCATAAGGGCAATAGGGTTGGGAAAATCATATAGGTGCTAGGGCTTGACGTGACTAGCCGATTGATCGGAGGGGGCCTCTCCGACCACCCGTCTAGCCCAAGATATTCTATATCAGTCTTGTTACAAAGACATCCATTAATCACAAGACCGTATTATTTTTCTTAAACTTTTATTTCTTTAACTAAACACTTCATGTAACTAAATATATGACTAACATAGCACGCGTATGCAGAGTGAGTTACAGTTAAGGCAGGACATCTTCACTGCCTGACGTCCAACTGAAAACTCAGGACTCAACCAGGTCCCACGTGACTTCACGTATTTCGCGGGCTTTCTGTACTATTCCATGGAAAGTCGCGCCCGTGATATGAAAAGGGCCATCCCTTTAGAATTACAGGGGATTGACAATAATCTTATGCAACTGCATAGATTATGTAACACATGAAAGTCAGCCCTAAAAGAAATAAATGAAAAATACAAAAAATACAAAAAAAAAAAAGAAAGAAATCTTATTAACATGGATATTCGGTAACTGCTTATCTATCACTGAAACTACGTCTCTAGTTACGTCACAATACCCTTGTTGCATACCCTTCTCATTACTTGCTTACTTCTTGCTTCTCTTCTAGCGTCTCTTCTAGCGTCTGGACTTCGTCTTGGGGACTTCGTGTCTGGTCTTCCATTGGGGATTTCTCTTTATCAGAAGCCCTGTGTCATTGGTAGTTTTTAGATAATAACACAAGACTTCGATTTAACTTAGATCAAATTTTATTCTGAAATCCACACCAGACTACCTGCGCAGATTGAGTCGGCACCGTGCATAACACGACTTACCACCGTCGTGGTCTTTGGCCGATCTGACTAAAACAATCTCTCTAATCTAAACCGGAAGAGGGTCTTCTCCACCGATTCTCACGGTATCCACCGGAAGGATTAGGATGAGGTCAAGCCTTGTCATTCAATCCTTCAAGGCGTGGGCTGCAACTTATAACAGCCATTTTGATTTCTACACTACTGTACATAAATATTAAGATCTAATAATTATGTAACACCCTCACGAATTGCTTAAGTATAGCAATGAGTATTTAGTTTATAGCCAAAATCATTAATACACAGAATAAGTCTTTATGAACGACGTTTCTATGAAAATCTGAGTTAGATTCGCCACAAAATAGCCTATGTTATTAGTGTGTTTAAAATCCTGCAGTGTCTTATATATCACTAAGAAATAAAGCTTTACATAATATATGGTGTGGTTAATGTGCATACTGGTTTTAACAAAACAGGGTTTAATAAATGATTACTCGGTGTTATTGATCTCTAATATTATTGTTTTATTCTCCAACGTATTAAAATCAATCCTATGAATGATTTTATAGAGAAATCAATTAAAGTATAATTAAATAAGTGTAATCTTTTTATCTGCGTTCTTATTTAATTTCGTTAGTCTTTCTAATTAAATATATTTCATTACATTAAAACTTAAATACTTACGCCCGGTCTGCTGGTCATGTCCAGCCCTAGCACCTATACAATGGTCCCGACTCAATTGCCCTTTTTTATTATATGGCTGCTAGAAGGCTGTGGCTGAAGGTCTTCTTGTCCTGGATATGACGTTAAACTCTAACTGATGGTGAGGTTCCAGTTCTGGAGGTCTGTGGAATGTGGACCACTCCTTCATTACAATTGCTCAAAGATCCACCCTGAACCGGAGTGGTAGTACCTGTTAGGCTACCATTATGTTTTAATAGAACAAAATCAGTTTTTAAAAAGATGAGTTAAAAAAATTGAGTACCCATCAAGAATGAATAAAACAAAAGTATTAGGCATAAAATGACCCACTGGGGTTGACAGGCCGTTAAAAACCAACCAACCAAAACCAACCAGCCAACTAGTAGTACGAATATCCATGAGTCTCTCTCTCTCTCTCTCTCTCTCTCTCTCTCTCTCTCTCTTTCTCTCTCTCTCCAACCGTCCCTCTCGGCCATCGCTCGAGGGGTCTTCTGCACGGCATCCAGAACCCATATAAAACTGATTTATGTCGGTTTTTGCTGGTCGGCAAATTGAGTTTCAAACTATCGCCACGAATCTTTTCAAAACTTTGCCGGCATTAAATGACCCACCCTGGTTGGTATGCCGTAAAACAAAACAAAACAAAACAAACAAATTTACGCTCGGGGGGTGCATATCCTTGCTAGATATTTTAACGGACCATATGACCTTTAGGCACCCATTTTCGATCTCGATTCAGAAGGACATGTTTTTCATTTACACCGTCAACATCCGGTTGTTTGTTAAAAGATGATTTTTAGATTTTTTTAAAAAATTATAAAACTGTTGTGAGGTTTTAAGGGGTCAAATAAGAACAAAACGACGGGTAACAAATGTAGGAAAATGTATTAACAAAAAGTAGACAAATACAATAGAGAGATGTGGAAATTACGTCCGACAATAGAGTTATTGACTTACTCGCATTGGCTTACTGCCAAGCCACAATTGTCCCTGTTACTTATAGTAACTGTCGGCGCATTCCATTAGTCTTATAGGGTGTATCACCTATAACAAAAACTAACCCCTAACTTTAACCCTAACCCCTAAGCCTAACCCCTAAAAACAACCGGATATTAACGGTGTAAATGAAAAACATGACCTTCTGAATCGAGATCAAAAAGGGGTGCCTAAAGGTCATATAGTGAATTTCAAACTTTTATAGCTTTGTTTTGTTTTCACGCCTTTAAAACGTTGATTTAGGTAGATTTCGCTGACAGTTTGTATAATAATGTTTTACGAAGAAAAAATAAAATAATAATGTGACTAGTTATTTCGGGCCCATAAAAATCTGCCCTAAAAAAACAAAAAAAAAAAAAAAAAACAACAAAAAACAAAAAGAACCCGAAACACAAAACAAAGCGAAAAACCTTCTAAACAACATGACTAAGACGACTTGACTTCGAGTTAAAATAATAAAACTAATCTTTAAAATCTCAAATGCCCATTTTTCAAATTTTTGTTTCAACTTTACAGCTAAATTTTGACTGCAAAAAAAATTTGTTTCTGTTTAGTATAATATTACACGAGAGAAATTTAATAACACACAATTCGAAAGACACCACTTTCTAGCACATACTGAAATAACGTTAACGGTCCAGCGTCCTGATATTGTCATTTGGTCTGTTAATCAAAAGAAAGTTTTTATCGTTGAATTGACAGTTCCATTTGAAGAAAATCTTGATTGGGCCCATCAGCGTAAGTCGGAAAAAATATGAAGACCTACGTGAACAATGCGTCAGAAACGGATGGATAACAAATGTATTTCCCATCGAAGTCGGATGCCTGGGATTTATTACCAACTCAACCTTGGCATTTTTGTCTAAACTTACTGAGCTAAACCGTCCCCCATTATACACCCGTATATACACCCATATAATACACCCATTATACACCCGTTTATATAGTCGATGTTGAACGAGTATATAAAACTGATACCAGTTGAGTAGCTGGCTGGTATCGTTCTAAGAATTGAAGTCCCAACTAAGTACGTGCTTGTCTTTCTAATATATCTAAATATATAAAGGAGAAATTTTGGTATGTACGTGTCGACGTATAACTCAGAAGCGGGAGGTCACTCAGATTCGAAATCTTGCATACACATTGATATCCTTCTAACTATGAAACACGCCAAATTTGGTTATTGATTTTTACTAATTAAGGGATATAATTAATTAATTAAACAAAATCAAACGATCTTCGGAAAGTATCGTAAGCTGCTCCTGCTGCTTGGTGTATCAGCAGAAGCTTGACTGCGGATTTTTTCAGCTACCCGAAGCAGAAGAAAGAAAGAAAGAAAGAAAGAAATAATATCAGCTGCTAGTCATTCAAATATCCGCTGCAACTATGACTAAATTTTAACGTAAAATAAAATTGTTTTTTTTTTTTGTCCAATCTCTAAAATATTATTTATATAATCTTTCTAAATACGTAATTTGTATGAGTTTTTATCCATTGAATTATTTTTCAGTGTGTTAAAATATTTTGCTTTGGAAAGCCGATTATACGAAGTAAAATCATACTTTGTATTTATTTTAGTCTAACGTCTGTGTGCGTATCACAAACTTATTCAACTGATCCAGACACTGATCAGTTAAAATAGAAGACTTTAAGCCACTTTAACATGAACAAAACCAGATAAAGAGACACCCTGTGAGTAATACAATTATCTCTGTACGACACTATAATTTTATTATTTCCATCCGCAATTGTCCTTAATTAATCAATTATTTTGATTAATTCATTGCAATTAATTTTAATGTTCCATTTTTGGTGAAACTTGCGTAGGTTATATATCTATATCTTTCTACTATATATATATATATATATATATATATATATATATATATTTTGAAGGCGTAATAATGCACATTTATGTTTAAAAAACATATTATTTTTTTTTTTTTTTTTTTTTTTTTCCTTTTATGAGTCCTAGATATTTTCAGGCCAATGCCCATCATCAGAGGATTGAAAGATTTTTTTATAATTTTCATCTGTATTTGATAAATTCAACTGTGTTGTTGATCCGTTGAATGTTTAATCGTAAATGCGATTATTATTTATTATTATTATAGTAAAAAAAGAATTTTATTATTTTATTATTATTTTATAGTATTATAAAAAAAAGAATTTATTATTTTATTATTATTTTATAGTATTATTTTATTATTATTTTATAGTATTATAAAAAAAATAAAAAAAATTTATATATGAAATAATTTTCAAAACATCCCGCGAAACACGATCGCCGCACGGATTTTTACGGAGTTTGCCGAGCGTAACTACATCTTCGCCGGAAAAAAAAAAAAAAAAAATTTCGCATTTACGATTAAACATTCAACGGATCAACAACACAGTTGAATTTATCAAATACAGATGAAAATTATAAAAAAATCTTTCAATCCTCTGATGATGGGCATTGGCCTGAAAATATTTAGGACTCATAAAAGGAAAAAAAAAAAAAAAAAAGAAATAGATATGTTTTTTAAACATAAATGTGCATTATTACGCCTTCAAAAATATATTATTACATTTTAATTAATGCTTCGAACTCACTATAAAAATAATGATCTAAAAAATCTTTATTTTATATATATATATATATATATATATATATGGGCTGGTCACAATTGCGCTGGGCTGGTCATGTTTTGCGAATGCATGATGACAGAATACAAAGATTCTCATGTATAGTCAGCTTGACAGTGGGTCAAAGAAACGTGGGTCGACCATTGCTCAGGTTTAAGGACAAGTTGAAAGGTAACCTCTCAGCTGCAAATATAGATCACACTACTTTTGAGCACAGCACTCGATCGTAAAACGTGGAGGACTTTGGGTTACAATGGTATCAAGAATTTGCAGCATTTGAGGTCACCAAGCTGCATCAAGCTAGAGAAAGGACTAGAGCATTGGCTAGTGTCCCAGCAATACATTCTAATAATACACACACTTGTTCCATCTGTGGACTTCTTTGCAAATCATTGGCAGGGCTGAAATGTCACCTGCAATTAACACACAAGGTTAAATGAAAGAGGTTGTCGGAACCTCATACGTCGAAATCGACAGGAGAATCCATCATATATATATATATATATATATATATATATATATATATATATATATATATATATATATCCCCTCCACAAACAGATGCACACATGTAAATTTCTTAATCGGTGTTAACCAGGTTTTGAATTCAGAGTTTTTCTTCTACTAGACTGATCACCCATCCAAGGTTAAAGAGCCCAGTCTGCCCAACTATTTAAGCATAGCTTGGTAGGGGGGAGAATATATACATTCATACTTACCCAAGGGTATCAGCACTATGTGAAACAGCCTCGTGCGGGATTCGAACTCCACTCTACGACTCTAACCACTATACAACACACACACGCACACATGCGTCTGAGATGGAGCGCCACACCTATCACAAATCCCTTACTTTACCGCATAGATTCCTGTGCTACTCAAGCGGCATGGGCTGTTATCGATCCAGAAACCTTGTGATTCCTAGACGAACGCTCTACCAACTGAGATTGCCGGCACTATATATATATATATATATATATATATATATATATATAGTGTGGGATGGTCACTGTTTCAGCTTTTGCTGGAACGGTGTACCAACTCCCCTCAACTGAATCGCTCCGACAGTATCCATTCACTTCACCCCCCCCCCACCAACAACTCAATACACGTCGCTTGCTGACATCCGTCCATGCCAAAAAATACATACGCCCGCACACACATATGTACGCGAATACAAACGCTCACACGTCCGCATTGATCAAACGTTACACATTGGTAGAACAATGTATTATGTGTGTGACCAGTTACCCCGCATATACAACCTCTATGCTGTCCATAAACACTCACATACATTCAAATTACCACCACATACATACGCACATCACCTCATCCAATCATACACATCCTATGTCTATTGAATTTTCTGAAATTTTTTGCAATTTTTCGATTTTTCTTGCATTTGTAACATCTTCACCTGACGATTGCCTCGCATGAAACCAATATGGTCGTGAATGTTCCTTTGTCACCAAATAAATAGATATGTTAAACCTTTATATATTTTCTGATGTGACTGAATTTTGGGGAGCTATATTAAATCAACTTAGATTTATATAGGCCCCAATTTTGGTCGAAATAAATTTATTATGGAATTACGGTGTTGAGTTCTTCCTTCCTTTCTATGATAAATATTGCTCTGTATATAATCTAAAAAGTTTATTATACATTGAGCTCTCTTTAGTGATTTAAAGATTCACTGTATTTATACATACTGGATCATACAATATTAATACAGTGTATCTTAGAAATCACATATAGAATCATCCCTTACTATCAAGTTTTGGATATATCTCTTATATATATATATATATATATATATATATATATATATATATATATATATGTATATGTGTGTGTGTGTGTGTGTGTGTGTGTGTGTTGATATTGCTATTGCTAATATAGTTTGCCGCATCTATATTTAAAGGGTTCTCAATATCATTGATGGAGCATATAATCCTCTTTTGAATTATACACTTCGGAATTGTATGACTCCATATGTTCTCCCCCCAGATATGTGTAAATAGTCATCAACAAGATAACATGGCCGACTTACTAAAGGAGTTAGACGAAGAGTTATCAGTGTACAAAATAAGAACAATCTCTAATCTATCTCTCTGTCTCTCTCTCTATTATACACCCGAGATGATTCCCTCCATTATACACCCGTATAATACACCCGTATAATACACCCATTATACAGCCGTTTATATACCCGATGTTGGACGAGTATATAACACTGGCACCAGTTGAGTAGCTGGCTGGTATCGTTCTAAGGATTGAAGTCTCGACTAAGTACGAGCTTTTGTGTGTCTGTGGTGCGTATCACAAACTTATCTGTGATCTGTTGTAGGAAGTGCGTGGTGTAATGGTTAAAGTCATGGGAAATGGACTTGTCGACCCGAGTTCAAATCCTGGATGTGGCAATTATTTCACTTAGCGCTAATACCCTTGGGAAATGTATGAATCCTACTCTCCCTCCAGCTATGGGTAAATAGTTGGGCAGACTGGGCTCTTTAACCTTAGTTAGGCAACTGGTCTAGGAGTAGGAAAACTCTGAATTCAAACCTGTTGAACTCCGCTTAAGAAATTGACCTTGTGTCACATCCTGCTCGGGCGGAGGAGTTGGTAAATATATATCTGTGATCTGTTCAACTGTTCCCAGACATTGATCAGTTAAAATAGAGGATTTTAGTGCCACTTAACATGAGACAAAACCATTTGTTTTTTTAATACAGATAAAGAGACGCCCCATGAATAATACAATTATAGTTTCTGTACAACACTATAATTTTATTATTTCCTTCCGCAATTGTCCTTAATTAATCAATTATTTTTATTAATTTATTACGATTAACTATAATGATTCATTTTTGGTGAAACTTAAGGAGGTTATCTATCTTTATCATTTTCATCATCATGTCGCGCCAGTAGCGCGGATATGCTTGATAATCTCTCGCCAACCATCCCTATAACTCATTGACCCCGGGAGGTCCGCACATAGCTAGTCTATGTATGTCTTTGCTGGACGACCCGAACTAGCATGTCCATGTGCTGGTTTCCATATAAGGGCGTCGCTTATGAGTTCATCATCCTACTATGTATATATATATATATATATATATATATATATATAATGGACTCTCCCGTCGATTATCGACGTATGAGGGTTCATACACAATGAACAACCAACACAGTGATTTGTTTATAGTGGTGAAGGCTTGTGTAGGACCATTCCACACTTTTTGGCACAGTCGATAGGAAAGAATTGGTGCATCAAGGAATGCCACGAACCCAATCAACGACTCACCTCTTGAATTTTGAATTCAGAGTTATCCCTCTTCTAGACTGGTTACCTACCCAAGGTTAAAGAGCCCAGTCTGCCCTACTATTTAACCCATAGCTGGAGGGAGAATATATGGATTCATACCTTTCCCAAGGGGATTAGCGCTATGTGAAATGCCAACAGCTTCGTCTAGGAATTGAACTCGAATCGACGAGTCCATTTTCCACGACTCTAACCACTAGCCCACGCACTTCCATCTATATAAAATAATTTTTGTTCCTGATCTTCATTTTTTCATGCTTCTGGCGGACGCTCTACCAACATTTTTACACTTATATATATATATATATATATATATATATATATATATATATAAGTGAAAAAATGTTGCTTGTTTTAGAAGCATGAAAAATGAAGATCAGAAACAAAAATTATTAATATTGTGTTCTTAATCTTATTTTATTTGCCAATATGTCAAGGGTCATCCCTCTTAGTCAAAGATTTAAGATAGACTAGTTGTTCCTTCTCTTTTCCCCTATATATATATATATATATATATATATATATATATATATATATATATATAATGGAAAGCTGCACAAGAATGCTGCGCCCAGTCTTGAACAAGTCGTGGAAGCAGCACCCCACGAGGAGACAGCTGTACGGTCACTTGCCCCCCATCTCACAAACTATCGAGTGAGACGGACAAGGCATGCAGGACACTGCTGGAGAAGCAAGGGACGAGCTCATAAGCGACGTTCTCCTGTGAAGCCAACACATGGACATGCAAGTGTTGGGCATCCAGCAAGGACCTACATTGCGAAATATGCTAGGACGCTGGTTGCTCTGCAGAGGACCTCCCAGGTGCAATGAATGATAGGGAAGGTTGGCAAAAGATTGTCATGGATGTCCGTGCTAGTTGCGCGACATGATGATGATATATATATATATATATATATATATATATATATACATATATATGTGTGCGTGTGTGTGTAAAGTAAATTCATCGGTGTGTCCTAAAATCGGTATCTGCTAGACAGCCTGAAATATTGGGCTTATACTGTATAGTAAAGTATTGCTCAGCCTGAAATATTGGGCTTATAATGTGTAGTAAAGTATGGCTCAACCCAAAATATCGGGTTCATAAAGTAAAGTCATTGGAGCGGCCTAATGTCGGTATCAGCCAGACAGTGAGGAAGTTTATCCCCTTTTCACTAGCGCTAGAACAAGAGGATTGTTTTTGCGTCTGAGGTGGAGCATCACACCTATCATCAGTCTTTACCGCATAGATCACTGTGCTACTCATGCGGCCTGGGCTGGTATCGAACATGGAAACCTGTGATTCCTAGGCGGATGCTCTACCGACTGAGATACACCGGCACTATATATTGAGTAAGGGTAACTCAAGGCCCCAATTTTTTTTAGACATAGTTTCCAATGTTGCCACTAGGGTTACCTTCTCAAGCATTGAGGGTTGCCTCCCACGGCCAACAAGTGGACCCATTTGTGTGGGGTAGGTGGGATTTTTATCCCTCTGCAGAGGAGCAGTCGGTGTATTCTACAGTCCCAACCGACAGGGATCGAGTTCACCGTGATTTTAATCATGTTCAGATACTTATGTGGAGTACTTTTTAAAAAATACTTACTAGCAACAGAAAACACCTCCAGGCGTTGTAAAAATTAATTTTTTAAAGATATTGCCTGGGGGTGAGGGATTTAAAAATTCAATGTCAGAGAGTTTGTACCCTAAGTAAGTAAAAATCATCAAATTCATTAAAGGAGTAAAAAAACAAAAAAAGACAATTTGAAATGGAAACTTTGTTCTGATAACTTGAATATATATTAAAATAAAACAAACTATGTATAAATATATAATACCAGATATGTATTTATTAAAACTTGTTTCAAAAAACAAAAAAACAAAAAAAACAAAAAAAAAAAACAAACAATGAGGATCGTCTAATGTTGCATGCTCAAATTTTGAGTGTATTTATTCTATGTTATGGCGATTTTGGGTAATGTGACGTAGGCAGTGACGTAGTTTTTTTAAAGACAAAAACCGGAAGCGAATCTCATTATTAATAGATACATACACACAATCCACCCATCTTTGTACATATGTAAAAAAAACAAAAACCATACAACCATACACTTATACTCACAAACATCCATATACATATTGTGATAAAAAGCAGGGGAAATAAGATGAAAGAAATACTAGTAAAAAATGAATAATGATTTTAATTTTTAAAATCTTTTTTAAATTAGTGAACTAGATCCCTAATTAGGACTGAGCCTATTCCAGTAGTGGCCACACCAAGTGGAGTCTAGCAGTTTTGAATTCAGAGTTTTCCTTCTCCTAGACTGGTTGCCTAAGCAAAGTTAAAAAGCCCAGTCTATCCAACTATCTACCCATAGCTGAAAGGAGAGTAGTTGGATTCGTACCTTTCCCAAGGGTATTGGCGCTGTTATGACGATTTTGGATCACGTGACGTAGTTTTTGTTACAGACAAATAAAGAGCGTATCTCCGTTATTAATAGACATTTATTATAATTCATTTATGTATAATTCATGTATTTATTATTCTTTATAAGTATAGTAAGTAAAGTCGACGGGGCAGCCTAAAGTCGGTATCAGCCAATCAGCGAGGGAGTCTATCCCCTTTTCACTAGCTCTAGACCAAGGAGATTGTTTTTTAGCATCTGAGGTCGAGCGCCACACCTACCATCAGCTCCTTATTTTACCGCACAGATACCCTGTGGTACTCATAACGCTGAGTTGGCGAGGACCGGTATCGAACTAGGAACCTTGTGGTTTCTAGCCGAACGCTCTACCGACGGAGCTAACCCGGCCCCATCATGTTCAAATACTTATGAGAAGTACGTATTATAGTCTTTCTGAGTATTTTACTAATGTTTATTACATGAGTAATTTAGTAATGTTTATTTGAACAAGCCGAGTTTTTTTTTCTAAGTAAATTTAACAGTTTGATAGCATTACAAATTGTTTCCAGCTATTTTTATTTCAAAACCACAAAATATGACTAAATACATGTCATCATATGTTTGTTCCTAGATAATTTGTTCATTGTCTAATGTTTATAATTGTTGTTTTTTTTCTGTTTATCTTTTTTTTCTTCTTCCGTTTTTAACTCTCCAAACAAACCTAGCCATCTGTTCAAATACTTACAAACAATATATATATATATATATATATATATATATATATATATATATATATATAATATATATATCATGTCACGCAATTAGCATGGATATCCATGACAATATCTCGCCAACCTTCTCTTATCATTTGTTGGCCCTGGGAGGTCCTCTGCGCAGCATCCAGTATCCGCGCTGAGCTGGTCAAAGTAGGTCCTTGTTGGGCGGCCCACATTAGCATGTCCATGTGCTGGCTTCCACAGGAGAACGTCGCTACACACACACACACACACACACGCACACGCACACATATATATATTTTTTAGGATATGTGCTTAATTGAAGTCATACCTAATTTTGAAAATTAATTAGTTAATAATTAATGAATTTAGGCGGGCATATATGTTCAATAGCAGTCGAGGTTTCGAGTCACACACGGATCAGTCTCCCATATCTATAACCTTGCTGATGAGACCTAATAGGTCGAAATGTACATTCAGGGACTGACATTTTCTCGATTTGTTTAGCCTTGCATTTGAACATATATGCCCGCCTAAATTCATTAATTATTAACTAATTAATTTTCAAATTTAGGTATGGCTTCACATATCCTCCAAAAACTGTCGGCTTAAAGCCATATCAAATAAACACATTGTTTATTTACGTACTCTTATATATATATATATATATATATATATATATATATATATAGGCAAAGCTCTCCTATAAAACGGAAGGAGCTCTCTTTGACAGTCTTCTCGTATATACATATGTGCATTTATCAGTTGAAATTCTCGCTTATCTTTGAATGTATGCTGATGACCCTGTAGTTTCGATACTGACTGGATGTAACCTGCTACGTTGAAACATGGTGTCTGTAAATTACTATATATGTAAGATTTTAAATCGGTATATTTGGGCAGTATCTTTTTTATTCAAACAAATTTGGTCAACATAATGTAATCCTTAGTATTATTTAGATAATTCGAAATATTGTCCTTATCTTCATTATTAACTGTGACGTATTTCGGACTCGGGGACCTTCTTGTCATAATCGGGAGCCATCGCGAACTTTATTCAGTCAACGGTGGTATCCTGTTCTCATTCTGCTAACCATAGCTGGGGTATAGATGTTAAGCTGTGTTAATTATTATTCTACGTTACTGCTGTCCCTGGCCAGGATTGAACCTGCAGTCCAGAGATAACTGTCACTTAGAACTGTTTAAGCTAACTACTTTATCCACTAGGCTATGTGTCCAATTGGATAATTCAGTGTGAATTTTGGGAACTTATAAACCTAATGTAATGGTTAAAATGGACTCGTCGACCCGAGTTCAATTCCTACATTGCGCTAATACCTTGAATTACTCTTTAACCATGTAGGTTTTTTGTTACTACTTTTCCATAAGGTTGGGGTTTTTTTTTTGTTTTTTTTAAAATCTTAAAAAGGCTATATTAGTTTAAATAATTTTAAATGAAAAATAATCAAATACTTATTAAAACGTCTTCGGCATTGAATAACCCAACAAGAATTGACATGCCGTAAAAACCAACCAACCAACTATCCAACTCTTGTAACAATACCATCGCCATTTGCATGTACGAATAGAGTGTCCTGGGTAAGAATTCAACTGCATCTAATGGTGAAGTTTTAATTTTAGAGCTCAGGGAGTGTGGAGTACATATTTATCGTTAATATTCCCGGGTCCATCCTGATCCGGAGTGGTATACCTGTTAGGGTCCCATCTATAGGTTAAAAGATTAAAAAAATGAGTATTGAAATGTGTTTAAAAAAATCAAATAGAAGAAATGAGGTTTAAGAAATTGTTTTAAAAAATTGAGTTAAATTTTTAAAAAAAATTGAATACCCAATAAGAATGAATAAAACAAAAACGTCTTCGGCATAACATAACCCAACAAGGTTGACATGCCGTAAAATCCAATCAACCAACCAACTATCCAACTCTTGTAACAATACCATCGCCATTTGCATGTACGAATAGAGTGTCCTGGGTAAGACATTCAACTGAATCTAATGGGGAAGTTTTAATTTTGGAGCTCTAGGGAGTGTGGATTACCCAATAAGAATGAATAAAACAAAAACATCTTCGGCATAAAATAACCCAACAAGGTTGGTATGGCGTAAAATACAACCAATCAACCAACCAACCAATAAGATCTGCCATATTCCGGACACTATTTTTTTTAATGGGGGGAGTTAGTTATAGGGCATACATTCAGACACAAAAAAGAGGCGGGCGCTTATATGAAAGCATTGTGCTTGTCGCACAGTTCATCTCTAGAACTAAAAAGCTAAAAAGTTTTTGTTTCAAAGGATTTTGGATTAAATTTCTCTTTAAAAAAAGAAAAAAAAGCGAAACGCAAAAATGAATGCTTATATCAAATTTGATAATTCGTTCATACCCAAAAGTTCAAATCAAAAAACCAAAAAAAAAAACCAAAAAAAAAACTTTCTTTTTTATTTTACGTATCTGGTTCAACTTCCGGTAAAATGGCCGCTCACCAAACCGACTAATGACGCATGCGTGCCTCAAAGACCCGAGCGTGTTCAACGATAATAATATCGTTCAAGTGAACCTTTGACTCTGTGTCATTCGATACCTTTAACGAGCTTCGAGATCTGTTCTGTTCCACTGACCCACCGTCATTCGGTTGACCCAGGCAGGATATTGGGTGGAATGGTGACAGTGAGAAAGGAACAAAAAAGAAGGGGGAGGGGGCAGTAATAATTGTATATGAACTGAGGGTTGCCGTGATCCATCAAAATGCAGCAGGGTAGCAATTAAAGGATGACCTTTACTTGGTTGTGAACGTATTATCTTTGACCGATCGGCAACTCGAGATGTTGGTGACCTTTACAAAAAAAGGAATAGTCTTGAATTAGCAATATATATATATATATATATATATATATATGTGTGTGTGTGTGTGTGTGTGTGTGTGTGTGCATATGTATAGAGAGAGATATGTATATATATGTATGTATATATATGTATGTGTGCGTGTATTTTTTTTTAGTTAGCTCAGTCGATAGAGCGTTCGGCTAGAAACCACAAGGTTCCTAGTTCGATACCGGTCCTCGCCGACTCAGCGTATGAGTCGCACAGGGATCTGTGCGGTAAAGTAAGGAGCTGATGGTAGGTGTGGCGCTCCACCTCTGATGCTAAGATAATCTCCTTGGTCTAGCGCTAGTGAAAAGGGGATAGACTCCCTCGCTGTATGGCTGATACCGACATATATATATATATATATATATATATATATATATATACATATATATAGAGAGAGAGATAGATAGATAGATAGTTGGATAGATAAATAGATAGATAGATAGATATAGAGTGTGAGCCAAAAGTCAGTGGATAGTAAATCATAAACTTATCCAAAATATTGACCACCTAACTTTGGCTCACCTGTTTGTATGTGTATATATATACGCACTCAACACACAACACACACACACACACACACACACACACACACACACACACATACAGCTAAGTCGGTAGAACGTTCGGCTAGAAACCACAAGGTTCCTAGTTCGATACCGGCCCTCGCCAAATCAGCGTTATGAGTAGCACAGGGATCTGTGTGGTAAAGTATGGAGCTGATGGTAGGTGTGGCACTCCATCTCAGACGCAAAAAAAAGCAATCTTCTTGGTCTAGCGCTAGTTAAAAGGAGATAGACTCCCTCGCTGTATGGCTCATACCGACATTAGGCCGCCCCGACGACATATATATATATCCGAGAGATTGTCATGGATATCCCTGCTGCATGCGTGACATGGTGATGATGATGATAGTGATGATGATGATGATGATGATGATGATGATTTATGTATTCATTTTTTTTTTCATTTTATTCGTTTTTTGAAAAGGAAAATAAAGGAATTGAACAGGAGTTAGAGTTTTGTTTAACGGCGTATTAACCTCTGTGGGTTATTTAATGCCAGCAAAGGTTATATAGAATTTTTTTACACATGGATTTCAGTCTTTAAAGTAGCGGTTTTATGGTGGTATTCGGTTATGTTTTGTCAGATCGTTAGAATACACCGACTGCACCTCTGCACCTGTTGGCCGTGGATGGCGACCCGTGATACTTCAAGACGGAATCCTGGGGGATGAGAAGTGCATGATACACAACACTTCACTTACGCCATCACGGTCGGAGAGACCCCCTTCGATCAATCGGCTAGTCACGTCAAGCCCTAGTACCTACATGATTGTCCCAACCCTATTGCCCTTATGGCAAACCCAGCCCTTTTTATCATATGGCTGCTAGACGGCGTCTGAGGGTCTTCATGTCTTTGGGAATGACGTTAAACTCTATCTGATGGTGAGGTTCCAGTTCTGGAGGTTTGGGAGTGTGAGGCACCCCTTCATCACCATTACTCTGTGGTCCACTCTGTCCCGGAGTGGTAGTACCTGTTAGGGTCCCATCTATGGTTAAATAGAAAAATGTGTTTATGTGAAAAAATTGAGTATCCATTAAGAATGAATTTTTTTTCAAAAATTTATCGGCATTAAATAACCCACTGAGGTTGATACACCGTAAAACAAAACAAAACAAACTTGTTGAATATGTTGCTTTTTTTTAGAATATTTAAAATGTGGAGGAAGGACACAAAAAAAAAACACAAAAAAACAAAAAACGGAAAAACTTGAAATTAATCATTGGAAAAGTGGGCGTGGTCTCGTGGATTGATTCTATTGGTTGTTAGTGAAGCTCGCTGACTTTACAATTCTACAGCTGTCACGCTTTTAGAATCGGGGATGGGTCGCCCGCTGATGAGAGGATCTGATGAAAATAAGGTCCGTAACATTCGATCATCCGGGGGGCGCATCACTGATGAGCAGTTCCGATTTTTAATATATTCTTTTTCACACACACACACACACACACACACACTCACTCACTCACTCACATACACGTGCACGCGTGTGTGTGTGTGTGTGTGTGAGTGACTCGGGAACAGGATACCCCCGTGGACTAAATAAAGGGTTAGGTTCAAAGTTTCGTGATGGCTCCCGATTACGACAAGAAAGTTCCCGAGTCCGAAAAGAAGGTTCCTGAGTCCGAGAAGGTTCCCGAGCCCGACAAGAAATACCTGAAGAAGGCCGGAGGGTATATCGGCCGAAACGTTGTACAAATAACAATAAAAATGAGGACAATAGTCCGAATAACGCAGATAATACTAAGTCTTGCGGTATTGTTATGCTATTATTTCACTTGGTAACTAATGTTAGACTTTTGCATATCACGGACTGTTCAGCCTCCAGAATTCCATCCTTAAGCATCATGGGTCGCCACCCACGACAACCAGGTGGCCATTGGCAGGATTTTACCCTATGCAGAGGTGCAGTCGGTATATTCTTCGGTTCCAATCGACAGGGCGGTTGCTGAGGTATTGGATTTGCTATCAGTTATTGTAGACGATATATAGGGAATCTGCAGACTGGATGTTAAGCCTCTGGAATTAGTAGATCAGTTCGCATACCTAGGTAGCAATATCTCATCTACAGAAAGCAATGTCAATATATGCACAGAAAAGGCATGGATTGCTATAGACTGTTAAGTATCTGGCCGCCATCCTTGGCCAGTTGTAAAGAACTTAAAGTAAATAAGTAAGTAAGTAAGGCCTGAGTTATAGAATCCTTTGAAAGTGAATAAGTCCTGTGATATAATCCTATGTTCCGTCGTCCACGAAGATTCAAGTAGTTATTAGTAGGTATGACTAGAACAGCCAGTATAAATAACAATACCAGCAGCAGAGTACTACCAGTGGTTGGCCAATAGGTTGGTCACGTGGTTATCGGCGAGTCTATAAGTACAAGTGGCCATCTGGCACACGCCTTATATGCCGAATTTCTCAACATGAATGTATATACACATACATGCATATGAATATATATACATATGAATATATATAGACATACATGCATATGAATATATATACACATACATGCATGTAAACACACACACACACACACACACACACACATATATATATATATATATATATACATACACACATATATATATATGCATACACACACATGCATATAAATATACACATACATACATAAATATATGCACATACATAACATGCATATACAGAAATTAAAATTAAAATGCTCATTTTTCATTAACATCTAAAATAGCACAGTAAGAAATAAAAGTTCTCAATGCACAGCAGTTAGGCCCATAATTATATATCAATAATCATAGACAGATAAGATATGTATTTAAATATCTACCAACTTACCTATTTATACTGGCCTTGTACCAAACTTAGCTGAGTAAATGATTACTACTTACCAATCTATATATACAAAGAGAGAACATGGAAATCTGATCTCACTGAAAAGATAAAGGGAAAATTCTTCCAAGCCGTGACTGTGTTAGCGCTACTGTATGGTGGCACCAGTTGGCTTCTAACGAAGTTGCTGAGAGAAAAACGATAGATGGGAGCTACACACGAATCCTTCAACAAATATTGGAAGCAGCACCCTATAAGAAAGCAGCTGTATGGGCACTTCATTCCTACCACTCAAATCATTCGAGAAAGACGAACACTGCCCTGTCGTCTGGGGGCGTTAGAATGCACCCACTGCACCTCTGCAGAGGAGTAAGACTCCCCCAATGGGGCCATCTGTTGGTCGTGGGTGGCGACCCGTGATGCTTAAGGATAGAACCCAGGTGGATAAGCAGTTCATGACTTGCAATACTCCACTTTGGCCCTATCTTGGGCTAGACGGGCAGTCGGAGAGGCCTCCTCCGATCAATCGGCTGGTCACATCAAGCCCTAGCACCTATATGATTTTCCCATCCTATTGCCCTTATGGCAAGCCCCAACCCCTTTTATCATATGGGTGCTAGAAGGCGGTGACTGAGGGTCTACATGTCCTGGGAATGACGTTAAACTCTATCTGATGGTGAGGTTCCAATTTTGGAGGTTTGAGGAATATGGAGCACCCCTTCATCACCATTGCTCCCTGGTCAACTCTGACCCGGAGTGGTAGTACCTGTCAGGGTCCCATTTATGGGTTGAATAGAAAAACGTGAGTTGATAAACAAAATTATATTATGCATTAAGAATGAATTTATTTCACAACTTTGTCGACATTAAATCACCCACCGAGGTTGATATGCCGTAAAACAAAACAAACCAAATCAAAGACGAACAAGACTTGCTGGACGCTGCTGAGGTAGCAAGGACGAACTCATAAGTGATGTTCTCCTGTGGACATTTACACATGGACACACCAGTATAGAGAGAGAGAGGGAGAGAGAGAGAGAGAGAGAAAGAGAAGAGAAAGAGAAGAGAGAGAAAGAGAGAGAAAGAAAGAGAGAGAGAGAGAAAGAGAAAGAGAGAGAGGGTGGACATAGAGAGAGAGTGTGTGTGCGTGTGTTAAAGAGAGAGAGAGAGGGTGAGCGAGAGAGAGAGTGAGAGAGAGAGAAGGGAGAGAGAGAGAGAGTGAGAGAGAGAGAGAGAGAAAGAGAGATAAAAAGAGGCAGAGCTAAAGGAGGGAGATGTACCCGTGACAATCATATAGGTGCTAGGGCTTGAGGTGACCAGCCACCAGACAGACAGACAGACAGACAGACAGAGACAGACAGACAGATAAAGACAGACAGACAGACAGACAGACAGAGATAGAGAGTGAGTCAGAGAGAGAGAGAGAGAGAGAGAGAGAGAGAGAG
>CM042178.1:50347378-50379878 GCA_023376005.1 Doryteuthis pealeii | reverse complement strand
CGCGTGTGTGCTGGTGTGTAAGAAATGATTGAATGATGACGTTGTTAGGCCTTATGAATATTCAATACGTCCTGACCTGCCTACCCAAGCCGGCATGACCTAAAATTAGGCTATCTTACATAATTACTCGCAGACAGAGACAAACGACAGAACACCCGTTCCGGTGGTAAATACACACACACACACACACACACACACACACACACACACACACACACATATATATATATATATATATATATATATTCAAATCCTGGATGTGGTAAATTCATTTCACTTAACGCTAATACCCTTGGGCAGGGTATGAATCCTACTCTCCCTCCAGCTATGGATAAATAGTAGGGCAGACTGGGCTCTTTAACCTTGGTTAGGCAACCCGTCTAAGAGAAGGAAAACTCTGAATTCAAACCTGTTGAACTCCGCTTAAGAAATTGACCTTGTGTCACATCCTGCTCGTGCGGAGGGGTTGGTAAATATATATATATATATATATATATATATATATATGTGTGTGTGTGTGTGTGTGTGTGTGTGTGTGTGTTTATTAGCTCAGTCGGTAGAGCGCCCGGCTAGCGCACCACACGGTTCCTGGTTCGATACCGGCCATCGTCAACTCAGCGTATGAGCAGCACAGAGATATGTGCGGTAAAGTGAGGAGCTGATAGTAGGTGTGGCACTCCATCTCAGACGCTAAAACAATATCCTTGGTCTAGCGCTAGTGAAAAGGGGATAGACTCCCTCGCTGTCTGGCTGATACTGACTTTAGGCCACCCCGACGACTTTACTTACTTTAAAAGTTAGTCTCGCAGGTCCATTATTACTGAATTGTGAGTTGGATTACCGCAGGAGGCCCCATTAAAATCCCCACACAAAAAAAGACATTAGGTTGAACGAACCACTCTAAAAATAAAAATTAATGTCTACTATTTACAATATCGAATGAATAAATGTTCCACACTTATCATTTAAATTTTATTTTTCAAATATCTCCACAAATCTATTAATAATGGAGATTCGCTTCCGGTTTTTGTCTGTAACAAAAACTACATCACTGCTTACGTCACATTACCCAAAATCGTCATAACATAGAATAAATACACTCAAAATTTGAACATGCAGCATTAGACAATCCTCATTGTTTTTTAAAACAAGTTTTAATAAATACATGACTGGTATTATATATCTATATATAGTTTGTTTTATTTTAATATATATTTAAAGGTTACATTTCAAATTGTTTTATTTGTTAATCCTTTAATGAATTTGATGATTTTAATTACTTAGGGTACAAACTCGCTGACATTGAATTTTTTACTCCCACCCCTCAGGCAATATGTTTCAAAAATCCATTTTTACATCGCCCGGAGGGTGGTTTTTATTTTTCAAGTATAAATACAATTTTCATTATTTTTACGAATCTTTCAAAACTTTGCCGGCATTAAATGACCCACCCTGGTTGGTATGCCGTAAAACAAAACAAAACAAAACAAATTTACGCTCGGAGGGTGCATATCCTTGCTAGTTATTTTAACGGACCATATGACCTTTAGTCACCCCTTTTTGATCTCGATTCAGAAGGACATGTTTTTCATTTACACCGTCAACATCCAGTTGTTCGTTAACAGACGATTTTTAGAGATTTTATTTTAAATTATAAAACTAACCCCTAAAACTAACCCTAACCCCTAACCCTAGCCCCTAACAAACAACCGGATATATCTTCTCTTTTCTTTTGTTTCTCTTCTTTATTTAACATTAGTTATCTAAAATGGTTGTCGTTCTGTCTTATCTTTTCGAATCAATATCCCAACTTAAAAACTACCGTCAAAATTTACCCTACTGAAGTTCCCTATAATAAATTTCCCCATACAGTCATAATACCAGTGTATAATTTTTATTATTTAATATTTTAATATAATTTATTGTAGAGACTACATCTAGACAAATTTTTCAGTAAAAACTATTAATAACTAGTAATTCCTATCTAATACAAATAATTTATACACAATTATATGGTTTCAAGTATTCCTATCTAATACAAATAATTTATACACAATTATATGGTTTCAAGTATTCTAATCTAATACTAATAATTTATTGTAGAGACTACATCTAGACAAATTTTTCAGTAAAATTATTAATAACTAGTAATTCCTATCTAATACAATTAATTCATACACTATTATATGATTTCAAGTATTCCTATCTAATAATAATAATTTATACACAATTATATATTTTCAAGTATTCGTATCTAATATCAATGATTTAGACACAATTATATGGTTTCAAGTATTCCTATCTAATAATAATAATTTATACACAATTATATGGTTTCAAGTATTCTTATTTAATACTAATAATTTATTGTGGAGACTACATCTAGACAAATTTTTCAGTAAAAAATATGTTCCTATATAGTCGAGATACCACTGTATATAAAAATGAGTATTTTTTCTTCAATAAAATCATTAATCTATAGTACAGACTAAAACTAGACATATTTCTCAGTCAAAAATATATCCTTATATAGTCGATATACCACTGTAGATACAAATGGATATTTTTTTTCGATAAAATCAATAATTTATAGTAAAGACTAAAACTAGATACATTTTCAGACAAAAATATTTCCCTCTATAGTCGAGATATCACTGTGTATTTTTCAGTAAAAAATATATCCCTATATAGTCGAGATATCATTCATTCATTCATTGGCAATTCAGTCTCGAAAGACTATGATAAAAGTTTTTGTGTGCCCCTGAAGTTGCAGCGCCTCCTGTGACTATGAAGTCCTATGTTTGAGAAACATTCTCGACCACAGATCTTGCATTTGTAGGTTGTCCCTGTAGATGATGATGTTCCGATGCTTTGTTGCCGTTGCTTTCTTATGGACCTCTTAGCTTCATGATGTTGTATCAGGGTGACTTCTGACATGTACAGTCCTCTATGGAGATTCTGCCGCCACCGAGGGCGGTCTTGAGCCAAATTTTACCAGCTGGAAGGGACAATGCCAAGTATAGAAAAAGGACTATTTTTCTTCGATAAAATCAATGATTTACAGTAAAAACTACATCCAGAAATATTTTTTAGTTGAAAATATTTCTCTATATAATCGAGATACCACTGTATATAAAAATAAGTATTTTTCTTCGATAAAATGAATGATTTATAATAGAGACTAAAACTTTACCCATTTTCAGCCAAAAATATTTCCTTATATAGTCGAGCTACCGCTGTATATACAAATGAGTTTTTTTCTTCGATAAAATCATTAATTCATAGTAGGGACTACATCTCGAGATTTTTCTGTCAAAATATTTCCCTATTAAGTCGAGATATAACTGTATATAAAAACGACTATTTTTTCTTCCATGAAATGAATAATTGAATGTAGAGACTGTTGTGAGGTGTGGTTTCGTATTCTTTGTTGTATTAATAGTAGTAATTCTCCGAGCGTATCTTAGCTCTGTGTGTTAGCTTCTCGTAGCTAATATCTTCATGTCCTCTAGACTGTCTCTATATATCTCCTGCTGTAATGCACATATGTAAATGAGATAATACGCCATTGGCTACCTCACTACAGGGACCACATCTAGACACATTCGCAGTCAAAAATATTTCCCTAGATAGTCTAGATACCACTGTATATAAAAACGACTATTTTTTTATAAAATCAATAATTTATAGTAGTGACTACATCTAGACACATTTCTTAGTCAAAATATGTCACTAAATATTTGAGATACCACTGTAAATAAAAATGACTATTTTTCTTCGATAAAACCCTTAATTTATTGTAGAGACTACTTCTAGACATTTTGTTTCAGTCAAAAATATTTTCCTATATAGTGGAAATACCACTGTATATAAAAATGAGTATTTTTCATCGAGGAGATCAATTATATTTCTCTATATAATCAATATACCACTGTATATCTTATTATAATGGAGATTGTGTGTTTGTCTGTCTGAAGCCGAAACTAAATCACTACTCAAGTCACTATTCCCTTAATTATTGACGTCACATTCACCATGAATTTATTTTTATTTAAACGTCAGTTATTGATAAAAGTGTTATACCTTATTAATACTTTTGACTTTATCTACATTCTTATAACATGCAATTGTATTTATATATGCAACAAAATAGCGGGTTACAGTATGAACAGGAAAGCTAATTTGCATATTGATATTAAAAGTTTAATTTTATTAAATATGCGCTTGGTATTATTGATTTCTAATTGTTTGTTTTTTTTTTCTTAATGAATATGAGCAAAAAACTCGGGATAAATCTTAAGAGAAATCCTTTAATATAAAGAAATAACAGTAATTTTATTCTTTACTTCCTAATTTAACTAAATAGTTAAATTAGGAAAATTCAGCAATAAAAGGAGGGAGTGATGGAAAATGATGGAAGACTTAGTTTCAAAGTTGTTCTATTCTTCGATTATACCCCCTCTGTTTCAAATCATTTTATTTGGATTTTTATTTAGTTTCAAAAGTATTTCAAATTTAACATATTTCATTACATTAAAATTCAAATACTTGCACCCGGAGGGTGCATATATTTGCTAGTAAAAATAACCATTTTTCTTTTCGATGAAATCAATAATTTATATTAAAGACTACATCTGGACCCATTTTTTCAGTAAAAAATATTTCCTTATATAGTCTAGAAATCACTGTATATAAAAATGACTATATTTTTTTCGATAAAATTCTTAATTCTCAATAAAGACTACATCTATACACATTTTTCACTCAAAAATATTTGAATATATTTGTTATCTTATGATGTAGAAGATCTTTTAAACCATAGAATACTTTTTTTGTCAGCTTACGGCGTTTATCCTTCTATAGGACTGAATGTCATAGATAATGGCTTCCCAAATATGTGAGAACGTAGCTGTTCACATGAAGATAAAGTGACCCGACTTAATGGCCGATTCATTATTTGTCTTTGCTCAAACACTGGCCCATCATTTACCCTTATCTTTCCAGTTTCGTAATTTTCACTTTTGCAATTTGCGTTCTGGCTTGGCGCCCAGCGGTAAGGGTGAGAGGGTGGTGTCGGTCGTTCTAGCGAACTAATTAGGTGTTGTGATGCTAACGGAGGGGGGGGGGGTGTCTAGTGAAGTGGTTAGTCGTTGTTATGGTAACGGTTGACCTCCTATTACCGAAGAGATGATTTATTCCTTGTCACATTCCTAAAAAAAAAACGAATGTGAAAGTTTCAGGACATTGTGTGTATTTACCCAGCCCATCCGCCCGAGCAGGATGTGGCGCAAGGACAAATATGAACCGGATTTTCAATTTTTGAAGCGACACATAGCCTAGTGGATAAAGGAGTTAGGTTAAGACAGTTCTAAGTGACAGTTATCTCTAGACTGCAGGTTCAATCCTGATCAAGGGCAGCAATGACAGAATGATAATTAACACAGCTTAACGCCCCTACCCCAACTATGGTTAGCGGAATGAGAACAGGATACCCTCCGTGGACTTAATAAAGTTTTGGGTTCAAAGTTCCGTGATGGATCCCGATTACGACAACAAGGTTCCCGATTACGACAAGAAGGTTCCCGATTTCGAAAAGAAGGTTCCCGGGTCCGACAAGAAATACCTGAAGAAGGCCGGAGGGCACATCGACCGAAACGTTGTACAGATAACAATGAAGATGAGGACAATAGTCCGATTGATACAAATGATACAGTATGTATATATTTACCAACCCGTCCACACGAGCAGGATGTGACACAAGGCGGTGTTTAACAGGTTTGAAGTCTGAGTTTTCCTTCTCCTAGACTGGTTGCCTAACTAAGGTTAAAGAGCCTAGTCTGCCCTACTGTTGCTGGAAGGGGAACAGGTAAATGCACACCTTTCCCAAGGGTATTAGCACTATGTGAAATGTAGACAGCCTCATCTGGGATTTGAATTCTGGTCGACGAGTCCATTTCCTACGACTCTAGCCATTACACCACCTGCCCAGTCTAGTAAGGGCCAGAGTGGACTGCTACATGTTATGGTCTGATATAAATATAATATATATATATATATATATATATATATATATATATATATATATATGAGAGCACACAAACAGTTTGTTTGAGATGGCGATAGCCGACAATTTTGGGGAGAATACGTGCTTAATTGAAGTCATACCTAATTTGAAAATTAATTAGTTGATAATTAATGAATTAGACGGATATATCTGTTCAAATGTAAGACGTAAACAAATCGAGAAAAAATCGTTCTCTGTATGTACATTTCGGCATATTATGCCTCATCAGCAGAGTTATAGACAGGAAGCCGCTTTGTGTGTGATTCGAACCCTAACTGCCAGGCTGACAGGCGGGGATTCTAACTTACACTAGCTGGTTTTCCCAGATTTCTCGTTTGTTTTTAAACTGATATATCCGACATTTTTTGGAGACTTACTGCAGAGTTTGTTTGAGATGTCGATAGCCAACAATTGTTGGGAGAATATGTGCTTAATTGAAGTCATACCTAATTTGAAAATTAATTAGTTGATAATTAATGAATTAGGCGAATATATCTGTTCAAATGTTAAGGCGTAAACAAATCGAGAAAAAGTCGATCTCTGTATATACATTTCAGCATATTATGCCTCATCAGAATTGACACACCAGTGTTGGCAGATCAACAAAAACACAAATTCATTAGCTCGATGCGGACACTAGTGTTACGTACCCCTTTCTCGTCGGGTACATAAACAATAGCTCTTATGAGAAAGAGAGAGAGAGAGAGAGAGAGAGAGAGAGAGAAAGAGAGAGAGAGATACTAACATAGAAACATAAGAGAGAGAGGGGGACTAACATAGAAACATAAGAGAGAGAGAGAGAGAGAGAGAGAGAGAGAGAGAGAGAGAGAGAGAGAGAGAGATCGTGTTACTTACTTACTTGTTCTCTCCTCTTTCTACTTCGGCCATGTTGATAGTATTCTTGTTTGTATCTTCGTTGGCTCTTCTTAACTAAGGACATGCGTAATTAGTTAACAAGGCTTATTGCTTTGATCAAAGGTTTTATTTGCCCGTTTACAAACCCAACGCGCAGAGCCCTAACCGAAGTAGGACACGTCTGTCCCGCTTGAAGTCTGGTCGCGAATTGATTAACTAACCGAATCTCACGTGACTTGCGAGATTCTAACTGTCCAGTAGTTTTCCGTTCCGTGATGTGAAAACAATGGCCCCTTAGAATTCTCCTACAGGGTGTTGCCAAGAAACTATGCTACCACATAGATTAGGCAACACTAGATGCCGTTTATCGGTCTTGTCATAAGCGATGATCGATAGGGAACGAATAGCAAGAGAGAGTCGAAGAAATCTGTGCGGTCGGTACGCCTTTATAATTTACTCCTTTTGAGTTTTCACATCAGCATTATCTGATGGTCTTTCACTGGAGTCTGAGTGACAGCAAGTCTCCTCAGGTCTCCAGGACTCTTCTCAGTATTCTGGCAGATTGCAGCAGTGCAGTGTTCTGAATGGTTTCAATCCTTCCTCTGATTTCCAAACTTTACAAACCCTTTTCCAATCCTTTTGGGACTGTTCCAAATGCACCAACTACAATTGGTATCACTTTCACTTTCAAATTCCATAATTTGTTCAGTTCTCTGTCAAGGTCCAGATATTTGTCCATTTTTTCATTTTCCTTCAGCTTCACCCTGTGATCTGCTGGCACTGAAAAATCCACCAGTTGACAAGTTCTTTCTTTTTTGTTAATCAACACTAGGTCTGGTCTTCTTGCTGGGATAAGATGATCCGTTTTTATTTCAAAGTCCCAGAGAATTTTATGCGTTTCGTTCTCAAGAACAGATTCTGGTTTTATTATTATTATTATTATTATTATTATTATTATTATTATTATTATTATTCTTTTGAGTTTATTACTCCTTTTGAGTTTTTAACATCAGCTTTAGTTGATGGTATTCATTGGAGACTGAGCGGTAACAAGTCTCCTCGGGTTTCCAGGACTCTCCTGGGTATTCTAGCCGATTGCAGCAATGCAGTAGTCTGGATGGTCTCAATTCTTCCTCTGATTTCCAGATTCTCCAGTCTCTTTTTCAAGCTTTTTGGGACCGTTCCAAGAGCACCAACTACAATTGGTATCACTTTCACTCTCATATTCCACAGCTTTTTTAATTCTCTGGCAAGGTCCAGGTATTTATCCATCTCTTCGTTTCCCTTCAACTTTACCCTGTGATCTGCTGGAACCGCAAAGTCCACCAGTTGACATGTTCTGTTTTTTTTAATTGTTTTTTTTTTGTTAATGAACACAGGTCTGGTCTCCTGGCTGGGATAGAGTGATCCGTCTTTATCTCAAAGTCCCAGATAATTTTATGCGTTTCATTCTATTATTATTATTATTATTATTATTATTATTATTATTATTATTATTATTTACTCCTTTTGAGTTTTCACACCAGTGTTAGCTGATGATATTTCACTGGAGTCTGAGTGACAGCAAGTCTCCTCAGGTCTCCAGGACTCTTCTGAGTATTCTGGCAGATTGCAGCAGTGCAGTGTTCTGAATGGTTTCAATCCTTCCTTTGATATCCAAACTTTCCAAACCCTTTTCTAATCCTTTTGGGACTGTTCCAAGTGCACCAACCACAATTGGTATCACTTTCACTTTCATATTCCATAACTTGTTCAGTTCTCTGGCAAGGTCCAGATATTTGTCCATTTTTCATTTTCCTTTAGCTTCACCCTATTATTATTATTATTATTATTATTATTATTACTAGCAAATATATGCACCCTACGGGTGCAAGTATTTAGGTTTAATGTAATAAAATATTATATTAAATTAGAGAGGCTAATGAAACTAAATGGGAAATGCAGATAAAAAGATTTGAAATAGAGGGAGTATAATAAAAAATAGAACAACTGAAACTTACTCTTCCATCACTCTCGTTTTTCATTGTTATTTTTTCTAATTTAAGTATTTAGTTAAAAGAGGAAGTAAATAATAAAATGACAGTTCTTGTTTCTTGTTAATTTAAGATTCATTGAAGAGATTTTTTATTATATCCATTAAAATAAAACCAAACAGTTAGAAATCAATAATACTAAGCACATATTTAATAAAATCACATTTTTAATATCAATATGCAAATTAACCTTCCCGTTCCCACAGTAAACTGCTATTTTGTTGTATATATAAATATAATTGTATGTTCTTAGAATGTAGATATGGTTAACAGTGGCTTCGGCCTCTGGACCATTGATATAATTAACAGCGTCGATCCCAGGGGCCATCCCCCCAGGCAACACCTGCCCCCTTGATTTAAAGGGGCAGGACTGGGTTTATTGCCCAGTGCCTGAGGCGCCCCCCTTGAGGGGGAATGCCGACGGGATCGACGCAATTTTTCACCTGCCACCCCATGAGCTTCGGTTTGTGGGTGGTCCCACGTTAATAGGGACTTTGTGCCTGACCCGTACAAGTGGGGTACGCGGTAAATACCATGTAGATATGGTTAACAGTATTAATAATGTATAACAATTTTATTAATAATTGAGGTTTAAATAAAAATAAAATCATTGGGAATGTGTCAATAATTAAGGGAATAGTGATATGAGTAGTAATATAGTTTCGGTTACAGACATAAAAGCATACAATCTCCATTATAATAAGATTATTATGAAGTCTGACAATCAAGACAAAAAAAAAACAAAAAAATGTTAAGTCAATAAATCTCTTAAGTGTCAGTAACTTGAATTCAGGTCACGAGTAATCTCCCCTTGGTGTTGTAATCATAAGAAAACCATTAGTACATTCCTCGTAAATAAATAAAATGCTGCGTGTTGTCTTGAACATATCTTACAAGCAGCACTCCAAAAAGAAAGCAGCTATACAGCCACTTGCCTACTATCATACAAATCATCGAAGTAAAACGAACAAGTGGGCACACTGCAAGGACGAACTCATAAGTGACGTTCTCCAGTGGACACCAACACATGGACACATAAATGTAGGCCACACATCAAAAACCTACATCAATGTGGATTTTGGATGCTGCGTGGAGGACCTGTGAAAGGCGATAGACATGTGCGAACTAGTTAAGTTTAGATGCGGCAGAGAATCCAGGGTGAGCGGACCTGTAGGATGATATGGGCTGGGTTGTGAAATAAAGCTTTATAAGCAAAACAATCAGATCTTGTTTGTTAAGTAATTAAAACAAGAAAATACAAACCCCAGAAATCAACAAAGAAAAACAACCCTTAAAATAGAGAGAGAGAGAGAGAGAGAGAGAGAGAGAGAGAGAGAGAGAGAGAGAGAGGTGGGGGAGAGACAGACAGACAGACAGAAACAGAGAGACAGAGACAGAGCTTCGTGGACTGGGTTAAAAAGTATCGACACCGAAGCTGTATTTAACGAAACAGAAATGAACAATAAATGGAAACGTTCATTTTCTTCAAAATACGAGATGCGGTCAAAAAGTATCTTTGGTTTGGTTTGTTTTGTTATACGGCATATCAACCTCAGTGGGTCATTTAATGCCGATAAAGTTTTGAAATAAATCAATTCTTAATGGATAATTTTTTTCATAAATACATTTTTCTATTTAACCCATAGATGGGACCCTAACAGGTACTACCACTCCGGGTCAGAGTGGACCAGGGAGCAATGGTGATGAAGGGGTGCTCCACATTCCCCAAACCTCCAGAACTGGAACCTCAAAAAGTATCAAAAATATAAAAGTAATTGGTAATTTGTTTGAAGCATTGTTAATTATGTTATTATATATTATTGATTTGAAGGCCAATACAATGCACATAAAAAATAAAAACAAAAAGATCTCTTTTTGTATTATCGATTTCAAAGTAAACTTCATCTTCAGAGACGATAGTCGTAATAGCCGTTCATTCAATGTCAATTTTATTATTTTCATCTATTTATATATATATATATATATATATATATATATATATGTATTAATGTATTATTTAATTCTTATTTATCAAAAATATGTTTTGAATTTGCGACGTCCATCAAGAATGAATTAAACAAAACCTCTTCGGCATAAAATAACCCAGCAAGGGTTGACATGCCGTAATAAAACCAACCATCGAACATCCTCTGTAGATATTGTTTTGATAGCCGGAAAAAAACATTTTTCAGTTGCTAGGCAACTAGAATTGTTTTATTTATTTATTTACTAGAAGTTGCTACCCGGCGTTGCCTGGATAGAAATGGGGAGTGGGAGCAAAAAGAAGTTAGTCTCGCAGATCCATTATTACTGAATCACGGGTTGGATCCTCGCAGAATGCCCCATTAAAATCTGTTTGTAAAAAGACCTTGCGTTGATCTGGTCTGGTAAGGCGTCAAAAAAAAAAAAAAAAAAGAAAAGATATCTCCTATCTAAAATAAAAGTAAAGTCGACGGGGCGGCCTAAAGTCGGTATCAGCCAGTCAGCGAGGGAGTCTATCCCCTTTTCAATAGCGCTAGACCTATTTAAAATATTAAGTGAAAAAAATCCATGCAGTCACTATTCAAATTCTAATTTTTAAATATCTTTATGAATATAAATCAAATGTTCAATATTTTTGCTCAAAAAGCAAAATCTAGTGATAGTGAATGTATATATATATTTACTTTGTCTTTAATTGTTTCATTTTCGTAGTTTCCTCCGGACATACATGCATACACGCAACTGCCCTTTATACATGTATAGATTTTTTTTTTAATAGGTGGTAAGATTGAACTTTTATAATTGCCTGGAACTCCTAAATAGCATTCTCCTAAAAATCAACCACCCATCCTATCTAATCCCACTGTATTCTCTAGCGAGTTTTCACTCTCTCACATTTTATAGCAGCCCCAAACCACCCACCAAATCTTATTATAATAGAGATTGTGTGATTTTCTGTCTGTAACCGAAACTATATTACTATACAAGTCACAATTCCCTTTGTTATTTACATCACATTCTCCATGACTTTATTTCTATTTAAACCTTAATTATTAATAAAATTGTTTTTCATCATTAAGACTGTTGACCATATCTACATACTAACAACATGCAATTGTATTTATATATACAACAAAATAGCGGTTTACAGTGTGAATGGGAAGGCTAATTTGCATATTCATATTAAAAAGTTGATTTTAATAAATATATGCTTAGTATTATTGATTTTTAATTGTTTGGTTTTATCTTATTGAATATGAGCAAAAATCTCGGGGATAAATCTTAAAAGAAATCCATTAGCAAGAAGAAATAACTACAATTTTATTCTTTATTTCCTATTTTAACTAAATAGTTAAATTAGGAAAATTTACCAATGAAAGAAGGGAGTAATGTAAAATGATGGAAGAGTTAGTTTCAAAGTTGTTCTATTTTTCAATCATACCCCCTCTGTTTCTAATCTTTTTATCTGCATTCTTATTCAGTTTCATTAGCCTTTCTAATTTAATATGATATATTATTATATTAAAACTTAAATACTTGCACCCGGAGGGTGCATATAATTACTAGTGAGGATAATATTTTTACAGACAAAAATAAATCACAAAACGTTGCCGTTTTTTCGCGAGCCCCACCAAATTTGGGGAGCTAAAAGTCAATATAATTCCTGGACAAAATTTCAGAAAAAATTGAAGGGGGTTGTTGACAATTATACTTTTTTCTAGTTTGGTTTGGTTTGGTTTCGTTTGTTTTATGGCATATCAACCTCAGTGGGTCATTTAATGCCGACAAAGTAATGAAATAAAGCAATTTTTAATGGATAATACAATTTTGTTTATAAACTCATGTTTTTCTATCCAACCCATAGATGGGACCCTAACAGGTACTACTACTCCGGGTCAGAAGTGGACCAGGGAGCAATGGTGATGAAGGGGTGCTCCACATTCCCAAACATCCAAAACTGGAACCTCACCATCAGATAGAGTTTAACGTCATTCCCAGGACATGTAGACCCTCAGTCACTGTCTTCTAGCACCATATGATAAAAAGGGGTTGGCGCTTGCCATAAGGCAATAGGGTTGCGAAAATCATATAGGTGCTAGGGCTTGACGTGACCAGCCGATTGATGGGAGGGGGCCTCTCCGACCGCCCGTCTAGCCCAAGATAGGGCCAAAGTGGAGTATTGCAAGTCATGAACTGCTCATCCACCTGGGTTCTATCCTTAGCATCACGGGTCGCCACCCATGGCCAACAGGTGGCCCCATTGTGGGGAGNTCAATATGTCCTGACCTGCTACCCAAGCCCGTCATGCACCTTAAAATTAGCGCTATCTACATTAATTACTCGCAGACAGAGACAAACGACAGAAACACCCGTTCCGGTGGTAAATACACACACACACCACACACACACACACACACACACACATAATAATATATATATATATATTTAATATATATATATATATATATTTCAAATCCTGGATGTGGTAAATTCATTTCACTTAGCGCTAATACCCTTGGCAGGGTATTAATCCTACTCTCCCTCCCAGCATGGATAAAAATAGTAGGCAGACTGTGCTCTTTAACCTTGGTTAGGCAACCCGTCTAAGAGAAGAAAACTCTGAATTCAAACCTGTTGAACTCCGCTTAGAAATTGACCTTGTGCACATCCTGCTCGTGCGAGGGGTTGGTATTATATTATATATATATATATATATATATATATGTGTGTGTGTGTGTGTGTGTTTATTAGCTCAGTCGGTAGAGCGCCCCGGCTAGCGCACCACACGGTTCCTGGTTCGATACCGGCCATCGTCAACTCAGCGTATGAGCAGCACAGAGATATGTACGGTAAAGTGAGGAGCTGATAGTAGGTGTGGCACTCCATCTCAGACGCTAAAACAATCTCCTTGGTCTAGCGCTAGTTAAAAGGGGATAGACTCCCTCGCTGTCTGGCTGATACTGACTTTAGGCCACCCCGACGACTTTACTTACTTTAAAAGTTAGTCTCGCAGGTCCATTATTACTGAATTGTGAGTTGGATTACCGCAGGAGGCCCCATTAAAATCCCCACGCAAAAAAAGACATTAGGTTGAACGAACCACTCTAAAAATAAAAATTAATGTCTACTATTTACAATATGTGGGCCGGGATAGCTCAGTCGGTAGAGCGTTCGGCTAGAAACCACAAGGTTCCTAGTTCGATACCGGTCCTCGCCAACTCAGCGTATGAGTAGCACAGGGATCTGTGCCGGAAAGTAAGGAGCTGATGGTAGGTGTGGCGCTCCACCTCAGACGCCAAAAAACAATCTCCTTGGTCTAGCGCTATTGAAAAGGGGATAGACTCCCTCGCTGACTGGCTGATACCGACTTTAGGCCGCCCCGACGACTTTACTTACTTTTTTATTTACAATATCGAATGAATAAAAGTTCCACACTTATCATTTAAATTTTATTTCTCAAATATCTCCACAAATCTATTAATAATGGAGATTCGCTTCCGGTTTTTGTCTGTAACAAAAACTACATCACTGCTTACATCACATTACCCAAAATCGTCATAACATAGAATAAATACATTCAGAATTTGAACATGCAGCATTAGACAGTTCTCATTGTTTTTTAAAACAAGTTTTAATAAATACATGAACTGGTATTATATATCTTTATATAGTTTGTTTATTTTAATATATATTTAAAGTTTACATTTCAAATTGCTTCATTTTTTAATCCTTTAATGAATTTGATGATTTTACTTACTTAGGGTATAAACTCGCTGACATTGAATTTTTTACTCCCACCCCTCAGGCAATATGTTTCAAAAATCTATTTTTACATCGCCCGGGGGGTGGTTTTTTATTTTGCAAGTATGAATAAAATTTTCATTATTTTTACGAATCTTTCAAAACTTTGCCGGCATTAAATGACCCATTCTGGTTGGTATGCCGTAAAACAAAATAAAGCAAAATAAACACATTTACGCTCGGAGGGTGCATATCCTTGCTAGTTATTTTAACGGACCATATGACCTTTAGGTACCCCCTTTTCGATCTCGATTCAGAAGGACATGTTTTTCATTTACACCGTCAACATCCAGTTGTTCGTTAACAGACGATTTTTAGAGATTTTATTTTAAATTATAAAACTAACCCCTAAAACTAACCATAACCCCTAACCCTAGCCCCTAACAAACAACCGGATATATCTTCTCTTTTCTTTTGTTTCTCTTCTTTATTTAATATTCGTTATCTAAAATGGTTGTCGTTCTTGTCTTATCTTTTCGAATCAATATCCCAACTTAAATACTAAGGGAAATTACCTTCAAAATGTACCCTACTGAAGTTCCCTATAATAAATTTCCCCATATAGTCATAATACCAGTGTATAATTTGTATTATTTAATATTTTAATATAATTTATTATAGAGACTACATCTAGACACATTTTTCAGTAAAAACTATTAATAACTAGTAATTCCTATCTAATACAAATAATTTATACACAATTATATGGTTTCAAGTATTCCTATCTAATAGTAATAATTTATACACAATTATATGGTTTCAAGTATTCCTATCTAATAGTAATAATTTATACACAATTATATGGTTTCAAGTATTCCTATCTAATACTAATAATTTATACATAATTATATGGTTTCAAGTATTCTTATCTAATATTAATAATTTGTAAACAATTATATGGTTTCAAGTATTCCTATCTAACACTAATAATTTATACACAATTATATGGTTTCAAGTATTCTTATCTAATATTAATAATTTATACACAATTATATGGTTTCAAGTATTCCTATCTAATATTAATAATTTATACACAATTATATGGTTTCAAGTATTCCTATCTAATACTAATAATTTATACATAATTATATGGTTTCAAGTATTCCGATCTAATACTAATAATTTATACACAATTCTATGGTTTCAAGTATTCCTATCTAATACTAATAATTTATGCACAATTATATGGTTTCGGGTATTCCTATCTAATAGAAATAATTTATACACAATTATATGGTTTCAAGTATTCCTATCTAATAGTAATAATTTATACACAATTATATGGTTTCAAGTATTCCTATCTAATATTAATCATTTATACATAATTATATGGTTTCAAGTATTCCTATCTAATATTAATAATTTGTAAACAATTATATGGTTTCAAGTATTCCTATCTAATACTAATAATTTGAACACAATTATATAGTTTCAAGTATTCCTATCTAATATCAATAATTTGTACACAATTATATGGTTTCAAGTATTCTTATCTAATACTAATAATTTATACACAATTATATAGTTTCAAGTATTCCTATCTAATACTAATAATTTATACACAATTACATGGTTTCAAGTATTCCTATCAAATACTAATAATCTATACACAATTATATGGTTTCAAGTATTCTTATCTAATACTAATAATTTATACTCAATTATATGGTTTCAAGTATTCCTATCTAATACTAATAATTTATACATAATTATATGGTTTCAATTATTCCTATCTAATACTAATAATTTATACACAATTATATGGTTTCAAGTATTCCTATCTAATACTAATAATTTATACATAATTATATGGTTTCAAGTATTCTTATCTAATACTAATAATTCATACACAATTATATGGTTTCAAGTATTCTTATCTAATACTAATAATTTATACATAATTATATGGTTTCAAGTATTCCTATCTAATACTAATAATTTATACACAATTATATGGTTTCAAGTATTCCTATCTAATACTAATAATTTATACATAGTTATATGGCTTCAAGTATTCCTATCTAATAATAATAATTTATACACAATTATATGATTTCAAGTATTCTTATCTAACACTAATAATTTATACACAATTATATGGTTTCAAGTATTCTTATCTAATATTAATAATTTATACACAAGTATATGGTTTCAAGTATTCCTATCTAATACTAATAATTTGAACACAATTATATAGTTCCAAGTATTCCTATCTAATATTAATAATTTGTACACAATTATATGGTTTCACGTATTCTTATCTAATACTAATAATTTGACCACAATTATATGGTTTCAAGTATTTTTATCTAATACTAATAATTTGTACACAATTATATGGTTTCAAGTATTCCTATCTAATACTAATAATTTATACACAATTATATGGTTTCAAGTAATCTTATCTAATATTAATAATTTATACACAATTATATGGTTTCAAGTATTCCTATCTAATACTAATAATTTATACACAATTATATGGTTTCAAGTAATCTTATCTAATACTAATAATTTATACATAATTATATGGTTTCAACTATTCCTATCTAATATAAATAATTTATGCACAATTATATGGTTTCAAGTATTCCTATCTAATACTAATAATTTATTGTAGAGACTATATCTAGACAAATTTTTCAGTAAACAATATGTCCCTATATAGTTGAGATACCAATGTATATACAAATGAGTATTTTTCTTCGATAAAATCAATAATTTATAGTACAGACTAAAACTAGACATATTTTTCAGTCAAAAATATATCCTTATATAGTCGAGATACTACTGTATATAAAAATGACTTTTTTTTTTTCGATAAAATCAATAATTTATAGTAAAGACTAAAACTAGACACATTTTTAGACAAAAATATTTATAGTCTATAGTTGAGATATCGCGGTATATAAAAATGACTATTTTTCTTTGATAAAATCAATAATTTATTGTAGAGACTATATCTAGACAAACTTTTCAGTAAAAAATATGTCCCTATATTGTTTGAGATACCACTGTATATTAAAAAACGAGTATTTTCTTCAATAAAATCATTAATCTATAGTACAGACTAAAACTAGACTTATTTTTCAGTCAAAATATATACGATATGCGACTATATAGATAAAAATGGATATTTATTTCGTTAAAATCAATAATTTAGTAGACTAAAACTAGATACATTTTCAGACAAAAAATATTTCCCTATATAGTCGAGATACCATTGTATATAAAAATGACTATTTTTCTTCGATAAAATCAATAATTTATTGTAGAGACAACATCTAGACAAATTTTTCAGTAAAAAATATGTTCCTATATAGTTGAGATACCAATGTATATACAATTTTTTTCGATGAAATCAATAATTCATGATAGAGACTAAAACTACAAACATTTTTCAGTCAAAAATATATCCTTATATAGTCTAAATACCACTGTATATAAAAGTGACTATTTTTTTCGATAAAATCAATAATTTTTTATTGAGACTACATCTAGACAAATTTTTCAGTAAAAATATATATGCTTATATAGTTGAGATACCAATGTATATAACATTTTTTTCGATGAAATCAATAATTTATAATAGAGTCGAAAACTACACATATTTTTCAGTCAAAAATATATCCTTATATAGTCGATATACCACTGTATATAACAATGACTATTTTTTTTTCGATAAAATCAATAATTTTTAGTAAAGACTAAAACTAGATACATTTTCGGACAAAAATATTTCCCTATATAGTCGAGATACCACTGTATATAAAAACGAGTATTTTTTCGAGATATGACAGTAGATAAAATAAAAATGGCTGTCTATTTCGATAAAATCAATAATCTATAGTAAAGACTAAAACTAGATACATTTTCAGACAAAAATATTTCCCTATATAGTCGAGATACCATTGTATAGAAAAGGGACTATTTTTCTTCGATAAAATCAATGATTTACAGTAAAAACTACATCCAGAAATATTTTTTAGTTGAAAATATTTCTCTATACCACTGATACCACTGTATATAAAAATGGGTATTTTTCTTCGATAAAATGAATGATTTATAATAGAGACTAAAACTATACCCATTTTCAGCCCAAAATATTTCCTTATATAGTCGAGATACCGCTGTATATACAAATGAGTATTTTTCTTCGATAAAATCATTAATTCATAGTAGAGACTACATCTCGAGATTTTTCTGTCAAAATATTTCCCTATTTAGTCGAGATATAACTGTATATAAAAACGACTATTTTTTCTTCGATGAAATCAATAATTTAATGTAGAGATTGTTGTAAGGTGTGGCTTCGTATTCTTTGTTGTATTGATAGTAGTAATTCTCCGAGCGTATCTTAGCTCTGTGTGTTAGCTTCTCGTAGCTAATATCTTCATGTCCTCTAGACTGTCTCTATGTATCTCCTGCTGTAATGCACATATGTAAATGAGATAACACGCCATTGACTACCTCACTACAGAGACCACATCTAGACACATAGATAGTCTAGATACCACTGTATATAAAAACGACTATTTTTGATAAAAATCAATAATTTATAGTAGTGACTACATCTAGACACATTTCTTAGTCAAAATATGTCACTAAATAGTCGAGATACCACTGTAAATAAAAATGACTATTTTTCTTCGATAAAACCCTTAATCTATTGTAGAGACTACTTCTAGACAATTTTTCTTCAGTCAAAAATATTTTCCTATATAGTAGAAATACCACTGTATATAAAAATGAGTATTTTTCATCGAGGAGATCAATTATATTTCTCTATATAATCAATATACCACTGTATATCTTATTATAATGGAGATTGTGTGTTTGTCTGTCTGAAGCCGAAACTAAATCACTACTCAAGTCACTATTCCCTTAATTATTGACGTCACATTCACAATGAATTTATTTTTATTTAAACCTCAGTTATTGATAAAATTGTTATACCTTATTAATACTTTTGACTTTATCTACATTCTTATAACATGCAATTGTATTTATATATGCAACAAAATAGCGGGTTACAGTATGAACAGGAAAGCTAATTTGCATATTGATATTAAAAGTTTAATTTTATTAAATATGCGCTTGGTATTATTGATTTCTAATTGTTTGTTTTTTTTCTTAATGAATATGAGCAAAAAACTCGGGGATAAATCTTAAGAGAAATCCTTTGATATAAAGAAAATAACAGTAATTTTATTCTTTACTTCCTAATTTAACTAAATAGTTAAATTAGGAAAATTCAGCAATAAAAGGAGGAGTGATGGAAAATGATGGGAAGACTTAGTTTCAAAGTTGTTCTATTCTTCGATTATACCCCCTCTGTTTCAAATCATTTTATTTGGATTTTTATTTAGTTTCAAAAGTATTTCAAATTTAACATATTTCATTACATTAAAATTCAAATACTTGCACCCGGAGGGTGCATATATTTGCTAGTAAAAATAACCATTTTTCTTTTCGATGAAATCAATAATTTATATTAAAGACTACATCTGGACCCATTTTTTCAGTAAAAAATATTTCCTTATATAGTCTAGAAATCACTGTATATAAAAATGACTATATTTTTTTCGATAAAATTATTAATTCTTAATACATCTATACACATTTTTCAGTCGAAAATATTTGAATATATTTGTTATCTTATGATATAGAAGATTTTTTAAACCATAGAATACTTTTTTTGTCAGCTTACGGCGTTTATCCTTCTATAGGACTGAATGTCATAGATAATGGCTTCCCAAATATGTGAGAACGTAGCTGTTCACATGAAGATAAAGTGACCCGACTTAATGGCCGATTCATTATTTGTCTTTGCTCAAACACTGGCCCATCATTTACCCTTATCTTTCCAGTTTCGTAATTTTCACTTTTGCAATTTGCGTTCTGGCTTGGCGCCCAGCGGTAAGGGTGAGAGGGTGGTGTCGGTCGTTCTAGCGAACTAATTAGGTGTTGTGAGGGTAATGGGGCGGGGGGGTCTAGTGAAGTGGTTAGTCGTTGTTATGGTAACGGTTGACCTCCTATTACCGAAGAGATGATTTATTCCTTGTCACATTCCTAAAAAAAAACCGAATGTGAAAGTTTCAGGACATTGTGTGTATTTACCCAGCCCATCCGCCCGAGCAGGATGTGGCGCAAGGACAAATATGAACCGGATTTTCAATTTTTGAAGCGGTATGTATATACTATTTCTCTGGACACATAGCCTAGTGGATAAAGGAGTTAGGTTAAGACAGGTCTAAGTGACAGTTATCTCTAGACTGCAGGTTCAATCCTGATCAAGGGCAGCAATGACAGAATGATAATTAACACAGCTTAACGCCCCTACCCCAGCCATGGTTAGCGGAATGAGAACAGGATACCCTCCGTGGACTTAATAAAGGGTTGGGTTCAAAGTTCCGTGATGGATCCCGATTACGACAACAAGGTTCCCGATTACGACAAAAAGGTTCCCGATTACGACAACAAGGTTCCCGATTACGACAACAAGGTTCCCGATTTCGAAAAGAAGGTTCCCGGGTCCGACAAGAAATACCTGAAGAAGGCCGGAGGGCACATCGACCGAAACGTTGTACAGATAACAATGAAGATGAGGACAATAGTCCGATTGATACAAATGATACAGTATGTATATATTTACCAACCCGTCCGCACGAGCAGGATGTGACACAAGGCGGTGTTTAACAGGTTTGAAGTCTGAGTTTTCCTTCTCCTAGACTGGTTGCCTAACCAAGGTAAAAGAGCCTAGTCTGCCCTACTGTTGCTGGAAGGGGAACAGGTAAATGCACACCTTTCCCAAGGGTATTAGCACTATGTGAAATGTAGTCAGCCTCATCTGGGATTTGAATTCCGGTCGACGAGTCCATTTCCTACGACTCTAGCCATTACACCACCTGCCTAGTCTAGTAAGGGCCAGAGTGGACTGCTACATGTTATGGTCTGATATATATATATATATATATATATATATATATATATGAGAACACACAAACAGTTTGTTTGAGATGGCGATAGCCGACAATTTTGGGGAGAATATGTGCTTAATTGAAGTCATACCTAATTTGAAAATTAATTAGTTGATAATTAATGAATTAGACGAATATATCTGTTCAAATGTAAGACGTAAACAATCGAGAAAAAATCGTTTCTCTGTATGTACATTTCGGCATATTATGCCTCATCAGCAGAGTTATAGACAGGAAGCCGCTTGTGTGTGATTCGAACCCTAACTGCCAGGCTGACAGGCGGGGATTCTAACTTACACTAGCTGGTTTTCCCAGATTTTTCGTTTGTTTTTAAACTGATATATCCGACATTTTTTTTGGAGACTTACTGCAGAGTTTGTTTGAGATATCGATAGCCAACAATTGTTGGAGAAATATGTGCTTAATTGAAGTCATACCTAATTTGAAAATTAATTTAGTTGATAATTAATGAATTAGACGAATATATCTGTTCAAATGTTAAGGCGTAAACAAATCGAGAAAAAGTCGATCTCTGTATGTACATTTCAGCATATTATGCCTCATCAGAATTGACACACCAGTGTTGGCAGATCAACAAAAAACACAAATTCATTAGCTCGATGCGGACACTAGTGTTACGTACCCCTTTCTCGTCGGGTACAAAACAATAGCTCTTATGAGAAAAGAGAGAGAGAGAGAGAGAGAGAGAGAGAGAGAGAGAGAGAGAGAGAGAGAGAGAGTAACATAGAAACATAAGAGAGAGAGGGGACTAACATAGAAACATAAGAGAGAGAGAGAGACAGAGAGACAGAGACAGAGACACACAGAGAGAGAGAGAGAGAGAGAGAGAGAGAGAGAGACAGACAGACAGACAGATCGTGTTACTTACTTGTTCTCTCCTCTTTCTACTTCGGCCATGATGATAGTATTCTTGTTTGTATCTTCGTTGGCTCTTCTTAACTAAGGACATGCGTAATTGATTAACAAGGCTTATTGCTTTGATCAAAGGTTTTATTTGCCCGTTTACAAACTCATCGAGCGGAGCCACAACCGAAGTAGGACACGTCTGTCCCACTTGAAGTCTGGTCGCGAACTGATTAACTAACCGAATCTCACGTGACTTGCGAGATTCTAACTGTCCAGTAGTTTTCCATTCCCTGATATGAAAACACTGGCCCCTTAGAATTCTCCTACAGAGTGTTGCCAAGAAGCTATGCTACCACATAGATTATGCAACACTAGATACCGTTTATAGGTCTTGTCATAAGCGATGATCGATAGGGAACGAATAGCAAGAGAGAGTCGAAGAAATGTGTGCGGTCGGTATTATTATTATTATTATTATTTTGAGTTTATTACTCCTTTTGAGTTTTTAACATCAGCTTTAGCTGATGGTCTTTCACTGGAGTCTGAGTGACAGCAAGTCTCCTCAGGTCTCCAGGACTCTTCTGAGTATTCTGGCAGATTGCAGCAGTGCAGTGTTTTGAATGGCTTCAATCCCTCCTCTGATTTCCAAACTTTCCAAACCCTTTTCCAATCCTTTTGGGACTGTTCCAAGTGCACCAACTACAATTGGTATCACTTTCACTTTCATATTCCATAACTTTTTCAGTTCTCTGGCAAGGTCCAGGTATTTGTCCATTTTTTCGTTTTCCTTTAGCTTCACCCTGTGATCTGCTGGCACTGCAAAATCCACCAGTTGGCAAGTTCTTTCTTTTATGTTAATCAACACTAGGTCTAGTCTTCTTGCTGGGATAAGATGATCCGTTTTTATTTCAAAGTCCCAGAGAATTTTATGCGTTTCGTTCTCAAGAACAGATACTATTTTGTTATATGGTCAAATTAAAAATGTTTGCATAATTCCCAGTGGATCACCTTCCCAACCCAGTCTTGTCTAGTTTTGTATTCTCGTTGTGCTAGTTTGCTACATTCGCAGAGTATATGGTTAACAGTCTCATCTCTCTTACCGCAAAGTCTACATTTACTATTTTGTTGGGTCTTATCAATTTTCGCTTTGATGTAGTTTGTCCTTATGGCATTATTTTGTGAAACAATTATAAGTGATTCTGTTTCTCTTTTGAGGTTTCCCTTTCTTAACCATGTCCAAGTCTTTTCATGTGCAACCTCTTCTATTTGTCGTTTGAAGCGTCCATATAATTGTTTTTCTTCCCATTTTTGTTTTCTAGTCTTTGTCGTTTTTCTGTTTGTCCATCTGCCGTTTCTACTATTGTTGGCCGCCATAAGTAGTTTGTCTTTGCTCTTTCTTGTGTAATCTTCAAGTTGTTCGATTGTGGTTTCTACGCATTCCTCTATGTTGGCAAGACCTCTTCCACCTTCCTTTCTTGACACATATAATCAATCTCTATCATCTCTAGGGTGGAGAGTCTTGTGCATGGTCATTAATTTTCTCGTCATTTGGTCAATCTGTCTGAGTTCTTCTTTTGTCCATTTTAAGAATGGTCCTGAGTATCTTATAATGGGGACAGCCCAGGTATTGATTCCTTTGACCAGATTTCTGCTGTTAAGTTTGGTTTCTAGAAGTTTTCTAGTTCTCCTGAGATATTCCTTTTTAACTTTTCCTTTCATTTCTGCTTGCATGATATTGTCCGCTTCTAAAATTCCTAAGTATTTGTAGCTTTCATTTTCATCAAGAGATTTTATAGATTCCTGATTTGGCAGTTGTATTCCATTCATTAGTTTTCTTTCACCCCGTTTTATTACAAGCATAGCACATTTTTCGATTCCAAATTCCATATTATTATTATTATTATTATTATTATTATTATTATTATTATTTTGAGTTTATTACTCCTTTTTAGTTTTTAACATCAGCTTTAGCTGATGGTATTCACTGGAGTCTGAGTGGCAACAAGTCTCCTCGAGTCTCCAGGACTCTCCCGGGTATTCTAGCCGATTGCAGCAATGCAGTAGTCTGGATGGTCCCAATTCTTCCTCTGATTTCCAGATTATCCTGTCTCTTTTTCAAGCTTTTTGGGACCGTTCCAAGAACACCAACTACAATTTGTATTACTTTGACCCTCATATTTCACAGCTTTTTCAATTCTCCGGCAAGGTCCAGGTTATTTATTTATCCATCTCTTCGTTTCCCTTCAACTTCACCCTGTGATCTGCTGGAACCGCAAAGTCCACCAGCTGACATGTTCTGTTTTTTTTTTTTTTTTTTTTTTTTTTTTTGTTAATCAACACTAGGTCTGGTCTCCTGGCTGGGATAGAGTGATCCATCTTTATCTCAAAGTCCCAGAGAATTTTATGCGTTTCATTCTATTATTTATTATTATATTATTATTATTATTATTATTATTATTATTATGAAGCCTGAGAATCAAGACAAAAAACAAAAATTGTTAAGTCGATAAATCTCTTAAGTGTCAGTAAATTGAATTCAGGTCACGAGTAATCTCCCCTGTGTGCTGTAATCATAAGAAAACCATTGGTACATTATGGTTTGTTTATGGTTTGTTTTGTTTTACGGCATATCAACCTCAGTGGGTCATTTAATGCCGATAAAGTTTTGAAATAAATCAATTCTTAATGGATAATACAATTGTTTTATAAATACATTTTTCTATTTAACCCCTAGATGGGACCCTAACAGTTACTACCACTCCGGGTCAGAGTGGACCTGGGAGCAATGGTGATGAAGGGGTGCTCCACATTCCCCAAACCTCCAGAACTAGAACCTCAAAAAGTATCAAAAATATAAAAGTAATTGGTAATTTGCTTGAAGCATTGTTAATTATGTTATTATATATTAATGATTTGAAGGCCAATAGAATGCACATAAAAAATAAAAACAAAAAGATCATTTTTTTGTCTTATCGATTTCAAAGTAAACCTTTATCTTCAGAGACGATTTTCGGAAATGGACGCGTTTTTTTTTGTCGTTATTTATTTATTTTTTTATGTTGTTAACACGCGTCTCGTGGTGTTCTTTTTTTTTAAACGCCACGCGGCAGGTCGCGATAGTCGTAATAGCCGTTGTTCATTTGTATTACTTTGATTTGATGAAAATAATAAAATTGACATTGATGTCAATTTTATTATTTTCATCTATTTATCAGTCGGTAGAGCGTTCGGCTAGAAACCACAAGGTTCCTAGTTCGATTCCGGTCCTCGCCAACTCAGCGTTATGAGTAGCACAGGTATCTGTGCGGTAAAGTAAGGAGCTGATGGTAGGTGTGGCGCCCCACCTCAGATGCTAAAAACAATCTCCTTGGTCTAGCGCTATTGAAAAGGGTATAGATTCCCTCGCTGACTGGCTAATACCGACTTTAGGCCGCCCCGTCGACTTTACTTACTTACTTTATATATATATATATATATATATATATATATATATATATATATATATATATATGTATTAATGCATTATTTAATTCTTATTTATCAAAAATATGTTTTGAATTTGCGACGTCCATCAAGAATGAATTAAACAAAACCTCTTCGGCATAAAATAACCCAACAAGGGTTGACATGCCGTAATAAAACAAACCATCGAACATCCTCTGTAGATATTGTTTTGATAGCCGGAAAAAAAACATTTTTCAGTTGCTAGGCAACTAGAATTGTTTTATTTATTTATTTACTAGAAGTTGCTACCCGGCGTTGCCTGGATAGAAATGGGGAGTGGGAGCAAAAAGAAGTTAGTCTCGCAGATCCATTATTACTGAATCACGGGTTGGATCCTCGCAGAATGCCCCATTAAAATCTGTTTGTAAAAAGACCTTGCGTTGATCTGGTCTGGTAAGGCGTCAAAAAAAAAGAAAAAAAGAAAAGATATCCCCTATCTAAAATAAAAGTAAAGTCGACGGGGCGGCCTAAAGTCGGTATCAGCCAGTCAGCGAGGGAGTCTATCCCCTTTTCAATAGCGCTAGACCTATTTAAAATATTAAGTGAAAAAAATCCATGCAGTCACTATTCAAATTCTAATTTTTAAATATCTTTATGAATATAAATCAAATGTTCAATATTTTTGCTCAAAAAGCAAAATCTAGTGATAGTGAATGTGTATATATATTTACTTTGTCTTTAATTGTTTCATTTTCGTAGTTTCCTCCGGACATACATGCATACACGCAACTGCCCTTTATACATGTATAGATTTTTTTTTTAATAGGTGGTAAGATTGAACTTTTATAATTGCCTGGAACTCCTAAATAGCATTCTCCTAAAAAATCAACCGCCCATCCTATCTAATCCCACAGTATTCTCTAGCGAGTTTTCACTCTCTCACATTTTATAGCAGCCCCAACCCACCCACCAAATCTTATTATAATAGAGATTGTGTGATTTTCTGTCTGTAACCGAAACTATATTACTATACAAGTCACAATTCCCTTTGTTATTTACATCACATTCTCCATGACTTTATTTCTATTTAAACCTTAATTATTAATAAAATTGTTTTTCATCATTAAGACTGTTGACCATATCTACATACTAACAACATGCAATTGTATTTATATATACAACAAAATAGCGGTTTACAGTGTGAATGGGAAGGCTAATTTGCATATTCGTATTAAAAAGTTGATTTTAATAAATATATGCCTAGTATTATTGATTTTTAATTGTTTGGTTTTATCTTATTGAATATGAGCAAAAATCTCGGGGATAAATCTTAAAAGAAATCCATTAGCAAGAAGAAATAACTACAATTTTATTCTTTATTTCCTATTTTAACTAAATAGTTAAATTAGGAAAATTTACCAATGAAAGAAGGGAGTAATGGAAAATGATGGAAGAGTTAGTTTCAAAGTTGTTCTATTTTTCAATCATACCCCCTCTGTTTCTAATCTTTTTATCTGCATTCTTATTCAGTTTCATTTGCCTTTCTAATTTATAATGATATATTATTATATTAAAACTTAAATACTTGCACCCGGAGGATGCATATAATTGCTAGTGAGGATAATATTTTTACAGACAAAAATAAATCACAAAACGTTGCCGTTTTTTCGCGAACCCCACCAAATTTGGGAAGCTAAAAGTCAATATAACTCCCGGACAAAATTTCAGAAAAAAATTAAGGGGGTGGTTGACAATTATACTTTTTTCTGGTTTGGTTTGGTTTGGTTTGTTTTGTTTTATGGCATATCAACCTCAGTGGGTCATTTAATGCCGACAAAGTAATGAAATAAATCAATTCTTAATGGATAATACAATTTTGTTTATAAACTCATGTTTTTCTATCCAACCCATAGATGGGACCCTAACAGGTACTACCACTCCGGGTCAGAGTGGACCAGGGAGCAATAGTGATGAAGGGGTGCTCCACATTCTCCAAACTTCCAAAATTGAAACCTCACCATCAGATAGAGTTTAACGTCATTCCCAGGACATGTAGACCCTCAGCCACCGCCTTCTAGCACACATATGATAAAAAGGGGCTGGGGGTTGCCATAAGGGCAATAGGGTTGGGAAAATCATATAGGTGCTAGGGCTTGACGTTACCAGGCGATTGATCGGAGGGGGCCTCTCAGACTGCCCGTCTAGCCCAAGATAGGGCCAAAGTGGAGTATTGCAAGTCATTAACTGCTCATCCACCTGGGTTCTATCCTTAAGCATCACGAGTTGCCACCCACGGCCAACAGGTGGCCCCATTGGGGGAGTCTTACCCCTTTGCAGAGGTGCAGTCGGTGTATTCTAACGCCTCAGCCGACAGGGCGGACTTTTTTCTGGGTGATTTGATATGAAATTACCCGACTGTCAGTTGGATGGCCGTTGGCTCCCATAGAGCTCGTCCGCTCTTTTTCAGCTCACGTTTTTTTGGGGGGATAGAATAACCCAACAAGGGTTGACATGCCATAAAAAAACAACCAACCAGCCAACCAACCAACCATCGGACATCCTTTGTAGATGTTGTTTTAATAGCCGAAAAAGAAACATTTTTCAATTGCTAGATTACTAGAATTTGTTTATCTAACTATTTCTTTGTTTATTTTCTGTCTTTTTTTAAATAGGTGGTAAGATTGAACTTTATAATTGCCTGGAACTCCTAAATAGCATTCTCCAAAAAATCAACCACCCATCCTATCTAATCCCACTGTATTCTCTAGCGAGTTTTCACACTCTCAGATTTTTATAGCTCATACAGCACCAACCCGACCCCTCCCACCAAATGAGGATAATATTTTTACAGACAAAAATAAATCACAAAACGTCGCCATTTTTTCGCGAACCCCACCAAATTTGGGAAGCTAAAAGTCAATATAACTCCGGGACAAAATTTCAGAAAAAAATTGAAGGCGGTGGTTGACAATTATACTTTTTTCTGGTTTGGTTTGGTTTGTTTTGTTTTATGGCATATCAACCTCAGTGGGTCATTTAATGCCGATAAAATTTTAAAATAAATCAATTCTTAATGGATAATACAATTTTGTTTATAAACTCATGTTTTTCTATCCAACCCATAGATGGGACCCTAACAGGTACTACCACTCCGGGTCAGAGTGGACCAGGGAGCAATAGTGATGAAGGTGCTCCACATTCCCCAAACTTCCAAAATTGAACCTCACCATCAAAATAGAGTTTAACGTCATTCCCAGGACATGTAGACCCTCAGTCACCGCTTCTAGCACCCATATGATAAAAAGGGTTGGGGCTTGCCATAAGGGCAATAGGGTTGCGAAAATCATATAGGTGCTAGGGCTTGACGTGACCAGCCATTGATGGAGGGGCCTCTCCGAACGCCCGTCTAGCCCAAGATAGGCCAAAGTGGAGTATTGCATGTCATGAACTGCTCATCCACCTGGGTTCTATCCTTAAGCATCACGGGTCGCCACCCACGGCCAACAGGTGGCCCCATTGTGGGAGTCTTACCCCTCTGCAGAGGTGCAGTCGGTGTATTCTAACGCCCCAGCCGACAGGGCGGACTTTATTCTGGGTGATTTGATATGGAATTACTCAACTGTCAGTGTGGATGGTCGTTGGCTCCCATAGAGCTCGTCCGCTCTTTTTCATTTCCCCCCTTTTTTTTCTTTTTTTTTTCGGCGCAGAATAACCCAACAAGGGTTGACATGCCATAAAATCCAACCAATCAACCAATCATCAATAATGAATAAAACAAAACTTCTTCAGCATGAAATAACCCAACAAGGGTTGACATGCCATAAAATCCAACCAATCATCAGAATAAATAAAACAGAACTTCTTCAGCATAAAATAACCCAACAAGGGTTGACATGCCATAAAATCCAACCAATCAACCAATCATCAATAATGAATAAAACAAAACTTCTTCAGCATGAAATAACCCAACAAGGGTTGACATGCCATAAAATCCAACCAATCATCAGGAATAAATAAACAGAACTTCTTCAGCATAAAATAACCCAACAAGGGTTGACATGCCATAAAATCCAACCAATCAACCAATCATCAATAATGAATAAAACAAACTTCTTCAGCATGAATAACCCAACAAGGGTTGACATGCCAAAAATCCAACCAATCATCAGGAATAAAATAAAACAAAACTTCTTCAGCATAAAATAACCCAACAAGGGTTGACATGCCATAAAATCCAACCAATCAAACCAATCATCAATTAATAAATAAAACAAAACATCTTCAGCATGAAATAACCCAACAAGGGTTGACATGCCATAAAATCCAACCAATCAACCAACCATCAATAATAAATAAAACAAAACTTTCTTCAGCATGAAATAACCCAACAAGGGTTGACATGCCATAAAACAAATCAACCAACCAACCATCGACATCCTTTGTAGATATTGTTTTAATAGCCGAAAAATTTTTTTTCAATTGCTAGATTACTAGAATTGGTTTATCTATCTATCTATTTATTCTAGGCATTAGCATTTTTGTCGTCTGCTAAGAATTTTAAAAGCGAATTAAAAATAATTAAAAAAAAATCTATTATTTAAGGTCAAACTCTGTCTAAATCGATAAGTAGTAACATACATTTATTGATAAATAAACACTGAAAATTTCATTAAAATCCGATAATTCCCTGATTTTTGGTAAATTATTTTCTGTAGCGGGGGGGGGGGGGGGGCTAAAGTCATTTTTTGTCAAAAAACGCATTTTTGGCTCATTTGTCAGTAGCTAATTTATTCATTCATTTATTTCTCTGTTTATTTTCTGTCTTTTTTTTTTTTAAAATAGGTGGTAAGATTGAACTTTATAATTGCCAGGAACTCCTAAATAGCATTCTCCTAAAAAAATCAACCACCCATCCTATCTAACCCCCCCACTGCATTCTCTAGCAAGGTTTTTGACTCTCTCACATTTTATAGCTCATCCAGCCCTAACCCCCATCCCATGATGAGGATAATATGATCTTTCTTCGTTTTTTTTTCTGAATATCTTCAACCAAGCTTCACTTAAGCGATTTTGCCTCGGATTACCAGCTTCCTGTTTTTTCAATACTGTCTGCATTTTAGAGATCAGCGCGTTTTGCGTCGTTTCATTGCCGAACACAACTGCAAATTATGCACACAGTGTTTTGTCATCTTTATCTCAAACAGATGTCTATCTTCTAAGAGGAGGAGGGGGAGGAGGAGAAGGAGAAGGAGGAGGAGGAGGAGGAGGGGAAGCGTATAGCTTTTGGGGTTTTAGCTTCATTTGCTGATACCACTTCTTATAATACGTTAGAAGGCCCCAGAAAAGCCTCCACACATGGGTGAATATACACAACAAATTCCAACGAGAAGTACATAAACAAAATACAGACTTTATTGTCTGAGCATCATAGATGGGACCCTGACAGGTACTACCACTCCGGGTCAGAGTGGACCAGGGAGCAATGGTGATGAAGGGGTGCTCCACATTCCCCAAACCTCCAAAACTGGAACCTCACCATCAGATAGAGTTTAACGTCATTCCCAGGACATGTAGACCCGCAGCCACCGCCTTCTAGTACCCATATGATAAAAAGGGGTTGGGGCTTGCCATAAGTGCAATAGGGTTGCGAAAATCATATAGGTGTTAGGGCTTGACGTGACCAGCCGATTGATCGGAGGGAGCCTCTCCGACCGCCCGTCTAGTCCAAGATAGGGCCAAAGTGGAGTATTTGCAAGTCATGGACTGCTCATCCACCTGGGTTCTATCCTTAAGCATCACGGGTCGCCTCCCACGGCCAACAGGTGGCCCCATTGGGTAAGTCTTACCCCTCTGCAGAGGTGCAGTCGGTGTATTCTAACGCCCCAGCCGACAGAGCGGAGAAGAGAGGAGGAGTAGGAGTAGGAGGGAAGGTAGTTATAAGAAGCATATAGTTTTTTAGGGTTTTAGTTTCATTAGCTGATACCACTTCCTATAATACGTTAGGGGGCCTCAGAAAAGCCCCCGAACGTAAGTGAATATGATATTTTATCATCTTTATCTAAAAGAGATATTTATATCATCTAAGAGATGGAGGAAGAAAAAGAGATGGAGGAGAGAAGCGTATAGTTTTGGGGTTTAAGTTTCATTAGCTGATACCACTTCCTATAATACGTTAGGAGGCCTCAGAAAAGCCCCCGAACGTAAGTGAATATGAATATTTTATCATCTTTATCTAAAAGAGATATTTATCATCTAAGAGATGGAGGAAGAAAAAGAGATGGAGGAGAGAAGCGTATAGTTTTTGGGGTTTAAGTTTCATTAGCTGATACCACTTCCTATAATACGTTAGGAGGCCTCAGAAAAGCTCCCGAACGTAGGTGAATATGAATATTTTGTCATCTTGTGATGCCTATCTTTTTAAATACATATATAGAGGGAGAGATTGATATTATCTAAATAGAGAAATATATATA
>CM042178.1:50327378-50339878 GCA_023376005.1 Doryteuthis pealeii | reverse complement strand
AATAGTCAGATGGAGTTGAAATGATGATGATAATAATGGTAGGAAAAATGCATAAAATCAATAAATAAATAAATAAATAAAAATACTACTCTGATGAAGGTCGGCAAAATCTGTGTACGGAACATTTTATGCATTTTTCCTATTATTATTATCATCATCATTTCAACTCCATCTGATTATTTTAATAATAATACTAACGTAAATCCGTATACATTTTGATAAACAGACCGAAACACATGTGTAAGTGATATCGATTAAAAGGGATATCGATAAAATTCATTTTTATCCATCTACATTTCTTTTCTTTACTTATTTTTTCCTCATATATATATATATAATATATATATATATATATAATATATATATATATATTATATATATACGAGCTAAAGCGACATCTCTCCAGGCTGTAGTCATGACAGTACTGCTGTATGGCTGCACTACCTGGACCCTAACGAGGCGCCTCGAAAATAAGCTAGATGGGAGCTGCACAAGAATGCTGCGAGCAGTTCTGAACAAGTCGTGGAAACAGCATCCCACAAGGGAGCAGCTGTATGGTCACCTGCCCCCTATCTCACAGACTATCCGAGTGAGACGGACTAGGCATGCAGGGCACTGCTGGAGAACCAAGGATGAACTCATAAGTGATGTTCTCCTGTGGAAGCCAACACATGGACATGCCAGTGTGGGCCGCCCAGCAAGGACTTATATCGACCAGCTATGTAAAGATGCTGGCTGCAGCGAAGAGGAGCTCCCTGTGGCGATGAATGATAGGGAAGGTTGGCGAGAGATCGTCTTGGATATCCGTGCTGCCTGCGCGACATGATGATGATGATGATGATATATATATATATTCTTATTTATTGCTGATTACCAGATAACGTTTCTTTCAAAGTACGGGGGCTCATGTGTCTTTTATGCGACAGGACGTGTAAAAGCAAAGCTGGATATATGAGCCACTTGTGAGGTTACAACCGAACTTGGTAGATATGGCCATCTTCTGTGAAGAAGTGGAAATCACTACACACACACACACACACACACACACACACACACACACACACACACATATATATATATATATATATATATATATATATATATATATATATTAGCCGTAGGCACTTTTGTCGTCTGCTAGGTATTTTAAAAGCGAATTAAAAATAATTAAATCTATTATTTAAGGTCAAACTTTGTCTAAATCGATAAGTAGTAACATAATAACCATCATTAAAAAAAGAAAAATATCATTACAAATGCAGTTTATTTTTAATAGATTTAAAACTATTTGTTTTGGTCAATTTCGACGTGATCCGCACATTCAGCCTCTTTTTCAATGGCTTTAAGTGCTTGTTTACAATTTTGCTGTAACATTCGCGATTGCAAAATTTTTTTACCAAAAATCAGGTAATTATCCGATTTTAATGAAATTTTATAATGCATTAGTTATTTTATTTCAAAACTTCAATTTAGTATTTTTGCTATGAAAAATTAATATATAAAATTCATTTAAAATAAAAAAAATATTCTGATGTTAATATTAAAATGTTATATTTTTAGATTCTAGAAATAAATATTTATTTAATGCAAACCTTATTTTAGACACATAAAGTAATAAGTTTTGAAGAAAAATTCTATTGAAAATGTTCCCCTCCCCTTTTTAAGCAGAAAAAATATCGATGTATATTTTTTTCTTTTATAAGATAATAGCCAATTAAATAGTCATCGAAATTAGAAAAAAAGAAATCTCCAAAAAATTAATTATCTATTATTTTTTTTTACATTTTATTTTTCGATTTTCGGTACTTATTTTCTCATAGAATAACCACCGTAAAGATTTTATTTTGTTTTTATTCATAACTTTGGTCTTTTATCTCTTTATTTATACCAACTTGAAAAAAAAGTTACGCCCCCAACATAAGGGAGGTCAAAAATAATTGACCTGAAAAAAATGAGAAAGTTTTGAAATAAAATAAATAATGCATTATAAAGATCATTCATTGATAAATAAACACTGAAAATTTCATTAAAATCCGATAATTTCCTGATTTTTAATAAATTATTTTCTGTAGGGGGGGGCTAAAGTCATTTTGTCAAAAAAGCATTTTAGGCTCATTTTTCCAGTAGCTAATCTTATTATAATGGAGATTGTGTGTTTTTCTGTCTGTAACCGAAACTATATTCCTACTCAAGTCACAATTCTCTTAGTTATTGACATCACATTCTCCATGATTTTGTTTTTATCTAAACCTCAATTAGTAATAAAATTGTCTTACATTATTAATACTGTTAACTATGTCTACATACTGACAACATGCAATTGTATTTATATATACAACAAAATAGAGGTTTACAGTGTGAACGGAAAGGCTAATTTGCATATTAATATTAAAAAATCGAATTTAATAAATATGTGCTTAGTATTATTGATTTCTAACTGTTTGGTTTTATTTTAATGAATATAAGCAAAAATCTCTTCAATGAATCTTAAATGAAATCCATTAACAAGATAAAATAACTGTCATTTTATTCTTTACTTCCTCTTTTAACTAAATACTTAAATTAGAAAAAATAACAATGAAAGACGAGAGTGATGGAAGAGTAAGTTTCAGTTGTTCCATTTTTATTATACTCCCTCTGTTTCAAATCTTTAAATCTTTATTACTCCCTCTGTTTCAAATCTTTTATCTGTATTCTTATTTAGTTTCATTAGCCTTTCTAATTTAATACAATATTTTATTACATTAAAACTTAGATACTTGCACCCGGAGGGTGCATATATTTGCTAGTATATATATATATATATATATATATATTATATATATAATATGTGTGTGTGTGTGTGTGTTGTGTGTGCGTGTGTGTGCGTGTGTGTATTTCTTTTTTTTTATTACAGATTACCAGATAACGTTTCATCGTCGTTTAGTGTTGATGTTATCCGAGCCCTGTTGGCAACATTTGTTGTTGGTGACTCCTTGTCACGGTAGCGTAATCTTTGCTACCACCCAGGAACAATCATTTTAACTTAATTGTTTATCGTCGAAAGACAGCGGGGAGAAGGAGTATCGGATCGGTATTTCAGCACCCCCCCCCTCAAAAAAAGAAGACGTATCTTTAATTTTTGCCAACTAAAGATATTTGATATAGAACATTTGGCCCCCTTAGAGGGTCTTATCCCCTCTACAGTAGTGCCGACAGGAAGAGATCAGATAGTGTAGTCTACCTACTCATTACCCGTGAAAAGAACATAAATATATGTGAATTTTGTAGCAGATCAAGTTTTAGAAAAGAAACTAACACAACTCATGTTGTCTAACAACGGAATATCTAACTACTTTTTTACGCCCTGTCGGCGAGGTTTAGAATATGCTGACTCAAATGGGTGTGTTCTGGGTAAGACAATAAACTCTATCTGATGGTGAGGCTCCAGTTCTGGAGTTCTGGGTAATATAGAAACATACTTTCATTGCCATTACACTGGTCCAGTCCAATCCGGAGTCGTTGTACATGTTCGGGTCCCCAGGGGTCAAATAGATCAGTTTGGGAATTATATATATATATATATATATATATATATATATATATTATATATAAGTCATCCACAGACACCGTGTTTCGACGTTTCACATCTATTCAGAGACAACAACTACCTCCGACAAGGAGCGAAACCCGACTGACTTCATCAGCCCGACTCGTTAATCTCTCGGCCATCTGACAGCTGCCGTTAAGAGGTGGTGTTTAGACTATTGAATACATACATTTGTTTATATATTTTACGATCACCAGAGAGATCAAGTCTGTAAACAACACACGATCATTGCTTTATGCTAGCGATGAGAGTTAATTTAAGTCGAGCCTTGAAAGCTCTACAGGGTTTTGGGAGCATATAATATATATATATATGTATATATATATATATATATATATATATATCGTCGGTCGTAGGGTTGCATAATACAATTTTGTTTATGAACTCATTCTTTTCTATTTAATCCATTGATGGTACCCTAACAGGTACTACCACTCCGGGTTAGAGTGGACATGGGAGCAATGGTGATGAAGGGGGGCTCCACATTCCCCAGACCTCCAGAACTGGAACCTCACCAACAGATAGAGTTTAACGTCATTCCCAGGACATGTAGACCCTCAGCCACCGCCTTCTAGTACCCATATGATAAGAAGGATTGGGGGTTGCCATAAGGGCGATAGGGTTGGGGCAATCATATAGGTGCTAGGGCTTGACATGACCAGCCGATTGATTGGAGGGGGCCTCTCTCATTTTTGTTCTTGTTAAATTTTCTATTTAACCCATAGATGGGACCCTAACAGACTCTACCACTCCGGGTCAGAGTGGACCAGGGAGCAATGGTGATGAAGGGGTGCTCCACATTACCCAGACCCCCAGAACTGGAACCTCACCAACAGATAGAGTTTAACGTCATTCCCAGGACATGTAGACTCTCAGCCATCGCCTTCTAGTACCCATATGATAAAATGGGGTTGGGGCTTGCCATAAGGGCAATAAGGGTTAAACATACGTGTGCTTATAACATAAATAAGAATCAACAATTGTTTAAACTACCAATTAAGGTAAATTAAGCATTGGGATATAATAACAATAGATGAAATTTCTTGTCCATAGGTAAATGCATATATATGTACTAGTACTAGTACAAAATAAAAAACGCCCTCCGGGCGATGTAAAAACAGATTTTTGAAACACATTGCCTGAGGTGTGGGAGTAAAATATTCAATGTCAGCGAGTTTGTACCCTAAGTAAATAAAATCATCAAATTCATTAAAGGATTAAAAAATAAAACAATTTCAAATGTAAACTTTAAATATGTATTAAAATAAAACAAACTATATATAGATATATAATACCAGTCATGTATTTATTAAAACTTGTTTTAAAAAAAACAATGAGGACTGTCTAATGTTGCATGTTCAAATTTTGTGTGTATTTATTCTATGTTATGACGATTTTGGATAATGTGACGTAAGCAGTGACGTAGTTTTTGTTACAGAAAAAAACTGGAAGCGAATCTCCATTATTAATAGATACATACACACATCCACCCATCTTTGTACATATGTAAAAAAAAACAAAAAACATACACCCATACACATATACTCTCAAGCATCCATATGCATATTGTGATAAAAAGCAGGGGAAATAAGATGAAAGAAATACTAGTAAAAAATAAATAATGATTTTATTTTTTTTAATTAAAAAAATTAGTGAACTAGATCCCTAATTAGGACTGAGCCTGTTCCAGCAGTGGCCACACCAAGCGGAGTTTAGCAGTTTTGAATTCAGAGTTTTCCTTCTCCTAGACTGGGTGCCTAACCAAGCTTAAAGAGCCCAGTGAAATAGATCACTAAGTAGGACTGAGCCTATTCCAGCAGTGGCCACACCAAGCGGAGTTTAGCAGTTTTGAATTCAGAGTTTTCCTTCTCCTAGACTGGTTGCCTAACCAAGCTTAAAGAGCCCAGTGAAATAGATCACTAAGTAGGACTGAGCCTATTCCAGCAGTGGCCACACCAAAGCGGAGTTTAGCAGTTTTGAATTCAGAGTTTTCCTTCTCCTAGACTGGTTGCCTAACCAAGCTTAAAGAGCCCAGTGAAATAGATCACTAAGTAGGACTGAGCCTATTCCAGTAGTGGCCACACCAAGCGGAGTCTAGCAGTTTTGAATTCAGAGTTTTCCTTCTCCTAGACTGGTTGCCTAACCAAGCTTAAAGAGCCCAGTGAAATAGATCACTAAGTAGGACTGAGCCTATTCCAGTAGTGGCCACACCAAGCGGAGTCTAGCAGTTTTGAATTCAGAGTTTTCCTTCTCCTAGACTGGTTGCCTAACCAAGCTTAAAGAGCCCAGTGAAATAGATCACTAAGTAGGACTGAGCCTATTCCAGTAGTGGCCACACCAAGCGGAGTCTAGCAGTTTTGAATTCAGAGTTTTCCTTCTCCTAGACTGGTTGCCTAAGCAAAATTAAAATCCCAGTCTATCCAACTATCTACCCATAACTGAAAGGAGAGTAGTTGGATTCGTACCTTTCCCAAGGGTATTGGCGCTATGTGAACTGTAGCTTCGTCTAGGATTTGAACTCGGGTCGACGAGTCCGTTTCCTACGACTCTAACCATTACACCACGCGCCTCCAACAATACTTCATCTAAGAATTTTGATACCGGTCCCTGCCAACCCAGCGTATGAGTAGCACAGATTTTATAATCTGATCTCAGCGGTAACGTGGATAGCTGACGGTAAGTGTGGCGCTCCACCTTAGCAAAAATACTTCCTGTGGTCTAGCGCTAGCGAAAAGGGGATAGACTCTGTCCGTCTGATACTGATAATAGACCACTCCGACAACTTAACTTTTCTTTTTTTTTTTTTTTTACATTTAATACTACTAGAGTAATAGTTAAATAAGATTAAATAACCCACTAATGTTGATATGCCATTAAAAAATAATTAAAAAAAAAAAAAAAAAAAAAATCCGTTACTTCTAGTTTTTTATTTCAGCTCGTTACTCTTTAGTTATTCAAATCCGGTAGCCATGATCTAAAGTTTTTAAAAAATTCTCGAGTTTTTGACCACTCCTTGCCAAGGAGAGTACACTCAAGAGGTCATCTTCAAACAGGGTGGGACCAGAAACAGTGGTTTTGAATAACAAAGAAACGAGTTTTGCAAAATGAGACACGTGCGTTAAGTTTCTACTTAATCCTTCTTCTTCTTCTTCTTCTTCTTCTTCTTCTTATTATTATTATTATTATTATTATTATTATTATTGCTGTTGTTTTGTTATTTCTTTTAATTGGAGACTAGAGATTCCCGCCCGGGAATTGCAGATTACGCGCGCTATTCCAGAGAAGAGCCTTCCTAAGAATGTGAACTGAAATTCGAACGGCCACTGTTAAACGTTGATTTATTCGGACTTGCATCCGTATATCTTGGTTGTTTTGTTTTTTTGTTTATTTTTTTTATTTATTTATTTACTTTTTAAATTTGTGTGTGTGTGTGTGTGTGTGTGTGTGTGTGTGTGTGTGTGTGTGTGTGTGTGTGTGTGAGAAAATGTTCAGACTGTTATGTGTCGATCTCTTCTTCTATTCATTTTAACTCTTTCTCTGAGATATTCTCTTTCTTCATATTTTTCCTCCCGGTCTCACGCTTCTCATTGTTGTTGTTGTTGTTGTTGTTGTTTTTCTTCTTGTTGTTCTTCTTCTTCTTCTTCTTCTTCTTCATAATTTCTTCTTCATCTTCTTCTTTATAATTTCTTCTTCATCTTTTTCTTTATAATTTCTTCTTCATCTTTTCTTTATAATTCTTCTTCTTCTTCTTCTTCTTCTTCTTCTTCTTCTTCTTCTTCTTCTTCTTCTTCTTCTTCTTCTTTTCTTCTTCTTCTTCTTCTTCTTCTTCTTCTTCTTCTTCTTTCTTCTTCTTTCTTTTTCTTTATAATTTCTTCTTCTTCTTCTTCTTCTTCTTCTTCTTCTTCTTCTTCTTCTTCTTCTTCTTTTCCTCGTCCTCTTTCTCATTCCCTTTCTTATCTAATCCCCGTACTCTTTTCTCTTTCATGTTCTTCCATCATATTTGTAACCCCCTCCTCCTCCTCCCCTCCTCCTCCTCCTCTCTCTTCTTCTTCTTCTTCTTCTTCTTCTTCTTCTTTATCTATACCTCCTACTCTATATTACTCTTTCTCGGGGTTCTTTTCTTTTTTATGCTTATTATCCTCCCTCTCCTCTAACTTCTTTTTTTTCCAGATGGCATCCAGTATACGAGCTGATCAATATATATATTTACCAACCCCTCCGCACGAGAAGGATGACACAAGGTCAATTTCTTAAGCGAAGTTTAACAGGTTTGAATTCAGAGTTTTCCTTCTAGACTGGTTACCTAGCCATGGTTAAAGAACCCAGTCTGCCCTGCTATTTACCCATAGCTGGAGGGAGAGTAGGATTCATACCTTTCCCAAGGGTATTAGCGCTAAGTGAAATGCAATTACCACGTCCAGGATTTGAACTCGGGGCGACGAGTCCATTTCCCATGACTTTAACCATTACACCACGCGCTTCCAATATAAGATGTTACTGGTTTGTCAACACTGAAGTGCCCACCTGTTGGAATCCATAGGAGAACGTCGCTTATGAGTTCGTCCTTACTTCCCAAGCAACATGTGTTGCTCGTCTTACGTGTATATATACCCGTTCGTCTGCTGTTTATATAAATGGGAGAGTGTAGAGAAGAGGAGATGGATTTTTACTTTCCTTCTTTTTATCTTTTCTACTGCCATCTTCCTCTGGGCTAACTTCTTCCTTCTTCTTCTGGGTTGGATCGTCTGTGCCCTGTTCTTGTTTGTTGTCAATAAGCAAGACTTTGTTTTTTTTTTTTTTAGGCGTCTATACTTTATTACAAACATCCACAGCCTAACAGAGTTTTCTAACCGCGCAATGAGAAGTCGGCATCTCAGGAGCTACTTCTGACTAACGTCTGCTACTTCTGACTAACGACCGAAATCTGCCTAACTCTAATTTCCGTTCTCACACATTCCTTTGGCCAATCAGCATTCAGGTCAGAAAATGTTAAACTGCCGTCAATAACTTTTTTTTCCAACGGTTAATGGTAATTTTCGATTTTCCGTTATTTGAACTTTAACTACACTTATATACATAATTCGTAGGCTACCCACGAATTATGTAACACGTAGATGATTTGCGAGATGGTTGGAAAGTCGCTGTATAACTACTGGGATGCCCATATATGGCAACCGAGATATGTGAATTGGTCTACTAAAATCAGAGGAAGTGGCTCCATCTTGATTAAAATACGCGAACTCTTTTATTTGTATGAGTTAATGTTGATACTAATGTCTCTTGCTGCCTGCTCCAGGCTATGAAGCGGAGATTCGGCTTGGGTAGTAGCGTAGGTCGATTTTGGAACTGTAATGTATCCCATGTGGCACAAGGGCAAATTAACATAAAGAATTACCACACAAAATATTTTTTCTTCAAAACTTTGCCTTCGTTTGGGGAAATAGATTTCAATCTTTTAAAATTCTATCACTGTTAAAAATTAATTAATGAGGTAAGAACCAGCATATCAGGTGTTTGGTGATGCTGGGTGGATACTTTCAGTTTGAATTCTAGTTATAATGTTTTATTCGTTTTTGTTTTTAATTTAAAAATTTTGATTTTATTGTTTGAAATTGTTAAATTTCTTAACCATTTTCTGGGCCAAATGTTACAAAAATGAGGATTTTTGGCGCATTTTAACCGACGATCTTTGATACTATTTCCTCAAACAATGGTGCAAGTAAGAGATCTAGTTTTTGGTATCAGTATTCATTATACCAACACACAACTTTGATACTATTTCCTCAAACAATGGTGCAAGTAAGAGATCTAGTTTTTGGTATCAGTATTCATTATACCAACACACAACTTTTGATACTATTTCCTGAAACAATGGTGCAAGTAAGAGATCTAGTTTTTGGTATCAGTATTCATTATACCAACACACAACTTTGATACTATTTCCTCAAACAATGGTGCAAATAAGAGATCTAGTTTTTGGTATCAGTATTCATTATACCAACACACAACTTTGATACTATTTCCTCAAACAATGGTGCAAATAAGAGATCTAGTTTTTGGTATCAGTATTCATTATACCAACACACAACTTTGATACTATTTCCTCAAACAATGGTGCAAGTAAGAGATCTAGTTTTTGGTATCAGTATTCATTATACCAACACACAACTTTGATACTATTTCCTTAAACAATGGTGCAAGTAAGAGATCTAGTTTTTGGTATCAGTATTTATTATACCAACACACAACTTTTGCTGTTTGAGAGAATTTGATATTTTTTAAAAAGTGAAAAATCAACCTGCCCTAGTGGACATAGCTTGTTTTTTAAGGGCATCTCAGCATTTTGCTATAGTGCCGTGATCGAAGCTTAATCTTATATATATATATATATATATATATATATATATATATATATATCTGTGTGTGTGAGTACAAAAACACACCTGCTAAAACACTGGCATCAGTATGTATTATACCAACACACGACTTTCGCTGTTTGAGAGAATTTGATATTTAAAAAAAGTGAAAAATCAACCTACCCTTGAGTGGAGTACCCCTTCATTGGCATTATTCTTAGGTCCAGTCCAGTGGTAGTATCTGTTAGGGTCCTTTCTATAGGGTAATTAGATTTTTTTTAAAGTTGTTTTTTTGACCTAGTTTTTTAAGTGCATTTCAGCATTTTGCTATAATGCCGTGATCGAAGCTTAATATATATATATATATATATATATTATATATATATATATATATATATATATATATATATTACGCTTCGATCACTGCACTATAGCAACTGCCTTTTTACACTGACCATGTGTTCCCCCAATCCCCCCCCCACCGTCCTGACATGTTATATATTTAGACCTAACGAAGGCATCCAACCTGGCCACCCGAAGTGCTCGCAGTCACTGAACCAGAGATTCCAGAGATTGCCATTCAAAAATTGTGCCGCTCAACCATTCACGCAGTTGCAGGAGAAAATTAAAAAAGATTATAAAAAATAAAAAAATAAAAAAAGTGGACTCTACGCCATCGTCTTTAGTAGACGGAGGGATGCCAACAAGTAATAAGCTGTTGGCATTTCACTTAGCGCTAATACCCTTGGGAAAGGTATGAATCCATATATTCTCCCTCCAGCTATGGGTTAAATAGTAGGGCTGACTGGGCTCTTCAGCCTTGGGTAGGTAACCAGTCTAGGAGAGGGATAACTGAATTCAAAATTCCTGAGGTCGGTCGTTGATTGGGTTTGTGGCAACCTTTCCTATCAACTGTGCCAAAAAGTGTGGATGGTCCAACACAAGCCTTCACCACTATAAACAAATCCCTTTGTGGGAGTTCATTGTGTGTATGAACCCTCATACGTCGATAATCGACGGGAGAGTCCATTTTTTATATATATCCGTGTGTGTGTTTACAAAAACACACACCTGCTAAAACAATCGTATAAGTATTTCGCTGTTTGAGAGAATTTGATATTCTAAAAAATCAAAAAAATCAACCTACCCTTGTATACAATTATACTGCTTCAAATGTGACGTTTTTGGGAATATTTTTCTTCCAAACTTTGCCTTCGTTTGAGGAAATAGATTTCAATCTTTTAAAATTCTATCACTGTTAAAACTTAATTAATATGGTAACAGGCAGGATATCAGGTGTTGGTGATACTGGGTGGATATTTTCAATTTGGGTTCTAGTTATAATATTTTATTCGTTTTTTTTAATGACAATATTTTTTGTTTTAAATATTGAAATTACCAAATTTTCTGAGCATTTTCTGGGCAAAATGTTACGAAAACGAGGATTTTGGGCGCATTTTAACCTACGATCTTTGATGCTATTTCCTCAAACAATGGTGCAAGTAATAGATCTAGTTTTTGATATCAGTATTCATTATTCCAATTGTTTTACGACATATCAACCTCAGTGGGTCATTTAATGCCGATAAAGTTTTGAAATACATCAATTCTTAATGGATAATACAATTTTTTTATAAATACATTTTTCTATTTAACCCATAGATGGGACCCTAACAGGTACTACCACTCCGGGTCAGAGTGGACTAGGGAGCAATGGTGATGAAGGGGTGCTCCACATTCCCCAAACCTCCAAAACTGGAACCTCACCATCAGATAGAGTTTAACGTCATTCCCAGGACATGTAGACTCGTAGCCACCGCCTTCTAGCACCCATATGATAAAAAGGGGTTGGGGCTTGCCATAAGGGCAATAGGGTTGGGAAAATCATATAGGTGCTAGGGCTTGACGTGACCAGCCGATTGATCGAAGGGGGTCTCTCCGACCGCCCGTCTAGCCCAAGATAGGGTCAAAGTGGAGTATTGCATATCATTAACTGCTCATCCACCTGGGCTCTATCCTTAAGCATCACGGGTCGCCACCCACGGCCAACAGGTGGCCCCATTGGGGGAGTCTTACCCCTTTGCAGAGGTGCAGTTGGTGCATTCTAACGCCCCAGCCGACAGCGCGGTAAAAATTTGTAATTAATAAAACAAGAGAAAACGATAAGTTAAAAGAAAAGAGTTATAAAGAAATACAGTAAGGCCACATACTTCAATATATCTTAGAAGTATTGATATCACTAGTACAAAATAAAAAAAACACCCTCCGGGCGATGTAAAAATAGATTTTTGAAACATATTGCCTGAGGGGTGGGAGTAAAAAATTAAATGTCAGCGAGTTTGTACCCTAAGTAAGTAAAATCATCAAATTCATTAAAGGATTAAAAAATAAAAAGATTTGAAATATAAACTTTGTATGTTTGTGCGTGCCTGTGTGTTTATGTGTGTGTTTGTATGTTTCCATTTCTATGCTTGTATGTATGCGTGCCTGTGTGTTTATGTGTGTATGTTTGCCTGTCTGTGTGCCTGTCTCTTGTGCATGTGCTGGTGTATATG
>CM042178.1:50319878-50322378 GCA_023376005.1 Doryteuthis pealeii | reverse complement strand
TCCAAGTGCACCAACTACAATTGGTATCACTTTCACTTTCATATTCCATAACTTTTTCAGTTCTCTGGCAAGGTCCAGATATTTGTCAATTTTTTCATTTTCTTTTAACTTCACCCTGTGATCTGCTGGCACTGCAAAATCCACCAGTTGACAAGTTCTTTCTTTTTTGTTAATCAACACTAGGTCTGGTCTTCTTACTGGGATAAGGTGATCCGTTTTAATTTCAAAGTCCAGCAACTTGAAATCTTATAAATGATGCGTGCAAACAAAGGATTATTATCAAATAGGAAAAATCGCTCATTTTTATCTTCTCCGTTAAGTCATCCTCTCTTCAAAACACACACACACACACACACACACATTTGAGCCTTGCGGAAGTCCGATTCAGCGAGGAGGAACAATTGACAGAGGTGGGGTCCGGGTACACATTCTTTTGTATAAGAAGCCTCATGGTAGCTGTATGGAAATAAGGCAGCTCGAGCACTCAATCCTAAAGCGGCCTCGGCGTAAGCGGCACATGACGGACGGCATGTAAACATCTCCTACATCCGGGACTGACCACATGTTTGACCTATGTGGCAGGGCCTGCCTGTCGAGGGTTGGGCTTCTCGATCACATACGGTCGCATGCGAGTGGAAACCTAGAAAGGGGTTCATGTGTGACAGGAAAGAAACAAACGAATCAAGGGACACTCAACGTGCTCACATCCGAACTACTTGTAGAAACGGCCTTATTCTGTGAAGAAGTGGCAATCACTATATATATATATATATATATATATATATATATATATATATATCTGTCTGTCTGTCTGTCTGTCTGTCTCTCTCTCTCTCTCTCTCTCTCTCTCTCTCTCTCTCTCTCTCTCTCTCTCTCTCTCTCTCTGTGTATGTGTGTTAATCCAAAGATTAAGTTTTCTGGTGTTAATCAAAGTCGGCTCCGCCATGTCAGCTGGGGTAAAATACCCCAAATAGGACCCTATTGCCCATGGGTGGCGACTCATGATGCTTTTGGATGCTCACCTGATGGGTGAGCAGTCTAAGACATGCAACACTCCACTTATTTAATTTAGGCGGTTGCTCGGAAAGCCCTCCTTCGATCAATCGACTGGTCACTTCAAGCCCTAGCACATATACGATCGTCCCAACCTTATTGCCCTCATCACAATCCCAATCCTTTTTATCATATATGGGCTAGAAGGCGGTGCCTGAGGGTCTTAGTCCTGAGTATGACGTTAAACTGTATCTAATGGGGATGTTCCAATCTTGGAGGTCAGGTGTGTGTAGAGTACCCATTCATCGCCAATACTCAGAGGTACCCCTGATCCGAAGTGGCAGTACCTAGTAGGGTCTCATCTACTGTTTTATATAGAAAAAAACGAGTTTAAGAAATGTATTGTTAAAAAATTCAGTTTCAAAAACATTTTTGAATACCCATGTAAGATTCAGGGTTAATATATGAATATACTGTTACATAATCTATTCATTGATTGTTGTCAACCCCCTGTATTTCTGAAGGGATGGCCCCTTTTCATATCACGGGCGGGACTTTCGATGGAATATTACAGAAAGCCCGCGAAATACGTGAAGTCACATGGGACCTGGTTGGCTCTCAGTTTTAGCTTGGACGTCAGGCAGAGAAGATGTACTGCCTTAGCTGGAGCTCACTGCACACGTCCGCTATGTTAGTTAGGGAAATATGTTTAGTTAAGTAAATAAAGGTTTAAATAAATAATATGGTTTTGTGGTTGTGAATGTCTTGGCAAACAAGACTGACCTAGAAGAAGAAATGAATCAAGAACGACCAACAACCAAGACGAAGTCCGGACGCTAGAAGATGAACGTAAGATACCAAAGATGAGCAGAAGAAAGGGTATACAACAATACAACCCCGACACGTTTGTTGGACAAAACATTTTGTATTGTAAACAGCACAGAAATAAGACAAGATACATAAACAATAAAATACATGGATATAAACATACAAGAGTAGAGATAAAAGGACTGGAGAGTCCGTACATACAAAATCACTTACTAGTGATGAGGGGCCAAAGCCCCCCAGGAGAGTTGCATAGCGTTGGGGACAGAAGCCCCCACCGAGAAGGGTGTGACAATGTGTCTAACCCATGTGGGTAGCTACCTATATAGAAGAGGTAGCAAAGAGGCATAAGAGTTTTGACATCGCGCTTAAATATCAGACCTCCCTGGTGGCCGATACAGAAACCCAGCGGTAAGATAACTCTTCCAGGCAAAGGGAAGATAGTCATAACACCCATCAAGTATGAATAAGAAAACGTCTTCGGCATAAAATAACCCAACCAATATATATATATATATATATATATATATATATATTATTATAAAAAAAGGTCCGCAAAATGTATTTTGTTCTCAGAAAAAAAATTTTTTAATTCTTTTTGTTTTAAAACAAAAAGAATTACAAAATTTTTTTCTGAGAACACAATAAATTTTACGGACCTTCTTTTTTTTAATAAAGTATT
>CM042178.1:50304774-50319778 GCA_023376005.1 Doryteuthis pealeii | reverse complement strand
CGACGTGTGTGTAGTAGTACCTCCTGGCCATTCATCGGGGCCCAAATACCTCAGAGGTAACCCTGATCCGAAGTGGCAGTACCTAGTAGGGTCTCATCTCACTGTTTTATATAGAAAAACGAGTTTAAGAAATGTATTGTTAAAAATTCAGTTTCAAACATTTTTGAATACCCATGTAGATTCAGGGTTATATATGAATATACCTGTTTACATAATCTATTCATTGATTGTTGTCAACCCCTGTATTTTCTGAAGGGATGCCCCTTTTCATATCACGGGCGGGACTTTCGATGGAATATTACAGAAAGCCCGCGAAACTACGTGAAGTCACATGGACCTGGTTGGCTCTCAGTTTTAGCTTGGACGTCAGGCAGAGAAGATGTACTGCCTTAGCTGGAGCTCACTGCACACGTCCGCTATGTTAGTTAGGGAAATATGTTAGTTAAGTAAATAAGGTTTAAATAATAATATGGTTTTTGTGGTTGATGAATGTCTTGGCAACAGACTGACCTAGAAGAAACAAGAAATGAAATCAAGACGACCAACAACCAAGACGAAGTCCGGACGCTAGAGATGAACGTAGATACCAAAGATGAGCAGAAGAAAGGGTATACAACAATACAACCCCGACACGTTTGTTGGACAAAATTTTGTATTGTAAACAGCACAGAAATAGACAAGATACTAAACAATAAATACATGGATTATAAACATACAAGAGTAGAGATAAAGGACTGGAGAGTCCGTACATTACAAAATCATTACTAGAGATGAGGGGCCAAAGCCCCCCAGGAGAGTTGCATAGCGTTGGGACAGAAGCCCCCACCGAGAAGGGTGTGAACAATGTGTCTAACCCATGTGGGTAGCTACTATATAGAAAGAGGTAGCAAAGAGGCATAAGAGTTTTAACATCGCGGCTAAATATCAGACCCTCGGTGCCGATCAGAACCCAGCGGTAAGATAACTCTTCCAGGCAAAGGGAAGATAGTCATAACACCATCAAGTTGAATAAGAAAACGTCTTCGGCATAAAATAACCAACCAATATCACTACTATTATATATATATTTATATATATATATATTATAAAAAAGGTCCGCAAAATGTATTTTTTCTCAGAAAAAAAATTTTTTAATTCTTTTGTTTTAAAACAAAAAGAATTACAAAATTTTTTTCTGAGACACAAATAAATTTTACGACCTTCTTTTTTTTTAATAAAATTTGAATTTTTCCATTGGAACCAGACAACATTCTTATATATATATATATATATTATATATATATATATAATATATATATAAATATTTTTGAAGCAATAGACAATGCAATATATGTTGAAAATTATATTTATTCAACTTTTTTTCAACACATATTGCCATTGTCTATTGCCTTCAAAAAATCTTTATATTACACATACGCACCATTGCTTCAAACATACTATTAAAAAAAACTTTATATATATATATTATATATATATATATATATATTTATATATTTATATATATATATATATATTTGCAGTGAGGTGGATTGAATAAAAGGTTCGGTTCGACGTTCCGTGTAGGCTCCTGATTATGAATGAAGTTTCCCGAGATCGCAAGAAACGTCTGAAGAAGGTCGGAGGGCACGTCAGCCAGAACGCAGTTTACATTTACATGAAGATGAGGCCAACAGTCTGAAAAATCGAAATAATCCAAATGATCAAGCCTCATCTAAAAAAAAAAAAAATTCAGAAAAATTAAAATCTATTTTACGCATTCTACACACTTCTCAAAGCTCCAGAGCTGAATCATCACCACCAGATGCAGTTTTGTATCAATAAAGATGAGGACAACAGTCCAAAAAATCTAAATAATACATACCTAGTTTTATCTATTTATTTTTTATGGTGAGCCTTATTCTAATCTTATTATAATGGAGATTGTGTGTTTTTCTGTCTGTAACCGAAACTAAATCACTACTCAAGTCACAATTCCCATAGTTATTGACGTCACATTCACCATGAATTTATCCTTATTTTAACTTCAATTATTAATAAAATTGTTTTACATTATTAATACTGTTAACCATATCTACATGATATTTACCGCGTACCCCACTTGTACGGGTCAGGCACAAAGTCCCTCTTAACGGGGACCACCCACAAGCCGAAGCTCATGGAGTGGCAGGTGAAAAAATTGCGTCGATCCGTCGGCAATTCCCCTCAAGGGGGCGCCTCAGGCACTGGGCAATAAACCAGCCCTGCCCCTTTAAATCAAGGGGCAGGTGTTGCCTGGGGGGATGGCTCCCTGGGATCGACGCCGTTAATTATATCAATGGTCCAGAGCCGAAGCCACTGTGACCATATCTAAATACTAACAACATGCATTGTATTTATATATACAATAAATAGTGGTTTACAGTGTGAACTGGAAGGCTGATTTGCATATTGATATTAAAAATGTAATTTTAATAAATATATGCTTAGTATTATTGGTTTCTAACTGTTGGTTTTATTTTAATGAATATAAGCAAAAATCTCTTCAATGAGCCTTAAAATGAAATCCATTAACAAGAAAAGATAACTGTCATTTTATTCTTTACTTCCTAATTTGACAAATACTTAAATTAGAAGAAATAATAATGAAAGACGAGAGTGATGAAGAGTAAATTTCAGTTGTTCTATTTTTTGATTATATCCCCCTCTGTTTCAAATCTTTTTATCTGCATTCTTATTTAATTTCATTAGCATTTCTAATTTAATACGATATTTCATTACATCAAAACTTAAATACTTGCACCCGGAGGGTGCATATATTTGCTAGTTCTAAAGATTATACCCATCTTTTTTTCTTTTAAGTAGAAATAAAAAAAAGGCGGGGTGGCCTAAAGTCAGTATCAGCCAGAAAGCGAGGGAGTCTATTTCCTTTTCACTAGTGTTAGACCAAGGAGATTATTTTAGCATCTGAGACAGAGTGCCACACCTACCATCAGCTCCTTACTTGTATTATTGTGGTTCTTAGTTGAACGCTCTACCAACGGAAAGATTCCAAATTATTGAATTGTTTACATGGATTAGCACTTTTGTTTGAAGTTTCACATATCTCGATTTTTTTGTTTGAAGAGATAACATTTTCAATATTTTAAGAATAATATTGAGAATTAAAAACTTACAACTTTTTGGGTGGCTAAGTGGAGGGGGGGGGCGTCTTACCCCTGAGCATGGTATGCAGTCCACATATTCTAAACGTCGACAACAGGGCGTCAAAGTTCCTGGGTGTGTCATAGAAAAGTAAACGCATTTCTATTTAATAATAGTTATTTGTTTTCACACAGTTATATGGTTTCAAGTAAATAATAATAATAATAATAATAATAATAATAATAATAGTTAGTAAACAACTTTAGCTTCGAGTAACCACACAGTCCTGTCAGCTGGGGCTGCAGAATTCAACGACTGCACATCTGCAGCGGGGTACGACCCTCTCTCCTCCTCTCACAATGGAACCACCTGCTTGGTCGTGGGCGGTGACCCATAATGCTTAACGACGGAATCTTGCAACTGGGCTGTTCATGACATGCAACACTCCACTGTGGCCTTTACTTGAACTTGACTGGCAGTTAAGAGAGGTTTCAAGTAAATAATAATAAGTAAGTAAAGTCGTCGGGGCGGCCTAATGTCGGTATCAGCCCGACAGCGATAAACTCCCTGTCTATCCCTTTTTCACTAGCGCTAGACCAAGGAGATTATTTTATCATCTGAGGTGGAGCGCCACGCCTACCATCAGCTCCTCACTTAACCGCACAGATCCCTGTGCTACTCATTCGCTCAGTTGGCGAGGGCCAGTATCGAACTAGGAACCTTGTGGTTTCTAGCCGAACGCTCTACCGACTGGGTTAACCTGACCCTTAATAATAATAATAATAATAATAATAATAATAATGTCGGTATCAGCTAGACAGCGGGGGAGTCTATCCCCTTTTCACTAGTGCTAGATTAAGGAGATTATTTTAGCATCTGGGGTGGAGCGCAGCACCTACCATCACCTTCTCACTTTACCGCACAGATGCATGTACTACTCATACGCTGAGTTGGCGAGGGCTGGTATCGAGCCATGAACCACGTGATTCCTAGCCGAACACTCTACCGACTGAGCTAAACCAGCCCTGTTAATAATAATAGTTATTAAACAAGTGTAACTTCAAGTAACCACACACCCTATCGGCTTGAATGCACCGACTGCACCTCTGCAACGGAATACGACCCCCTCCCTCCTCTCACAATGGAACCACCTACTGGTCGTGGGTGGTGACCCGTAATGCTTAACGACGGAATCCTGCAGACTGAGCTGTCCATGACATGCAACACTCCCTTTGGTGTCTACTTGGCTAGACGGGCAATCAGAGTAAATCTGAGAGAGAGAGAGAAGACAGACAGACAGACAGAGACAGAGAGAGAGAGAGAGATCAAAGTACAATTTATTCTCTCTCCCTCATTCTCCCCCCTCTCTCTCTCTCTCTCTCTCTCTCTCTCTCTCTCTCTCTCTCTCTCTCTCTCTCTCTCTGTTTATCCCTATGTATCTAGCAAGCTAGCTTGCTTTCTGGCGACCCCTTAAAAAACAGCTTAAATACCATAGTAAATATCTGAGAGAGAGAGAGAGAGAGAGAGAGAGAGAGAGAGAGAGAGACTATGCATAACTTAGTATATACAAGGGAAAAAATGAAGAAGTTAAGCAATGGTAAGCTTGTTCAGTGCCTAAATGGGTGACTGCTTAGGAACAATAGGTACTGTTAGTAATCTAACGCCTGTGTGCCAGACTAAGTAATGTTTAGTAAATACAGAGAGAGAGAGAGAGAGAGAGAGAGAGAGAGAGAGAGAGAGAGAGAGAGAGAGAGAGAGAGAGAGAGAGAGAGAGAGAGAGAGAGCAACCAAGGTACGTTATATTCTTTCTGTCACTATCTATCTATCTATCTATGTCGCTATTACCTCTATCTGGCTGATCTATCTAAGTCTCTTCATATCTATGTATCTATCGGCTAGTCATGTAAAGTCCTAGCACCTATATGATTGTCCCGGTCCTATTGTTCTCATGGCAAACCCCCAACCATTTTTATCATATATGTGCTAGAAGGTGGTGGCTGGGTTTTTTAGTCTCCTGGGTATGACGTTAAACTGCAACTGGTAGTGAGGTCCAGTTTTGAAGCTCTGGGGAGTGTGTATTACCCCTTCATTGCCATTACTCTCAGGTCCACCCTGACCCGGAGTGGTAGTACCTTTTTAGGGTCTCATCTACGAATTAAATAGATAAAAAAATGAGTTTTAAAAATGTGTTTAAAAATTAGTTAAAAACATTGAATACCCAACAAGAATGAGACCAACTTTAAGGAAGTCCAGAAAGGAACGAGTCATTGTATCCCGATTACGCATTGGTCATACATTTCGGCCGATATGCCCTCCGGCCTTCTTCAGGTATTTCTTGTCGGACTCGGGAACCTTCTTACGACAAAAAAGTTCCCGAGTCCGAAAAGAAGGTTCCCGAGTCCGAAAAAAATACCTGAAGAAGGCCGGAGGGCATATCGGCCGAAACGTTGTACAATGATAACAATGAAGATGAGGACAATAGTCCGAATAACACAGATAATACTAATAAAGACACATTTTAGGATGTTTTGTCTACACTCCTCTCTCTCTCTCTCTCTCTCTCTCTCTCTCTCTCTCTATTTCGCAGTCTGTATCTGCCCTCTGTCTGTCTGTCTGTCTGTATGTATGTATGTATGTCTCTCTCTCTCTTTATCTTTCTCTATTTCGCAGTCTATATCTGCCTCTCTGTCTGTCTGTCTGTCTGTCTGTCTCTTGTGTGTCTCTCTCTCTCTCTCTCTCTCTCTCTCTCTCTCTCTCTATCTATTCTCTCTCTCTCTCTCTCTCTCTCTCTATCTATCTATCTCTTTCTCTTTCTCTATTTCGCAGTCTATATCTGCCTCTGTCTGTCTGTCTCTTTGTCTTTGTCTTTGTCTCTCTCTCTCCTCTCTCTCTCTCTCTCTATCTATCTATCTATCTATCTATCTCTTTCTCTTTCTCTATTTCGCAGTCTATATCTGCCTCTGTCTGTCTGTCTCTTGTCTTTCTCTCTCTCTCTCTCTCTCTCTCTCTCTTTGTCTCTTTCCATGTCTCTCTCTCTCTCTCTCTCTGTATTTCTGTATTTGTCGCTTTCTCTCGATTTCCGTCTCTCTCTCTCTCTCTCTCTTCTCTCTCTCTCTCTCTCTCTCTCTCTCTCTCTCTCTAATACACAGTCTATCTCTGCTTCTCGGTCACTGTCTGTTATATCTGCATGTCTGTCTGTCTGTCTCTCTCTCTCCCTTTCAGTATTTTTATCCGTCTCCGTCTCCGTCTCGCCTCTCTCTCCTCTCTCTCTCTCTCTCTCTCTCTCCTCTCTCTCTCTCTCTCTCTCTCCTTTTCAGTATTTATGTCTGTCTCCATCACACACAAACTTTCTCTCTCTCTCTCTCTCTCTCTCCTCTCTCTCTCTATCTCTCAGTCTGTATTTCTCTGTATTTGTCACTTTGTCGGGTTCCGTCTCTCTCTCTCTCTCTCTCTCTCTCTCTCTCTCTTCTCTCTTTTCATATTTATGTCTCCCATCACACACAAACTTTCTCTCTCTCTCTCTCTCTCTCTCTCTCTCTCTCTCTCTCTCCTCTATCTTCAGTCTGTATTTCTCTGTATTTGTCACTTTGTCGGGTTCCGTCTCTCTCTCTCTCTCTCTCTCTCTCTCTCTCCTTTTCAGTATTTATGTCTGTCTCCATCACACACAAACATTCTCTCTCTCTCTCTCTCTCTCTCTATCTCTCAGTCTGTATTTTCTGTGTTTTGTCACTTTGTCGGGTTTCCGTCTCTCTCTCTCTCTCTCTCTCTCTCTCTCTCTCCTTTCCAGTATTTATGTCTGTCTCCATCACACACAAACATCTCTCTCTCTCTCTCTCTTTCTCTCTCTATCTCTCAGTCTGTATTTCTCTGTATTTGTGTCACTTTGTCGGGTTCCGTCTCTCTCTCTCTCTCTCTCTCTCTCTCTCTCTCTCTCTCTCTCTCTCTCTCGCCTTTTCAGTATTTATGTCTGTCTCCATCACACACAAACTTTCTCTCTCTCTCTCTTTCTCTTTCTCTGTCTATCTCTCTCTCTATCTATCTATCTATCTATCTATCTATCTCTCACTCTTACGCAGTCTATCTCTGCTTCTCGGTCACTGTATGTCTGTCTCTCTCCTTTCAATATCTCTCTCTCTCTCCTCTCCTCTTTCTCTCTCTCTCTCTCATCTTGGCTTCATAAACCAAGATTTATGAGGTCTATGCCAGAGAGACAGGACCCGCCATAACGATTGCCTGGGAAGGTCTGAGATGGTGCTGGTTCCATTGCAAAAATTGCGGTTTTTGCGGCCATACCTCGCACACTCCACGCTGATTTCGCCTCTTCTCGAACAGTGAACTGACTTTTTTTTGCCATTGTTTTCTGTTGGCAGGCTCGGTTATCCACATGTTGGTGGTTAATTTCACAGGAGACGAACACCGTTATATACCAATTCTTCTTCTTCTTCTTCTTCTTCTTCTTCTTCTTCTTCTTCTTCTTCTTCTTCTTCTTTCTCTTCTTTTCACTGGTCTTAATTCTTCTTCTTCTCTGGTCTTTAATTCTCCATCTTCTTCTTCTTCTTCTTCTTGTTGTTGTTGTTGTTGTTGTTTGTTGTTCTTCTTCTTCTTCTTCTTCTTCTTCTTCTCTTCTTCTTCTTCTTCCTTTCCTACCTTCCTTCCTTCCCTTCTTCTTGTTCTTCTTGTTCTTCTTCAGAATTCTTCTTCTTTCCTTCCTTCCTTCCTTCCTTTCTTCTTCTTCTTCTTTTTATTTCCTTCCTTCCTTTCTTCTTCTTCAAAATTCTTCTTCTTTCCTTCCCTTCTTCTTCTTCTTGTTCTTGTTCTTGTTCTTCTTTCCTTCCTTCCTTCCCTTCTTGTTCTTCTTGTTCCTCTTCAGAATTCTTCTTCTTTCCTTCCTTTCTTCCTTCCTTCCTTCCTTCCTTCCTTCCTGTCTTCTTCTTCTTCTTCTTCTTCTTCTTCTCTTCTTCTTTCATCGTCCATTGGGGTTGTTCTTTCGAGGTTCTCTTTTGGCTGGAGGTGTCTGGTTCTTCATTTCGAGATGGTGTTCCTTCTTCCATCGAGGTTGTCTGCTTCTTTGTGTATCACATCATTCTGTTTGTAGTCATGGAAACAACACAGAGACATATTTTTGTGTACACAGTTTGTTTTTTTTATTTTTTTTTTACCCCGAACTGCTTATTTCCTGTTTATTTTACATTCCCCGCCGGTTCCGTTGCACAAGAAACAGAGGCAAATAATTACGCCTACCCGAATAGGGTGCTCAGTCTCCAACTAGCTAAACTCTAATCTATTTTTCCAGAGTTGCCTGATCACGCAGACCAAGGAGATTGTTTTTAGCGCATGAGATCGAGCGCCACACCTACCTTCAGCTCCTCACTTTACCGCACAGATCCATGTGCTACTCATACGCTGATTTGGCGAGGGCCGGTATCGAATTAGGAACCTTGCGACTCCTAGTCAAGTGCTCTAGCGACTGAGCTAAACCGGCCCTCGTTATTAAATAGGGTTTAGTCTATGTATTAATGATTTTACTAAATTAAATACTCATTAATAAACACGCAATTCATGAGGATATTATGACGTAAGCAATAACGTACTTTCGGTTACAGACACCGAATCGCCATTATAATAAGAGATGTGGGGTGACTAACTAGGAACTTGTGTATCCCCATAATCATTTGTTCTTTGTTGTAATTGAAGCGAAAGAAATCGCGTGGGAATTCAAAGCGATCACGCACATGTCTGGCGTGAAAACTGTGGATATCAGGAGTGCAGCGTTTGACTACAGAGATTGAACTCGTAACCTCCCAATCGTGAGTCGTGGCTTGAAGTCAGACTACTCACCGTTGTTGGCGCGTATGGAAATTTTTTACATTGCGATCGGCAGCACTGGGCGTGATTGGCCCGGATGCGGGATCTTGGTCAGGGCCGTTAATTATCATTTAAGACCTGCTTGCCACACCGAGCGTGAATTGTGTTTGATCTTGCTAACGAGAACACAGACGTGCGTTGTCGAGGAACGATTAAACTTTAGCGGATTGATCGAAGACTGCTGTAATATTGTTGCAGGCTGAAAGACTTTGTTACTGGACTTTTGCAGTTGGGAAAGTGATTATCGTGGTTGATTTTAAATAATCCCTGACAAAACAATTTCAGTAATTCTCTTGTTATTCCTCATGTCGACCAAGACACCCTGTCGTCTGGGGCGTTAGTATACACTGAGTGCACCTCTGTAAAGGTGTAAGAACCCCACAATCGGACCACCTGCTGGCCGTGGGTGGCGACTCGTGATGCTTGAAGATGGAATCCTGGTGGACGTGCAGTCCATGACATGCAACACTTCACTTAGGCCATTACTTAGGCTAGACGGTCGGTCGGAAAAGCCCCCCTCCGATCAATCGGCTAGTCACGTCAAGCCCTAGCAACTATAGGGTTGCCCAAAACCCTATTGCCCTTATGGCAAATCCCAGCCCTTTTTATTATATGGGTGCTAGAAGGCGGACTGAGAGTCTTCATGTCCTGGGAATGACGTTAAAATCTATCTGATAGTGAGGTTCCAGTTCTGGAGGTCTGGGGAATGTGGAACATCCCTTCATCACCATTGCTTCCAAGTCCATAGTACCAGTGGTCTTGTTTTATAGTAAAAATCTATTCCAATGTATTTTTATAGTAAAATTTCAATAAGTCTGCAATTTTTTGTAAATTTTTAAAAAAACTGTTGGGACAGTGGGAATGTGGAGCACCCCTTCATCACCATTGCTCTCTGGTCCACTCTGACCCGGAGAGGTAGTACCTATTAGGGTCCTATCTATGGGTTAGATAGAAAAATGTTTTTATAAAAAAATGAGTATCCGTTTTAAAATGAATTCATTTCAAAGCTTTTTTCAGCATTAAATTACCGACTGCAGTTGATATGCCGTAAAACAAACCAAACTAAATCGACCAAGAATAGAAATTCTGAAAAAAAAAATTCTGTTTGCCTAATGAATTTTTAAACCACTCGTAATTTCCCAGACACTATATTTATTGTCTGATTTCGCGTCGCCTGGAAGAAATCTGCGCTTTCTCTTTCAACACTCTTCGTTCTTCGAGAAAACCACAGAGAGTTAGAATTGGGGGAAAAATACAACAGAATCTTTTTTGTTTTTCATTGGCGAATTTTTAAAAAAATCGTCGAACTAAACAAGCGATATGACACAGAACTTTGCGAAAGGAAAAAAATATTTGTCTAAGTATTTTATCTTATTCATTCATTTATTTATTTTTGTTCACCAGAAGGAAACACGAGTGGAGACACGCGGAGGAATAAAGTTCAACGTTTTACATACCGGATATTCATTTGGATGTCATTTCCAAGGCGATTTGTCTGAGGAGAAGCATCTAATGCTTTGAAACCAATGGTAACAAAAAGCCATTGAATATATATATATATATATTGAAGAAATGGATACAACAGAAACCTACTCGAGTTTCATTGCTAGAATCATCAGGGTTAAATCCACTGAATTAATCGAATTACCGATTAATTGCAGCTGATCAAACGTTTGTTCATTGAATAAGATTTTTCGTTACAGAGAAACGCTAGTTTACATTTTTTGAAATCTCATCGGAAATTGGTTTTTTCGTGGTTATTAAAATGAAAGATACGAATCAATTTTTGGATATATATATATATATATATATATATATATTATATATATATATATATATATATATATATATGAGGTAAGGTAAAAGAATAGTGGACACAAAATAATAACTCAAACAAGTCTTAGAGTGGGAATATTTCGATCTTAGGATAAGATCATCTTCAGCCCAATGACTTTCATACCATCAGTTTCCAACCTGAAGATGGCAAATCGACATGCCGAAAGCGCTCGTAGAGACACCTTTGGTGGATTGCTACACAGTTCCACCCTGACCCCAAAAAGATGGCCAGACACCTTGAAAGGATTGAACAGAAACTCGTACGACAGGAATTGTCACTCGAGTTCAACCAAACATGTTTAAAATAGAAAATGCTGCCAAAATAGACTTATTTTAATATATATATATATATATATATATATATATATGTGTGTGTGTGTGTGTGTGTGTGTGTGTGTGTGTGTGTATAGAAAGTTTTAAGAAAAAACAAGATGTTTAAAAGTTTTGCTGACAGAAATCTGTTTCAACCATATGCGGTCTTTATCAAAGCAACATTGTAAACGGAAAAAACGAAATAAATATATCATTAATCACGAGGCACAGAACGCTCTCAATCAGTACCGTAATTTTCAAATAATTTTTAAAAATGCGTATTTTGTTAAAAATAAAATAAATTTTATTTTCAAAATTATAAGCATTTTTATCATTAAAAAACTCAAAAGAGTTTGCAGAAAAGGTGGATATGAATATAAAAAAGTTCAGGAAAATCTTCCGGTTACAAAAGAAAGTTTTTTTTAAATATAATACGCCCAACCGTACAATAGATGAAGATGGAAAATTCTTAGTGTCGGGATCCGTATTATATTCGAAATTTGAGCCTCCGGTGATATAATTTAAATATTTCCAATTTTGTTTTTTCTGTGGACAGTATGAAAAATGTAAAATGGATATGATATTATATATATATATATATATATATATATATATATATATATATATATATATATATATATATATATATATATATAAAATAAAATGGAAATTAATCCGACAGTATGAATATGATTAATGAAAAAAAAAAAGATGTTTACAACTGCATGGGCTCATCAGGAGAGAAATGTGCAAACCATTTTATTTTCACATACTTGTCTATGAAAAAACTTTAAATATGAATGTTTACTCCTTTGATGATATTTATCGATAAACACCACGGATTTACCTATAAAAGTGGGCTACTTATTTTACAGTTGGATTGTATTACAATAATTTTGATATTTATATACACTTTTTATACATATTTACACTTTTTTTAAATAACTCTACAGCAGACTTTTTTTAGTCTTATTTTATAACTATAATGCTTCTGATTATTTTTAAAATTAAAAATAAGATTCATTTTATTTTTAAATAGAATTCATTTTATTTTTAAATAAAATTCATATTATTTTTAATATAGACAGCGCATTTTTTGATTAATTCCAACGATTGACTAGCAGCGTTCTGTTTTTGCTAACGGCCATTTTTCCACGTGCGGTCGATGCATTATATTGCAAGGGTCCTCATATCAGTGAGGTAGGGCCGGTGTTGCTTTTTAAACCGTCGGAGATAGGCCCCGAAACGGTTTGCACATTTCTCTCCTGATGAGCCCATGCAGTTGTAAACATCTTTTGTTTTTTTCATTATATCATATTCTATATATATATTATATTATATATATATATATATATATATATATATATATATATATATAATATGCGGGGCGCCCGACTTGTATATCGACATAATCATTTTTTTTTACGTAATTCCCTTGTTGCTCTCAATGTAGACCATAAATAGAAATTCTGGAGAATTCCTAATGTCTGTCTAATTATTTTTGAAACCACTCGTAATTTCCCAGACACTGTATTTATTGTCTGATTTCGCGTCGCCTGGAAGAAATCTACCCTTTTCCTCTTTCAGCACTCTTCGTTCTTCGAGAAAACCACAGAGTCAGAATTTGGGGAAAATAAAATTACAACAGAATCTATTTTGTTTTTCTTTGGGGGATTTTTTTTTTTAATCGTTGAACGAAACACGCGCTGCTATGACACAGAACTTTGCGAAAGGAAAAAACATTAGTCTAAATAATTTATTCTTATTTATTTTTATTTATTTTTATTTTCCAGATGGAAAGAAAAGAAAAGAAAACTTGACTTTTTTCTTCTTTTGTTTACTGCTTACGACATTTTTTTCTTACGTTCCCTTATCACCATTATGTGCCATTTCTTCATATATAGAAAAAGCTTTTCTTGTCAATCTTGTTTTTTTTTCTGGTTAAGACTTACTTAAATTCTACGTACTTACATAGAATAGAACAGTAGAGGAAATTGTTGCGTTAAAGTCATATATATATATATATATATGCTTCTTGTGTCTACAGGAAAAGTTAGAAATAATCAGATTCCCAAATAAAAATGACTTAATTAATAAAAAGGATGAGTTCCTAGGAAAATGTATGCATAGATTACGCAATGCATTAGAATACCAATAGGATATAATTGATCAATAAGGGCATAATACAGTAAAATTATGATATAGCAGTAACAAAGAAAAACTACTAGAAGAAATAAAGAAATACATTTTAAAAAACTTAGCCAAACTCGAGACTAACTGACCCCACAAAGGTCAATAGAGTAAGTTGAAGATAGTGGTAAGGGGTACTAAAAGTATAATGTTACAGCGCGCTACTACCCACGTAGGTCAAAATAGGAGGAGTTTTACTCCAACTACAAACTAGCAGCCTACTAAGATTAAATTCAGGAAGAATTAAAAAGATATCAGTCTAGCCATATAAAGTAACCGAAAAAATCCACTCAATCCCCCTGATGAAGGTGTTGGAGTAACACCGAAACCGCGGTCGGGAAATAACTTCTTCTACGACTATTAATGCTCTATATTCACAATATATTGAGCCCTATTGGATTAACTACTTACGCTATGTTCACATAGTAGTACGCATAAATATATATATATATATATATATATATATATATGAGGTAAGGTAAAAGGAAAAGTGAACAAAAACTAATGACTCAAACAAGTAGAAGTAGGATCGAAATATTTCGTTCTTCTTTACGCGAAGAGCATCATCAGTCTAACTTTATTCAAATAAAAGTACGTACATTTGTATTTATAGAAGAGAAAGTGAGTTTGTGGTGAAATTGAGTGATAAGGAGGTTAGAGAGGATTTGATTGATTTTACTCCAATGAAGATAGATCTTTTATATATATATATAATATATATATATTATATTATATATATATATATATATATATTTGGTACAGGAGAACTTATATAACACTAAAAGTGAAGGAATCATATGTATGTAGGGAGGTAATATTTTATTATGAAATAAAATATAAAATAAAGGGGATACGAAGGCTTTTTCGACCGGTACTTTTCAAGTATATACACCGGCGACGAATAAAAGTCAGATTGTATAAGAAATTCATAAGAACGAATGGAGGTGAGCCAGAGGGGGACAAATAAAAAGAAAGGGGGTGTATGCATGAACCCTAGATCGAAACAGGGTTAGAAATGTCTCCCAGTAAATAAAGAGAGCGTTCATTTTCTACTAAGGCACGCTTAATTAATCATACAACGTCCGTTGCTTTTTCAAGGCTCTTATTTGCCTTTTCTTGCTAACTAACACATCGCGCACGCGCGGAGCCAACAGCAAAGGTGAGACACGTCTGTCTCGCCCGAAGTCTCGCCGTCAACTCAGAACTAACTAGTTCTCACGTGATTTGCGGTTTTCCCGCCCCTTGGGTCAAAGTTTCCCAACGGTCCGTAATTTTCCATTTGGGCTCTTTGTATTCTCGCTACACCGTGTAAGTGTATGATCTATGCTCCACATAGATTATGCAACATTAATAATGAGAAGGAAATCAGATTGTAAGAGTTTGAGGGGGGGGGGGGTAAGTAGAAAAAATGAATGGTGAGAAATACCTGATAGGGAAGGGGAGTAGCCATTTCTTGGAGAGAGTTTTGAGTAGAGGAAGTAGCAAATGGGAGTAATAAAGGGGGTGGTTAGATGACCATAATATCAAAATCAAACCTGTTGTTAGTTTGTGGGTTTATGCCGTGTAGGTCACCATGTGCATTCCAACCCCCTTATTCTCATATATATATATTAATTATATATATATATATATATATAGAGTAAAGAAATAACAAAAGACTTGAGATTGTAATCTCTCTCCC
>CM042178.1:50282092-50304674 GCA_023376005.1 Doryteuthis pealeii | reverse complement strand
ATGAAAATAAAATGGAAATTTAATCCGACGATGAATATAGATATAATGAAAAAAACAAAAGATTTTTTACAACTGCATGGCTCATCAGAGAAATGTGCAAACCGTTTTATTTTCAATTTACTTGTCTAAAAAAAACTTTACATATGAATCGTTCTACTCTTTGATGATATTCATCCATAAACCCACGGATTCTACCTATAAAAAGTGGCTACTTATTTACAGTTGGATCTGCTATGTAACAATCAATGTGATATTTATATTATACACTTTTTATACATATTTAACTTTTTTTAGAATAACTTACGCAGATTTTTAGTCATATTTTTATAACTATAATGCTTCTGATTATTTTTAAAATATAACAATTATATCTGTATTTTATTAAATAGAATTCATGTTTATTTTTTAAATTAAAATTCATATTTTTTTAAATAGACTCATAGTAATTCCATACGTTGACTTGCGTGCGTTCTGTTTTTCGGAACGCCATTTTATCCACTGCGGTCCATATTATAATTGCGAGGTCCTCATATCAGTGATGTAGGGCCCTGTTATTAAACCGCGTCGGCGAGCACATAGGCCGAAGACGAGTTTGCCACAGTTTCTCGGCGAGTGAGCCCATGCAAGTTGAAACATTCTTTTGTTTCATTATATCATATCATACTAGTAATTATATTATATAATATATATATATAATGATAATATATATATGCGGGGCGCCCAAGTAAGAACTTTATAAACACATAAGCATTTTTTTTACGTAAACTTCCCTTGCTTGCTCTCAATGATAGACCAAAATAAAATTCTGGAGAATTCCTATGCTCTGATCTACATTAATTTTTGAAAACCACTCGTAATTTCCAGACACTGTATTTATTGTATCTGATTTCGCGTCGCCTGGAAGAAATCTACCTTTTCCTCTTTCACCACTCTTCGGTCTTTGCGATGGAAAACCACAGAGTCAAATTTTGGGGAAAATAAATACCCCAACAGAATCTATTGTGTTTTCTCTTGGCGGGATGTATTTTTTTTTAATCGTTGAAACGAAAACACGCGCTGCTATGACACAGAACTTTGCGAAAGGAAAAACCATTAGTCTAAATAATTTATTCTTATTTACTTTTATTATTTTTATTCCAGATGGAAAGAGAAAAGAAAGAAAACTGACTTTTTTCTTTCTCTCTGTCTTACTGCCCTTAACGACATCTCGTTTCTTCTTACGTTCCCTTATCACCTCTATGTGCAATTTCTTCATCATATAGAAAAACTTTTTCTGTCAATCTCTGTATCATTCTTTTCTTCTGGTTCAAAGATTACTTAAATTCTACCGGCTACTTACATTATCTAGAACTAGAACAAACAGTTCAGTCAGGAAATTGTGCGTTCAAATCATATTATACCATAATCCTAAATTATATGCTTTCTGTGTCTACAGGAAAGTTAAGAATATAATCAGATTCCAAAAATAAAAATGACTTAATTAATAAAAAGTGAGTTCCTAGAAAATTGTATTGCATAGATTACGCAATGCTTAGAAATACAATGATATAAGTTGATCAATAAGCATAATACAGTAAATTATGACTATATATGCAGTCAACAAAGAAAAACTACCTAGAAGATAATAAACGCTAATACTTTTTAAACAAAACTTAGCTCAAACTCGCAGGACTAATCTGGACCCCACAAAAGAGTACAATAGAGTAGAGTTGAAGATCAGTGGCTAAGGAGAGTGTACTAAAGTCATAATGTACAGCCGTACTACCCACGGTAGGTCAAAACTAGGAGGAGTTTTACTCCAATACAAAACTAGCAGCCTACTAGGTTAAATTCAGAAGAATTAAAAAGATATCAGTCTAGCTATATGAAGTTAAGCGAAAAAATCCCACTCAATCCCCCTGTGAGGTGTCTGAGTAACAAACCGAACCGCGTGGAAGACACACTTCTTCTTTACGACTATTAAATGCTCTATATTTCACAATATATTGAGCCCCTATTGGAATTAACTACTTACCTATTGCACATAGTAGTACGCATTAAAATAAATAAATAAATAAATATATATATATATATATATATATATATGTAGAGGTATCCCAAATTTGAAGTGAGAGATGCTTCTCACTATCGTCGCAATTCTACTAGATATCACCATCTCTATTTATATCGTACTGACCTCACTCTACAGATATGTACTATGACTGCTACATAACAAGTGAATATACTTAAACATCACTAAAAGAGCTAGCTTCAGATACATTAACTTTTCGATTATATTACAGAGCAATATATTATCCTTGAAAAGGAAGTCCTTAAAAACTGCAACACCCGTTAATCCACAATAAATATTATTCGAACCAACAATCTGGGCCTGTTATCTCAGTAACTCTCCAAGTTTACGTCATTCTAATATAAGCTCCCCAAAGTCCAGTCTCATTCAGATGAAGATTCAGGTTATTTGGGAGCTATATCAATCAACTTAATTATGTAGCCCAATTTTGCGATCGAAATAGATTTATTATGAATTACGGTGTTGAGTTTTTCCTTCCTTTCTAATATATACTATATATATATATATATATATATATATATATATATGAGGTAAGGTAAAAGAGAAAAAAGTGAACAAAACTAATGACTCAAACAAGTAGAAGTAGGATCGAATATTTCGTTCTCTTTACGCGAATGGCCATCATCAGTCTAACTTTATTCAAATAACAAGTACGTAACATTGTATTTATAGAATGAGAAAGTGAGTTGTGTGAAAACGAGTGATAAGGAGGTTAGGAGAGATTTGATTGATATTTACTTCCAATTGAAAGATAATCTTGTTAGTATATATATATATATATATATATATATATATATATATATATTATATATATATATATTTGTACAGGAGAACTTAGTATAACACTAAAAGTGAAGGATCATATGTATGTAAGGGAGATAATATTTTATTACTGAAATAAATATAAAATAAAGGGCGATACGAAGTCCCTTTTCGACCGGTACTTTTCAAGTAAGTATACACCGGCGACGAATAAAAGTCAGACTTGTATAAGAAATTCCATAAGAACGAATGAGGTACCAGAGGGGGACAGAATAAAAAGAAAGGGTTGATATTGCATGGACCCTAGATCGAACAGGGTTAGAAATGTCTCAGTACAATAAAGAGAGCGTTCATTTTTTCTACTAAGCATGCTAATTAATCATTACAACGCCGTTGCTTTTCAAGGCTTTATTTGCCTTTTCTTGCTAAACTAACACATCGCGCACGCTCGGAATGCCAACAGCAAGGTGAGACACGTCTGATCTCGCCTTTGAAGTCTCGCTGACAACTCAATTAACTAACTCGTTTCACTTGATTTGCGGTTTTCCCGCCCCTTGGTCAAAGTTTTCCCAACGTCCTAATTACCTTCCATGTTGGGCATCTTTGTAATTCTCGCTACTAACCGTGTAGCGTCTATGATCAACAAGCTTCGACATAGATCTATTGATCAACATTCCAGGTAATGAGAAAGAAATCAATTGTAAGAGAGTTGACCCGTGGCGGGGGGGCGACTAAGTAGAAAAATGAGTGAGAAATACGCTGCGATGTAAAAGGGGAAGTAAGCACATTATCTTGAGAGATTTTGAGTAGAGGAAAGTAGCAAAATGTAGTAAATAAAGGGGGGGGTTAAATGACCATAAATTCAAAATCAAACCTGTTTGTTAGTTTGTGGGTTATGGCCGAGTAGGTCACCATGTTGCATTCCAACCCCTTTTCTCATATATTATAATATATATATATATATATATATATAAGTAAAGAAAATAACAAAGACTTTGAGATTTTAAATTATAGCCTATTTCGGGGAGCTTAGACAAAGTGTATAATTCTCCCAGCTCATCAGAATAGGCACCTGATCAGCTGGGAGAATTAGACACTTTGTCTAAGCTCCCTGAAATAGGCTATAATGCAAAATCTTTAAGTCTTTTATTATTTCTTTACTTATATATTTGATCTGTGACTCTAACAATAAGAGCACACATTGAGCTCTCAAACTGCGACAGGTTGTTTAAAAAACTCCTATGTCGTAAGGAAGATTTCTTCTCTGGACTTTTGGATTATTATATATATATATATATATATATATATATATATATATATATATATATATATGGTATGAAAAACACAATATGTTGTTAAATTTAAAATATTTAATTCTTTTTTATTGCTGATATTGACAATATTTCGATTCATAAAAAATCATCATCAGAGCATAATGATAATTAGGTCCGTTTTTAGATGTAAAGGTTTTTAATCCGGATTCTTCAAGAGAGAAACTGAAAATAATTTGAATTCTAATATATATATATATATATATATATATATATATATATATATATGAAGATAGGATGGATGGGTTTAGAATCCGACAATATGAGGTAGATAAAAGGATAAGTGAGCAAGAAATGAATAACTCAAAACAAATCAAGGGTTGAAATGATTTCGTCCGTGTTACCCGGACATCTACTCTTCTTCCTCCAAACTACACTCACACTACCCCTCACCAAATCATATGTACGCACGTAAAATTTGCTTTAATAAAATCATTTTCCGACTGACGATGTCCGGGTAACACGGACGAAATTATTTCAACCCTTGATTTGTTTGAGTTATTCATTTCTTGCTCACTTATCCTTTTATCTGCCTCATATATATATATATATATATATATATAATATATTATATATATAATATATATATGATTGAAAATATTCATTGAAAAGATATGAAGCCAACTATTCTCCATCCATCAAATAGTATGGCAGACTGGACTCTTTGATCTGGGTATGCCGACGGGTCTAGAATAAGGTAGACTCTGAATGCAAACCTGTTAAAGTCCGCTTAAAATTACCTTGTCTAACATCTTGCTCGTGATAAATACATAATAGTTTTAGTAATAATATCATTATAATACTATTTTTATTATCTTATCATAATGGAGATACTGTGTCTGTAACCGAAACTACACAACTGCCTACGTCACAATACCCCCAGGAAGTGCGTAAGTTTAACAATGGGTGCTTAATTTATATTCATAGTCAAAATCATTAATACATAGAATAGAATGTCTTTCTTTCTTTCTTTCTTTCTTTCTTTCGGGCTTACTTTCTTTTCGATTATTCACATATTCTTTCTTTCTTTCCTTCTCTCTCTATTTCTTTCTTTCTTATTTTTCCTACTTTTGCTTATTCTTTCTTTAGTCCTTTCTTTAGTCCTTTCTTTTACTTTCTTTCTTTCTTTTTTCTTTAGTTCAATTGGAATTAATTCCTTTTCCTATTTCTCTTTCTTTGTTAATTACTTGCTCGTCCTTTCTTTTCTCCATCCCTCTCTCTCTCTTTCTCTCTCTCTCTCTTTCTTTCTTTGTTCCCTCTCTCCTCCTCTTACTTTCTGTCTTTCTTTCCTTCCTCCCCTTCTCTTTTTCTCTCTTTCTTTCCTCCCTCTTTTTTCTTTCTTTGTTTCCTCCCTCCCCTCTCTCTTTTACTTTCTTTCTTTCTTTTTTTCCTTCCTCCCTCTCTCTTTTCCTTCCTTTGTTTCCTCCCTCTCTCTCTTTTCCGTTTTGTGTTTTCCACCCTCTCTCTCTTTTCCTTTCTTTTTACCTCCCCTCTCTCTTTTCCCTTATTTATTTTCCTCCCCTCTTCTCCTTTCCGTTCTGTGTTTCCCCCCTCTCTCTTTTCCTTCCTTTGTTTCCTCCCCCTCCCTCTTTTCCGTTCTGTGTTTCCTCCCACTCTCTCCTTTCCTTTTTCGTTTTCCCCCTCCCCCTCGCCTCTTTCCTTTCTTTCTTTCTTTCTTTGTTTCCTCCTCCTCTCTTTTTCTTTCTTTTTTTCCTCACTTCCCCGTCCTTTTCTTTCTTTCTTTCTTTCTTTCTTCCTCCCTCTCTCTTTTTCTTTCTTTCTTTGTTTTTCCCCACCTCCCTGTTTTCTTTCTTTCTTTCTTTCTTTCTTTCTTTCCTCATTTACCCCCTTTCTTTCTCTCTCTCTCTCTCTCTCTCTTTCCTCATTCCCTTTCTTTCTTTCTTTCTTTTTTTCTTTCTTTCCTTCTTCCCTCCTCCCCTCTTTCTTTCTTTATTATTTATTTATTTAATATGCTTTTCTGTCCTTTTTAATATTTTCCTACTCCCTCCTACCACTTTTTCCTACTCCCTCCTACCACTTTTTCCTACTCCCTCCTACCACTTTTTCCTACTCCCTCCTACCACTTTTTCCTACACTTTCCTACCACTTTTGTTTCCTTTTCATTCTTTAACAGAAAGGAATGTCAAAATCTCCATATCTTCTGTAATCTTCGTGAAAAAACCACAGAAAATCTATTTAGAAACGAAAAGCAAAGAAGAAAACAAAAAACAAAAAACAAAAAAACAATCGTACTAAAAGCAAACTACAATAAAAATACTCCCACAAAAAAAGTCTGGAACGATCCAATGGCCAGACAAACAAAAAAATTGAAAAATAAACTCACTTTGTGTTTAGTTTGAACAATCTATTTTCTACTCCGCGTCTTCTCGGCAGCCTCGCTATCACTTATCGTCTGATCCACTCGGGTTTATTTCGCGCCAGTCGCAGCAATTCCTCTCCGCCATTTTTGTCTGACGTTCCTTTGTTTACTTACAATTATCCAGATGCGTTTTTTTTTCCGGCGATTTATTTGTGGCTCTTTTCCGTAGCTTAACGTTTTGTTTAAAGGAATTGATTGTTTGAGAAGTGTCCAAAAAGAAAGGGAAATAAAAAACAAAAAAAAAAACAAACTGCGCGCTAGCCGAGTATCTTTTTTTTTCTTATTTCTTTTTGCACATTGTCCTATCAAATATTGTGGCGGAAAAGCCAGTCGTCAAACCAAGAGGCGAGATAGTTCACATCAATATACCTACAATATTAGTCTAAGAAGGTTTTTTTTATTTTTCATCTTTATCTTTTTTTTTAAATATTTAAATAGATCACTAAGTAGGCCTGAGATTATTCTAGTAGTGACCACCCCAAGCGGAGATTTAAAAGGTTTGAATTCAGAGTTTTCCTTCTCCTAGACTGGTTGCCTAACCAAGGTCAAAGAGGCCTTTCTGTCCTACTATTTACTCATAGCTGGAGGGAGAATACATTTCATACCTTTCCCAAGGGTATTAGTGCTATGTGAACTGTGGCTTCGTCCAGGATTTGAACTCGGGTCAACAACCCCATTTCCTACGACTCTAACCAGTACACCTACGAGCTCCACTTTCCCGGCGATTTATTTATGGCTCTTTTCCGTAGTTTAACTTTAAAAAAAAGGAATTGATTGTTTGAGACTTGTCCAAAAACAAAAGGAACATTTTTAAAAACCTGCGCGCTAACCGAATTAAAAAAAAGATTTTTTTAGCACATGGTCCAATCAAATATTGTGGCGGGAAAGCCAGTCGCCAAATCAAGAAGCCAGATAGTTCACATCAATATACACTCAACCTTAGGCCAAGAAGGACACATTTGACTTATCGTATTTGACGGTATATATTCCAAAAGTTTGGCTCAAAAAATTGCCCTGCGTCTTATACATCGTAGGTGAAGTTTTATTATTATTATTATTTACTCCTTTTGAGTTTTCACACCAGCAGAAGGAAAAATTCTACTTACCTTATTTGTAGAAGATGATTGATTTTATTTGTTCTTGTTTTACGGCATATCAACCTCAATGGGTCATTTAATGCCGACTACGTTTTTGAAATGGATTGGTGATAATGTTTAATTTTCTAAAGGTTTTTTTTTTTGACATATTTTCTTTTGTGAATGAAACTTTTAGATGTTTTTGTTAACATATATTTTTGTGTTTTCATTTTTTTTTTTTTTTTTTAAGATTTTTAGATTTTGTTGTAGATGTGTGCTTCTTTTATGTATCCAAGTATTTTTTCTGGGTGTATTTGGTAGAATATCTGTTTTAGATTTGTTGTTTGGTAGTATTTTTTTCGTATTTGTTTTAGGTTGCTACATTCTGTTAAAATGTGTTTGATTGTGTAGGGTTTTTGGCATGGTATGCAATGAAGATTATTGAATTTGTCTCAATAACCTGAGAAGCAAGTAAAAAAAAAAGTAAAGTCGTTGGGGCGGCCTAGTGTCGGTATCAGCCATGCAGCGAGGGAGTCTATCCCCTTTTCACTAGCGCTAGACCAAGGAGATTATTTTAGCGTCTGAGGTGGAGCGCCGCACCTGCCATCAGCTCCTTACTTTACCGCACAGATCCCTGTGCTACTCATACGCTGAGTTGGCGAGGGCGGGCATCGAACTAGGAACCTTGTGGTTTACTTGACATCAAATGCAGTTGAGTGTCATACCCAAGACACATTTCTATTTTAAGATAACTAGCAAGTTATTTAATTTTTTAATTCTTTTGAATTCCGGGCAATGCCAGGTAGCCTTGCTAATACATTATGATATTCAAAGATTTCATTGGGAGGTTAACCCTAATTATATTGTTGGCTGTTGTTGGCATCCTTCCGTCTACGAGAGACGATGGAGCAGTGTGAAGGTTTTTGTTAACTTGAACTGCATAGCCTGGGCGGGTTTGTATGGAGGATGAGCTGTTGCCCGTGCAGCAAATCCCCCCTCTCCACACTGCCGCTGTGATCCAAAAGAAAGGTAAGGTACCAATGTAGATCTTATTTTACATTGATGTACTTTGACTAGTGTCTTTATCTTGATTGTTATTATAGTCACAATGCTTCAGTTGTTATGAGTTTTAATAAGTTTTTTTTTTAATACTAAAAGTTATGTAGGTGGACTATTTGTTTTCTAGAAACACAAAACAAAACAAAGACACAATAACTAAATAGATATTTAAGAATTATTATTGCTGTTTGTTACTGACAATAGTATATAACGCTTAAGTATATCTCCGCCCTGTCGGCTGGGGCGTTAGAATGCACCGACTGCACCTCTGCAGAGGGGTAAGACTCCCCCAATGGGACAATCTGTTGGGCGTGGGTGGTGACCCGTGATGCTTAAGGATAGAACACAGGTGGATGAGCAGTTCATGACATGCAAGCCCCAACCCTTTTTATCATATGGGTGCTAGAAGGCGGTGGCTGAGGTTCTACATGTCCTGGGAATGACGTTAAATTCTATCTGATGGCGAGGTTCTAGTTTTGGAGGTTTGGGGAATGTGGAGCACCCCTTCATCACCATTGCTCCCTGGTCCACTCTGACACAGAGTGGTAGTACCTGTTAGGGTCCCATCTATGGGTTAAATAGAAAAATGTATTTATAAACAAAATTGTATTATCCATTAAGAATTGATTTATTTCAAAACTTTATCGGCATTAAATGACCCACTGAGGTTGATATGCCGTAAAACAAAACAAGCAAAAAGGATTAAGTATATCTACATCTTTAAAGAGATACTCTATTGACTTGTCTAAAAGCCAGCAGTGATATCGATCATAAAGATAAAAAATTAAATTTAGTAGAGGAAAAAATATTTACGCCATTATTATTAGTCATTCGTACAGAACAAAACATTTATTCAAAGTACTTCAAAACTTTAAAGTCCAAAGATAGATATTCTAAAATATAGCTAAGATTTTGAAATAAACTAAAAGTATATCTTTACTTATTTTATTTTTAATTGGTATACTAGCATCGTAAACAAGAGTCTTTCAACAATCGCAACGATTTTATATATCATTCATCATTGGCAATTTAGTCTCGAAAGACTATGAAAAAAGTTTTTGTGTGTCCCTGAAGTTGCAGCGCCTCCTGTGACTATAAAGTCCGATGTTTGAGAAACATTCTCGACCACAGATTTTGCATTTGTAGGTTGTCCCTGTAGATGATGATGTTCCGATGCTTTGTTGCCGTTGCTTTCTTATAGACCTCTTAGCTTTATGGTGTTGTGTCGTACAGTCCTCTATGGAGATTCTGCCACCATCGAGGGCGGTCTTGAGCCAAATTTTCCCAGCTGGAAGGGACAATGCCAAAGCACCTGAGATAGATGGAACGCTACAGTCGATCTGATCGGACGTCTTTTTTCGTGCTCTAAGAAAGCTTAACATTTCTACCGTTTTTTAAAAGTAAACAAGGGAAGTGATGATTTCTTTTTCTTCTCTTTAAAAAAAAATAATTTACCGTGCAATTCGATTTAATTATCTTATTTTATTTCAAATGTGATGACATTTTTAACAATTCTAATGCCCAGTTAACAAAAAAAAAGCGTATAAGTAAATTTTATAACTACTTTTTAATAAGTATATAGACGGGACTGGCTTTCCTCAACTAAGATGAGAACAAGAGTCTGTGTACATCAGTGAATAATATTCTTTTTTTTTTGTTGTTGTTTTTTTTTAATTAAAGGATAAGAAGCCCCCTGCCCCGGTTTTGGTTCACTAATAATTCTTAAAGTATTTAATTTTTAATGTAATAGAATATTAGATTAGATTAGAAAGGCTAATGAAACTAAATAAGAATACAGATAAAATGATTTGAAACAGAGGGAGGTATAATCGAACAATAGAACAACTAAAACTTACTCTTCCATCCCTCCCGTCTTTCATTGCTAAATTTTCCTAATCTAACTATTTAGTTGAAATAGGAAGCAAAAAAAAAAAAAATTAAAATTATTTCTTATTGTTAATGGGTTTCTTTTAAGATTTATCCACGAGACTTTTAGATTCACAGGGCCGGAGAGCGACAACGTCTTAGTCGTGATGAACCACCAAATGTGGATGGGAATTTTTCCCTTACAATGTGTGTGACCACATCTACAAGTCCAGAATTGGACTAACTAGCCACACAGAAGGTCCGCAACTGTTGAAGACACGGGGTGACGTCATCGTCGTCTGTGACGGACTTCCATGTATGTGACCGCATCTGCAAGTCCAGAATTGGACTAACTAGCTACACAGAAGGTCCGCAACTGTTGAAGACACGGGGTGACGTCATCGTCGTCTGTGTCGGACTTCCATGTATGTGACCGCATCTGCAAGTCCAGAATTGGACTAACTAGCCACACAGAAGGTCCGCAACTGTTGAAGACACGGGGTGACGTCATCGTCGTCTGTGACGGACTTCCATGTATGTGACCGCATCTGCAAGTCCAGAATTGGACTAACTAGCTACACAGAAGGTCCGCAACTGTTGAAGACACGGGGTGACGTCATCGTCGTCTGTGTCGGACTTCCATGTATGTGACCGAATCTGCAAGTCCAGAATTGGACTAACTAGCCACACAGAAGGTCCGCAACTGTTGAAGACACGGGGTGACGTCATCGTCGTCTGTGTCGGACTTCCATGTATGTGACCGCATCTGCAAGTCCAGAATTGGACTAACTAGCCACAGAAGGTCCGCAACTGTTGAAGACACGGGGTGACGTCATCGTCGTCTGTGACGGACTTCCATGTATGTGACCGCATCTGCAAGTCCAGAATTGGACTAACTAGCTACACAGAAGGTCCGCAACTGTTGAAGACACGGGGTGACGTCATCGTCGTCTGTGTCGGACTTCCATGTATGTGACCGCATCTGCAAGTCCAGAATTGGACTAACTAGCCACACAGAAGGTCCGCAACTGTTGAAGACACGGGGTGACGTCATCGTCGTCTGTGACGGACTTCCATGTATGTGACCGCATCTGCAAGTCCAGAATTGGACTAACTAGCTACACAGAAGGTCCGCAACTGTTGAAGACACGGGGTGACGTCATCGTCGTCTGTGTCGGACTTCCATGTATGTGACCGAATCTGCAAGTCCAGAATTGGACTAACTAGCCACACAGAAGGTCCGCAACTGTTGAAGACACGGGGTGACGTCATCGTCGTCTGTGTCGGACTTCCATGTATGTGACCGCATCTGCAAGTCCAGAATTGGACTAACTAGCCACACAGAAGGTCCGCAACTGTTGAAGACACGGGGTGACGTCATCGTCGTCTGTGACGGACTTCCATGTATGTGACCGCATCTGCAAGTCCAGAATTGGACTAACTAGCTACACAGAAGGTCCGCAACTGTTGAAGACACGGGGTGACGTCATCGTCGTCTGTGTCGGACTTCCATGTATGTGACCGCATCTGCAAGTCCAGAATTGGACTAACTAGCCACACAGAAGGTCCGCAACTGTTGAAGACACGGGGTGACGTCATCGTCGTCTGTGTCGGACTTCCATGTATGTGACCGCATCTGCAAGTCCAGAATTGAACTAACTAGCCACACAGAAGGTCCGCAACTGTTGAAGACACGGGGTGACGTCATCGTCGTCTGTGTCGGACTTCCATGTATGTGACCGAATCTGCAAGTCCAGAATTGGACTAACTAGCCACACAGAAGGTCCGCAACTGTTGAAGACACGGGGTGACGTCATCGTCGTCTGTGTCGGACTTCCATGTATGTGACCGCATCTGCAAGTCCAGAATTGGACTAACTAGCCACACAGAAGGTCCGCAACTGTTGAAGACATGGAGTGACGTCATCGTCGTCTGTGACGGACTTCCATGTATGTGACCGAATCTGCAAGTCCAGAATTGGACTAACTAGCCACACAGAAGGTCCACAACTGTTGAAGACATGGAGTGACGTCATCGTCGTCTGTGACGGACTTCCATGTATGTGACCGAATCTGCAAGTCCAGAATTGGACTAACTAGCCACCAGAGGGTTCACAACTGTTGAAGACACGGGGTGACGTCATCGTCGTCTGTGTCGGACTTCCATGTATGTGACCGCATCTGCAAGTCCAGAATTGGACTAACTAGCCACACAGAAGGTCCGCAACTGTTGAAGACACGGGGTGACGTCATCGTCGTCTGTGTCGGACTTCCATGTATGTGACCGCCTCTGCAAGTCCAGAATTGAACTAACTAGCCACACAGAAGGTCCGCAACTGTTGAAGACACGGGGTGACGTCATCGTCGTCTGTGTCGGACTTCCATGTATGTGACCGAATCTGCAAGTCCAGAATTGGACTAACTAGCCACACAGAAGGTCCGCAACTGTTGAAGACATGGAGTGACGTCATCGTCGTCTGTGACGGACTTCCATGTATGTGACCGAATCTGCAAGTCCAGAATTGGACTAACTAGCCACACAGAAGGTCCGCAACTGTTGAAGACACGGGGTGACGTCATCGTCGTCTGTGTCGGACTTCCATGTATGTGACCGCATCTGCAAGTCCAGAATTGAACTAACTAGCCACACAGAAGGTCCGCAACTGTTGAAGACACGGGGTGACGTCATCGTCGTCTGTGTCGGACTTCCATGTATGTGACCGAATCTGCAAGTCCAGAATTGGACTAACTAGCCACACAGAAGGTCCGCAACTGTTGAAGACACGGGGTGACGTCATCGTCGTCTGTGTCGGACTTCCATGAATGTGACCGCATCTGCAAGTCCAGAATTGGACTAACTAGCTACACAGAAGGTCCGCAACTGTTGAAGACACGGGGTGACGTCATCGTCGTCTGTGTCGGACTTCCATGTATGTGACCGCATCTGCAAGTCCAGAATTGGACTAACTAGCCACACAGAAGGTCCGCAACTGTTGAAGACACGGGGTGACGTCATCGTCGTCTGTGTCGGACTTCCATGTATGTGACCGCATCTGCAAGTCCAGAATTGAACTAACTAGCCACACAGAAGGTCCGCAACTGTTGAAGACACGGGGTGACGTCATCGTCGTCTGTGTCGGACTTCCATGTATGTGACCGAATCTGCAAGTCCAGAATTGGACTAACTAGCCACACAGAAGGTCCGCAACTGTTGAAGACACGGGGTGACGTCATCGTCGTCTGTGTCGGACTTCCATGTATGTGACCGAATCTGCAAGTCCAGAATTGGACTAACTAGCCACACAGAAGGTCCGCAACTGTTGAAGACATGGAGTGACGTCATCGTCGTCTGTGACGGACTTCCATGTATGTGACCGAATCTGCAAGTCCAGAATTGGACTAACTAGCCACACAGAAGGTCCACAACTGTTGAAGACATGGAGTGACGTCATCGTCGTCTGTGACGGACTTCCATGTATGTGACCGAATCTGCAAGTCCAGAATTGGACTAACTAGCCACCAGAGGGTTCACAACTGTTGAAGACACGGGGTGACGTCATCGTCGTCTGTGTCGGACTTCCATGTATGTGACCGCATCTGCAAGTCCAGAATTGACTAACTAGCCACACAGAAGGTCCGCAACTGTTGAAGACACGGGGTGACGTCATCGTCGTCTGTGTCGGACTTCCATGTATGTGACCGAATCTGCAAGTCCAGAATTGGACTAACTAGCCACACAGAAGGTCCGCAACTGTTGAAGACATGGAGTGACGTCATCGTCGTCTGTGACGGACTTCCATGTATGTGACCGAATCTGCAAGTCCAGAATTGGACTAACTAGCCACACAGAAGGTCCGCAACTGTTGAAGACACGGGGTGACGTCATCGTCGTCTGTGTCGGACTTCCATGTATGTGACCGCATCTGCAAGTCCAGAATTGGACTAACTAGCCACACAGAAGGTCCGCAACTGTTGAAGACATGGAGTGACGTCATCGTCGTCTGTGACGGACTTCCATGTATGTGACCGAATCTGCAAGTCCAGAATTGGACTAACTAGCCACACAGAAGGTCCGCAACTGTTGAAGACATGGAGTGACGTCATCGTCGTCTGTGACGGACTTCCATGTATGTGACCGAATCTGCAAGTCCAGAATTGGACTAACTAGCCACACAGAAGGTCCACAACTGTTGAAGACATGGAGTGACGTCATCGTCGTCTGTGACGGACTTCCATGTATGTGACCGAATCTGCAAGTCCAGAATTGGACTAACTAGCCACCAGAGGGTTCACAACTGTTGAAGACACGGGGTGACGTCATCGTCGTCTGTGTCGGACTTCCATGTATGTGACCGCATCTGCAAGTCCAGAATTGGACTAACTAGCCACACAGAAGGTCCGCAACTGTTGAAGACATGGAGTGACGTCATCGTCGTCTGTGACGGACTTCCATGTATGTGACCGAATCTGCAAGTCCAGAATTGGACTAACTAGCCACACAGAAGGTCCACAACTGTTGAAGACATGGAGTGACGTCATCGTCGTCTGTGACGGACTTCCATGTATGTGACCGAATCTGCAAGTCCAGAATTGGACTAACTAGCCACCAGAGGGTTCACAACTCTTGAAAACACGGGTGAAGTCATCATCGTCTGCGACGGACTTCTAGAAGAAAAGGAAAAGGAGTTAAAATATATTGGTGTAATTTCAATACCCTCTTAAGAACGAACCGGTTCTTGCCAACGCCGTCTGTTTACAACAGCGATTGTGTGTGGAGGATTCGGTTGTATACATTTCCTTACAAATCTTAAACAAAAGCCGAATTAAATTTGATGACGTCATTTCTGGGCATGGTTATATATGTTTTTAGATTCTGTTATCATAAGAAATGAGTCAATGTTTATTAATCGCGTCTATACGGCAAAGTGTTATTCAGTGTCGGAAGGCCTAAAAGCTTGCTCATAGATTGTGCGTCGGTCTAGTTAGTTTAACAAACGACGCTATTTGATAAATGTTTACTAGACGTGAATTAACACACTTAGAGACCGCCCTGTCGGATGGAGCCGTAGAATAAGCCAATTTTTCCCGCTGCAGTGAGGTAAGACTGTCCTGTCATCTGGGACCGTAGAATTAGCACAGATATCCATGACAATCTCTCGCCAACCTTCTCTATCATTGATTGTCCCAGGGAGCTCCTCTGCGCAGCATCCAGTATCCTATCAGAGTTGGTAAATGTAGGTCCTTGGTGGGAGTCCCACATCAGTATGTCCATGTGTTGGCTTACACAGGAGAACGTCGCGTATGAGCTCGTCCTTGTTCCTCCAACAGTGTACAGCAGGTCGCTGAGAAGAAGCAAGGAAAGAGAGAGAAAATCGTTTGAAAAAAACGTTTTTTTTCTGAGACCGTAGAATACGTCGATTGTTCCCCAGCAGAGAGGTAAGATTTCCTTGTCGGCTGGAGTCGTAGAATATGTCGAATTCTCCCCTGCAGAGGGGTAAGACCGTCCAGTCGGCCGAAGCCATTGAATACGCCGATTGCTCCCCTGGAGATGGGTAAGGACGCCCTGTCGTCTGGTACCGTAAAATACGCCGATATTTCCACTACAGAGGAGAAAGACCGTCCTGTCGGTTGGGGCCGTAGAATACGCCTATTTCTCCCCAGCAGAGGAGCAAGACCGCTCTGTCAGCTGGGGCAGAATAATATGCAAAGCGGTAAAACCGACCTGTCAGCAAGGACTGTAAAATTCCCCCAATAAAACCACTTGTTGGTCGTGGATTGTGACCGGTAATGCTTAAGGACGGAATCCTAGTGGCTAAATAGTCCATGACGTGTAACACTCAACTCTGGCTTTTACTTAGGCTAGACTGTCGGTCGGAGATACTCCTTCCGATCAATCGGCTGGCCATGTCAAGCCCTAGCACCCATGACTGTCACGACCCAATTATCCTCATGCACCCCCAGAGAGCTTAAACTGCATCTAATGGTGAAGTTTCAATTCTGGAGCTCTGGGGAGTGTGGAGTACCCCTTCATATTGGTTTAATGCTCGTTTAAACTTGCAAGTTTAAACAGAGCAATCATGATGCAGTGAAAGATTTCAGATAAATTAGAGATATATCTTATCAATATTGCTCTATCACAGATATTGAGCACTCTCCTAATAATACTGTACTAGCAAATATATGCACCGCGCGGGTGCAAGTATTTAAGTTTTAATGTAATGAAATATCATATTAAATTAGAAAGGCTAATGAAACTAAATAAGAATGCAAATAAAAAGATTTGAAACAGAGGGAGGTATAATAAAAAAAATACAACAACTGAAACTTATTCTTCCATCACTCCCGCCCTCATTACTAAATTTTCCTAATTTAAGTATTTAGTTAAAACAGGAAGTAAAGAATGAAATTACAGTTATTTCTTCTTGTTAATGGATTTCTTTTCAGATTTATCCCTGAGATTTTTGCTCATATTCATAAAAAAACTAGAAATCAATAATACTAAGCACATATTTATTAAAATCAAATTTTTAGTATCAATATGCAAATTAGCCTTCCCATTCACACTTTAAACCGCTATTATGTTGTATATATATAAATACAATTGCATGTTATTAGTATATAGATATGTTCTCACATATCTAACACCGGTTTCGACCGGGGGTCCAGTGAGCTTCGGCCGCTGGACCTTACAAGTTAATAGTGTCGAAATAAATATATACCGAGAGAAGCATACGGAGACCCCTAAACTACAACAGGAATATATATATATATATATATATATATATATATATATTAGTTAAGAGTAAGGAAAATGAATCCAACGGTATATGTATAGATAAAATGGTATGAAAGACACATATGTTGTTAAGTTGAATTTATTTTTACAACTTTGTCATTGCTAATGCAATATTAGCAATATTTCATCAAAAAATTGTAACCGTTTTAAAGTATGATTGTTTTAAACCCGATTCTTCAAGAGAGAAAACAATATTCTTGGGGGAAAAAAACAATATTTCCAGTTAAAATTCAAAATATTCTCTGTTTCTGTCTTGAAGAATCCAATTAAAAACATTGACATCTTAAAATGGTCACAATTATCATTATGCTCTGATGAAGATTTTTTTAAATGAAATCGAAATATTGGCAATATTAGCAATGCAAAGTTTGTAAAAATAAATTCAATTAAACAACATCTGTGTTTTTCATATCATTTTTCATCTACACACACACACACACACACACACACACACACATACACACATACACACACACACACACACACACATACGCTCCCAATTTCGGTTGAGCACTCTATTTAGGAGGTATATAATTGCCAAATTCACCGTATTCAGCTCAGCCAAATCTCACTTTGTTTACAAAGTTTGAGAACTCTAGGTGAAGGTCATTTCCGCTTAGAAATATAGCGATTAAATAGCCTGCTATACTTGGCGACTGACTGTGGATGTGTAGGTAAGAGGCTTGGCGAGCCTAAGTTCGTTTGGGTCTCGAACCCAGCCAGAGGCAGCTGCTAAAAATCGTATAACTATACTGATGAGAGGTGATACCTCGAAACACGTGTCTATAGTTTACTATATATATATATATATATATATATATATATATATATATATATATATCATGTCGTGCAATTAGCACGGATATCCATGACCATCTCTCGCCAACCTTCTCTATCATTGATTGTCCCAGGGAGCTCCTCTGCGCAGCATCCAGTATCCTATCAAAGTTGGTAAATGTAGGTCCTTGGTGGGAGTCCCATATAAGTATGTCCATGTGTTGGCTTCCACAGGAGAATGTCGCTTATGAGCTCGTCCTTTCTCCTCCAACAGTGTCCAGCATGCCTTGTCCGTCTCACTTCGGATGGTTTGTGAGATAGGGGGCAGGTGGCCATACAGCTGCTTCCTTGTGAGGTGCTGTTACCACGATTTGTTCAAGACTGCAGGCAGCATTCTTGTGCAGAAAATATATATATATATATATATATATATATATATATATATATATATATATATATGCTGTAGATATAAGGAAAGTGGTCAAGAAATGAACAACTCAAAACAAGTCACAGGGTGATACGTTTCGTCTGTATTCACAGACTTCCTGGGACGAAATGACTGAGGACGTCTGTGAATACAGACGAAACGTATCACCCTGTGACTTGTTTTGAGTTGTTCATTTCTTGACCACTTTCCTTCTATCTACAGCATATCGTCGGATCCTAAACCCATCCACCCTTCCTTCATATATATATATATATATATATATATATATATATATATATATACATGCGTGTGTGGGGTGGGGGGAGAAAAATGGAAGTGAATCCGACGGTATTTAATATAGTGAAAAATTTGAAAAAACACAGGTTCAAATAAAATAAGTGATATTTATTCAGCCAACGCTGCAGTGTTTCAATCTGTTTAGTAGATCTTCTTCAGGGCTTTTGTTGATATAAATAAAAGTAAAATTTATCACAGAATAATAATGAGACTGTGGTAGTTTTTGTTGATCAGTTTGTTTAAAATGTTTTGAATGGCAAATTAACGCTCTTAGAATAATTCGAAATTCGAACAGTTTTGAAGGATGACATCGAACATTCTCTTACGTTGTGTGTGTGTGTGTGTGTGTGTGTGAGAGAGAGAGAGAGAGAGAGAGAGAGAGAGAGAGAGAGAGAGAGAGAGGGATAGTGAGAGAGGGAGAGAGAGAGAGCGTGTATGGAAATGTGAGTAGATTAATCGTTTTCATTTGGGTGTCTGTGTGACTGTGTGTGTAAGTGAGCACGCGTGTGTGTGTGTGTGTATGTTTATTTATTTGTTTATCTATTTATTTGCTTTTATTCTAAGTACGTGACGATATATATATATATATATATATATATATATATATATATATATATATATATATATGCTTTATATTTAAAAATGATAATTTCTTGTGACATTTCCGTTGTTCAAAATGTTTCCGATTCTCACAAAAAAAAAGAAGAAATTCGTTTAATATGCGTGGGCGTCTTATACAGTCAGTGTCTATCTACGAATTACCAGAATACATTTGTGTGTTGGTTCACCTAGAACTCAGGATACCATTCTGTTCGCTGGTTGGCTGGATTTAACGGCATGTCAACCCTTTTTGGTTTATTTTATGCCAAACACATATGTACATCTAATGGAGATTGTGGGTTTGTCTGTCTGTAACCGAAACTATATTACTATACAAGTCACAATTCCTTTAGTTATTTACATCATATTCTCCATGATTTTATTTTTATTTAAACCTCAATTATTAATAAAATTGTTTTACATTACTTACACTGTTGACCATATCTACATACTAATAACATGCAATTGTATTTATATATACAACAAAATAGAGGTTTACAGTATGAATGGGAAGGCTAATTTGTATATTGATCTTAAAAAATTGATTTTAATAAATATATGCTTAGTATTATTGATTTCTAATTGTTTGGTTTTATCTTATAGAATATGAGCCAAAATCTCTTCAATAAATCTTAAAAGAAATCCCTTAACAAGAAGAAATAACTGTAATATTATTCTTTACTTCCTATTTTAACTAAACAGTTTAATTAGGAAAATTTACCAATGAAAGACGGGAGTAACGGAAAATGATGGAAGAGTTAGTTTCAAAGTTGTTCTATTTTTCAATCATATCCCCTCTGTTCAAAATCTTTTTATCTACATTCTTATTCAGTTTCATTAGCCTTTCTAATTTAATATCATATTTTATTATAAAATTTAACTAAAATACTCGCACCCGGAGGGTGCATATATTTGCTAGTATAAGTTAAAGTAGTGTTGACATGGAATCAACAAAGCCTGGTTACTGACAGTAATAATGTGACCATAGTCTGAAGATTGCATAGGTGAGAAACTGTCAGTAACCAGATGCCGTTGATTCCATATTCACGCTACCGTAACTAATATGAATGCTCTATCAATGATATTGATATTATCGGAATTCATTTGTGTGTTGGTCCCATCACCTAGATCTCAGGATACCATTCTGTTGGTTAGTTGGTTGGATTTTACGGCATGTCAACCCTTTTGGTTTATTTTATGCCAAACACATATATACATATAAGTTAAAGCAGTGTGGACATGGAGTCAATAGCGCCTGGTTACTGACAGGCAATAATGCGATCTTAGTCTGAAGATTGCATAGCCGCCAAAGGCCCTTCGGGGCCTGCTCCAGAGCGCTTCGGCCTCTTGGAGTGGCTTGAGAATAAAATTAACAGCGTCAATCCCAGGGGGCTATCCCCCAGGCAATACCTGCCCCCTTTATTTAAAGGGTCAGGGCTGGGTTTATTGCCCAGCGCCTGAGGCGACCCCTCGTGGGGGGAATGCCGACGGGATCCGCGCATTTTTTGTGCCTACCACCCATGAGCTTCCTCATAGGTGGGGTGAGAGGCAAATATCCTGAAGATTGCATAGGGGATAAGTCGTCAGTAACCATGCGCCGTTGATCTTATGTCCACGCTACCCAAACAAGTTTAAATGCTCCACCAATAATATTAAGCATTGTTTACTTATATTATTTAAATGGGCCGGGTTAGCTCAGTCGGTAAAGCGTTCGGCTAGAAATCACAAGGTTCTTGGTTCGATACCGGTCCTCGCCAACTCAGCGTTATGAGTAGCACAGGGATCTGTGCGGTAAAGTAAGGAGCTGATGGTAGGTGTGGCGCTCCACCTCAGATGCAAAACAATCTCCTTGATCTAGCGCTAGTGAAAAGGGGATAGACACCCTACTGATTGGCTGATACCGACTTTAGGCCGCCCCGACGACTTTACTTACTTTACTTACTTAAATAGTCAATGTCGTACAACACTCTACTTTAGCGTTTACCTAGGCTAGGCATGTCAAGCCCTAGCACCTATATGATTGCCCCAACTCTATTGCCTTCATGGCAATCCCCCAACCCTTTTTATCATATGGGTGCTAGAAGGCGATAGCTGAGGGTCTACACGTCCTGGGCAGGGCGTTAAACTCTATCTGATGGTGAGGTTCCAGTTCTAGGGGTCTGTGGAATGTGGAGGACCCCTTCATCACCATTGCTCCCTGGTCCACTCTGAACCGGAGTGGTAGTACCTGTTAGGGTCCCATCGATGGGTTAAATATAAAAATATGTTTATAAAAAAACGAATTTGATTATCATTAAGAATTAATTTATTTTAACCCTTTTTATCATATATGTGCTAGAATGTGATGCTTGGGCTCTTACTGGCCTGGGTATGACGTTTAACAGCATGTAGTGGTGAAGTTCCAATTTTTGAGCTCTGAGCAATGTGGGGTATCCCTTCATCACCATTACTCCCAGGTTCACTCTGAACCGGAGTGGTAGTACCTGTTAGGTTCACATTTATGTGTTAAATAGAAAAAAAGTTTTAAAGATGTGTTTTTAAAAATTGGATTTATAAAAGATTAAATACCTATCAAAAATGAATACAACAAAAGTTCTTCGGCATAAGATAACCCAACAAGGGTTGACATGCTGTAAAATCCAACCAAGCAACCATCAGACGGACAGACAAACAGACAGACATTGCAGCTTTATTTGTACTAGCAGGACCTGGGGATATACCACAGTATGATGATTCAAATATTTCAACGTTTGATATGTTTATTTAAGAGCTAATGCGAAATAATTCAATATGTAAAAAGTATGATAGTCTCTCTCTCTCTTCTCTCTCTCTCTCTCTCTCTCTCTCTCTCTCTCTCTCTCTCTTCTCTCCCCCCACTCTTTGGTTTAAGTTCGATTGAAACAGATTAACGTTATCGCTTCCGGCCTCTCTCTCTCTCTCTCTCTCTCTCTCTCTCCTCTCTCTTTGGTTTAATGTTCGATTGAAACAGATTAACGTTATCGCTTCCTCCCCCACACACACTCCGCACACACACACTCTCTCTCTCTCTCTCTCTCTCTCTCTCTCTTCTCTCTCTCTCTCGCTCTCTTCTTCTTCTTTCTTTTCTCATCTATTATAGCTGTATAGCATTACTTTTTCTTT
>CM042178.1:50279985-50281992 GCA_023376005.1 Doryteuthis pealeii | reverse complement strand
TGAGGCGCCTAAAGTCGGTATTCATCCAGCAGCGCGGGGAGTGCTATCCCCTTTTATAGCGCATAGACCAAGGAGATTGTTTTGGTGTCTGAGGTGGAGCGCACACCTACATCAGCTCCTTACTTTACCGCACATATCCTGTGCTACTCATACGCTGAGTTGGCGAGGACCGGTATCGAATTTGGAACCTTGTTTCTATCCGAACGCTCTACCGACTGAGCTATTCCGGCCCCTTCTTTTATATATAAGGAATGGAGCACTCTGTGACGGCCTTTACACACAAAGCGATGTGTGTATTAAAACAGTTAAAATCCTCTTCCCATTCTGTAAGTGAAGACAGCCTAATGGTTAAGGTACCGGACTGACACCCAACCGACCGGAGTTCAATTCCGGCTGTAGGTAGCTTACAAATGTCTAGCCACACTGAAGAGACTTGATAAGTCGAAACATGTGTCTGTGGATGACCTTATATATGCTCCTCATCCCCTAGGGTTGAGCACTCTGGGGGGATTTTCGCTGATGACTGCCAACTAAAGCGTAAACGCAACGCTCTCCTATATAAGGGATGGAGCACTCTATGACGGCCTTTACATGCAAAGCGATGTGTGTATTAAAAGTTAAAATCCCCTTCTCATTCTGTAAGTGATGACAGCCTAATGGTTATGGTGTCGGACAGACACCCGACCGATCGGATTTCAATTCCGCTGTAGGTAGTTTGCAAAATGTCTAGCCACACTGAAGAGACTTGTTAAATCGAAACACGTGTCTGTGGATGACCCTATATATTAGTATAAAAAGTCACGTGTTCTCTATATCACCGTTTAATATATATAAAAAAGGACATATATCTGTGTGTGAATTAGATCTGACAGTATATAGAAAAACACGGTGTATTCCAAAAGATGAGTTTTATTTTTCAAGGAAGGTTGCAAAAACCGAAACGTTATAATGTCGACTTCATCATCAAGAATAAATCTCATGTTTCATGTTTGTTTCTATTTTGTACATACTGTCAGACTTAATTCCCTTATGGCTAAATTAGCAGAGCAGGTGGCCTAAAGTCGGTATCAGTCGACAGCGCGGGAGTCTATCCCCTTTTCACTAGGAGATTGTTTTTACATCTGGGATAGAGCGCCACACCTACCACCAGCTCCTTACTTTAGCGCACAGATGTCACTCGTGCTGACCAATCTGGTTTGTTTAATTTCCCTATCATCAACACTGTTAGTTTTGGGCATAATTCGATTCGTTTTAATGCAATTAATTCTTGGAATACTGTTCAGTCGTTATTTTTTGATAAAGAAAAGATGAAGCTTGTTTCAGTAAATTATTTTGTCCTTAAAACACTTTTGAAAAATCATTTTATTGCCTCTTATAAACAACAGATTTGCATTTAGATTCTCACACGGCTAATTTGTCTCATGATATATATGTATATGTTTACGTTGTGTGTTTCATGTATCGTTTCCTGTGAGCGTCCAAGGGTGGTCATGTCCATGGGATTAGCTTCACGCTATTAGGCATGGCCTCCCTTCAATAGTAGTTTTAAACCAAAAGTTTTTCTTTTACTTATATTTAAATTAAAATAATTAATCGTAAAATAAAAATAAAAAATTCCTTTTCTAAAATAATAACATATTCCGCCCATAACTTTTTTACTTTATATATAAAAACAAAATACAGTAAATATCTAATCATTTATGAAATACAGACTTAAAAATAAAAATTTAAGAAAAAAAACAATTAATCGTAAAAAATTCCTTTAATAAAAAATCTTTTGAATTCCAACCGTCACATTTCTTGTTGCCAACATCTCAAAAATCAGCTACATTTGGATGACAAAAGGTATACATAGAGACATGACCGACATATATATGGCGCGAATCCCCACGTTGGTGAATATTGTAACGTCTTTCGTTCTTTTTTGGCAGTATTAAGGCTTTTTGTTTTGTAAACTGATTTGACTTTCCTCTCCGACCCAAACAACTACGGGAGTGAATGAGCTCT
>CM042178.1:50262485-50274985 GCA_023376005.1 Doryteuthis pealeii | reverse complement strand
CCGCACAGCCACAATAATCCTGTCCTCAAGAATTACGTGCAACCACCCACGGCCAACAGATGACCCCATTGATGTGGTGGGTGATTCTTACTCGTCTGCAGAGGTGCAGTCGGCGTATGTCTACCGCCTCGGCTGCCAGGGTGGCTACAATATGCGTTTCATGCTCAGCTTAGAACTTAACTTATCTAAATAGATGTTAAATAAAAAAAATTGAAAAGAAGAAATACTATTTCTCTGAATGTTTGAGATGAGGCTTGATGATTTGTATTATCTGCGTTATTCGGACTATTGTCCTCATTTTTATTGTTATTTGTACAACGTTTCGGCCGATATACCCTCCGGCCTTCTTCAGGTATTTCTTGTCGGACTCGGGAACCTTCTTGGACACATGGCCTAGTGAATAAGGTAGTTAGGTTAAGACAGTTCTAATTGACAGTTATCTCTGGATTCCGGGTTCAATCCTGAGTAGCGGCAGTAACATAGAAAAATAATTAACACAACTACCCCAGCTATGGTTAGCGGAATGAGAACAGGATACCCCCGTGGACTGAATAAAGGGTTAGGTTCAAAGTTCCGTGATGGCTCCCGATTACGACAAGAAAGTTCCAGAGTCGAAAAGAAGGTTTCCGAGTCCGACAAGAAATACCTGAAGAAGGCCGGAGAGTATATCGACCGAAACGTTGTACAAATAACAATAAAGATGAGGACAATAGTCCGAATATGCAGATAATACTAAGAAGAAATACCTTTTAAATTTTCAGTTTAGTATGGGCGGAATTGCACGACTTGGATTTTAAAATCTCCGACCGCTCGCCTAGCCCAAGTAAGGACCAAAATGGAGTGTTGCATACAGGACAGGATTGTGGTGGCTGAGCGGTCTGATACCAGGTTACTAAGTGGTCCCGTGGCATACATCCACGCTGGATGCCCCATATTTGCGACCTTGTGTCACTTCCTACCCGTGGCGAATGGGGTTAATGGGTGATTATTCGTAATTTCTAAGGAAAGGATCGTGGTGGCTGAGCGGTCTTTACTAGGGTATTAAGTGGTCCCGTTACGTGCGAGTAATCACTCCCGGCAAAGAGGTGACCCCATTGCTGCGTGTGGGGGTGAGAGAGAGAGAGAGAGAGAGAGGGGGTCTTAATCATCTGTAGAGGTGCAGTCGGCGTACTTCTATTCCTTAGCCTCCATGGTGGCTACAATATATATTTACCAACCCCTCCGCACGAGCAGGATATGACAGAAGGTCAATTTCTAAAGTGGAGTTCAACAGGTTTTAATTCAGAGTGTTCCTTCTCCGAGACCGGTTACTTAACCAAGGTTAAAGAACCCAACCTGCCCTATTATTTACCCATAGCTGGAGAGAGAGTGAGAGTAGGATTCATACCTTTCCCAAGGATATTAGCGCTAAGTGAAATGCAATTGCCACGTCTAGGATTTGAACTCTGGGCGACGAGTCCATTTCCCATGACATTAACCCTTACACCACGCGCTTCCAACAAAAACTATATAGTCTTCCGAGACTGCAATGCCAGTGAGCAGTTTATAACAAAGGTGATATATATATATATATATATATATATGGTGGTTGCCGCTTCTTCACAGAATAAGGCCATTTGTACAAGTTTTTCAGTTGTGAGTAGTTGTGAGCACGCAGATGGCCCACGGATCCAGCTTGTTTTTATGTACCCTGTCTCACATATGAAACCCTTGGCATACAGACCCTTCCATACAGATCAGACTTCAACGTGGAAATGTTTCCATGGTGTGTCATGTGTTTCTTCAGGATGGAGGGCTCGAGTCACTTTACCTCAAACTTCCTACAGCTACCATCGGCCTGTCTTTCCATGAGGATGTGTATCCAGCCAACTCTCTTCTGTCAATTGGTCCTTATCGCTGAACTGACTTCTGCAAGGTTTTAATTCAGAGAGTTAAAGAGCCCAGCCTGCCCTACTATTTACCCATAGCTGGAGGGAGAGTAGGATTCATACCTTTCCCAAGGGTATAGCGCTAAGTGAAATGCAATTGCCACGTCCGGGATTTGAACTCTGGGCGACGAGTCCATTTCCCATGACTTTAACCATTACACCACGCGCTTCTTCCAGGGTGGCTACAATGTGCGTTACATGCCCAGTTTAATAACGGATTAAGATGTTGAATAATAAGAAATGTCTAAAGCGGCAGATTAGTGTGGGTGGATTTGCACGACTTAGATTTTTAAAGATTAGATTTAAAAAAAAAGATATATTTGTTGGTCGTATATGAAACTTAAAAAAAAAGAAAAAAGAAAAGTTTTTTCATTGTTAGAGAGAAACAAACAGGCTCTATTCTTTTTACAAAGCTGAACAAACAAACATTGCGAAACATGAAACTCTTTTTCGCTAAACAAAAACAATAAGCAAAAAACAAAAAAAAAAAAAACAAAAAACAAACAAACAAATAAAAAAAGCAAAACAAAAAAATACAAAAAAATAAAAATAAAATAAAATTGAATTAACTGTAATATTGGATCAACAACAACAAAAAAAATGGCGATGTATTTTCAGCTATGATTCACGTTTTCACGTTCCCGCCCAAAATTTTAACTAGGCCAGTTTTGGTAAAAAAAAAAAAAAAAAATTAAATAAAAATAAATAAATAAAAATAAAAAGTAAACAAAAACAAAAACAAAAACAAAACAAACATGAATATGTAAATAAAATAAAATAAACATTCTGGTTAACTGGACTCACAGTGCTAATTTTAAAAATATATATCACAAAAGAATTTTTTTAAGTAGGTTTTATTTTTTTTTTTTTTTTCTTATTTTCTACTTCTTTTCTTGGTGCCTCAGAAGCTGAATATTTAACTGACATTTTGGTAAAGAAAATTTTAAATAAATGTATCACTATACAAAAGCGCTCGTCGTGTAACGATTATCGTCGCGAGGAGTGGACTTGGCTACCCGGATGAAATTTTCCCGAACTAACCTGTCCGCATTTCACATGCCGCTAAAACTCCATGGCAATTGTAAGTAATTATCCAACCCGCTTGCCGTGGGTAGGATTGATAGGAAGTGGCACAAGGTTGCGAATATGGTGCATACAGCGAGGACCGAACTCGCTATTCACTAGTAATAAATCTGCGAGACTAGCTTGCTGACTATTACACCACCATGGGACGCCTTAGGTATTTACCTAACCTACTCGCCATGGGTAGATGTGACACGGTGTCGTAAGTATGGGGCATCAATCGAGGATCGAACTCGCTATTCAGTAGTAATGGATCTGCGAGACTAGCTTGCTTACCATTGCATCACGGGAAATGGACTCGTCGCCACGAGTTCAAATCCTGGACGTGGTAATTGCATTTCACTTAGCGCTAATACCCTTGGGAAAGGTATGAATCCTACTCTCCCTCCAGCTATGGGTAAATAGCAGGGCAGACTTGGGCTCTTTAGCCTTGGTTAGGCAACCGGTCTAGGAGAAGGAAAACTTTTAATTCAAACCTGTTAAACTCCGCTTAAGAAATTGACCTTGTGTCGCATCCTGCTCGTGCGGAGGAGGTTGGTAGATATATACTATTGCATCACGATAGGACATCCTAAGTATTTACCCAATCCGCTCTGCACGGGCAGGATATGACACAGGGTCGCAAATATGGACTCACAGTGCTAATTTTAAAAACATATATCAGAAATTAATTTTTTTAAATAGGTTTTCTTTTCTTTTGGCCTGAAGCTGAATATTTAACTGACATTTTGATAAAGAACATGAAAAAATTTGAAACAAATGTATCACTATACAAAAGCGCTCGTCGCGTAACGGTTATCGTCACGAGAAGTGGACTTGGCTATCCGAATACACCCAGATGTGACACAAAGTTGCTGTTACATAGTTCGTAGGTAACCTACGACTTATGTATGAAGTGTACTTAGATTTTTGAATTGCTTTGTCTCTCTCTTTTTCTCTTTGTCTCTCTCTTTCTCTCTTTCTCTTTCTCTCTTACTCTTTCTCTCTCTCTTTCTCCCCCCCCCCAATTTATGGGGTAATATGGGGTAAATAGCGAGGTTCGAACTCGCTATTTAGGACTGATGGATTTGCGATAACTTTTTTGCTAACCATTAAACTTCGACGAGACGCCCAATTTACGAAACCCGTTCCCCATGAGTAGGATGTGACACAAATGCACAAGTAGGCAACATCCAGCGAGGACCGAACTCGCTATTCAGGACTGATAGATCTGAGAGAACTTCTTGCTAACCAATAAACCTCGATGAGACGCCCAATTTACCAAACCCGTTCACCGTAAAATCCAACCAACCAACCAACCAACCAGTAATCTTCCTTTGAATACCCTACAAAAATGAATAAACCAAAAAACGTCTTCGACATAAAATAACCCAACAAGGGTTGACATTCCGTAAAATCCAACCAACCAACCAACCAACCAACCAGTAATCATTCTTTGAATACCCCTACAAGAATGAATAAACCAAAAACGTCTTCGACATAAAATAATCCAACAAGGGTTGACATTCCGTAAAATCCAATCAACCAACCATATTTATTCAGGACTGATGGATCTGAGAGAACTTCTTGCAAACCAATAAACCTCGATGAGACGCCCAATTTACCAAACCCGTTCACCGTAAAATCCAACCAACCAACCAACCAACCAACCAGTAATCTTCCTTTGAATACCCCTACAAAAATGAATAAACCAAAAAACGTCTTCGACATAAAATAACCCAACAAGGGTTGACATTCCATAAAATCCAACCAACCAACCAACCAACCAGTAATCATTCTTTGAATACCCCTACAAGAATGTATAAACCAAAAAACGTCTTCGACATAAAATAATCCAACAAGGGTTGACATTCCGTAAAATCCAACCAACCAACCATATTTATTCAGGACTGATGGATCTGAGAGAACTTCTTGCTAACCAATAAACCTCGATGAGACGCCCAATTTACCAAACCCGTTCACCGTAAAATTCAACCAACCAACCAACCAACCAACCAACCAGTAATCTTCCTTTGAATACCCCTACAAAAATGAATAAAGCAAAAATGTCTTCGACATAAAATAACCCAAGGTTTGACATTCCGTAAAATCCAACCAACCAACTAACCAATCTGCCTCTTAATACTCAGTCAATCTCTGAATCTGTTCGCCAGCCGCATGTCACTCTCCCAACTGTCAAATACGCAGCATTTTTATCGGTTTTTAATTCGCATGCATGACCCGCACCGTTCACATCAGACACGTTCCTTTCACGCATACGCTCATCAGTAGAATTGCAAATGGCGAACAAAATATATCAAACATGGCGGCCTCTTTACACCGCACCCCACCCGACCCAATAAGTGAGTTGAACTTTCGTCACAAATAAACAAGATATTTTATTAGACATACTAGCAAATATATGAACCCTCCGGGTGTAAGTATTTAAGTTTTAATGTAATGGATTATTATATTAAATTAGAAAGGCTAATGAAACTAAATAATAATGCAGATAAAAAAAATTGAAACAGAGGGGGTTATAATCGAAAAATAGAACAAATGAAACTCACTCTTCCATCACTCCCGTCTTTCATTGCTAAATTTCCCTAATTTAACCATTTAGTTAAATTAGAAAGTAAAGAATAAAATTAGTTATTTCTTTTTGTTAATGGATTTCTTTTAAGATTTCTCCCCGAAATTTTGGCTCATATTCATTAGGATAAAACTAAAACAATTAGATATCAATAATACTAAGCACATATTTATTGAAATAATATTTTTAATATCAATATGCAAATTAGCCTTCCCATTCACACTGTAAACCGCTATTTTGTTGTATATATAAATACAATTGAATGTTATTAGTATTTAGATATGTCCAACATAACAAACTCTGGTTTTGACAGGAGGGTCCAGTGAGCTTCAACCGCTGGACCGTACGAGTTGACATGGTTGATCCCAGGGGGACATCCTTCCAGGCAACACCTTCCCCTTGATTTAAGGGAACAGGCTAGGTTTATTGTCCAGTGTCTGAGGTGCCGTTCTTGAGGGGGGATGCCGACGGGATCAACGCATTTTTTGTATGAGCTTCGGCTTGTGGGTGGGCCCACATAAAAATGTCCTTGTGTCACGTCCTCATAAATGGGATGAGAAGCAAATACCTATCTAACTTCGGTTTCGACCGGGGGGTCCAGTGGCTTCGGCCCTGGACCGTACAAGCTAACATCGTTTGATCCTAGGAGGCCATCCCCACCCAGGCAACACCTGTCCCCTTGATTTAAAGGGACAGGACTGAGTTTATTGCACGGTGCCTGAGAGGGAATGCCGACGGGATCCACGCATTTTTTGCACTCGCTCCCATGGGCTTCGGATTGTGGGTGGTCCCACATTAATAGAGCCTTGTGCCTAACCCATACACGTGGGGTACGTGGTAAAAATCTAGTACGTAGATATGGTCAACAGTATTAATAATGTTAAAAAGAATTTTATTAATAATGTTTAAATAAAGATAAAATCATGTAGAATTTGACGTAAATAACAAAGGGAATTGTGACTTGAGTAGTATATAAGTTTCGGTTACAGACAGAAAGACACACAACTTCCATTATAATAAGATATATTATATATAAGTATATCGTAGTATAGAAGGGTATACCTGCATACCCGTGGTTGTATGCAGATACACTTACCTTCTTAACTTGGATACTTAGCTCTCTGTTTCTTCTATCTTGCTTGAACTAGATCTGTCAATTTCTGGTCTGATCTGGGCTGGTTGATGTTTTTCTTCATCTGGGCTGGATCTTCTGTACTTGATACTGGGCATCTTATGTTGTAGTGGAGTTTTTAGTTAACAAACACAAGACTTTGCTTTGTTTAGAGCTCATATTTTATTTCATATATACTTACCAACCAAAGTTAATTACTTTACTTAAGCTTTATTCAAATTTAACTTAACTGTGGTCCAGTTATGGTGAGTATTCTTTTAGTATTTACAGTGAACTAATCCAGGGGGAGACAACTATGTTTGACTTCACCATATCTATCTATCTATATATCTGTAATAAAATACACTCAAGGTGATTGTTTAATTAAGCTTTATTCTAATTTAACTTATCTGTGGTCCAGTTAAGGAGAAGATTCTTTTAGTAATTACAGTGAACTGATCTAGGGGAGGCAACTATGTTTGGCTTCCCCACATCTATCTATCTATTTATCTATCTCTCTCTCTATATATATATATATATATATATATATATATATATATGTGTGTGTGTGTGTGTGTGTGTGTGTGTGTCTGTAATAAAGATACACAGGTTAAATGCTTTAAGTTAGCTTTATTCAATATACTTTAACTTTGGTCTAGTTGAGATGAGGATTCGTTTAGTATTTATATAGAACTGATTCAGGGGGAGATAACTGTGTTTGACTTCACCATATCTATCTATCTATCTATCTATCTGTTACATACTCACGTCGGGTATACAAATGAGAGAGAGAGTTCTCAGATGATAGATAGAGAGTGAAAGAGAGACAGAGAGACAGAGACGAGAGAGAGAGAGACAGATTAGAGACTTACTTGGAGAGGAGATGGTCTTGCTTCATCACTTCATTTATCTTATTACTCTGGTTATTGCTGATTCTTCTCACGTCTCCTCTGACTGCAATCCTGTTCTTTAGTTGCTAACTGATTCTTCTAACTAAGGCTTCTTTTGGGCTTCTTTTGGTCACTGTAATTAAAACAACTAACAAAGCTTATTGTTCTTTTCTTGATCAAGTTTATTAGCCCATATTTATTCCGCGCACGCGAGATCAACCTCAGAGTGCGTCTGCTCTCTCTGGTGGTTAGGTCGAATCTTATCTCTAAACTAAATCCCGTATTTCTCATGTCGTGTGAGATTCGCGCCTCTAGGGTCAAGGGTTATTAACAGTCAGTGGTAAATTTCCACTGGTCCATTGACTCTTACATTGACAGACACGAATTTAATTCTGCTTACAGGTACTGATCACAATTATGACTCCTCATAAACTGTAACATATCTATCTATCTATCTATCTGTCTGTCTGTCTGTCTGTCTGTCATAAAAGACACACAAGTTAATTACTTTACATAAGCTCTATTCAAATATAACTTAATTGTGGTCCACTTAAGATGAAGGTTATTTTTAGTATTTACAGTGAACTGATCCAGGGGGAGGCAACTGTGTTTGATTTCTCCACATCTATCTATCTATCTATCTATCTATCTGTCTGTCTGTCTTTCTGTAATAAAAGACACACGTTAAAGGCTTTAAGTTAACTTTATTCAAAATACTTTAACTTTGGTCTAGTTGAGGTGAGGATTCTTTTAGTATTTACAGTGAATTGATCCAGGGGGAGATAACTATGTTTAACTTTTCCACATCTCTCTTTCTATCTATCTATCTATCTATCTATCTATCTAAAAGACACACAAGTTAATTGCTTTAATTAAGCTTTATTCAAATATAACTTAACTGTGGTCTAGTTAAGGAGAAGATTCTTTTAGTATTTACAGTGAATTGATCCAGAGGGAGATAACTATGTTTGACTTTTCCACATCTATCTATCTATCTATCTATCTATCTAAAAGACACACAAGTTAATTGCTTTAATTAAGCTTTATTCAAATTTAACTTAACTGTGGTCCAGTTAAGGAGAAGATTCTTAGTATTTTACAGTGAATTGATCCAGAGGGAGATAACTATGTTTGACTTTACCACATCTATCTATCTATCTATCTATCTATCTATCTATCTAAAAGACACACAAGTTAATTGCTTTAATTAAGCTTTATTCAAATTTAACTTAACTGTGGTCCAGTTAAGGAGAAGATTCTTAGTATTTACAGTGAATTGATCCAGAGGGAGATAACTATGTTTGACTTCACCTTATCTATCTATCTATATATCTATCTATCTGTCTGTCTGTCTGTCTGTCCGTATATCTATAATTAAAGACATACAAGTTAATTACTTTACGTAAGCTTTATTCATATATAACTTAAATATATTCCAGTTAAAGTGAAGTTTATTTTAGTATTCATATTGAACTGACCTGGGAGGAGACAACGATGTGGGATTTCACCACAGAACTCAAACCACGAAGCAATACAGTGACGCAATGTACTAATTCTACGGTGGTTGTATTACCATTAAAATGGTATCGGGAGTAATTTAAACATTTAACCATAGCTGGAGGGAGAATAGTTGGATTCATAACTTCCCAAGGATATTGACGCTATATGAAATGCAATATAGCTTTATTCAAAATAACTTAACTGTGGTCCAGTCAAGGAGAAGATTCGTTTAGTATTTTCAGTGGACTGATCCAGGGGGAGATAACTATGTTTGACTTCACCACGTCTATCTATCTACCTATCTATCTATCTATCTATCCAACCCAAGTCTATCAATCTATCTATGTATCTATTTATTTATCTATCTCTCAGCCCTAGCATATCTATGTATCTATCTATCTATCAACCATTCAATCCAAGCATATCTATCTGTAATAGAATACACGTTAATTGTTTAAAGTAAATTTTATTAAAATCATCTGGGCTGGATCTTCTGTACTTGATACTGGGACATCTTATGTTGTAGTGGAGTTTTTAATTAACAAACACAAGACTTTGCTTTGTTTAGAGCTCATATTTTATTTCATATATACTTACCAACCAAAGTTAATTGCTTTACTTAAGCTTTATTAAAATATAATTTAACTGTGGTCCAGTTAAGATGTAGATTCTTTTAGTATTTATAGTGAACTGATTCAGGGGGAGACAACTGTGTTTGACTCCACCACATCTATCTATCTATCTATCTATCTATCTAGAATAAAAGGCACACAATTAATTGTTTACGTAAGCTTTATTCAAATATAACTTAAATGTGTTCCAGTTAAAGTGTAGTTATCTTAGTATTTATAGTGAACTGACCCGGAAGGAGACAACTATGTTAGATTTAACCACAGAACTCAAACCACTTATAGCGAGGCAATACAGTGACGCAATGTACTAAATTCTACGGGGGTGGGTGGGTGTTGTATTACCATTAAAATTAATTGTTTTACCGAAGCTTTATTCAATATAACTTAACTGTAGTCAAGTTAAGATGAAGATTATTTTAGTATTTAGAGTAAACTGATTCAGGGGGAGATAACTATGTTGATTGTTTGGTTGGTTGGTTGGCTAGTTGGTTTATGGTCGGTTTGTTTGTTATTTGATTGGTTGGTTGGTTACTTCACCACATCTATCTATCTATCTATCTATCTATCTATCTATGTTTATTCATATCTATCTATCTATCTATCTATCTATCTATGTTTATTCATATCTATCTATCTATCTATCTATCTATCTATCTATGTTTATTCATATCTATCTATCTATCTATCTATCTATGTTTATTCATATCTATCTATCTATCTATCTATGTTTATTCATATCTATCTATCTATCTATCTATCTATCCATCTCAGTGTATTCCTATCTATCTATCTATCTATCTATCTCAGTGTGTTCATATCTATCTATCTATCCATCTATATCTATCTATCTTTCTATGTTTATTCATATCTATCTATCTATCTATCTATCTATCTATCTATCTCAGTGTATTCATATCTATCTATCTATCTATCTATCTCAGTGTGTTCATATCTATCTATCTATCTATCCATCTATATCTATCTATCTATCTATGTTTATTCATATCTATCTATCTATCTATCTATCTATCTATCTATCTATTCATATCTATCTATCTATCTATCTATGTTTATTCATATCTATCTATCTATCTATCTATCTATCTATGTATCATATATCTACCTATCTATCTCAGTGTGTTCATATCTATCTATCTATCTATCTATCTATCTATATATCATCCAACCCTATCTGTCTGTCTATCTATCTATCCAAGCCCATCTATCTATCTATCTATCTATATGATCAAGATAGCCATGTTTTAATTCCTCACATTATCTATCTATCCAATCCAAGTCTATCTATCTATCTATCTATCTATCTATCTATCTATCTATCTATCTATCTATCTATCTATCTATCTATCTATCCAAGCCTATCAATCAATCAATCTATCTATCTATAATCAAATACACACAAGTTAATTGCTTTACTTAAGCTCTATTCAAATATAACTTTTGTCCAGTTTGAAGATTCTTTTAGTATTTATAGCAAACTGATCCGGGGGGGGAGACAACTATGTTTGATTTCACCACAGAACTCAATCCACTTATAGCGAAGCAATACAGTGACGCAATGTACTAGATTCTACGGGGGGTTGTATTACCATTAAAATGGTATCGGGATTATTTAAATTGGCAAGGAACCACACCTAAAACGGTTCTGGCAGCGGCCAGTTATCAAATTCGAGACCCAAGAATTCTTGGCAACAAATGTCTTAGACAATTCGAAACCGTAAAAATTCCTACAATATAAGGTTTCACGAAAAATGGTACTACGGCTCTCTCTCTCTCTTTCGTTTAATATGCATCTGTTTGTGCGCGTGACCAGACACACTTTTCAAATTGGGTGCGGATTGACAGAATCAATGTGACTTATTTTATTTTATTTTATTTTCGTTTTTTTTGTTTTTTATTTTTTAAAATCTGCGTCACGTTACCAGTTAGATGGCAAAGCACGAACAACATTCCCAGGTTTTGAATTGAGCGTGTTTCCTTCTTCTAGACTGGTTAATTTCCATAAGGAAATAAGATTTTTGGATGTTTTTTTTTTTAGAAGCATTGTTGAATAAAGAATATATTATTATGCGATATACGCATGGTAATTGCCTTCAAGCAAGAAAATAAATAATAATATATACTATATTCAACAATGCTTCTAAAAATAACCAAAAAACATCCAAAACTCTTATTTCCTTCGCCGAAGAGCATAAGCTATTATTCACCCAACGTTCCCTTACCTGATATGGTAGAGACGTATCAGTATCTTTGACAGGTTAATTTCGCAAGGATTGTTCCGTGCTGTATCGTGGCCGAGGCAGTATGGTTTCTGACTATCCTGCTGAAGTCCCGGTTTCGATTTCTGTCTGAGGGAAATCGTTAGTATACATCGCTGATGAGACTTAATAAAGTCGAAACAGTCTGTGCGATGTTCTTCACACCGACTAATTCTTTACCGAAATTCACTTGTCATTATCTTCTATAATTATCGAATTTTATGCGATATACGCATTGTAATTGCCTTCAAGCAAAAATATAAATAATAATATATACTTTATTGAACTATGCTTCTAAACATACACACACACACACACACACACACATATATATATATATATATATATATATATATATATATATAAACTCAAATAGAATATTTGAGATTTTGAATATGCTCTGCTAATTTAGCATTCAGTACTCTCATATGCAAATTTTTCATATGTGATATTCTCCACTATATATATATATATATATATATATATATATATATATATATGGTCTACA
>CM042178.1:50229985-50259985 GCA_023376005.1 Doryteuthis pealeii | reverse complement strand
ATATCGCTGCCTTATCATTGTGAATCTTGCATCAACTAACCATTGTGACCTGTTTCACCGGTAAGTCACCTTTTCCACAAATACCATATTTTTTTTGGTGTGGGGAGATTATGTGCTTAATTAAAGTCATACCTAATTTGTTAATTAATTAATTATAATTAAATGAATTAGGCATGCATATCGGTTTAAATGTAAAGCGTAAACAAATCGAGAAAAAGCCTGATCTCCGTATGTACATTTCAGCCTATTAGGCCTCATCAGCAGAGCTATAGACAGGGCAGTGCTTTGTGCGCGATTCGAACCCTACCTGTCAGGCTGACAGACGGACTCTAATCATTACACTAGCTGGCTTCCCCAGAATTTCTCGTTTATTTTAAACTGATGTGTATAGCGCACTTTTTTGGTTGACTTACAGCACGACAGTATGATGTGGACAAACCATGTGTTTGAAATGGCGATAGCCAACAATATATATATATATATATATATATATATATATGTGTGTGTGTGTGTGTGTGTGTGTGTGTGTGTGTGTGTTGTGTAGAGATAAAAGGGTATGAAAATACACATTACTATTCAACAATAAAAATTACAAATTCTTTTACAAATATTAATTGAGCTCGGATCGGACCAACTTTTAGTTCATCTGAATTCTAAAATTCATATTTTTAAATATCCGTGAAAAATTCGATTTTTTAGCGCAGAAAAAAAAAAAAGTAATTTATTTCACGCAGAAAATAAAAATATTTAATCACACAAAAGATTGAAAATTTCTGAAAAATTAATTTCTTAAAAAAAAAAAAATTTTTTTGACAATTTAATAGAATATAGTACATACCAATTACAAAAGCAAAAAAAAATTTCAAATATTAATATTATGACATATTTTTATATCTTTTTCATTGCTGATATTGGCAATATTTCGATTTATTAAAAATCATCATCAGAGCTTAATGATAATTAGGTCCGTTTTTAGATGTAAATGTTTTTTGATCTGGATTCTTTTCAAAAGAAAAACACAAAATAATTTGGATTCAAATTGGAAGTATTGTTTTTCCCCAAAAGCATGTATCCTGTGCGTTTGCTTCGTCTTGATCATTCGCTAATTTTACCTCGGGAAGGTAACCAGTCTAGAAGAATGGAAATTCTGAATTCAAACCAGTTAAACTCCGCTTAAGAAATTGACTGAGTCACATCCTACTCGTGCGGAGGATTTGGTATATATATATATATATATATATAAAGGTTTTATATATCTAATGACATAGGAACAGTCACGACCAGTGGTTTCATGCATGCGTAACCGCAAACATTCGTCAGGTGACGTTGGGGTTTTAAGTCCAAATGCAAGGAAAATCGAAAAAAAAATCGAAAATTTAAAAAGGTTTTACAGACATGGGATACTGAAACAGTGGCAATCCCACACGCTATATATATATATATATATATATATATATATATATATATATATATATATATATATATGAAAGTAAGTAAACAAACAATGTGTTTATTTTTTTAGCCGACAATTTTTGGAAGATATGTGCTTAATTGAAGTCATACCTAATTTTGAAAATTAATTAGCCTAAATTTATTGATTATTAACTAATTAATTTTCAAAATTAGGTATGACTTCAATTAAGCACATATCTTCTAAACATATATATATGTGTGTGTGTGTGTGTATTTATTTGTCAACTTTTATTGTTATCAGCCATCTTCCATGATTTAGATCTATCTTTTCTATTCAGATCTATCTATCAATCTATCTATATATATATATATATATATATATATATGAAGTAGTCAAACAATGTGTTTGAAATGGCGAAGGCCGACAATTTGTGGGAGATTATGTGCTTAATTAAAGTCATACCTAATTTTGTTAATTGATTAATTATAATTAAATGAATTAGGCGTGCATATCGGTTTAAATGTAAAGCATAAACAAATCGAGAAAAAGTCGATCTATGTATGTACATTTCAGCCTATTAGGCCTCATCAGCAGAGCTATAAACAGGGCAGTGCTTTGTGCGCGATTCGAACCCTACCTGTCAGGCTGACAGGCGAACATTCTAACCACTACACTAGCTTGCTTCCCCAGAATTTCTCGTTCATTTTAAACTGATGTGTATATCGCACTTTTTGGGTGACTTATGGCATGACAGTATGAAGTAGTCAAACAATGTGTTTGAAATGGCGAAGGCCGACAATTTGTGGGAGATTATGTGCTTAATATAATAATATATATATATATATATATATATATATATATATATATAAAGTGTTATGTGTGTGTGTGTGTGTGTGTGTGTGTGTGTGTGTGTGTGTGTGCGTGTTGGCCTTCATGCTGTGATTATGAGTACTTCATGATGTAATGAATACGTCCACGCCTACCCCCCTAGGGTTTGAGCACCTGCAAGAGGTTACCCCCCCCAAAAAAAGAACATGCGGTTTTGACATCAGGTTGACATCATCCGCCATCTTTTTTTTACTCGTCTTTTCTCCCTTCATTGTGTGCCAATTCTGTTAGCCCCCTTCCCCCCGCCTCGCATGGGGAGGTGAGGGGGAGCAAAGGAGCCACAAAACGATATCACCATATTGGAATCACACTTCTCTCTGACCGACGGAGGCGCGACTTAGAATAATTGTTTGCAGGGCAGTGGACATGGTGCTAATTTATCTCCGCCTTAGACAATTTTTTTTAAAAAGCATGGGAGGGGGGGGGGGAGAAAAAGAGAAAAAGAAAAAGAAAAGAAAAAAAGAAAAAGAAAAAAGAAAGAAGAAAGAAGAAAAGAAAAAAAAGAAAAGAAAGAAAAGAAAGAAAAAAGAAAAAAAAAAAAAAAAGAAAAGAAAAAAGAAAGAAAAGAAAAAAGAAAAAGAAAAAGAAAAAAAAAAAGAAAAAAAAAAAAAAAAAAAAGAAAAAGAAAAAAAGAAAAAAAAAAAAAAAAAGAAAAGAAAAAAAGAAAAAAAGAAAGAAAAGAAAAAGAAAAAAAGAAAGAAAAAAAAAAAAGAAAAAAAAGAAAAAGAAAGAAAAAAAAAAAAGAAAAGAAAAAAAAAAAGAAAAGAAAGAAAAAAAGAAAGAAAAGAAAGAAAAAGAAAAAAGAAAAGAAAAGAAAAAAAGAAAAAAAAAAGAAAAAGAAAGAAAAAAAAAAGAAAAAAGAAAAGAAAAAGAAAAGAAAAAAGAAAAAAAGAAAAAAGAAGAAAGAAAGAAAAAAAAAGAAGAAAAGAAAAAAAAAAGAAAAGAAAAAAAGAAAAAGAAAGAAAAAGAAAAAAAGAAAAGAAAAAAGAAAAAAGAAAGAAAGAAAAGAGAAAGAAAAAGAAAAAGAAAAAAGAAAGAAAAGAAAAGAAAAGAAAGAAAAGAAGAAAAAAGAAAAAGAGAAAGAAAAGAAAAAGAAAAAGAAAGAAAGAAAGAAAAGAAAAAAGAAAAGAAAAGAAAAAGAAAAAAGAAAAAAGAAAAAAGTAAAAGAAATTCTTTATTTCTTTTACTTTTTTCTTTTTTCTTTTTTCTTCTAAAATACTTTTAAGTATTCTTTTTCTTATAAAACCTGTTACACCGAAGCAAAATGACGCAGCGAAAGAACGTGACGCAGTGAAAGAACGAGACGAAGTGAACGCACGGGATACACGCGTTTTGGAAAAATAATACTTCCAGTTTGAATTCAAATTATTTTCTGTTTCTCTCTTAAAGAATCCGGATTAAAACCATTTACATCTTTAAAAAAAAAAGGACCCAATTATCATTATGCTCTGATGATGATTTTATAGTAAATCGAAATATTGTCAATATCAGCAATGAAAAGGGATATAAAAATATATTCAATTTAATAACATATTTTGTTTTTCATACCCTTTTATCTATACATATACCGTCGGGTCTATTTCCTTGCTCTTAACTCATATATATAATATATATATATATATATATATATATATATATATATATATATATATATATATATGTGTGTGGTGTGTGTGTGTGTTATCCACATACACGTGTTTTGAAGTTTACTTCTCATTAGTGTGGCTTTACTTTTTAACAGCTACCTCTAGCCGGGATCGAAACCTGACTGAATTTTCGTCTGCCAAGTCTCTTACCCATACGGCTATTAGCGGCTGTCAATTGTAAGAGAACAATTAATTGATACATTCATAAGCGGAATTATTTTATTAACACCAGAATCCTCTAACCATTGTAAACAAGTTGAGGGTTAGCTATGCGCCAAGCGGTGAAATTTCAATTAATTCCCTATTTACAGAGTTCAACCAAGAGGGAGCATATACATAAATAAATAAGTTATCCACGAATCTATGATAGTTTGCTAAAGGCTTTTTTCCAATTTAGTTTAATGACACAAAATTCATGAAAGTTATTCTTGAAAAAAATCCATTTTAATTGGTTCTAATTAGTCGTAATTAAAGTCAAAAACTAACCCGTACCTTACTTCACATTCTGCCTGTCTCGTTCCCTCGGTATGTATGCATTGATTGGTTTGGTGGTTGGTTTTGAACGCTATCACAATGCAAGTGTAAAGAAAAATAAGGGAACTATGGTTTTGTTTGTTAACCTTTAATTTATTCTTAATGTTTCGAGATAAAATCTCTTCGACAGAAAATTTCTGAAACTGAAGCTGTTGTTAGTGATCGTCCATTCTGCTTTGTGTCTTATATATTCTAAATTATCTGCGTGTGTGTTCGTGGGTGTGTGTTTATGTGCGTGCGTGTGTGTGTATGTGTTTATGTGTGTGTGTCTGTTCTGCACACACACACACACACACACACACACACATATATATATATATATATATATATATATATAATATTTGAAAAAACAAAAATACCAGGACTTCTACATCTTGTCCGGTGAACATCGTGGTCTACAGTGCTGATTTTTGAACTTTTTGATACTTTCTTTTACATTTTTATACACATTTACATCAACTCTTTGAGTTTCTTTGTGGACTATAATGCTTCTGATTTAATAAAATAAAATAAAATTTATTTATTTTATTTTAAAAACAGAATGCGCATTTTCTAAATTTAAATTTTTAAAAAATTAAAAATTCCGGCTATAATATTGAACGTTTCATTGCACCACTTTCATCTCATAACGGTCCACTTTCGCCGTTCTCTCTATCATACACAACTCGCTCTTGAGGAAGACCACTTCAATAAAGGGTCGAACAGAATTCTGTCAGCGAATTTACATCATGTGTTTGTTTTTTCTAAATATTTATTTCATATATATATATATATATATATATATATATAAAGACTATAAAGACTAAAGATTTATTATTATTGGCTCTACTTAGGTATCGAGCACTTTTTACTTATTAGCTTTCTCCTAGCGGTTATATGAATATATATATATATCTTATATACATATATATATATATATACATATAAATTGTTTTTTCTTTTGGCCAAATACTGTAGCAATAGATTATTTTTTTGTTGGTACGAATATCTTGGTCTTTTCTTTTTTTCAAAAATTTTTTTTCTTCCTGGTTGATGTTTGGTAGTATATTTTTACAATCAAACTTTCTGCTGTTTTTTTTTCTCTCCGAAAGGATCTACCAACACGCTTGTATATTAAATTTATATATATATATATATATATATATATATATATATATATATGGGTAAATACGTTTTAACAATTTCGAATTTAGGTCATCAACAGAGAGTGTGTTTCAAGACTGTTTACATTTTATGACAGAGGAATGGATTAACATTTATGTTCATAAAAGTAAATGGTTTTAACATTCCTTTATATATATATATATTTGGGAGAATATGTGCTTAAATGAAGTCGAACCTATTTTTTGAAATTTAATTCATTAATAATTAATTAGGCGGGATTAATTAGGCGACTTCAATTATTAATGAGTTAAAATTCAAAAAAAGGTTCGACTTCATTTAAGCACATATTTCCCAAATAGCTGAAAATAGACATCGTCTGTTTGTTTACGTCTCATATATATATATATATATATATATATATATATATATATATATACACGGTGTTGCGCCAGGGTGTTTCCATGAAGCCAAGAGGCTCAGAAGAAAGCAGCGGCAACAAAGCACCGGCACATCAACATTTTCAGGGACAGCCTTCACATTTGAAATCTGTGGTCGAGAATGTTTTTTGAACATTGGACTTCATAGTCACAGGAGGAGCTATAACTTCAGGGGCACCGGAACGATATTATAGTCTTCCGTGACTGCAATGCTAATGAAATGATATATATATATATATATATATATATATATATATATATATATGTTATATTTTTGCTTGAAGGCAATTACAATGCATGTATCACATAAAATTCGATACTTCTTTTTAATAGAAAATGAACTTGACAAGTGTAATCCCGGCAAAGGATCGCTCGGTGTGTAGAACATCGTACAGACTGTTTCGACTTTATTAAGTCTCATCAGTGATGTATACTAACGACTTCCCTCCGACAGAAATCGAAACTGGGACCTCAGCAGGCATAGTCAAAGACCATATTGCCTCGGCCACAGTACACAGCGAACAATCCCTGCGAAATTTGTTTTCTAGAAGCATTGTTGAATAAAGTATATATTATATTTTTGCGTGAAGGCAATTACAATGCATGTATCGCATAAAATTCGAAACTTATTTTATTATAGAAAATGAACTTGATAAGTGTAATCCCTATGGTAGAACCTATCTGTATCTATTTTTACATACGTCCCCTATTTTTTTTTCTAGCGCTAGACCAAGGAGATTAGCATCTGAAGTGAAGCGCCACACCTACCATCAGCTCCTCACTTTACCGCACAGATCCCTGTGCTACTCATATGCTGAGTTGGCGAGGGCCGGTATCGAACCAGGGACCTTCAGGTTCCCGGCCGAACACTCTACCGACTGAGCTAAACCGACCCTTAAACTCGAAATATAAAGCTACAAAAATGTTCATCCCATTTTTTCTCATTTTTCTATTATCTTAATTTTAATGAATCCTTGCCTCCAAACTTAGAAGAGGGGGGTCACTCCAGGGCACAATCTATCTGTATCTATTTTTACATACGTCCCCTATTTTTTTTTTACTCGGAAATCTGCGACCTATTTAGCCGTACAAGTGGCGCCATCTATGCACGTGTCATCTCCCTGACCCCGGGCGGTACCCAGTGAGCGTGAAGGATGTTCGTCTTTTGCTGCGGCGGAACGCCAGTCGTTTACAAACGGCTCGGTGCTGTTGATCTAAACCCGGGGAAGCAACTGCGCCACAAGGCAACATCATCCCCCTAATCCCTACCCCACAAAAAAATGAACAATAATAATAATAATAATGATAATAATAATGTACTATTTCCTCTCCCTATTCCTTTTTTTTAGGGTTTTTCGTTTGCATTTTTTTTTTAAACGAAGGTCAGCCGGCCTTCTGTTTAATAGAATTCAAGTTACCCTCTGGTTTTCTCATTACAGCTGGGAATGATTTTAAGTCGAGGCCGGCCCGTGTCCCAGAAGATCCTGACTTTTTAAAGAAAGAAAAAAATCATTTTTACATGGGGGCTCCGCGATATACTAGGTATAGGAAAAAAAAATCGGATACTACGAGTTTTAAAAGCGAATTAAGAATAATTAAATCTATTATTTAAGGTTAAACTTTGTTAAATCGATAAGTAGTACCATAATAACCATCATTAAAAAAAGAAAATATAATTACATATGCAGTTTATTTTTAAAAGATTTAAAACTATTTGTTTTGGTCAATTTCGACGCGACCCGCCATTTTGGCTGTTTTTCAATAGTTTTAGGCGCTTGTTTACAATTTTAACGTAACATTTGGGATGGAAAAAATTTTTACCAAAAATCAGGTAATTATCCGATTTTAATGAAATTTTCAGTATTGATTTAACAATTAATGAATTTTATAATGCATCAGTTATTTTATTTCAAAACTTTAATTTAGTATTTTTGCTATGAAAAATTAATATATAAAATTCATTTAAAATATGAAAATCCTGATGTCAAGTTTAAAATGTTATATTTTTAGATTCTAAAAATAAATATCTACTTAATGCAAACCTTATTTTAGGCGCCAAAGTAATAAGTTTTGAGAAAAACTCTATTGAAAATGTACCCCCTCCCTTTTTTAAGCAGAAAAAACATCGATGTATAATTTTTTCTTTTATAAGATAATAGCCAATTAAATAATTATCGAAATGAGTAAAAAAGAAATCTCCAAAAAATTAATTATTTTTTACATTTTATTTTTCGATTTTTGGTACTTATTTTCTCATGAAAAGCCACTGTAAAATTTTTTTTTTGTTTCTATTCATAACTTCGGTCTTTTATCTCATTATTTATACTGTAATTATATCGAAAATGATCAACTTGCAAAACATTTTACGCCCCCAACATAAGGGGGGTAAAAATTAAGTGATCTGAAAAAAATGAGAAAGTTTTGAAATAAAATAAAATATGCATTATAAAGAGCATTCAATGTACATAAACACTGAAAATTTCATTAAAATCCGATAATTCCTGATTTTTGGTAAATTGTTTTCTGTAGGGGGCTAAAGTCATTTTGTCAAAAGCGCATTTTAGGCTCCGTTTGCCAGTCCCTAATATATACTAAAGATTTGTGAAGAAAATGTTTTCAAAAATATAACAGACACAAGATGTTACGATCAAAGGAAATTTTTTATATGTCTTTACTTAAGTATTTCGGTTTATGATAAACCATCATCAGGACAATGCAAAAGACAATGTAAGGGAGAAAAATGAAAAATGTTAAGTGTATGGTGAATGTGTGAATATAATGTTATTTAACGTTATTTTTTATATTTTTTATATGTGCGTTTATATACGAAAGCTGATGACGTGATCATTGCATGTGAAAAAATGATCTTCATTTTCCGTTTTTTTTTCGCATTTTGAAAACATTTTCTTCACATATTGTCGGTTTAATATCCTCATCGTATTTCCATACCAAAGATTTGTAAACTTTTCATGAGCATTTTGTGTTTAAAAAAAAATATTTAAAAAAACTGAGTTTTTTTTTTTTGTTTAAATTGAATACCCATCAATCATCATCATATCATGTCGTGCAATTTGCCGGATATCCATAACGATCTCTCGCAACCTTCCCTATCATTCATCGATCTGGGAGCTCCTCGCGCAGCAGCCCGCATCCCAACATAGTTGGTCAATGTAGGTCCTGGAGGGCGGCCACATTGGCGTGCCCATGTGCTGGCTTCCACAGTAGTACGTCACTTACGATCTCGTCCTTGCTCTCCAGCAATGTCCTGCATGTCTAGTCCGTCTCACTCGTATGGTTTGTGAGATGGGGGGCAGGTGGCCATACAGTTGCTTTTTTGTGCGGTGCTGCTTCCACGACTTATTCAGGACCGCTCGCAGCATTCTTGTGCAGCTCCCATCTAGCTTATTCTCAAGGCGCTTCGTTAGGGTCCAGGTGGTACAGCCATACAGCAGTACCGACACAACTACAAAAACGTCTTTTGCCTTAAATAAACCAACAAGGGTTGACATGCCGTAAAATGCAACAAACCAAAGCAAAAGATGGTGATTATGATTGTTGTTGTTATTGTTGTTTGTTTGTATGTTTGTTTATCTCTTTGTTTGTATTTTCACATCAGTAGTAATAAATTCTCCTCTTCCTCCTCCTCCCTATCCTCCTCCTCTTTTTGCTCCTTTTTCTTTTTCATTTGCCTAATGGTGTGTGTGTGTATGTGTGTAGGTGTATGTGTGTATGTGCATGCACACAACACTCACCCACCCACTATATACACACACACACAACACACACATTCACTGTAAACATACATGCACACACTTATGCCTACCTCTCTGTTCCTTTTTTTTTTTTTAATATGCAGCACTTATATTTTGTATGCTCATTCTTACTTCCTATGTTTTATTTCCTTGTACAAGATGTACTGTTAGGTTGGTGGGTGGTTCCCCTAAAGGCTGATGTATTAGGGAAAAATCCTTTATGGAAATGTAGATTGATTAAAAAAATTTGTTTAAATTAATTTTTTTTTTAATAATTATTTATTAATAAACAAGAACAATTAGTTTTCATTTGATAAGTTCTCAGTACAATTGGTGTGCAAGTCTAGAGTAACTGAATAAGTGATAGGTATTAAGGAAAAGCCCACTGCGCCACCTATCCCTTTAATGGGAGGAGAATCCTATATAGGTTCTGACTGAGACTTTTCAAGCTTTTTATACATATATAGATACATCCCTTTTCTTAGTAATTTATGGCTTTCACTGTTTGTTTGTTGGTTTCGTTTTACGGCATATTAACCTCGGCGGGCCATTTAATGCCGACGAAGTTTTGAAATAAACTCATACTTAATGGATACTCAATCATTTTTTTTTTACTTTTAAAGGGGGATAATTGAGACTATCGGGGTCTAGACTAGATCCAAATATAGACATTTTATTTCTTTAACTTTTTTTATGTCATTTGTTTATTTCCTCTTTACATTTCATTGATTTTTCAATAATGTATGCACTTTTACAAAGAGTGTATGCATTATTTGGACTCTCTCTCTCTCTCTCTCTCTCTTCTCTCTCTCTATATATATATATATATATATATATATATATTATATATATTATATATGTTGTTCTGGTTTCAACGGGAGAAAATTCAATATTTAATAAAAAATTAAAAAAAGGTCAAAATGTATTATGTTTTTAGAAAAAATAAATTCTTTAATAAAGAATATTTTTTTTTCTAAAAACATAATACATTTTGCGGACCTTCCTTTTTTTAATAATATATATATATATATATATAGGGTCAGATATTAGCCCTGAAGAGCATTAAGCGAAAATTTTAGTAGGTGCGTCTGACTCATTAGATTTATCTTTATATATATATATATATATATCCCTCCTTATACATATGTATATATATTATACAGGCCAACTCGATCAGTTCCCCATGAATGATGCGCTATATAATCAACCAGCAATTTATGAACAATTCATAGGGTCGTTGCACAAATGACACTCTGAAGGATACTCTGAAGAACACTGCTATTGCTGTGGAGGACAGGGAGAAGCTAGCTTGTAATAGACCTGGCTGGAGAGCCACCATCTACCTGTCTGTGGAGGAATTTGAATCCAACCGAATTAAACACCAAAAAATGAAGAGGGCTATTAGAAAGGGTAATTTTCGGTCCAGCAACATTCAAAGTGGAGAAGTTCCAACATGTAGTTTATGTGGAAGAGCATGTCTCTCCAGGACTGGCCTGGCGAGTCATCTGAGAAAACCCAAGGATAGTGTGCCAAATGCTACTGGCACCCAACTATGATAAAAAAAAGCAGGAAATGGTCTTACTTGAACACGAGTTGACAGACAAGAATATATCATATCATATTATATTATATATATATATATATATATATATATATATATATATATATATATATATATATATATATATAATATATATATATATATATAGTGAGCCAAAATAATGTATACACTCTTTGAATCGTTATAACTGATTCAATCTATTTATTTTGACTTGTAAATAAGATTGATACAAGAGAAAGAATACATATTTAAAGAATTTAAGAGGAAAATATGCAAAAAACATAGCAAATTAACTTTTATAAGATAACAGCTACTTGAGGGTGCTCATATTTGAAACTACAACATAATTCTTTTTTTTTTGCAACATCAAGGATTTCGTTTGGAATTCATATCACTGGACTATAAAATTAAAAAAAACATTTTTAAATTAAAAAATAAAAATCTGTTTTCAAATGCCTTTAAAGTAATAAAGAATTCATCATTCGCATCTGATGAGTCGGGAGAGTTAGACACTTTGTCTAAGCTCCCTGAAATAGACTATAATGCTAAATCTCTAAGTCTTTTGTTATTTCTTTACTCATATATTTGCTCTGTGACTCTAACATTAAAAGCACACATTGAGCTCTCGAACTGCGACAGGTTTTTTTTAAATAAAACTCTTGTGTCGTAAGGAAGATTTCTTCTCTGGACTTTTGGATTATATATATATATATATATTATATATATATAATATATATATATATATATATATATATATACGGAAACGATTTTTAAAGATGTATTAGGTGTAAACATTGTTTCATAAGTGTGATCGTTGTCTGGGCCAGTGCCACGAGTAGATATGCTTCAAGATACAACCAAAGTGGGTCAGAGAGAACCAGGAAGCAATGCCAATGAAGGATGTACTCCACAGACCACAGTGTTTCTTAACTGGAGCCTGACCACCGGATGCAGCTCAGGACACCCCTTTGGTGTTGGTGGTGGGGAGGGCGTAGTACCCCCCCCCCTTTGCATAGGATGCAATCGAAGTGTCCTAATTCTCACTAAAAATATGTTTTGATTGTACAGTCTTCCATGAGAAAGAATAACATCCTGATATATTCGCTTTAGAAGAAAAACAATAAAAAAAAAATAATAATGATAAAGAATAGAAAAATGAATTGAGATGTACTTATTTAGGGGCATTACTCGTAAGGGCCGGATTAGCTCAGTCGTTAGAGCATTCGACTACAAACTACAAGGTTCCGATTTCGATACCGGCACTCGCCAACTCAGCGTATGAGTTGCACAGGTATCTGTGCGATAAAGTGGGGATTTGGTGGTAGGTGTGGCGCTCCGTCTCAGACACAGAAAACAATCTCCTAGATCTAGCGCTAGTGAAGAGGGCATAGACTCTCTCGCAATCTGGCTGATACTGATTTTAGGCCACCCCTCGCCAACTCAGTGTATGAGTAGCACAGGATCTGTGTGTGGAGCTAATGGTAGGCGTGGCGCTCCTTGGTCTAGTGCTAGTGAAAAGAGAATAGATTCCCTCGTTGTCTGGCTGATACCGACTCTAGGCACCCCGTCAGGAAACCTTCAGAGATCGTAGTCGGGGTGTTCTAAGTCCTTCCAACAAATATCTGTTTTCACGAAATATTGAAATATTTCTTTGGTGGAACAATAACATCCTAATATATTTGCTTTAGAAGAAAACAAAATAGAAAAAAAGGGTTGATTAGCTAGCTGGTTGAATATTACGGCATATCAACCCTCGTTGGGCTATTTTATGCCGAAGAAATTTCGTTTTCTTTATTCTTAATGGATATTCAATTTTTTTCAAACTTATTCTTAAACACATTTTAATACTTATTTTCTTAATTTATTTAATTCATAGGTTCTACCACTCCGGGTCAGGGTGGATCTGGGTGTAATGGCAACTAAGGAGTACTTCACACTCCCCAGAGCTGCAGATTTGAAACTTCACCATTGCAGTTTAACGTTATACCCAGTACACAAAGACCCTCATCCACCGCGTTTTTGTACATATATGATAGAAAGGGTCTGGGGTTTGCCATAAGGGCAATAGGATTGGGACAATCATATAAGTGCTAGGGCTTGACCTGACCAACCAATTGATCGGAGGGGCTACTCAGAGCGTCAGTTTAGCCTAAGAAAGGATCAAAGTGGAGTGTTGCATGTCATGGATTGCTCAGCCACCAGGGTTAAGCATCATGAGTCGCCACCCACGGCCAACAGGTAGGGCCAGGGGGGGGGCTTACACCTGTAAAGAGGTGCAGTCAGTGTATTCTACTGGCCAGCCGACATGTATATATATATATATATATATATGAGGAAAAGGGGGTTCGAATGAATCCGACAGAATGAGGTAAAATATAAGAAATGAAAGAACAAAACTCAGACAAAAATGTGTAGTATATTTCGCTAGAGTCTTGAATTCGGCTTCTTCAGCGTTTATTGAATTATTCAGATCATACAAATGTTTTATAGAAGGGGGAAGTAGGTAGGTGGGTAAGTTTTGTGGGAGTGAAAGATTTGGTTATAGGGGAAATCATTGGGAAAGATGAGAAGGAAATCAGATGGGAAGAGAGTTGAGGGAGGGAGGTAGACAAAAATGAATGGTGAGAAATACCTGATAGGGGGGGGATTATATATATATATATATGTATATATATATATGTTGATATGGCTATTTTCAGCCGACAGTATTTGGGTGAATATGTGCTTAATTGAAGTTAATTCATTAATAATTAATTAGGCGGGATTTAACTATTTAAATGTAAGGCTAAACAAATCGAGAAAAATCAATCTCTGTAGGCCGAAATGTACATACAGAGATTGATTTTTCTCGATTTGTTTAGCCTTACATTTAAATAGTTAAATCCCGCCTAATTATTTATTAATGAATTAACTTTCAAAAAATTAGGTTCGACTTCAATTAAGCACATATTCTCCCAAATATATATTATATATATATATATATATATATATATATATATATTATTTTGAATCTTATTCATTTATATATAACATTTTTCTTTGGAGGGATAACATCCCGGTACACTTGCTTTAGAAGAAAAAAATAAGTTTTTATTATATCAAAAAAAAGGGGGGGTTAATGTGTACTTATTTAGGGGAACTACTCGTCATGCAACCTGGTTTTTAGTAGTGCACATATAAATAGTCAAAATGGTGGAATCAGGTTAAATTCATTTGAGCGAATAATTCTTCTTCCTTGGCATAAAATAAAAAAAAAGGAAAAAAACAGATCTTCTGAAAATAAAACAACACACGTAACCTTCAATCTGTCGAGAGAAAACACACACTCGCTTCTGGGTCGGTGGCAGCCTGCTGTGGTCTTCGGGGGGGCGGGTTCGTTACTGATAAAATTTTTAGGAAGGCACGCGTGTCATTCCTACCAGCGAGGACAAAGGTCAGCGCATTATCCACATGGATGTTGTCCGCTTATCATTATTTTTTTTTTTTATCTTTATATTTTAATTATTTTTTTTCTTTATCGTATCTTCATTTATACTATTCTTGTCAAACGATCTTCAGGCGAGAGGGACTTCATGTGGCTCTATTTGTAAAATTTTTTTTTTTCTAATTTACAAAAAAAATTAAAAAATTAAATTAAAACAAAAAAAAATTCTTGGCTTTTCATTTGGAAGAGCTCAAATTTTAGATTAATTAGTTTTTAAATGGAATTGAATTAAATTTGATGATTTACGTAAAATAAACGGAACGCCAGTATAAACTCCACCAAGACACACATACATATACTCACACACATGCACATGCAAACATACACACACACACACACACACACATATATATATATATATATATATATATATATATATTTGGGAGAATATGTGCTTAATTGAAGTCAGACCTAATTTTTTGAAAGTTAATTCATTAATGATAATTAGGCGGGATTTAACTACTTAAATGTAAGGCTAAACAAATCGAGAAAAATCAATCTCTGAATGTACATTTCGACCTACTAGGTCTCATCAGCAGAGCTATAGATACGAAGATCGCCTCGTGTGTGACTTGAAACCCGTATGTCGAAACGACACGCAAGCCTCTTACCATCACACCAAACGTAAATCGTAATTTTTCATCGCTTTGTTTAAGTATTAGTAGTACTCATATTCCTCTTTAGAGACTTATCGCACGACCTTACGCAAATGTAAACAAATCTAGCTATTTTCAGCCGATAGTATTTAAGCACATATTCTCCCAAATACTGTCGGCTGAAAATAGCTATATATATATATATATATATATATATATATATATATATATATATATAGTCCAAAGTCAACTGAAGTCAAAGTAAAATCCAAATCCAAATACTATTCCTCTTACACCAAGCCCACCTGACCTTTTATCTCACTTCTCATCCATTTACCTTTTCCCTATAAAAGCAGAATGTACAAGCAATTAAGTAAATAACCTTTTGAGAAAGCTTTAGCCAATAGCGAGTCGAAATATCAATTGAATTTAGCTGTTTGTGTTGTTATATCAACATTTTTCTCTATTCTCAACCACATTTTGTCGGATTTGTTCAATCCTTCACTCCTCATATATATATATAATATATATATATATATATATATATATATATATATTAGTTGTTACTATTTCTCTCAATGTTTGAGATGAGGCTTGAAGATTAGTATTATCTGCGTTATTCGGACTATTGTCCCCATCTTCATTGTTATTTGTACAGCGTTTCGGCCGATATACCCTCCGACCTTCTTCAGGTATTTCTTGTCGGACTCGGGAGGCGTTGAAAAGGAAAGTTTCCTTATGAGAAGCTCTGTAGACTTTTGGTAACGTCTAATCTCACGAAGATCCACAGTTACGGGCCTGTAACGATGAGGTTTCTTCACTCCTCTAGTAGCTGGGGCGCTTTTACGAGCGGCTTGTGTTGCCAACTGCTTACGGGGAGCCTTCCCCCCGGTGGGTTTACGGGCTGTCTGCTTAGTACGAGCCATTCTTCTGTTGTTCGTATTCTAGATTTCTGCCTTAATGATTTTGTAGGTAACCAGTCTAGGAGAGGGATAACTCTGAATTCAAAATTCCCTCCAGCTATGGGTTAAATAGTAGGGCAGACTGGGCCCTTCAGCATTAGGTAGGTAACCAGTCTAGGAGAGGGATAACTCTGAATTCAAAATTCCCTCCAGCTATGGGTTAAATAGTAGGGCAGACTGGGCCCTTCAGCCTTAGGTAGGTAACCAGTCTAGGAGAGGATAACTCTGAATTCAAAATTCCCTCCAGCTATGGGTTAAATAGTAGGGCAGACTGGGCTCTTCAGCCTTGGGTAGGTAACCAGTCTAGGAGAGGGATAACTCTGAATTCAAAATTCCTAAGGTCGGTCGTTGATTGGGTTTGTGGCAACCCTTGATGCACCAATTCTTTCCTATCGACTGTGCCAAAAAGTGTGGATGGTCCAACACAAGCCTTCACCACTATAAACAAATCACTGTGTGGATGTTCATTGTATGAACACTCATACGTCGATCGACAGGCCAGTCCATCATATATCTTATTATAATGGAGATTGCGTGTTTTTTTGTCTGTAACCGAAACTATATTACTAATCGAGTCACAATTCCCATAGTTATTTACATCACATTCTCCATGATTTTATTTTTATTCAAACCTCAATTATTAATAAAATTGTTTTACATTATTAATACAGTTGACCATATCTACATATTATTAACATGCGATTGTATTTATATATACAAAATATAGAGGTTTGCAGTGTGAATGGGAAGGCTAATTTGCATATTGATATTAAAAATTTGATTTTAATAAATATGTGCTCAGTATTATTGATTTCTAATTATTTGGTTTTATCTTAATGAATATGAGCAAAAATCTCTCCAATAAATCCATTAACAATATTAACAGTAATTCTATTCTTTACTTCCTAATTTAACTAAATAGTTAAATTATGAAAATTTAGCAATGAAAGACGGGAGGGAAGAAAAAGCAAGTTTTAGTTGTTCCCCCTCTGTTTCAAATCTTTTTATATGCATTCTTATTTAGTTCCATTACCTTTCTAAGTTAACATAATATTTTATTTCATTAAAACTTACTTGCACCCGGAGGGTGCATATATTTGCTAGTATATATATATATATATATATATATATATATAATGAAACTTTTTTAGGAACAGTGACCAAGATTTTCATCATGAATGAAATGGCATGGTTCTAATTTAAAAAATGCGAAAAAGTCTCACTTCAGATCAGTATCAACAAACCTGTGACGTTTGATCAATCTTCATCTTTAAATAAACATTCTCGCTTTAAGATGGCTGAAAACAAAAATATCTCGGGACGGGATATAAACAACTGATCTACCAGCATTTACGTACCGGTTTTTTTTCTCTGTACAACCCCCGCACGCACACACACACACACACACACACACACACAAACGTCTCCACACGAGAAAGATGCGACACAAGGTCAATTTCTTTAGTTGAGTTTAACGAGTTTGAATTCAGAGTTTTCCTTCTCCTAGACTAGTTACCTATCCAAGGTTAAATAACCCAGTTTAGCCTACTATTTACCCATAGCTGGAGGGAGAATATATTGATTCCTACCTTTCCCAAGGGTATTATCGCTATGTGAAATGCAAAGAGCCTCGTCCAGGATTTGAACTTGGGTCGACGAGTATATATATATATATATATATATATATATGATAAGTTGTAAACAAGGTATGTTTGGAATGGCTTTTTTGCCGACAATTTTTGGGAGAATATGTGCTTAATTAGAGTCGTACCTAATTTTGAAAATTAATTAATTAATTAATAATTCATTATTAATTAATTAATTTTCAAAATTAGGTACGACTCTAATTAAGCACATATTCTCCCAAAAATATATATATATATAAACAAGTTTTTGGTGCAGCTATCGACAAAGCTTTTAATCAACCTGTATATATATTTTAGTATATATATATATATATATATATATATATATGAGACATTTTTATATATATGAGACATTGTCCGGCTGGGAAGCGCAAGTTTCCCGGTTCGATTCCAGCCCTCGCCAACTCAGCGTATGAGTAGCACATGGATTTGTGCGGTAAAGTGAGGAGATGATGGTAAGAGTGTCGCTCCGTATCGGACGCTGAAAAAACATTCTCCTTGGTCTAACGCTAGTGAAACGGGGATAGACTCCCTCGATGTCTGGCTGATACCGACTTTAGGCCACTCCGACGACTTTACTTACAATTCTACACAGTTTATATATATATATATATATATATATATATATATATATAAGTAAACAAACAAATGTGTTTATTTTTATATGGCTTTAAGCCGACAATTTTTGGAGGATATGTGCTTAATTGAAGTCATACCTAATTTTGAAAATTAATTAGTTAATGATTAATGAATTTTAAGCGGGCATGTTCAAATGTAAGGCTAAACAAACCGAGAAAATGTCAATTCCTGAATGTACATTTTGACCTATTAGGTCTCATCAGCAAGGTTATAGAAATGGGAGACTGCTCCGTGTGTGACTCGAAACCTCGACTGCCAAATCACTGACAATCTCAATGTGTGTACATATCTTGCCAGCTGGTGTAAACAAACGTAGCAATGGAGCATTATTTCAATAAGGTAAAATGTGAATTAACGAATGTATATATTTGTCCAACCCCTCCAACACGGACAGGATGTGACACAAGGTCATTTTTAAGCGGAGTCAAGCTGGCTTGAATTCAGAGTTTTCCTACTTGACCGATTGTCTAATCCATGCTAACGAACTTAGTCTAACTTATGGCAACTGAAATGGGAACATGGCATTAATTTAATAAGGTAAAACCTGAATTAAGGAATGTATATATTTGCCCAACCCCTCTTGTTGCTCTCTTTCTTTCTGCTGTTTACTGTTTTCATTTAAGACTTATTTTTCTGGACCACATGACCTTTAGGCACCCTTTTTGCGATCTCGTTTCATAAGGACATATTTTTAATTTACACCGTCAAAATCCGGTTTGTTAACAGATGATTTTTAGAGTATTTAAAATTATAAAACTAACCCCTAACCCATAACCTTAACCCCTAACGCTAACCCCTAACAAACAACAGGATTTTGACGGTGTAAATGAAAAATATGTCCTTATGAAACGAGATCGCAAAAGCGGTGCCTAAAAGTCATATGGTTCATTTTTGTTATTAAGCATTTACTCTCTCCGCCCTGTCGTCTGGGGCGTTAGAATGCACCGACTGCACCTCTGCAGAGGGGTAAGACCCACCCAATGGGGCCACCTGTTTGCCGTGGGTGGCGACCCGTGATGCTTAAGGACGGAGTCTTGGTGGATGAGCAGTCCATGACATGCAACGCTCCACTTACTTAGGCTAGACGGGCGGTCGGAGAGGCCCTTCCGATCAATCGGCTGGTCACGTCAAGCCCTAGCACCTATATGATTTTCCTAACCCTATTGCCCTTATGGCAAGCCCCAACCCTTTTTATCAGTGCTAGAAGGCGGTGACTGAGGGTCTACATGTCCTGGAAATGACGTTAAAATCTATCTGATGGTGAGGTTCCAGTTTTGGAGGATTGGGGAATGTGGAGCACCCCTTCATCACCATTGCTCCTAGGTCCACCCTGACCCGGAGTGGTCGTACCTGTTAGGGTCCCATCTATGAGTTAAATAGAAAAATGTATTCATAAAAATTGTATTATCCATTAAGAATTGATAATGTATAAAATTTTTAAAAAAAACAAAAACGAATATCTAAGCCTCCATCTGTTTCCTTTGCGGGTCGGGTTAATACAATATTTTTCTTAGGACTGTGGGCCAAATGATTATGGATTTGCAGGCCGGATCTGGCCCGTGGACCGTAGATTACTAACCCCTGTTTTAAATGGTTTCGTTTCTGTTCGTTACTCGGTTCACTATTGTCATGCGCGAATTTTGTAGCGAATGATGCGCAACGAGCATGTAACTGATTTAGCTAAATATCATAGCAGGGGAGACTTCCGGGTGACCATAGTAAACAGGTTAAAGCGGAAACTAATCACAAATAAAAACAAGCAAACTGCAAAACAAACAACAGGAGGTTGAGTTGAAACAGATGTTGTCGTTCTATGTATTATTCTTGGTAATGAGCAAAAGTTTGTGAAATGTTTGTATTTGGCAACCCACGACTATTTAAATAAGCCGCCTCAGTTTAAGGTTGAGGGCGTTTGAGAATTGGGGGAGATATGGAGCTTCAAAGTGCCCCCCAAAATGCCATTTTTCAGCCATTATAATACTACGCATTTTGATGCAAATGTACGTTATCGATTTTATTGTTTTTTTCTCATGGATTCTAATGCCCTGATTTACTGATGGTGAAAAAAAGTGGTAAATTCGGAGTTTTAGGTGATTTTCGAGGACTGATACCAAGAAAGTGGGCAAAATTGGCCAATTTCGTGTACAAAGTGCCAAACTAATATGATTTTCTGATAGAGTTCGATGAGGAGTATCACATAGTAAAAGATGTTTGAGGGCTCTTGAGAATTGGGGGAGATATGGGGCTTCAAAGTTTTAAATAATACATACCTGGTATTATGTATCTATATTTATAAAGCATCTTTTACAATTGTCTTAATTTGATTTAAAATGATTTCAGTTGAATTGTACTTTACAAACCACAGAGGTCGAAACAGATATCTGTCAGCATACTATTAACATTTGTTTTTCTATCTCTTTTCAATCATATATATATATATATATATATATATATATATATATATATATATGAGTATGAAAAGGTGGAATGAAAACATCACACAATGCTGTTAAAGAGAAAACAATTTATAATATAATCATAGCTGATATTGATCAATATTTAGATTTTACAAAAATCATCATCAGAGTTTATTTACTCCGTGGTGTTTGTGATTGGCTGATACCGACTTTAGGCCACCCAGACGACTTTACTTACTTTTACTTACAACCAAGTCTAAATCCTCTCAAAATCCAGCTGACTAGAATTTAGTAGATTTTTTTTTTTTTTTTTTGTGTTGATACGATTCTGAGGAAGATATGAATAAATGTTTCAAATATTTTAAATAAAGATTGATTTTATAATCTGAAACTCATAAAATATATTGCTCATATAAATATATTCTGAAAATACTAATGTTATTGTGAAAAGATTAACTTGTATAATAAAATCTAATGTAGTGTAGTTTAATAAAGTTTTCTACTTTTGCTATTTATACATATTATTTTTAAATTTTGGATACAAACTCTGAGCTGGAGTGGTAGTACCTGTTAGGGTCCCATTTATGGGTCAAATGAGTCTCTTTAAAAATGATTTATATTCAATAGGACTATGTACATAAACACACAAAAAAAACTTTTTAAGAAACAACTACACAACACTGTGAATATAAATGTACAATGCATGCAATTCCCTAACCTCAAGATATAGAATGACCCTAGAGAGGTTGACATGCTGTTCAAATCAATCAATCAAATTATTATTATTAATTCTGACTAGTATTTTCTTTCATCTTATTCTTTTTAATTGTAATTATCTATGGCAATGGTGAAACAGCGCATATCAGGAATAATAAACCAAACAATTCATTTGTTAATTATACAATTTTAAAAATTCAATTTAATTTCCGCCCTGTCGGCTGGGGCGTTAGAATGCACCGACTGCAGAGGGGTAAGACTCCCCCAATGGGGCCACCTGTTGGCCGTGGGTGGCGACCCGTGATGCTTAAGGATAGAGCCCAGGTGGATGAGCAGTTCATGACATGCAATACTCCACTTTGGCCCTATCTTGGGCTAGACGATCGGCTGGTCACGTCAAGCCCTAGCACCTATATGATTTTCCCAACCCTATTGCCCTTATGGCAAGCCCCAACCTCTTTTTATCATATGGGTGCTAGAAGGCGGTGGCTGCGTGTCTACATGTCCTGGGAATGACGTTAAACTCTATCTGATGGTGAGGTTCCAGTTTAGGAGGTTTGGGGAATGTGGAGCACCCCTTCATCACCATTGCTCCCTGGTCCACTCTGACCCGGAGTAATAGTACCTGTTAGGGTCCCATCTATGGGTTAAATAGAAAAATGTATTTATAAAAAAAATTGTATTATCCATTAAGAATTTATTTATTTCAAAACTTTATCGGCATTAAATGACCCACTGAGGTTGATATGCCGTAAAACAAAACAAACCAAACAAATCAATTTAATTTAATTTAATTTAATTTACCAAATGGACCCAATTTTAATCAAATACGTTTTAATGAAACACTACGACTATTTGATATTAAAAATCCGATCAAAATGATAATTTACATACACAAAAAAATGACCACTGTAATGAAATCTATTAATAATGGGGATTGTCTGTATTTCTGTCTGTAACAAAAACTACGTCATAGCTCTACGTCACAGCTTACGTCACAATATTCTTATGCTATATATACCCAAAATTCGAGTAAGCAATTTGAAAAATTGTTTTTTTACTCTCGTTCTTTTTTTTTTTTTTTTTTTTTTTTTTTTACAGTAACAAGAAGTTAACTAAAAAGTTTACAAATAAATAAATACTACGATTTTGTGTAAAAATTGATGTGGAAAATATTCAAAATAATTGTTTGATTATTACATGCACGCAACATTTTATTTGAGAGGGACGGGGCTCAGTTTTCATTTCAAATTGTTTTTTGTTTTTTTGTTTTTTTGTTTTTTTTTACTCCTTTAATAAATATGAGGATTTGTCTTACTTATGATACAAACCCTCTGACATTGAATTTTTAACTCCCACCCTCTCAGGCAATGTCTTTCAAAAATTATCTTTACGACGCCCGGAGGGTGTTTTCTGTTGCTAGTCTATTAATAATGGAGATTCGCTTCCGGTTTTTGTCTGTAACAAAAACTACGTCACTGCTTACGTCACATTACCCAAAATCGTCATAACGTAGAATAAATACACTGAAAATTTGAACATGCAACATTAGACAGTCCTCATTAGGTTTTTTTAAACAAGTTTTAATAAATACATGACTGGTATTTTATATCTATATATAGTTTGTTTTATTTTAATATATATTTAAAGTTTACATTTAAAATTGTTTTATTTTTTAATCCTTTAATGAATTTGATGATTTTACTTACTTAGGGTACAAACTCGCTGACATTGAATTTTTAACTCCCACCCCTCAGGCAATGTGTTTCAAAAATTTATTTTTACATCGCCCGGAGGGTGTTTTTTTATTTTGCTAGTTTCTATAAAGAATTCAAAAATTAAATGAAAATAGAAAAACAAAAAGAAAATAGTTTAAATAATGCTAGTGAGAATATTGATGGATTTTGTATTGTTTAATGTTTTCTTTTCCAGTGAATCGCATTTCTTCCATCCTGAAGAGAACTGGACTCCCTGGCATGCACGAAATACTTGTCCAACGCAACCTGAGATGGGCTGGCCACTTAAACAGACTTGGGGATGACAGACTACCAAAGCAGATTCTGTACTCTCAACTGAGAGAGGGATCACGTGAAATAGGTAGACCAAAGTGTTAAGTTTTTATGGGCCATCATTTTGCCTTCAAGCAAGAGCGCATGTCCAGTGGAATTGGATCCTTGGTAAAGAGTCCTCCGATAATGAGTTCTTCTGGTAAAGAGTCCTCAGTTCCTTCGTCAATGGTCGTGCGTTCCTCCTCAACGAGTGCAATTAGAATTATGACCAGTGTGGGTGTTTAAGTAGTGTATTAGCCACGCAGTATGGCTAGTGATTGACGAAGTAATAAACCACGTGACTTAGGCTAGTCTATAAATCCAGGTGGGGAATTAGAGCACACCTTATATATAAAAATATCCCAACTCAAAGATCAGGTACAAAGACAACAACATCAAGAGGAACCTGAAGGACTTTAACATCCCCCCATAGTCTAACAAACAAAATAAAATGATGAAAGTAAACTCAGTGGGGGGCACAGTCAAGTCCGACGTATATATATATATTTACCAACCCCTCCGCACGAGCAGGATGTGACACAAGGTCAATTTCTTAAGCGGAGTTCAACAGGTTTGAATTCAGAGTTTTCCTTCTCCTAGACGGGTTGCCTAACCAAGGTTAAAGATCCCAGTCTGCCCAACTATTTATCCATAGATGGAGGGAGAGTAGGATTCATACCTTTCCCAAGAGTATTAGCGCTAAGTGAAATGCAATTACCACATCCAGGATTTGAACTCGGGGCGACGAGTCCATTTCCCATGACTTTAACCATTCCACCACGCGCTTCCTACGTATATGTTCTCCCAACCGACAAAGTCCTTAGTCTGCAACAATCTCTCACAAAAGTACTACTCCCTTCTTAACAGCAAAACTCCTACTATCGTTGTCCCTCGGTCAGGGAGGACAGGCTCTTAAGTACACAGTTAATATGTACATCCGGGTTTCTTACCCTGGTCTGGCATTGCCCGTTTAGAACTTCAATATTCCACAGCATTTTGAGTACACGTCAATACTGTTTACATCCGGGTTACTGCAAACAGCATTTCAGCGACGAGGAGGTAGCGAGTTCAAATATCCGTGGCCACTGGCCACACTCCTCCCCATCGCACAGGCCAAACACGCCCGGACGCGCTTTGTTGGTGGGGGTTGAGAATCTACTCGTCCACAGTTCTGCCTTTCAATTTCGCTACACATAGGCAGTTGGCAAGACGCAACCAGAGACCGAATAAATTGGAGGAAAATGATTCACGTGATGTCATCATCGGATACGATGGACAGCAAGTAATCTAATAAATCGCATTTCTATAATTGAAAACAAAACAAGATAAGACACTTAACATAGGCTGCTTAGTTGTTTGTCCACGTCTATTTGATTTATTATTAATTTAATTTATTAATTTAGTTAAAATTTGAGATCATTTGAACGATTGGTCAAATTATTAGATCACGAAATGATATCAAATTTTAACAGGATGTGTATTAACAATACAAAATTATATTTTTAATATTGAAACACCCTTCATTTTACAGTGAATGGTATTTCTATACCTGAAAGGAAAAAAGAACATTAAATATTGAATTTTAAGTTTGTTTCTACACATGCTGTTAAAATCCGAGACCATTAGAACGAGAATTGGTCAAGTTATTAGATTACTAAATGATTTCAATCTTTTCTGAGACATCCTGTAAATCTCAAATGGTATAAACATTTTTAAAGACCCTGTATAATACTTAATCCTATTTGGGTTTTTAATAAGATTCTGCTAGAAATTATAAAATATTGTGTTATATATATGTACTAGCAAAAGTACTCGGTCCATGACCGAACTAATTTTTTTTAGGAATACCAGTGAGAAAGGGAGAAAACAGGAATAAGAGAAAATGAGTGGAAATACTTTATTCAATTTAAAAAATCGCCGAGAATTCGTATATTACAATGATTGTTTTTTTTTAGGAAATGCTTTTTTGTTTACATTTAAAATTCTAATTTTAAAAATGTAATTCTAAACTTGTTTTAAAACATAATTTTATTTGAGAGAGACGAACAGAGAGAGAGAGAGAGAGAGAGAGAGAGAGAGAGAGAGAGAGTCGTGGTAGTACGTATTGACAGCACGCCCTGGGTGAAAGAGAGACTACCTAGCCTGTTGAGTTAAAGTGAATGTGTTTCTAACTAAGAAACACACAGAATTTGGTTTTTGATTTTTACTAATTATTTGGTATAATTTAATAATTAAACAAAAATCAACCAATTTCTAGAACACAGTAAGGAAAAATGAAGTAAGGAAAAATTGGGTCAAAAAGGAAATGAATTAGACTAATACATTTCACTTTAACTCAACACACTAGGTAGTCTCTCTTTCACCCAGAGCGTGCTGTCAACACGTACTACCACGACTCTCTCTCTCTCTCTCTCTCTCTCTCTCTCTCTCTCTCACTCTCTCTCTCTCTCTCTCTCTCTCTGTTCGTCTCTCTCAAATAAAAATATTTTTAAAACAAGTTTAGAATTACATTTTAAAAATTAGAATTTCAAATGTAAACAAAAAAAGCATTTCCTAAATAAAATTGTAGTGAATGGCATTTCTATACATGAAAGGAAATCATCATCATCATCATCATCATCATCATGTCGCGCAAGCAGCGCGGATATCCATGACAATCTCTTGCCAACCTTCCCTATCACTCATTGCCCCTGGAAGGTCCTTTGCGGAGCATCCCGAATCCTCGCATAGTTGTTCAATGTAGGTCCTTAGTGGGCGTCCTACGTTAGCATGTCCATGTGTTGGCCTCCACAGGAGAACGTCGCTTATGAGCTCATCCCTGCTTCTCCAGCAGTGTCCTGCATGCCTAGTCCGTCTCACCCGGATGGTTTATGAGATGGGGGGCAGGTGACCATATAGTTGCTTCTTTGTGGGGTGCTGCTTCCACGGCTTGTTCAGGACTGCACGCAACATTCTTGTGCAGGTCCCATCTAGCTTACTCTCAAGGCGCTTTGTTAGGGTCCAAGTGGTACAGCCATACAGCAGTACTGATATAACAACAGCCTGGAAGAATTGTCGCTTTAGCTTGTCAGTGAGATCGAATTTCCATATTACTGATAATTTGTTTGTGGTCGCCCATGCCTTTGCTATTCGTGTATTAACATCGCTTTCTGTGGATGAGATATTACTACCTAGGTATGTGAATTGTCCCTCTATTGAATTTAGAGTTTCTACACATACTGTTAGAATTTGAGATAATTTAAATGAGAAATTTTCTTTTTATGAAAAAGAGGAAAAATGGAATAAATACTTTTGAATAAAGCTGGTGACGTCAGTCCTAATCACCCTATATTTCCCTAAACCCTATTACTCATATGGCGGGCCTACCCTTTTTATTCATTAATGCAGAAGAAGCCTTGGTTGAGGATCTTGAAATCATAGTATGAATTAAACTCCATCTATAGTGAAATTCCAATTCTTGAGCTCTGTGTAATGTGGAGTAGCCCATCATCATCAATTACTCCCAGGTCACTCTGACGTTGGAGAAAACCTCACGTGGGAAGTTACATTAAGGATGTTGCATGTGTCTTGAACAGTCTTGGAACAGCATGGAACAAGAAACACAGAAGGAGTATCTGCCACCTATACAAAAACCACCCCAAGGGAGATGACAAGAAATGTTGGACACTGTGGGAGAATCATGGACGAACTCATTAAGGACGTTCTCCATGTTACCAATAACAGTGGGACTCGCCACTTTAAACGATCGGCAGAACCTACACACCAATCAGCTATTTAGGATTTTGATGCCGTCCAGAAGACCTACAGAGTAATGATTGAATAGGGACGGTTGGTGGAAAAAGGTCATGGGAAATCTGTGGTGGACACCTGACTGTTGTTCGTTGTGTTGTTGTTTGTTGATGATTGAATGATGGATGAATGATTATGATGATCATAATAAACATAATAATGGGTGTAAAAATGTCGTCCAGGAGTGGCCTAAAGTCGTATCAGCCAAATTAGCGAGGGAGTCTATTCCTTTTCGCTAGCGCTAGACGAAGGAGTTTGATTTTCTGTTGATTGTGAGCGCCATACCTACCATCGCTCCTCATTTACCGCATAGATTCTCTGTGCAGACTTCATACGCGAGTTGGCGAGGGCCGGTATCAAACTAGGAACCTTGTGGTTTCTACCCGAACGCTCTCGGACTGGAGCTAACCCAGCCCTTAGTTATTTGCTTCCTGTTTTTTTTAATTCATTTTGGAATCGTTTTTATCAGTATTTTCTCCTGCTAAAACCATTCCTTGTGCGATTCCTGTTTATGCAGTGTGTGATGTCTGCACACATATACCATTTGCAGAATAGAATTACAAAAAAAGCACCTAAAAAACTCAGATAGTGATCAGTTGTATGTTATCATGACGCTAATGGCAATAAACCTTTACAACAAAATGTCAATTATTTTTAAACAGAATTCGAAAATGCAGATGTAGTATGGTCTTTTTTGCATCTTTTTTATCATTCTTGTGACCATTAAAGATTCATTGAACCAGTCTCCTTGAGACCAACTTCGAAGGAATTAGTGATGATATTTCTCAATTTCAAAAAAACTCAGCGATCATTCCTTTTTTTCACATAAACCATCTGTTTTTTAGTACCCCCCCCACACTTTTTTTTGAAATACAACCTCAACGAGAAATTAGATCCGCAGAAATAATTTGAAATTAAATTAGAATCTTTTTAATCGTCTGTGCAAGAACACATTCATTTGTCATTCAACCAAATCATCCTTTTTAATTGCTCTTTCATAAATCTGATGAGTGTTGTAATTTATACAATTCTTTGGGCTTATTCATGTTTTGAAGGCATCTGTCTAAGCTTGCTTTAATACTTTTAGACTAGGAGGGGTCAGATTTACGTGGCGATAATGTTGGCCGAAGAGGGGAGCCTCAAGAATAAAAACTGTGATAGTTTCCTGGTACCTCTGAAGAGGAAGCTCATCCCTCAATGAGCTAACCAAGCGAGTGTCCTGTACTATTTAGTAATTTATTGTAATCACACATTTAGATCTTTTAGAATAACAAATAAGTGAAATATTCTAATTTAATTTGATCAATTAATTAGTTTATTATTAATTATTATTATCTCACTAATCTATCTTTAATTAATTATTATTCTGGTAACATCCAATTGTAATCTATGGATATTTCCATATGCACAGCTGAATGATCGTCTATTTATTAAATCTAAAATACTGATAATAATTTAAAAATTTAAAGTTAATTAAAATATAATTTGAATTGAATGCATTTGATAAATCTAGAATAATTTATTGAATTGTAATTTTTGTTACCTAGAATATATGAATAACTTCTTATATCTATTTAACTTAGATATGACCATTCTATCTAAGTAATAGGTACCCGGAATTTTACACATATCACAATTTTTCCCGATAGATGACCCACCCATTTCGGTATACATTTCGTTACCTAAGCTTTGCCACTCCTTTAAGACATGCACATGATACGTGGGTAATCCCAAAAGGTAATGCTAAAAATTACAGACACATTTATCTGTTTATTGCATCATTTTAATGTTTCAAACATATATCTTTTTTTTTTTTTAGATCATTGCCATTTATATCGATGCATTTTTATTTTGCACTGTGGCAGATTTGCTATGCCATATCATGCCATCTGCATTGTCGATGTAAGGAGCGGTTGAACCTCGTCGCCGTCGTAAACATCCTACACACAAGCGAACGTTTTTTTTCATCTATGAACGCTTAGCCATACTCTTCCGTTAACTGGCGATGAATTTCAATTGGTTAAATGCAATTTTTGCGTTCAAAAAACCGAAATAAGTTGCCCTAGACCTTACCTACTTGGCAGTAACGTCACTGACAACTTAATCACAAAAGATTACCAGGCAACACTGAGCCTACAGCAGGGCGCGCGCACGGAGAGGCGCAGGCGCCATTCAGACCAACACTGTAGCCATTCGCCAATTGTCGCACAACAGTTTCGCTGGTTCCCCAGTGGCTTGGACATTTACTTTTAGATTGCTCGTAGAAATATTTTTGAAATGTTTCTCGTTTATAAATTGTATTTGTATTATTTAGATTCTTCAGTCTGTTGTCCTCATCTTGATAGTTATATATTCAGAGGTTTTGA
>CM042178.1:50215642-50229885 GCA_023376005.1 Doryteuthis pealeii | reverse complement strand
AAGAGGGAGAGATAATAACAAATAGGTTTATCAGTGTGAACGGGAAGGCTAATTTGCATATTGATCTTAAAAAATTTGATTTCAATAAATATATGCTTAGTATTATTGATTTCTAATTGTTTGGTTTTATCTTAATGAATATGAGCAAAAATCTCAGGGATAAATCTTAAAAGAAATCCATTTACAAGAAGAAATAACTGTAATATTAATCTTTACTTCCTATTTTAATTAAATAGTTAATTAGGAAAATTTACCAATGAAAGACGGGAGTTACGGAAAATGATGGAAGAGTTAGTTTCAAAGTTGTTCTATTTTTCAATCATACCCCCTCTGTTCCAAATCTTTTTATCTCTATTCTTATTCAGTTTTATTAGCCTTTCTAATTTAATATGATATTTTATTATATTAAAACTTAAATACTTGCACCCGGAGGGTGCATATATTTGCTAGTATATATAATTAAAGTATTAAAAATGTTATAGAACAGGTTGTATTTTTTTAAAACTCCCTCTGTCCTATAATGTGTCATTTGATTTTGTGGGAGGAAGAGCTGGTTGTTTTAAAACATTCCATTATTAGTTTTCAATTATTTTGAATACCTTCCCACCACCCCTAAATAAAAAATTTAAAAAATTTAAATTAAAAAAAAAAGATTTTAATATCTGTTTTCTTAAATAAATACAACACTGTTCAATAATTTTGAAATGTATATTCTAGCTTAACTGGCATTTAAAAAAAAATGTTTTTTTCCAAAAATCATAAGATAGATAATAGGAGGATGATAAAATGTTATTATAGATATTATTATAAACACTATTATAGAAAATAGGCAATTAAAAATTCTGTGTTTAATGTTTAAACGTCTTTTTTTTAAAGAGAGTTTCATAATTTGCTTGAATTGTGTATGTATTGGTTAGGAGGTTGATTTAGAAGGCTATCACAATGCAGTTTGGAATAAATAAAAAATAATAATACGGTAACAATGGTGTTGTGTGTTGACCTGTATTTTTTATTATTTCTTGAATTTTCGATAATACCTCTTTATCAAAAGAATTGAACTGAAGCATTACAGCTATGGCATTTCTTCCTAAATGAATTTTTTTTTTTTTTTTTGAAAATGACGTTATTTTTTAAATAACTGTATTCCCGTGTGAGCGTGAATGCGTTTATTTTTATTTTTTTTTTTGTACGTGTGCGTATGTTGCAATGCGCGTGACATTGAAAATGCGTGTTGGTTGTGACGTTAAGACTGTATCCTAGCGCGGGATTTTGTACGTGGGTATGTGCGAATGAAAAAGTGTATTTGTGTTTTGTGACGTTTCCTGTTGGATTTTACATCAATTTAATCATTTAATATTATTAATATTATTATTATTATTATTAATATTATCATATTTATTTGTTTATTTACTTATTTATATCTAATTCAATTTATCTTTTTATATTTTATAATATTTTATAATATTTTAATATATATATATATATATATATATATATATATATATATATATTTAATTTATTTATTTAATTTTTTTTCCTTAACAACTAGTGTGCAATGGCTTGTGTATCTGTATGTGTGGGCGAGATGTTGGGCTATAGATTTGAGTGCGTGTTTCGTATTAGTCTTCTCTTTTCTGTTTCGTATTAGTCTTCTTCTTCTTCTTTTTTTTCTTCATTATATACCAACATTCAGACAAATAAAAAATTCAGACAAATAAACGTAAAAGGTTTTATTTTTTTATAAATATGAATAATTATTTGATAACTAATTAATTGGATTTGTTTAGATTTTTTTTGCTGAGGCTTGATAATTTGTTTTATTTAGATTTTTAATGGTCTGAGAACAATCTACCCCACTTTCTGAATCCTCTGTTTGTTGGCTAGTTGGATTTTATGGCATGTCAATCCTTGTTGGGTTATTTTATGCCAATGATGTTTTATTTTGCTAGTGAATTTAAAAATTTGAATACCCAACAAGGATGAATAAAATAAAAATGTCTTAAGTATAAAATAATCCAAGGATTGACATGCCATTAAATCCAACCAACCAACCAGCCAACCATTGTATATAATGAAGAAAAAAATATACCTGAAAAACAAAACAAAACATAAAAACTTTGGTCATTTCCTTTAACTCCAACATAAAAAAGGCGTGTGGCGCTCCACCTCAGATGCTAAAATAATCTCCTTGCTCTAGCACTAGTGTGAAAAGGGGATAGACTCCCTCGCTGTCTGGCTGATACCGACATTAGACCGCCCGACGATTTATTGATCTACTAGGTTAACAGGTTTGAATTAAGAGTTTTCCTTCTCCTAGACTGGTTACCTAGCCATGGTTAAAGAGTCCAGTCTGTCCTGCTATTTACCCATAGCTGGAGGGAGAATTGGATTCATACCTTTCCCAAGGGTATTAGCGCTATGTGAAATGCCAACAGCTTCGTCCAGGAATTGAACTCGGGTTGACGAGTCCATTTCCTATGACTAACCATTAGACCACGCACCTCATTATTATTATTATTATTATTATTATTATTATTAGCATACACATATACACTTACACATATACACATGTAGAGAATTTGGGGTTAGCGTTAGGGTTAGGGTGAGCTTAATGGGAAAATAAATAAATAATTTATCAGTTAATCAGAGTGGTTCCCCTTTTTTATGTTGGAGTTATAGGAAATAACCAATACTTTTTTTTCAGCTAGCTATTCTAAATAAAAGAGTTTTATAATTTGCTTGAAACATTGTGTTTATATTGGTTTGGTGGTTGGTTTTGAAGGCTATCACAATGCAAGTGTAAAGAAAAAATGAGGTAACTATGATGTTGTTTGTTTACCTTTGATTTATGTTCTTAATATTTCGTGATAAAGATCCCTTCGTCAGAAGATTTCTGAAAGCTGAAAGTTCTGGAGCTGTTGGCTTGTTGCTAGGATCTGTCCATTCTGTTGTATGCCTGCTGATATCATCCCCCAAATTCCCTACATGTGTATATGTGTAAGTGTATATGTGTATGCTAATGTGTGCTTATGTGTGTGTCTGTCCATCAGTGTTGTAAATAATGGGGGTTAAAAAGAACATTTTTAAGTCATTGCTATTACCTTGTTACAAAGATTTATCCATTCTGTTGTATACCTGGTGATAAATTCCTCCAAATTCTCTGCATGTGTATATGTGTAAGTATGTGTGTGTATTTGTGTGTGTGTGTGTGTATGTGTGTGTGTGTGTGTGTGTGTGTGTGTGTGTGTGTGTGTGTGGTCTTGTGTTATCTGTGGCAAGGTCTATAAGTCGGCTTCTGGTCTTAAGAGACATATGGTGGTGCATAAGCATCAAATTTTATCATCTGATTCATCTGATTCATCTGAATCATCTCATTTAACGGGAAGGAAGTCTTTTCAATGTCATATTTGCATCAAACTTTGTGGATCTGCAGCAGGTTTGATGAGTCATTTGAGGGCTCATGCAAGGAAGGGTTCTGGTGATGGAGTTGTGGGATTGTGAGGGACGGCAATGATCTGTAAAGATTATGCTATTGCCATGTGCGTTCGAGTCTGTCCAACAATGTTCTAAATAATTACCCAAAACGGAAATAAACGAAACGACGAATTTTTTTTAATGAAAATGTTTTATTCATTGAATATAGTCAGACCGCTTCTTTTTTTTTTTTTTTTTTTTTCTTTTTTTCATTTTTTTCGAGAAAGGCCAAAGAAATAAATTCACAGGAGCAAATACCCCATGTTTTTATAACAGCATTTTTTTTTTTTGTATTTAAAAAGAACATTTTGAAGTCATTGCTTGCGAGATAAAAAAAAAAATCTTTGAAAAAATTTAAAAAATACAGCAAAGGCGGAAGTCTCAACACAAGATCAAACAGAGTAAAAAAAAATGTTTTTAAAAAAATCTTGAAAAGAAAGAGAAAAAATATATGAAAGTTTTTACAGATAGTAGTTGAAGAAATAGTAGAATTTTGATAGTAGTAGCAGAAAATAATAATAATAATAATAATAATAATAATAATAATAATAATAATGTAATCCACTGGGAATTATGCAAAAAATAAAATTTTGACCATACAACAAAATGGTACATGCATAAACCAGAATCTGTTCTTGAGAATGAAACGCATAAAATTCTCTGGGACTTCGAGATAAAGACGGGTCACCCTATCCCAGCCAGGAGACCAGATCTAGTGTTGATTAACCAAAAAAAAGAAAAAAAAAAGAGAGAACGTGTCAACTGGTGGACTTTGCGGTTCCAGCAGATCACAGGGTGAAACTGAAGGAAGACGAAAAGATGGACAAATACCTGGACCCTGCCAGAGAATTGAAAAAGCTGTGGAATATGCGGGTCAAAGGGATACCAATTCTAGTTGGTGCACTTGGAACGGTCTCAAAAAGCTCGGAAAAAAAAGACTGGAGGAACTGGAAATCAGAGGAAGAATTGAAACCATCCAGACCACTGCATTGCCAGAATTACTCAGAAGAGACCCTCTAGAGACTGAGAGACTTGTTGTCACTCGGACTCCAGTGAAAAACCATCAGCTAACGCTGGTGTTAAAAAACTCTCCTAATAATAATAATAATAATAATAATAATAATAATAATAATAATAAACAAAATCGTCAGAGATATGCAATGAAAGCGAAAGAATGTGACAGAAATTAGATGTCATGGAAATGGTTACGATAGGTATATACATATATATATATATATATATATATATATATATATATATATATATATGCGTATTGCTTTTTTGGTTTCTTCTATAAAATATATATATATATATATATATATATATATATATATATATATATATATATATATATATATTATATTCAGAAAAGAAGTGCTATATATATACAAATTATATCAGTTCTGTTTCTATGGTATCCGTTGGTTCTTATAAGACTGTTTCGAAACCGATGGTGGTGTAAATTGACATCGCTCAATATATGAGACGTAGCACCCAGTCCATATATACATATATATAGTAGCATGTGCCAATATATATATATATATATATATATATAAGTTAAAAGAAAGGAAATGAATCCGACAATATGAGTATGAAAAGGTGGAATGAAAACATCACACAATGCTGTTAAAGAGAAAACAATTTATAATATAATCATAGCTGATACTGATCAATATTATATATCAATATTATTAGCGTTTTTTGTTTGTGAACTGATTTGATATTCTTCTCCGACCCAAACAACCACGGAGTGAATGAGCTCTGATGATTTTTTGTAAAATCGAAATATTGATCAGTATCAGCTATGATTATATTATAAATTGTTTTCTCTTTAACAGCATTGTGTAATGTTTTCATTCCACCTTTTCATACTCATATATATATATATATATATATATATATATATATATATATATATATATATTGGTACAGGCAAATTTAACTAATATATTTATTGAAGGATATCATGTTTAGTAATCTACACTATGATAATGAATGGGAGACACAAAGGAGGGACAGAGGGGGAAATATAAAACTAGGGCCCTTTCGTCGAAATTCGAATTTACTTTAAAAGTCACAATAGTAAATCAAATTAAATCGATTTAATTTAATTTACTATTGTGACTTTTAATCGTTTCTCCGGTTGTAAAACTTGAAAAATCACCGACGAAAGGGCCCTAGTTTTATATCAATAAAACAACTTTCCCCATTCTATCCCTCATTTCTGTCTCCCATTTTTTATCCTAGTGTAGATCACTATATATGATATCCATATATATATATATATATATATATATATATATATATATATATATATATATATATATATATATGTATTGGATTATACTTTGGCATAAGACTTAATATAAACGACAACAATGGCTATGAGAGTTTGATCCCCGGAGATTCTATTCGGGGACACAACCTCCCCCTCACTTTTTAATTAATGTCGGATCTTACCTCGTGCTAAGGCAAAATAAATACAGGATTAGTTGCGTCTCATCTTCAACCGATTTACAGCAAGAAAGGAAGTTTGTTTGGTCCCCGGATATTCCGTTTGAGGGACTGTACCTCCCCATTGTAATCTATGTCTTATCTGCTCCTCGGTTTGGGCACTAAATAGATACCAACTTTCGATGTTTGCAGTTTTTATAAGAACCATGGAACGTACGTTAGAGGGGAGAAAGAAAAAGCCTAAAAAAATGTATCTGAATATTACGGAATAGCGTTGGTGCCAAAATCAATATATACATATATATATATATATATATATATATATATATATATATATATATATATATATATATATATAGAAAGTTTTGGTGTCGTTCATTTTTTTGTATTTTTATTCATTTATTTTTTACATTTTTTTGTTTTATTTTTTTTGTATAGAAAATAGCAAAAAATATAATTTTGTTGTATCGCTGGCTTGGTAGATTGCTTAAGCCAGAAGAAAGGCACAAGGATTTGAAGGAAGGGGAGCGAGTAAAAAAAAGAATGATAAGAAATGTGCGGCCATTCTTGTAGATTATTTGCAAGTTATACGACTAGATTATAACATGTATGGTCTTCCATAATACCCTATGGGCGCCACAAACACATACATACAACACACACATACACACACACACACGCACGCACGCACACAAGTATACGTATATATATATATGTATATATCATACAATTCATTGATAGATACATGCCCTCACGAACATGTACTGCAATTATAATCTTTTAAAAAGAGCAATTTCGATTCGAAATTCGTTATTTCAGATTTTTAGAACAACCCTTGAGTTGTGATAAAATAACGGAATTGATGAAACGAAACAACTATTTTTTTAAATTTTTTTCGATATTTTTATTTTTTTCGCGTCTACTTCAGTCTAATTTATATAGTACAAAATCGTTGAAAGAGAACCTTATGAATATAGTCATATAAGTATTTACAAAATAAGTCAAATATATATGTATGATTATTTCAAGGCAACTTGAATCGTACGCAAGTTAAATATCTAAACACGTATCAAATAATATATATATATATATATATATATATATATATATATATATATATATATATATATATATATATATATATATATATATAAAAGTTAAGAGTAAGGAAATCAATCCGACGGTATAAATATAGATAAAAAGGATATGAAAACACACAATGCTGTTAAAATGAAAATATCTTATATTATATTCATAGCTAATATTGAACAATATTTCGATCTACAAAAACCACCACCAGAGCTTGCCCCAAACCGGACTCATCGAAAGAGAAGCTGAAAACAATCTTTTTGGAGCATCAATGCTTTCGTTTTGAATTCAGTTTGTTTTCAGCTTCTCTTTCGATGAGTCCGGTTTTAAAAACAAGCTCTGATGATGATTTTTATAAATCGAAATATTGTTCGTTATTAGCTATGAATATGATATAAAATATTTTCATTTTAACAGCATTGTGTGTTTTCATATCCTTTTATCTATACTTATATATATATATATATATATATATATATATACAATACGACATTTGTGGAATTACTAAACGTGGTTTCTCGTTTCACGGTAGACCACATCACCATAAATTTCATGCTCACATATTTCTATTAGCCCTGTATTTGTCCCCTCTTCAAACTAACGGGTTTTTTTACGGAAAAATACAGGGAATTTGATTGACAAGATTTAACCCTGTATATGACCCCCCACTTCTCAGATTGAACGAGCCAGCGTGAGAAAGTTATCTTAGATAAATCAGTTTTGGCTTAGTAGCGAAACGAGACGGATCGCAATAGCGGTCTGTCCGTTCGAGGCCATAATCTCCGTGCGTTGGTCTTAGATTTATAATATAAAATAAAGGAGAACTGGAAAAAACAACCCAGTGGAACTTAAAGTACGTTGAAAAACAGATTTCCGATGGATGAAATAAAATAGCAACAGAAGAAGTATCTAGAATAATAGCTGACACTATATGCCGGCCAGATGACCGGACCTAGTGTTAATCAACAAGAAGAAAAGAACTTATCATCGAATGGATTTTGCCGTTCCAGCGGCGACAAATATCTGGATCTTGCCAGAACTGAAAAAAAATCTGTGAAACCTGAAGGAAACCTTCTAATTGTGTACAGTAGTGTAGTTAAATTAAACTAACAGTTTTAACGGAAAAATACAGGGAATTTGATAGACAAGATTTAACCCTGTATTTGACCCTCTCTTTTCTGATTAGACAAGCCAACGGGAGAAAGTTAGTTTAGAGAAACCATTATGACTGGTTGGCGAGACGAGACGGATCACAATGGCGGTCTGTCCGTTCGAGACCAAAATTTCCGCGCGTTTGTCTTTGATTTATAAAGTAAAATAAAAGAGGACAGAAAAAAACTGTAGAACATGAGGGTGAAGATAATAACAATTGTATCTGATACCCTTGGGCGATTCCTAAGAGTTTGGAAAAAAGACGGGAAGAATTGGAAATTAGTAGAAGAATCGGGACCATCCATACAACAGACCTGTTAAGATCGGCTAGAATATTGAGAAGAGTCCTGGAAGACCTGGGGAGACTTGCTGTCTCTTACACTAACTCTGGTATTAAAAAAAACTAGCAAGGAGGGATATAATAATAATAATAATAATAATAATAATAATAATAATAATAATAATAATAATAATGATAAAGAAAAAAGACTGGAAAATCTGGAAATCAGATGAGGAATTGAGACCTTCCAGACAGTTGCAATCTGCCAGAATACGCAGAAGAATCCTTGAGACCTGAGGAGACTTGTTGTCACTCAGACTCCAAGGAAATACCATCAGAGTAGCGAGACGAGACGAATCGCAATAGCGGTCTGTCCGTTCGAGGCCATAATCTCCGTGCGTTTGTCTTGGATTTATAATATAAAATAAAAGAGAACTGAAAAAAAAACCCAAAAAAACAATGAGACTTGCTGTCTCTCACACTAACTCTGGTATTAAAAAAAAACTAGCAAGGAGGGATATAATAATAATAATAATAATAATAATAATAATAATAATAATAATAATAATTTGAAAATATTAAACATAAAACTATCAAAGTCTAGTTCATCAGACCCGGGGAATACAGTTTTTTTTCCCATTAACTAGGGATTTTATTTTTCAAATTGATTTTATTTTTAAATTGGGTTTGTCAGGCCTTATTTATATGATCCCCTTCCTCATGGGCACAGTGTGACACGGGGTCACATTTTTATACGGTGTTTCGTGAATTCACAGTCTCCTTTGGCATCCCCACTTTCTGGATACACCAGACACCAGGCAATGAACCTGATCCTTAGATGAGGGGGCATGTACTGATTGGGGGTGAGTGGTCAGCCCTCTAGAAACCAAGTCCTTAATTTCTATCCCCACCCCAGAACGAATGCCAAAAGCCGTGAAAATCAAGTATATTCCTGAGTGGGATTTTATTATTTATATTTCGAAGGCAATTACATTGCGTATGAAATAAAATAAAATATTGTCCAATGTCTAATCAATTTCGAAGTATCTTCATCTTCAGAGACTTTTTCAAAAACTTCGAAATTGATCAGACATTGGACACTATTTTATCTTATTTTATACGCATTGTAATTGCCTTCAAAATATAAATAATATATATATATAAAGTTCCAATAATAACGATAATCACTAATTCAGTAAATAAGTGAAATTATCAAATTTTTTCAAATGCAATATATTGGTCCCTTAAAATTATTTTGAAAGACAATATCTGCTCGAAATGGAAATTTCTAAAATTTGAAAATCTATCGGAGTTATTTCCCCTTAGGCTATTCATTTTTCCCTATTTTCTCATACACAGTCCGTAAATTGGTCCCTAGTAACCCCAACGTAATTCAAGCGTTAATATAAATACCAGCACTGGATTCCTCGTAAAATTCTACCCTAGAAATATTTTATTTGATCTTGGTACAGGGTTGTATCAGAGTTTTGATCACCTCTGATAGGGTCAGCAAGGCGAGGGAAGTCTAATGCTGGAAGACCCGAAACCTCCCAATGAACCTTGCAGATTACATCACTGACGACAACCACTAGCGCCCCCAATGTAGGAGCGTATATATATTATATATATATATATATATATATATATATATATACTCGTGTCGTTTACTAATCTGTTTACATATGGCACTCGGGTCTCAGGTTGCTTATAGCACCAGCTGTTGATTCAGTGGGCACCCATCTTACTATAGAACAGGCTCTTCGATGCTTAACTTATTGTATAACTTGGCCGTCAGTAGTTTAATGTCTTCTTTTTGTATAATACGGTTTATTGACGATATATCTATCCAATGGGCGTCTCGGATGGTGTAATGGTTTACAAGCTAGACTGATAGACTATTACTAGTGTGTTCAAGTCTCGCTAGGTGTGCCATATTTTTCCCCAAGAGAAGACCTGAAAATCGCTAAGAAAGGAAAACCCCAAAGAGAAACTGAATATCTACAAATAGTAGCACAAAATGATGTTATAAGGACTAATTATATCAAATCAGTAATTAAAGATAGCAAGTGCCGAAGACAGAGATGAAACAGTTCATCCCATCATAAGTGAATGCAGCTAACAGGCACAAAAGGAATGCAAGACTAGACGTGATTGAGTAGGAAAGAATAAAAAAGTATCATCTAGTGGTTTGTGTCGTTCTAGCGGACCATGGAGTGAGAATGAAAGAAAGCGAAAGGATAGACAAATACTTGGACCTTGCCAGAGAGATGAAAAAGCTGTGAAATATGAAGGTAACGGGGATATATATATATATATGTGTGTGTGTGTGTGTGTGTGTGTGTGTGTGTGTGTGTGTGTGTTTAAAAACTATAATGGAGACGACAGGTATTGTTGTTCCGTACTCAGCATGGTTGGAAAATAATTTGACCGCTGCGGTGTAAGTCTAAAAGAATTCCTGTCCCTAGGCCGCTACGGTGTCAGTCGTATTAATCCCGTCTCCAAACATTTTTACACACATAAAAAAAAATTCTATATTTTTCTAGATGCATTGAAAAAAAAATTAAAAATTAAAATTTGATATTTGAATATCTATTATTATTGTATATAGTATACAAGTATTTCGAGTTAAAATGAAAATGCTTCAATTGCTTGCTGTATTGGTAAAAATAATTATTTTTAAAAGTGTTTTATAATTTGCTTGAAGTGTGTGTGAGACTAGCTTGCACAATTCCCAGTTGATCACCTTTCTCGCCCAATCACACCTACTTTTGTATTTCTTTTGTGCCAGTTAGCTACACTCACTTATAATATGATTAACTGTTTCATGTCTGTCTTCTGCACTTGCTATTTTCTTGAGTATCTTTAATTTTTTGCTTTGATATAATTAGTCCTTATGCCATTATCTTGTGCGTGTGTGTGTATGTACGCGTTTTGTGTGTGTGTGTGTGTGTGTGTGTGTGTGTGTGTGTGTGTGTGGAGGTTATTATCTTAATTCTAAAAGACAATACTTCATTTGCTTGCTGTATTGGTAAATTAAAGTCTGTGCAATTTTAAAAGAAAGAGACTACATTTATTTGTTGTATTCAAATTCTTTTTTTTTTAATTTAATTTTTTAAATTATAGTGACGCCGACACATGTGTCACCACGTTCAATTAATTCTGTCTACAAACAATTTTATTCACAAATACGTAAAATAAAAATGTATATATGTTTTTTACGCATTGAAATTTAAAAAAAAATAATCTAATATTTCAATTAAAGATATATCCTGATGTTTTGAGTTTTAAAAAAACAAAAAGAGAATACTTTGTTTTAATCTTAAAAGAAAATACTTCAATTACTTTCTGTATCGGTAAAATAAACTATGTGTATTTTTTAAAAATAATTTAATTGCTTACTGTATTGATAAGATAAATCATAGTTGATTTTAAATAAATTACTTAAATTGCTTGATAAATAAAAGTAGGCTTTTACCCAACTCGTTCGCTACGCGTAGGATGTGAAACAAGGGTTCAAGTATGGGTATCCAGCGAGATCGAACACGCTATTCTAATAGGAATAGATCTGCGAGACTAGCTTGCTAACCATTACACCACGCTTGGGACGCCTTTTTATTTACCCAACCCGTTCGCCAGGGGTAGGATGTGACACAAGGTCGCAAGTATTGGAGCATCCAGCGAGAATCGAACTCTCTATTCTAGTAGTAATGGATCTGCAAAACTAGCTTGCTAACCATTACACCACAAAAAGATGCCCTGATTTACCCAACCCGTTCACCACGAGTAGGATGTGACACAAGTTCGCTAGTATGAATAACCAGAGCGAGGTTCGAACTCGCTATTCTAGTTGTAATGGATATGCAAAACTAGCTTGCTAACCATTACACCACGAAGAGACGTCCTCATTGACCCTTTCGCCACGGGTAGGATGTGACATAAGGTTACAAGTATGGAGCATCAGAGCGAGTATCGAACTCGCGATTCTAATAGTAATAGATATGCGAGACTAGCTTGCTAACCATTACACCACGAAGAGACGTCCTCATTTACCCTTTCGCCACGGGTAGGATGTGACATAAGGTTACAAGTATGGAGCATCAGAGCGAGTATCGAACTCGCGATTCTAATAGTAATGGATCTGTGAGACTAGCTTGCTAATCATTACGCCTCGATAGGACGCCTTTTTTTACCAAACCTATTCACCACGGGAAGGATGTGACACAAGATTGCAAGTATTGGAGCATCCAGCGAGAATCGAACTCTCTATTCTAGTAGTAATTGATCTGTGGGACTAGCTTGTTGATCATTAAATCACGATGGGATGATCTAAAACGAGTTATTAAATAGTCTTTTTGCCTAAAGCGCGAACGCAGACACAACGCGGGATGCCTTTCAAATATTTAATCTAATTCACTAAATTTAATAAGAGTATCAAGTTGCCTTGAAATTATCATTTATATTTATACACACAAACAGTGACGGATCATCTACCTGCCGGGTCCCCAACGCTGAGATTGTTTTTTTGGGTTTTTTTTTTTTACGATGACGTCGATATTACGTCACAAGTCGGTATGACAACTGCAGTACGCAATCTTTATAAAAAAAAAAAAAACATTACTTTGAAATGTTCGGGGTCTGATTTAAAAATATACAAATATTTGTTTGTTTGTTTTTTAATCTTACAGATATTTAAAAAAAAAATTTAAAAAAAAAAAAAAAAAAGAGAGAGAGAAAGTAAAAAAGGGTACTGGAAAAAAGGTACCGGAAAAAAAAGGTACCGGAAAAAAAGGTACCGGGAAAAAAGGTACATGATCCCAAACATTCAGTTAAACCATATTATTACATTCAGACCATTTTTTCTTTTCTTTTCACTCTGGGGTTCACCCACATTTCTGGGTCCATAGGGGTCAAACTTATTTAGAAATATAGTTAATCCGTCACTAGAAATATGTGAAAATTTGTTTATTTAAAAAAAAAAACGCATGTATATGGATATATAGGTACTTATATATCCCCCAATACTAGAGCATATATAGAATACAGTGAACACTACATAAATTCACACAAAAAGACGTACGTCTATACATATATATATATATATATATATATATATATATATATATATATATATATATATATAATATATATATATATATATATATATATATATATATATATATATATATATATATACAATCATATATATATATATATAATCATATATATATATATATATATATATATATATTGATTTGATAGTTTTTTTTTTAATTTTAAAAGGGTAATTTGAAAAAGTATAAAATCATGACAGACATACAGTGTTCTGTTACAAAAAGATATAGAAATCTTTTGAAAGACAATAAATAGGGACTTTTCATTGGTCAGGTAGAAATCGTTTGCTTTTTGCCGCGCCAGAATTTTTTTTCAACCAAACTATATTTAATAGCCAATCAGAGATTCGGAAAGATTTACCCAATTTCTTAAAAAGCGAATCTCATTAAAAGAAATTTTCGGATAAAATTGTATTTGTAAAATAGTATTTGTAAAATTGTATTTGTAAAATAGTATTCGTTTTCTCTAAAATGCCGCAATAATTATTTAAAAAAAAAATTGTATTGTCTAAATTCTTTTTTAAAACCTGATAAGACTTCGTTCTGGAAAAAAATCTCAATTTCTGAACAGAAATCTATTTTCTTAGATATTTTTTTCTTTAAATAAAAGAAAACTGTAATTATATTTACTTTCTTAAAAAGCGAATCTCATTAAAAGAAATTTTCGGATAAAATTGTAT
>CM042178.1:50203142-50210642 GCA_023376005.1 Doryteuthis pealeii | reverse complement strand
TTATTTTAACCAGCAACAGAAAACACCCAAAGGGGGTCGTAAAATTTAATTTTTGAAAGACATTGCCTGAGAGGGTGGGAGTTAAAAATTCAATGTCAGAGGGTTTGTATCATAAGTAAGTAAAATCTTCATATTTATTAAAGGAGTAAAAAAATTAAAACAATTTGAAATGAAAACTGAGCCCCGTCCCTCTCAAATAAAATGGTGCGTGCATGTAATAATCAAACAATTATTTTGAATATTTTCCACATCAATTTTACTCAAAATCGTAGGTATTTATTTATTTGTAAACTTTTTAGTTAACTTCTTGTTACTGAAAAAAAAAAAAAAAAAAAAGGACGAGAGTTAAAAAAAAACAATTTTTAAAATTGCTTACTCAAATTTTGGGTGTATATAGCATAAGAATATTGTAACGTAAGCTGTGACGTAGAGCTATGACGTAGTTTTTGTTACAGACAGAAATACAGACAAACTCCATTATTAATAGATTTGTTCTTTTACATTCTTACTTGGCACTCTCAATTGACTTAGGTTATTTAAAATATCTGAATAATAATATAAAAAAATAGAATAAAAACAATCAAATTATTAATTTGTTTAATGTTACAGTATTTTGAGGGTCACCCTGTGGAAACTTTATATATATATAATATATATATATATATATATATATATATATATATATATATATATTATTGCAAAAAAATCCTCAAGCAAGTACACAGATAAGTAAATATAAAGGTACAATGTACACGATTCTCTAATTTATAAATTATGTGCAAATTGTTTGCATTATGAAAAGTTGCTTGAAGTTTACTAAGGATTTACTTGTCATATAGTACCTAAATAATGAGAATGGAATCGTCTGTTTTTCCTAAAAATAATGTCTGATGAAAACTCCGATGAGAGAAACAACGATATCTCACGGGACTTGTTACTTCAACTTAGCAATTGCTAATTAGCTGTTCCCCTTGTATCTTTGCTTAGTAAACCTTTTCCACTATGCTTAATACTCGTTATGTTTCTTCCTATTATTTTTTAGTTAACTCTGAGAGTCGAATTACAACAATTGGTTATTTGAAACCCTATAGTTGCTAGCAAGTTATTGGTATTTGATAGCAATATTGAAACCATAATCTTTGTTCAAACAAATGGTTATTATTAAATAGGAATAATTGCTTGAAACTATATAAGTATTTGTATTAGATAGGAATACTTGAAGCCATACAACTGGGTGCAAATTAATTGTATTGGGTGGGAATAATTGATACCATATAACTGTGCAAAAACATTATTATAGGCCAATAAAAAGTGCAATTTGAAAAGAATGCAATGGAACATTGAAAATATAGTTATGACTACAATCAACACATTTACAAATGAATCAAATTTAGGCATTAAATAACCCATAAGGGATTGTTATGCCTTTAATCAAATAAACCAAATCAAACCAAAAGTTCAATATATATTTCGAAAAACTTAAAATACATGATGTTTAATGTATGTCTTTTGAAAAATAGTCATCTTTTTTTTAGTCAGGAAATAGTTTTTGAGTATATATATATATATATATATATATATATATATATATATATATATGTTGTATTGTCCATAGATAAGTTCATCCCTCACACATTCTTTATAAAACGTTAATTTTCTTCCAAACCAAAGATACCAAGATTTTTAAAAATCATTTCTCATGGTAACATTCTACAGTCAAAACGAATGTTATCAGGTATTATTTATAACCGAACTCTAATATGAATATGTAAGTAAAGTCGTCGGGGTGGCCTAAAGTCGGTAACAGCCAGTCAGCGAGGGAGTCTATCCCCTTTACACTAGCGCTAGACCAAGGAGATAGTTTTTTGCGTCTGAGGTGGAGCGCCACACTTACCATCAGCTCCTTACTTTACCGCACAAATTCACTGTGCTACTCATACGCTGAGTAGGCGATGGCCGGTATCGAACTAGGATCCTTGTGGTTTCTATCCGAATTCTCTACCGACTGAGCTAACCCGGGCCTTAAGCGGTGATCATTTAAGTAACAGCATAGGCTCTAAACAACCCATATCCTTTGTTTATCGAGATTACTTTATTCGGCATTAAATAACTCGAAAAGGATTGATATGCCGTAAAACAAAACAACCAACTTACCAAAATAATTAAGCACATGTTTTATATATATTTACCAACCCCTCCGCACGAGCAGGATGTGACACAAGGTCAATTTCTTAAGCCGAGTTCAACAGGTTTGAATTCAGAGTTTTCCTTCTCCGAGACCGGTTGCCTAACCAAGGTTAAAAAGCCCAGTCTTCCCTACTATGTACCCATAGCTGGAGGAAGAGTAGAATTCATACCTTTCTCAAGGGTATTAGCGCTAAGTGAAATGCAATTACCATGTCCAGGATTTGAACTCGGGGCGACGAGTCCATTTCCTATGACTTTAACCATTACACCACATGTTTTATTTGTATGCAATTTTAATTTTTGATTGCATTAGAGGTGTTCAAATATCATTTTGGTTACAGAATATCGTATTTGGTAATAAATAATACCTAATGGTATCCGTTTTGATTGTATAATGTTTTGCAAGTAATTATAAAATCCCGTTATCTTTGGTTAGAAGAAAATTCAATTTTTACTTTTTTTTTTTTTTTTTTTTGATTGGTAGAGGTGAATTTTTTTTTTCCTAGGCGATATTGTATACTGCACTTTTAAAACGTTTATATACCAAAGGAATGATGCCACAGAATTCAAGAATTGACCAAAATTAATTCCGTTAACCAAAAAATAAACGCTTGGAACCAAAGACCTTGCTCTCTGTAAGTTCACGGGGTTTTTTTTGCAAGGCTCAGATTCCGCGATATTTTTTAAGGCGAGATTCTTGTATTTTTTGGAATTGGGGGTTAACATAGTTTCAAATCATTTTCACCCAGCCCAGATACTTTGTTCTTGATATTTTATGTAAAAAAAAAAAAAAATTAGATTTAAAAATTGCACGTGGAAAAAGTCTGATGTTCACACCCAGAAATATGCGCAATGGGAGGAAGATGAAGAATTTGCGATAAAAAGAAAAATCAAAAAGCCAAATTCAAAGAATTTACTTTTCCGTGGTGGAAAGTAATAGTCGGTTTGGTAAACAATGTTGGATTCTTGGAGACGGACCAAATAGTAGAATGTAACAATGTATACGTTAATTTCATTTTGTTTTCAAGAACATACCCTATTTACTCGTGTATAAGTCGACCTCGTGTATAAGACGATCTCGTGTTTTGTTCGATTTTTCATATGAAATGGTAACATTTGGTAAAGTTAAATTCCTTTTTTCAAGAACATACCCTATTTACTCGTGTATAAGTCGACCTCGTGTATAAGACGATCTCGTGTTTGTTCGATTTTTCATATGAAATGCTAACATTTGGTAAAGTTAAATTCCTTTTTCAAGAACATATCCTATTTACTCGTGTATAAGTCGACCTCGTGTATAAGACGATCTCGTGTTTTGTTCGATTTTACATATGAAATGCTAACATTTGGTAAAGTTAAATTCCTTTTTTCAAGAACATACCCTATTTACTCGTGTATAAGTCGACCTCGTGTATAAGACGATCTCGTGTTTTGTTCGATTTTTCATATGAAATGGTAACACTTGGTAAAGTTAAATTCCTTTTTTCGATAACATACCCTATTTACTCGTGTATAAGTCGACCTCGCGTATAAGACGACCTTGCGTACAGGTCGATTTTTCATTTGAAATGATAACAATAGGTAACGTTAAATTTATTTGTAAAAAATGCACCCTATTTACTCGTGTATAAGTCGACCTCGCGTATAGGTCGATTTTTCATTTAAAATGGTAACAATAGGTGACCTTAAATTCACTTTTTCAAGAATGTACCCTATTTACTGGTGTATAAGTCGACCTCGTGTATAAGACGATCTCGTGTTTTGTTCGATTTTTCATATGAAATGCTAACACTTGGTAAAGTTAAATTCCTTTTTTCGATAACATACCCTATTTACTCGTGTATAAGTCGACCTCGCGTATAAGACGACCTCGCATATAGGTCGATGTTTCATTTGCGATGATATAAACAGTAATTTATGGAATTCATTTATAGAGCCAAGAAGATTTGAGGAATTTTGATTATTCTTTTTTTCCTGTATCGTTTTTTTTTCTGACAAAAACCTCTACTGCTATTGGTTTGGCTAGTGATAAATGAAATGTAGTATTTCTCTACACACTGCTCAACAAGACCTTGCTTGAGAGAAATTCAGGTGGAGATATTAGTATAAGAGTTTTTTCAAAATATTTTCGCTATACAATATGCTAATTCTATATTGGGCTTCTTTTTCTTTTTCTTTTTCTTTCTTTCTTTCTTTTTTTTAAATGCTTGGCTTGTTTTGAAAAATCCTATTACTCAATATTATATGATTATTCTAAATATGAAAAAAAAAAAGTTGAAATACATTTTTTTTAAAGTTATTTAATTTTCTTTCAAACTAATTTACTGAATGATACAATCTTATGCTTAATTCTTTTACAATGTTAATGTTAATTAAATAAATAATTACGTATTATGTTGTTTTTTTTAAATGTTCTAAAAATTTTTCATCGACAATTTAGTAAATTTTTATGTTCATAGTGTATTTCAATTTTTTTTGTTATTGATTTCTAAAGAAACTTTTCAATTTTCAATAATTTTCAAATTTCAATGTCAATTGATTTCTAAGAATAAACCTTTTCAAATATCGATAATTTTCAAATTTCAATTTAAATTTCAAGTGATTTCTAAGAGACTTTTCAAGTTGTAAAAAAAAAAAAAAAAGTACGTTGGTTTTGAGTGCATTCTTTACTTAGTAAGATTTAATAATTTAAAATGTATTTAAAAAAATGATATATATGTAATATTAATATTTATGTTATATTTCGCAATAAACTAATCGCTTGTCACATTCAAACTGGTTTTTAGTCCGTTTTCAAAGATACGACATTATTTTACAAACAATGTATCAGCAGGTGCAACAGCAACAGCAGCAGCAGCAGCGTGTAAATAGGGGATTAGGGATTTTTTTTTTTTAGCCAGTGACAGATTGGAAACACCGAATGTTTCGTTAAATCATATATGGGAGCACGTCAAGGAAAAAAATCTGGAGGACTTCAACAAAAGAACCACCATGCTTTCATATATAGTTTTTTAAAAAAACATATATATATACGTCGCTTAACATCCGAATAGATTTTTTATTGGGCAGTTTTTCACCTAGATTATCGAATGCAATTATTATATATATATATATATATATATATATATATATATATATATATATATATATATAGTTATATTTATTTACACCGATATTATTCGGATCCATCAGACTGCGAATCCTACGAAAACCTTAGTATTGATTGAAATGAATTTTTAACGTTTATAAAACCAGTATTTATTCATATTCTTCCATATATATATATATATATATATATATATATATATATATATATGAGAGAGAGAGAGAGAGAGAGAGAGAGAGAGAGAGGAGAGAGAGAGAGAGAGAGAGAGATTACAAAAATTATCTCTTCTAGAAAATATATTCAAAAAAGGTTTTATGCGAGAATTTTTAAGAGAATTTTTATCCTCTTAAAAATACCAATAATAATCTTGATAGCAAAATGAACTTTTATCAAACTTAGGATTCTTTTTCTTTTCTAATTCGCTAGGTGCCGTTTTCGCGCCAAAACATTGTACATGCTAACGCTTATAACTTGTTGGCCATTCGGATGTATATGTTTGCGGTCGGACATTGGGCGAAAGGATGCTAAGCTCCGTATATATATATATATATATATATATATATATATATATATATATATATATATATATATATATATATATATATATATATATATATATATGTATATTCTGTTAAGCATAATCGTGATTTCGAAGTGTGGGCTGAATGTGTAAGTCTGTTAATAGGGGTATGTTGTCCGTGGGGTGTATAGAAACGGGTGGGAGAATTCAATATGTATTCTTGTAAATATATTTATATATATATATACTTTTTTTTGTTTCTTTTCTTGTTTTGTTATTTTCTTTACTTTTTTTTTTCTTTTGTTCATTCTTTTTCCGTAATCTCACCAGCTTCGTCTTCTACCGTGACAACATCATTGTTAATGTTATTATTATTAATATTATTAATAATATTATTAATATTATTAATATTATCGTCGTCGTCGTTGTTTAAGCTGTTTTCGTTATTATTGTTCTCGTAATTTTCGACGCTATCGTTGTCACCGTTTTTAATGTCCGAAGCCGAAGAGGCGACACTACTATGCTGCGATTGATCCAGGATCCTGACCAAATCCCGGATTATGAGTCAGACTTCTTGGTAGTGGGGATTATGGGTGGTCGGTCCGGCCGAGGCGTAGATCTCGTTGGGCAACGAATGTCGCCTCTTGTGACCGGAACAGGAGCCGCTGCTGCCGGAGCCGCTACCACTGCTGCCGGCGCCGGCGCCACACACGCCCGCCCCGCCGACGGCGCCGCGGTTGTTCACGTAGATGTTCTGCGGCACCAGCTTCACAGTCAGATCCTTCTCCTCCGGCAGGCGCACGATCTTGTTGTCTATCTCCTCGTAGATGACTTCGCCGTCGCTGTAGCTGTAGTCGGCGTCGTCGGTCATGTGACCGAGGTGAGGAAGATGGCCACTGCTGCAGAGGCCGAAGGACGAACTCCCGTTGCGCATGCTGTCGCATCGAAGCTTGCTGAAAACGACTGATTTTTCAGTGACGCGTGGAACTCCAGGTCGGTTGCTTTTTCGAGAACGCCTACAAAAAAAAAATAAATAAATAAAATAAAATAAAATAAAACATTTACTTCATGTACTTCGAAATGTAAGACTGCCAGGGACAGCATATACGAATCTGACTAAAAATTGATAAGAATTTAAAATGTATAATATATACGTATATATATACACACACATATATATATATGCAGTTGTTGGGTATTCAGTATTTGAAGAGGCCTAATTCTAAAAATTCTAGGAATATGTGTGTGTGTGTGTGTGTGTGTGTGTGTGTGTCTGTCTATCTGTCTGTCTGTCTGTCTGTCTGTCTGTATTTTGGGAGATAAAATATAATTGTCTCCATTTTTACATCGAATGAGGGGCTCTCCCACGTCACCTGAGGTTCTTTATTTTAATTATCCATATACCTACACCCAACCCAACCCAACCCCCGCCAATGAAGTAGGCAATGAAGACAGCCAGGCATTACAGGACAGTAAGCAGAGTGACACACCAATTCCAGACCCACCAGCCAATAGATGACCGGAATTACAACATTCATATCTATAAAAGCGCCAACGACCGCACTAATCAGCCAGTCTAGAAATTCTTTAAAAAAAGTATTCATCCCCTTGAAACAATTAATGAAATAATATGAAACTTGACACATAACATGTAACGGTGTTTCTCACTTATTTCACACTTTACCCA
>CM042178.1:50143142-50198142 GCA_023376005.1 Doryteuthis pealeii | reverse complement strand
AGATTTTCGATGGGTAGGTATTTCAATCCTCCTTCACGAGCACACGCCATATGAGTTACATGGGCCGTTATATCTCATCAGGCTCATTCATAAAAAGAATAAGAAAGATGAAATATATAGACTAGATTAAAAAATAAAAAAAAGAAGAAGAAAGAAGAAGAAGAAATTTAGAAGAAGAAGAAATTAAGAACAAGGAAAAGAAAAGAACAAGAAACAAGAAAGAAAGTATAAGAAGAAGAACAAGAACCAAGAAGAATTATAGAAAAAGAAAAATTAAGCAGAAGAAGAATATAAAGACACAAGAAACAAGATCAAGATGAAAAGAGAAGAAGAAGAACAAGAACAAGGAATAATTAAAAGAAGAAGAAGCAAGTGAGAAGTAGAGAGGAGAAGAAGAGAAGAAGAAGAGAGAGATAGAGAAGAAAGAAGAAGCAAGAAAAGAAGAAGAAGAATTATTTGGAAGAAGAAAAAGAAGAAGAGAAAATATAAAGAGAAAGAAGAATAGTTATAGAAGAAGAAAGACAGAAAAGAGAAAAATAAGAGAAAGAAGAAGAAGAACAAAAATATGAAGGAAGAAGAAGAAGAAGAAGAAGAAGAAAAAGAAGAAGAAGAAATTAGAAAAAGGAAGAAGAAGAGATTAATTTAGTGTGAAGAAGAAGAAGAAGAAGAAGAAGAAGAAGAAGAAGAAGAAGAAGAAGAGAGAAGAGAAGAAAATAAGAAAAGAAGAGGAAGAAGAAGAAGAAAGAAGAAGAAGAAGAAGAGGAAGAAGAAGAAATTACTAGGAGAAGAAGAAAAATTAGAAGAAGAAGAGAAGAGTAGAAGAAGAAGAAGAAGAGAAGAAGAAGAAGAAGAAGAAGAAAATTATAAGAAGAAGAAAGAAGAAAAAAATATAGAAGAAGAAGAAGAAGAAGAAGAAGAAGAAGAAGAAGCAAATGACTTACTGTGATATCTTTTCTGGTTGTGGTTTATCTTGTTGCAAAAGATTTTCATTGGTGTATTTGTAGTCGTTTTGATTTTTACGAACAACGTGCTCGGCCACTACCCGAGCCAGTGGAATGGAAATTTTATCGACTACCGTGGAACTCTCCGTTGGGGACAAGCTTGGGGTGGTCGATGGTTGTGTTGATGTGGTCGTCGTAGTGGTTGTGCTAGTGGTAGTAGTTGATGGCAGCATCTCTGTAAAAAAAGCAGAAACAAAAAGTGGGACTTATTATAATGGTGATTATGTGTCTGTAATCAAAAATACATCTACATTAATGTCTCAATTCCCTTAGTTATTTAAGTTATATTTTCAATGGTTATTAATGTTATTATGTAGGATTTTAGTATAAAATGCATTGGGAATGATTTACTGATTGAAAAAGCTATTGGCGATTATTATCTATAGATAAAAATGAATTGGAAATGATTCAGAATTTATCGTATAAATCATGCATTGGTATACCTTAATCATGCACGATTATGATTTTGCTTATTTGCTTTAATTATATCATGAACCTATGCAATTAATTGTACGAATGTATAGAGATGTTTGAATGGAATTTGAACTAATATCAATGCATATGTTGGAATGAGCATTAATAGTGAGCTACTTGAAATGCATGTGGGCAAATACATCCTATACAAACATACTTTTTTGTACATTGATGAAATGCCAATCTCAACATGTTACTACATGATAAGATGATTTTTACTATGCACTGGGAAAATGCATTAGTTTACTGATGAAAATGCATTTGGAAATGTTTTTACTATCGAATGCATATGAAAATGATTTTTTGTTACCTATGAAAACTGCATTTAGAAATGATTTTTTACTATGAAAATGCATTGGACAATATTTTATAAAATGCATGCTATGAAATGCAAATGAACAATTTTACTATGAAAATGCATTGAAATGCATTTTTACTATAAATTATTTGGAAATGATACTATTAAATGCATTGGAATGATTTTTACTATGAAATGGTAAATGATTTTTACTATGAAAATGCAATGGTTTTGGAAATGATTTTTTCTATGAAAATGCATTGAACAATGCTATGAAAATGCACTGAAAATGATATTTTACTATGAAAATGCATTATGAATTTTTACTATGAAAATGCATTATGAAATGATTGTTTTACTATGAAAATGCATTGAACAATGATTTACTATGAAAATGCAAAAATGATTTTTACTATGAAAATGCATTGGAATGCATGGAAATGATTTTTACTATGAAAATGCATTGAAAATGCATTGGAAATGATTTTTACTATGATGCAAAATGATTTTACATTAGAAAGAGTTTTTACTATAAAATGCGTTGGAAATGATCTTTACTATATATATTTCATTGTCGACGCTGGGTAGCCACTTCTAGTTTAGAATGAAATCAAAATCAACTTACCAAATTGGCAGATAAAGGAATACCTATGAAACATAGAACGACAAGGATAATCGTGCCAAGTTCCTCCGTCACTAAATCGCATAACAGCACAGTCTTCAATGGCACCAAAACAGCAGCCATGTTGGTCAGATGCCCAGTTGTTCCAAGTAACAGCTCCACCTAGCGGGAAAAAGAAAGAAAGAAAAAGGAATGATAACTCTCCAAACTCAAAAGCTCCAAAGACAAAAAATACTTTGAATTTGGATATTTACTAAATGCATTGGAAATGATTTTTGCATTAGAAATGATTTTACATGAAAATTTGGACATGATTTTACTATGAAATGCATTGGACTACTATATTTGGAAATACTATGAAAATGCATTGGACTTATGAAAATGCACAATGATTTTTACCAAATGATTTTACTATGAAAATGCATTGGACAATGATTTTTACTATGAAAATGCATTGGACAATGATTTTACTATGAAAATTGGACAATGATTTTTACTAAAAATGCATTGGACAATGATTTTACTATGAAATGCATTACATTGCATTGGACAATGATTTTACTATGAAAATGGACTGAAAATGCATTGACTATGAAAATGCATTGGACAATGATTTTACTATGAAAATGCCTATAAAAATGCATTGGACAATGATTTTACTATGAAAATGCATTGGACAATGATTTTTACTATGAAATGCATATGAAAATGCATTGACAATGATTTTACTATGAAAATGCATTGGACAATGATTTTGAAATGCAAATGATTTTTACTATGAAAATGCATTGGACAATGATTTTACAATAATGCATTGGACAATGATTTTTACTATGAAAATGCATTGGACAATGATTTTACTATAGAAATGCATTGGACAATGATTTTTACTATAAAATGCATTGGAAATGTCTTTTACTATAAAAATGCATTGGAAATTATGTGTACTATAAAAATGCATTTGGTATTATTTTTACTTTAAAAATGCATTGGAAATGATTTTTACTATAAAAATGTATTGGAAATGATTTTTACTATAAAGATGTATTGGAAAAGATGTTTACTATAAAGATGCATTGAAAATGATTCTTACTATAAGAATGCATTGGAAATGATCCTCACTATACAAAATTGCAATTTTTTACTGGGACTGTTTGCATTTCACATTGCACTAATACCCTTGGAAAAGGTATGCATCCAACTACTCTCCCTCCAGTTATAGGTAAATAACAGGAGAGACAGGGCCTTTTAATCTTGGCCAGGTAACCAAACTAGGAAAAGGAAAACTCCGAATTCAAATCTGTTAAAGTCCGATTAAGAAATTGACCTTGTATCCCATACTATTCGTGCGTAGGGTTGGTAAATTTATATATTTAACCCTAGCCGTTCAAGGTGGGACACAAGATCGCAAGTATGGTATATCTAGCGAGAATCCAACTCGTTATTCAGTCGAAATGGATCTGCGAGTCTTGTGGTTCCCAGTCGGACGCTCTACTGACTGAGGTAAACCAATATCAGGTATAGTGTTGTCAAATTACAGAGAGATTTTTTTGCGTCTGGGGTGGAGCATCGCGCCTATCGTCAGCTCTCCACTTTACCGTACAGATCAGATTGTCCAACCTATACTACTCATGCACTGAGTTGACGAGGGTGGGTATCGAACATGGAACCTGATGGTTCCTAGTCGGACACTCTACTGAGCTAAACTGACTGTTCTACTCAAACGCTGTGTTGGCGAGGGCCGATATCGAACACAGAACCTTGTGGTTCCTAGTCAGATGCTCTACCGACTGGGCTAAGCCGATTGTGCTACTCATACGTTGAGTTGGTGATGGCGGGTATCGAACACGGAACCTTGTGGCTCCTAGTCGGACGCTCTGCCAACCGAGCTAAATAGACTGTGCTACTCATACGCTGAGTTGGCGAGAGCCGGTATCGAACACGGAACCTTGTGATTACTAGTCGGACGCTCTACCGACTGAGCTGAACCGACTGTGCCACTCATACGCTGAGTTGGCGAGGGCGGGTATCGAACACAGAACCTTGTGGTTCCTAGTCGGTCGCTCTGCCGATTGAGCTAAACCAGCAACAACAACAAAAGATCAATACTTCACACTCACCAGTGACCCATTCCCAATAACTCTCGTGTTTCTTGTCGTGTGCGCCGATCCAGAGGCCGTTTCTTCGCCAGTTGAGGGCGTGCAAGGATCTGATGATGAATTTCTGGGTCTCGGGTCCGCGGATTTCCACGAGGGTCCCCCCATTGTTCCGGCAGTTGTTCAGCGCGTCCGACCAATAGGTCTCACTGGTGATAAACTGGTAGCATTTCTCGGCATGTGTTCTCAGGTACTCGTCCCGATGGAGATGGGGAGGACACCGATGCCGAGGGTCCAAAGCTGGAAATAGAAGGAAAAAGAAGAAAGAAATGGTTAATTTATGATGATTAGGAAAGCCAGAAAAGGACAAAACAGAAAACGAAGAGGAATTTATTATTATATACAGAAGAAGAAAAAAAAAGGTTAGTTTATGATAATAATGAAAGCTAAGAAAATAAAGAAAAATAGATGACTGCTGTGTCCTTAAAAGGGATATAATCAGACAAGGTTGTAGTCTGGTCGAAGAACCATTTAACACGTTCGTAGATTTAAGATAGAGGGTTTTATTGCTGAGAGATACAATAAGACAGACAAGGAAGAGAAATGAAATTATACCAAAAATACAGGATGATTGTAAACTCCCTTCCCTATTTTAAAAATCTTATAATTTATTTCTGAATTATTTTTTATAAAAAATGAGAAGATACATATAAAATTGAGTTTTATTTAAAATTCTATATGGAAACCAGAATTCGCCTCCAGCCAGTCAAACCTCTCGGGAATCGTATCAACTGATCTTCCCAGGAACTCTTGTGGAATGGCAGAAATAGAGTCGCCCTTCTAAAGACGTTGGTTTCGTAGAGCAGACCTTCTCCTTCAGCCAACCCCAAAGAAAAAAGTCACATGGTGTTAAATCAGGGCTTCTACCCGGCCATTCATACAGAACACATATTCCCATCCATCTCCCAGGAAAATAGTGATTCAGATATTTACGAACAGCAATAGCAAAATGTGGTGGAGCGCCACCACTAACTACAACACGGATGTACTTGCCATACATTAAAGAACTGAGAAAAATGTAACTGCATATAAAATAATTGATGCCGTTATAGTATGTGGTCTACCTTTTTGATTCTGTTATAGTATGTAGCCTACCCGGTTTGAATGTGTCCTACCTCAGTAAGAGTATATTTATAGTAGTAGGCAATTTATTGAAACTAATTATTTTTCACATATATTCAATTTCAAGAAATGCAATTCAGTCATAAGCTGTATATAGTAATTAATAATAATTAAAAAATAATTTATCCCTAATTTACATGAATCAGAGATAGGGTTAGGCTACATTCAAAAGGTAGGCCACATACTATGATGGTACCAAAAATATAGATAGTTAAAAATATAATATAATAAAATAAATATATAAAGGTTTTATATCTATTTATATATTTTGTATATCTATTTATTTGATGACAAAGGAGCAGTCACAACCATTTGGTTTCATGTATGCGTAAGCGCAAACAATCTTCAGGTGACGTTGCGCTTACGCATGCATGAAAACAAATGGTTGTGACTGTTCCTTTGTCATCAAATAAATAGATATGTAAAACATTTATATATTTATTTGGTAATTTATGAGGAAGTGCGTCCCGGTCTACCGCCTCAAAGACCGCTACCCGGTGACTATCAAAATAACAACCCCAGCTCGTCGTAATTCTTGTTTATTTATCGTAATTTGTCGTAATTCTTGTTTAGATATGAAGATGGATATATAGTTTTGAATAGACTGAGATAGATAGATAGATAAATAAATAAATAATATAGATAGATACGAACAAATAGAGATAGATATTTTCGACAAGTAAATGTATTTGGGGGGGGGTCGCATCTTTTTTTGTCGTAATTCTTGTTTATTTAAACTAAAAACAAGACATTAAACAAACATGAATAAAAATCTTAGTATTTAAAGTAATATAGATAAATATGACCAAATTGAGATAGATAGATAGATGGATAGTTTTGAATAGCTTGAGTTGGGTCGTTATTTTAATAGTCACCGGGCAGCAACTCTTGAGGCAGGAGACCGGGACGCACTTCCTCATAAATTACCATTTATCTTATTATATTATATAATAGCTCTATTTTTTATATTGAGCACTCTCCCAATAATACCGCACTTTGGCACACCGTTCCAGTAAAAGCTGAAACAGTGACAATCCCACACTATAGATAGTTTAAGAGAGTTACTTTTCAATAACTTTGTATAAACATAAACCTGATAATACCCTAAAAAAGTAACCCCTTCAACGCGATCCTCGATGGTGATAACATGTCGTTAAAACCGTGAACTGCAAAAGAGTGAATAAAGGTGTACAACGTATGTTGTTGCTTAACTTCTAGGCATAAATTAACCCCGGCTGGGTTGACGTGCTGTTAAAATCTAGATTCTAGGTTGCTAAGTGTTAGGCTATCAGAACCTCGGCATGCCTACTGGGTTGTATCACTGTTCGGGGTAATTTGCTCGCCCCATGTCATTTTAATGAGTTTAGAGAAGCTGTTGTATGTGACTATGAATCAGCAAGATTGTCGTTGAGGACTCGGGTGCGCGAGCATAGGCATGACTTCTCGGGGGTCCTGCGTGTGTGTGTATGTGCACACGTATGTACTTGGGTGCTTGTGTATGCCCCTCTCTCCCTCTCTTCTCTCTCTCTCTCTCTCTCTCTCGGTGTGTGCTCTCTCGCTCTCTCTCTTCTCTCTGTGTCTCTCTCTCTCTCTCTCTCTCCTCTCTCTCTCTCTGTGTGTGCTCTCTCTCTCTCTCTCAGTGTGTGCTCTCTCTCTCTCTCTCTCTCTCTCTCTCTCTCTCTCTCTCTCTCTTCTCTCTCTCTCTTCTCTCTCTCTCTCTCTCTCTCTGTCGCTTCTCTCTCTGCTCTCTCTCTCTCTCTCTCTCTCTCTCTCTCTCTCTCTCTCTCTCTCTCTCGGTGTGTGCTTCTCTCTCTCTCTCCCTCTCTCTCTCAGTGTGTGCTTCTCTCTCTCTCTCTCTCTCTCTCTCTCTCTCTCTCTCTCTCTCTCTCTCTCTCTCTCTCTCTCAGTATGTGCTTCTCTCCTCTCTCTCTCTCTCTCTCTCTCTCTCTCTCTCTCTCTCTTCATCTCTCTCTCTCCTCTCCTCTTCTCTCTCTCTCTCTCTCTCTCTCTCTCTCTCTCTGTGTCTCTCTCTCTCTCTCAGTGTGTGTGCTTCTCTCTCTCTCTCCTCTCTCTCTCTCTCTCTCTCTCTCTTGGTGTGTGCTCTCTGTGCTCTCTCTCTCTCTCTCTCTCTCTCTCTGTCTCTCTGTGTCTCTCTCTCTCTCTCTCTCTCTCTCTCTCTCTCTCTCTCTCTCTCTCTCTCCTCTCTCTCTCTCTCTCTCGGTGTGTGTGTGCGTGCGTGCAGACGAAGGGGTTCCTGAGGAAGATGAGGCGGGGAAGACCGGGAAGGTTGAATTTGATCGCAAGGCACTTCATATTCAGCCAGCCAATGAAAGAACAGGGTGAAACGAGAGGACTTTAAATTATTATAGCCCTGCAGTAGTTCTTTTTTTTCTCTCTCCGCCCCCCACCCTTCGACGTGGCAGGGTATGCGGCGTAGGGGAGAGAGGGAATAAAGTACAAAAACACGGAGGGGAGGTAGTGAGTAGAAGGTTTCCTCGTGTTTATCTATTGCAGGATGCTGTTGTTTTGGGAAGATTAGAGATGTATGCAAAAAAGGACGAATGAAGTTTTCAGCAAGTGCGTTGACACACACACACACACACACATATATATATATATATCTTATTATAATGGAGATTGTGTGTTTGTCTGTCTGTAACCGAAACTAAATCACTATTCAAGTCACAATTCCCTTAGTTATTGACGTCACATTTACCATGAATGTATTTTTATTTAAACCTCAATTATTGAAAAAAATTATTTTAAAAAAAGCAACCTTTTCAACAAAATATAACAGAACATAACCAATTATCTCCATAGAACCACTACCATAAAGTCTGAAATCCAAAATAACCTTTTTGGCATTAAATGACCCACAGGGGTTGATATGCCGTTAAACAAAACTCAAACTCAAACTCAATTATTGATAAAATTGGTATACCTTATCAATACTGTTGACCATATCTCCCTACTAATAGCATGTAATTGTATTTATATATACAACAAAATAGCGGTTTACAGTGTGAACGGGAAGGCTAATTTGCATATTGATATTTAAAATTTGATTTTAATAAATATATGCTTAGTATTATTGATTTCTAATTGTTTGGTTTTCTCTTAACGAATCTAAGCAAAGATCTTGGGGATAAATCTTAAAAGAAATCCATAAACAAGACGAAAGAACTGTAATCTTATTAAATACTTCATAATCTAACTAAATAGATAAATTAGGAAAAATGAAAGACGGGAGTGAAAGAAAATGATAGAAGAGTTAAATCTAAAGCTCTTCTATTTTTCGATTATACCCCCTCAGTTTATCATTTTCTAAATAGTTTATAATTTGATACAATATTTTATAACATCAAAACCTAAATACTTGCATCCGAAGGGTGCATATATTTGCTAGTATATATATATAAAGATAAATCTAATGCTCTTCAGGGCTAAGATCTGACTAAGAGTCAGATCTTAGCCCTGAAGAGCATTAAGCGAAACTAATAGTAGGTTCGTCTGACTCATTAGATTTATCTTTATTATTTGCTCTACTTAGGTATTGAGCACTTTTTACTTATTAGCTATTCTCCTAGCGGTTATATGAATATATATATATATATATATATATATATATATATATCTTATATACATATATATACATATAAATTGTTTTTTCTTTTGACCAAATACTGTACCAATAGATTATTTTTTTTGTTAGTACGACTATCTTTGTCTTTTCTTTTTTTCAAAAATTTTTTTCTCCCGGTTGATGTTTGGTAGTATATTTTTACAATCAAACTATTTGCTGTTTTTTTTTCTCACCGCAAGGATTTACCAACACGCTTGGTATATATATATATATATATATATATATATATATATATATTATATATATATATATTTTTTTCTTTTCTTTGGTGGGGTACCAAGTTCCTTGATATAAGGGTGATTCTAAGCTAGTCCTATTCTCTAACAGTAGTTTGTTGCAGAGTTCAGGTCCCATATGAGAGCTCAATGTTTAATATTAATAAACAGAGCAAATTTATTTGTGAATAAAAGGCCTTAAATATATATATATATATATATATATATATATATATATATATTATATCAAAAGTTGCTACCACGTTTTCATTGTAGTTAATCCAAAAAGGGCTCATATATTTTGTAAAATATAGAGCATTTATAGTGGTAGAAAAGTCTTTGTCTCTACCGCAGTTTCGGTGTTCAAGGTACGCCTTCCTCGGGAAAACTAAAAAATTATAGGTAGCTAATATTATATATACTTGCCTGGCTTAGGTTTATCTTTATCTATGTCTCCTAAAATAAACTTTTTGTCCCTAAACTAAACTTTTTCCTTTGAAATTCATGATTATTGAATTAATAATATAACATATATTTACACACACACACCACACACACACACACACACACACATATATATATATATATATTATATATATATATTGGTTAGGAGGTTGATTTAGAAGGCTATCACAATGCAGGTGTAAAGAAAAAAATAATAATACGGTCACAATGGTGTTGTGCGTTAACCTGTATTTAATTCTTGAATTTTCGAGATAATATCTCTTTTTCAAAAGATCACTGGAACTGAAGCAGTCTAGTTATGGCATTTCTTTTAATATATATATATATATATATATATATATATATATATATAGATAGATAGAGAGAGAGAGAGAGAGAGAGAGAGAGAGAGAGAGAGATGTGAACAGACTGGGATAGATAGATAGTTAGATAGATGTGAACAGACAGACTGAGATAGATAGATAGATAGATAGATAAGAACAGACTGAGACAGATAGACAAACAGACATACAGACAGACAGACAGACAGATAAGTATATGAACAGGCTGAGCTATATATGTATTTGTGCGTGTGCGTATGTATTGGTAGTCTAAATGCGTGTCTCTATGTGCGTGTCTGTATGTGCGTGTGTGCATGTACGTACACACACACACACACACACACACACACACAAGCACACAAGCACGCACACATATAAGATATAATTTGTCTGAATACTGACACATGCTGACACTCGAATGCCACGGACCCTCTTCAATAAATCAGGAACCACCCCTCGTAAACGCCTTTTCTTCCTCTCCCCCCACACCAATACACACACACACACATACATACATACATACATACACGCTATCCTCCACACGCATGCACGCACACATGCGACTGTCGAGTTTTTCAGAACTCTAGATGCTCTAATTAATTTTCAGTTCGCTAACACCCCCCGCCCCCAACTCTTTGCATCATACCACCACTACCTCACAATGATCACAGAATGGAAAGGCCAGAAGTGAGGATCGTATACGACAGACAGAGAGAAGAGAAGAGGAGGGGGGAGGGATTGTAGAAGGAGAGGGGGGAGGAACTGAGTTTTGATTGGCTAGTTACGCCAATCAAAACTCAGTTCCTCCCCCTCTCCTTCTACGATCCCTTTTGACAGAAAGTTATTATTATTATTATTATTATTATTATTATATTATTATTTGAAGAGACGCGGAAGGGGCGATTTAAGACGCGGGGTGGGAGGGCGGAGTTGGAAGTTTTATTATAAAGGGGGAAATATCGAGAGGAAAAGGGAGAGGGTCGAACAAGGAAATAGGGGAAGGGGCTGGAGAGAGAGAGGGGGGCAGTGAAAAACAAGTGTTATGAAAAAAGAGGGAGAGACGAAGGGTGAAAAGTAAGAAAGAAAGAAAGAAAGAAAGAAAGAAAGAAAAATTTAATATATAGCACAGACGGAAAGAAGTAACATATATATATATATATATATATATATATATATATATATATATATATAAGTTAGGATAGCGTAGACATACAGTTAACGGGGTTTGGTAACTGACAGTCTGTGCGATTTCAAAACAAGTGCTTGCAACAACTTTGCAATATATATGTAGTCTCTACTTAATATAGCAAACTATATATAATATATATATATATATATATATATATATATATATATTATATAATCTTCATTATCCACATCCTTCATACAACGCGAAGGCAAAGCTCTCAAAATCCACACCAGAAACCAATTCCAGAACCCCACCCAGTCCAACTCCCACACAGATACATAATTCTATCAAATAACCACACCAACAACAACATCACCAAAAATCTTAACAACCTAGGCATAAAGACAGTCAGTCTAGCATCCAAAACTATACACAACATACTAAACAAAAACTCCCGACAACAAGTGAAATCAGAAGCTGGCGTATACATGATTCCTTGTGCAGACTGCCACAAGATATACATAGGCGAAACCTCCAGAAATTAAAAAAAAACACTTATACGAGCACAAACGCTACATAAAATTATGTGACGGCAACAACTGTTTAATCCAACACATATCTAAAACACAACATAGGTTTAATTTCAGCAATGCAGCCATGATTGCATACATCCACAACAAAAGATTACGACAAATATTCGAAGCCAGTGCCATTAGCAACATACCTAACATCAATTCTAGATCCGGCTACTTCAATATATCCTCATAACTAGGTAAAACCATTATAAATAGTTACAAACCAAACAGACAACAAGACAACACTTAGCATAAAACCAATAATAACAACAACAATACAAAACAATAACAATGTTAATAACAAACACACACACACACACACACATGCATATATATATATATATATATATATATATATATATATATATGTGTGTGTGTGTGTGTGTGTGTGTGTGTGTGTAAGAATGGAAAGGGAATTGAATCCGACAATATGAGGAAAAAATGAGTAAAGAAAAGAAATGTAGATGGATAAAAATGAATTTTATCGATATCACTTTTAATCGATATCACTTACACATGTGTTTCGGTCTGTTTATCAAAATGTATACGGATTTACTCTATTATTATTATTAAAATAATCAGATGATGTTGAAATGATGATGATAATAATAATAATAATATAATAATAGGAAAAATGTAAAAATATTCCGTAAACAGAGAGATTTTTTACGACCTTCATCAGAGTGAATTTTCAAAATTTAAAATTTAAAAATTCACTCTGATGAAGGTCGTAAAAAAATCTCTCTGTTTACGGAATTTTTTTACATTTTTCCTATTATTATTATTATTATTATTATTATTATTATTATTATTATTATCATCATTTCAACATTATCTGATTATTTTAATAATAATAATAGAGTAAATCCGTATACATTTTGATAAACGGACCGAAACACATGTGTAAGTGATATCGATTAAAAGTGATATCGATTAAATTCATTTTTATCCAGCTACATTTCTTTTCTTTACTCAGTTTTTCTCATATATATATATATATATATATATATATATATATATATATATATATATATATTATCGCAGTGTATAGTTAACACTATCTCACTTGATGAGACAGTAGTAAGCTGATATATATACAGTATTATTAGGAGAGTGTTCAATATCTGCGATAAAACAAATATAATAATGATAATAAACTATATATATAATTTATAGCCATGCTTATCTTGATTAACAATTATTTTCAAAATCTTTCTTTACTGCCTCATGATTGCTCTGTATAAACTAGCATGAAACCAAAGGGTAGCAGACTAGTATTTATGGAATTAGATATATACCAAAACTAATGTATATTTATTATTATCACTAGCAAATATATGCACCCTCCGGGTGCAAGTATTTAAGTTTTAATGTAATAAAATATTGTATTAAATTAGAAAGGCTAATGAAACTAAATGGGAAATGCAGATAAAAAAAGATTTGAAACAGAGGGAGTATAATCGAAAAATAGAACAACTGAAACTTACTCTTCCATCACTCTCGTCTTTCATTGTTATTTTTTCTAATTTAAGTATTTAGTTATAAGAGGAAGTAAAGAATAAAATGACAGTTATTTTATCTTGTTAATGGATTTCATTTAAGATTCATTGAAGAGATTTTTGCTTATATTCATTAAAATAAACCAAACAGTTAGAAATCAATAATATAAAGCATATTTATTAAATTCGATTTTTTAATATTAATATGCAAATTAGCCTTCCAGTTCACAGTGTAAACCGCTATTTTGTTGTATATATAAATACAATTGCATGTTGTCAGTATGTAGACATAGTTAACAGTATTAATAATGTAAGACAATTTTATTAATAATTGAGGTTTATAAAAATAAAATCATGGAGAATGTGATGTCAATAACTAAGAGAATTGTGACTTGAGTAGGAATATAGTTTCGGTTACAGACAGAAAAACACACAATCTCCATTATAATAAGATTATTTCATTATTAAATTATCAGTCATATGGAAATCCGATCTCACTGACAAGCTAAAGCGACATTTCTTCCAGGCTGTGGTTATATCAGTACTGCTGTACGACTGCACCACATGGACCCTAAAAATAGGTCTGTTCTGTACTTAGATGGGTGACCCCTTACCCTCAACAGGTACGATTCGTGTAGTCATTTTAGGGCTGTAGTTGAAAGTAGTTTTACAGTGGAGATGGCAGAGGGACATGCCGAAAGCGCTCGTGAAGAAACATTTGGTGGATTGCTATACCAGTTCCACCCTGACATTAAAAATTATCCTATTGTTGTGGTGAAAAATGTTTCCACCCGACCCAGGAGATACATAACAGCTCTAAAAAATGTATCACTAAACAACAACATACACATCACCCCCTCTGCCAAAGGTGGAAGAATGGTCATTATGTGTTCAAAACAATACAAAGACAAAATTCTTGAAATCCTCAAAGATCGTAATACCTATGAAATAATCTCTCCACAAATCATTACAAACAGCACAATCATTTTCAACAAAACATATAAAAAAAACTAATTGGCAACACAGATAAAACTTGGCTCTCTTTGATCGACTACCTTCTATATATTATATAATATATATATATATATATATATATATATATATATATAATATATATAGATACACTGTATATAAGATACAATGTATTATTATTGTATGGTCCAGTATGTATAAATACAGTGAATCTTTAAATCACTAAAGAGAGCTCAATGTATAATAAACTTTTTAGATTATATACAGAGTAATATTTATTTTAGAAAGGAAGGAAAAACTAAACACCATAATTCCATAATAAATTTATTTCGACCAAAATTGGGGCCTATATAAATCTAAGTTGATTTAATATAGCTCCCCAAAATCCAGTCTCATCAGATGGAAGATCAGGTTATTTGAATTGCATAACTGAAAAAGTTTACTTCTCAAAAAAATATACTTCTTCAAAAAAAACATTTACTTCTCAAAAAAAAATGATAAAATAAAATAAAAATAAAAATAAAATAAAATAAAATAAATTTCAAGAAAGAAAGAAAGAAAGAAAGAAGAAAGAAAGAAAGAAATGATTGGAAAAAAGAAAGAAAAAAGATATGATTGGAAAGAAAGAAATGATTGTAAAAGAAGAAGAAGAATGATTGGAATGTAAGAAAGAAAGAAAGAAAGCAAAGAGAAAGAAGAAAGAATGATTGGGAAAGAAAGAAAGAAAGAAAAGAAAGAAAGAAAGAAATGATTGGAATGTAGAAAGAAAGAAAGAAAGAAAGGAAGAAGAAAGAATAATTGGAAAAATGAAAGAAGAAGATAAGAAGAAAGAAAGAAAGAAAGAAAGAAAGAAAGAAGAAAAAGAGAAAGCAAGAAATATAAAAAGGAAAGAAAGAGAAAGAAATGAAAGAAGAAGAAAGAAGAAGAAGAAAGAAAGAAAATTGAAAGAAAGAAGAAGAAAGAAGAAAAGAAAGAAATAAAAAGAATAAAGAAGAAAGAAAGAAATAATTGGAAAATGAAGAAAGAAGAGAAAGAAGAAAGAAAGAAATGATTGGAAATGAGAAGAAAGAAAGAAGAAAGAAATGATTGGAAAGAAAGAAAGAAAGAAAGAAAGAAATGATTGGAAGCAAGAAATAAATAAGAAGAAAGAAAGAAGAAAGAAATAATTGGAAATGAAAGAAGAAAGAAAGAAAGAAAGAATTGGAAGAAATGAAAGAAAGAAGAAAGAAGAAAGAAAGAAGAAATGATTGGAAAGAAAGAAAGAAAGAAAGAAAGAAAGAAAGAAAGAAAACGGGAAATTTAAGAAGAAAGAAAAAAATTAATGAAATGTTGAGATAAAAACAAATTGTTTTGAAACTATAAAAAATAAGGATAAGATTCGAAGCGAGATTCTTTTTTTTATATTGAAAGCTATCTTGCAACGCCCACTGTTGGTCATTATGACGCTTTCTTAAGAAAAAAAAATAAAAGAATAAAAATTAAAGAAAAGAAGGGGAGACAAACAGATTGTTAAAGATACGGAGAGAAAAAACAGGACTCGGTGGAAAGGGAAGGCACGTCGAGACGTCTTGAGGGAAATAATGAAACTAAAATAAGGAATTACACATAAAAAATTGAAACAGTAGGAGTATTAATAAAAGATTTGAAACAGAGGCGGAGTATAATTAAAAATGGACACAACTTGAAACTTAACTCTGTCCTATCACTCTCGTCTTTCAATTGTTATATTTTTCTAAGTTTAAGTTATTTAGTTTAAGAGGAGTAAAGATAAAAATGACAGTTATTATTATCTTGTTAATTGCGAATTTCTCATCTAAAAAATCTTCATTGCAACTGAGATGTTTGCGCTTAATTTCATAACAATTAAAAGCCAAAAACGAGCTTAGAAAATCAATAATATACTCAAGCACATACTTTAATTAAATGCGCGACTTTTTTCAATAATTAATTATGCAATATTAGCTCGTTCCCGTTCTACACTGTAAAAACCGCTATTTTTGTTGACTATATATAAATATAATATTGCATGTTGTTTGTATGTAGGATATTGGGTGTTAACAGTAATAAAAATGTTAAAACAATTTTTATTAATAATTTGAGGTTTAGTAAAAAAATAAAATCACCTGAGAATGTGATGTCAACTAATAAGTGGATTGTAACTCTGAGTAGTAATATAGTTCGGGTCTACAGACAGAAAACAGACAATATCTCTATCCTAAATAAAGATCAAGATATAATTGTAATGTTTGCAATAACAATAAAAATTAGATTCTTACTATAACAAAATAGGTTTATTATAAAAATACAGTACTGACTATAAGGATAGTAGGGTTTTAAATCTTATCAAAATCCACCCATAATCTAAACTACGTGCTAGACGACCCGCAGTGGCCGTGTTACAAGTAGCTGCGCTTCCCGCACGGGACGCGGAACGTACCCGTTTATGTCTTGGATTCTGTTTAGATGTTCGTCTCACCTCGGTAACTTTTCGGGTAGCGCTTCTAGTTGATAGGGGGCACAATGGCACGCACCCGGTGATACCTGCTTTCTTGGTTGCGGGTGTTGTTTCCACGATTTGTCTAAGATCGAAAACAAAAAAACCTCAATCCCCAAAATTTGAGCTTCCAATTCAAAAAATTTTCAAGAGGCATGTACGTCCTTAAGCATCACTGGTCCGCCACCACCAGCCCATTGGCCCCAAATTTGAGAGAAGGTGGTTATCTTCGGAGCCGGTCATAGCTCAGTCGGTCCGTAGGCGCTTCAACACATCAACAATAGCCCCGCAAGAAGGATCTACTTAAACAGACTCGAAAACACACAGTTGTCGAGTAATAAACTCTTACCACTGCATTTTATTTCAACAACTGTGTTGTTTTCAAATCTTACTATACTACATATACCGAACTCCGGACCATTCCACTACTCCAACTTTCCACACACACACACTACACACCACACACACAACACACCACACACACACCACACAGATATAATATATACTATAGTAACCTATCGATAATAGTATATTGATGAGAGGTATCCCAAAACTCCATCGGCAGTAATGGATGATTCTATATGTGATTCAAGAACACTCAATCTGGTATTAATTACTTGTCATGATCCAATATGTATAAATGCCAGTGAATCTTTAACTCACTAAAGAGGAGCTCATGTATAATAACTTTCTAGATTTATATACAGCAGCAATATCTTATCTTAGAAAGGAAGGAAAAACTCAACACCCGTAATTCCATAATAAATTTATTTTCGACCAAAATTGAGGGCCTATATATAACTAAGTTGATTTAATATAGCTCCCCAAAAATCAGTCTCATCAAGATGGAAGATCAAGTAAATTTTTCCGTATAGCAATTCGAAATTACCTTGATCTTTCCATCTGATGAGAGCTGGAATTTTGGGAGCATATATTTAACCATCAACTTAGGAATCATATAGGCCCCAATTTTGCGTCGAAATAAATTTATTATGGAAATCACTACGTGTTGGTGAGTTTTGCCCTTCCCTTTATACTTATTATATATATCATATATAATAATTATATGTCTGTTGTGTGTCAGCCTGTGTGTGCGTGTGTGTGTGTGTTGTATGTGTGTGTCGCTGTGTGTATTGGGCTCAGCATTCTTTCACTTTATACATGGTGTGAATTAAACAAAAGGGCACATCTCCTGTTTAAACAAACATTATTATTTTGATCTTTTCCAATTTCTGGCCACAACTTTTTAATGTCTAGTTGGAATTGATGGATAAGTCCACGCAAAGTTCATGTTCCGAGTACTTCATAACGGCACCTCTTTCGAACAAGCACCACCAAGTTCACGAGTGATGTCATTCCATTTTAAAAACAAAAGATTCGTGTTTGTTTTTGACTTCAATGCTCGCGAGGGCTAGAAGGACGGAAGAATTATGCTGAGAAAGCGTGTTATAGCGAATTTTAGAAGCTGTTGTGACTGCATTGAAATTTTTTTCAAGGACGGTTTGTATATTGTTTATGTATTAAAGGCTTTCCAGTATTTGGGAGTTTTATGTTTAAAAAAGTTTTGGCCAAAATTGGAAAAGACTCACAAAAATAAAAATTGTTCTAAACAGGAGATGTGCCTTATTGTTTAATTCTACATGTATATATATTTACTATATATTATATATACTATATATATATTTGGGATAATATGTGGCTACATTGGAGTCCGTACCTAATATTGAAAATTAATTAATAATAATGAATTAGGCGGAATGCCTCAATATAAATGTCATGGCTAACAAATCTGAGAAATCAATCTCTGTATGTACATTTCGGGCTACAGAGAATTGATTTTCTCCTCGATTGTGTTTAGCCTACGCTTTATTAAGCAATTCCCGCCTACAATTCATTATATAGCATTGAATAATTCAACAATTAGGTACGTATCCGAATTAAGCACATTATCTCTGCCCAAAATCTGTCGGCAAAAAATCCAATTCCAAACATACCGTGTTAAACTTATCATATATATATATATATACTATATAATATATATATATATAACGTTTATTAACCAAACGATAACCCGACATTAGATGTTGAAGTTGTTGTGTGAAAATTAAAATTTTTAAAAAATTTAAAATTAAAAGAATGAAAAATAAACATCTTTAAAAAGCATTTGGTGAAAATACCTCTCGACTTGATCCTTAGAGACAACAGAATAAAATAAATAAAAATAAAATAAAATAAAATAAAAAATGAAAAGAATAATCCTTAGACGAAAGAGAAAAAAATAACACTTTTCTATCTTAGTCAAAGCCTAAAATAAACAGTAACATTCCGTTCCGGCATCCTCAAGCAAAAGTGATTCGAAACAAAAAAAAAAAATCAAATAAAATAAAATAAAACAATAAATCAAAATAAATGAAAAAAAAAAAAAAAAAAGAAAAGAAAAACAAAAAAAAGACAAAAAAAAAGAAAGCAGAGTAAGGACGATGACGAGGAGAGCGAGCACGAGAACAAGACAGTGTTGAGAGGGGGGAGGGGTGCGGCATTCTTTTTTGTTCTTATATAAATGAACATGTGTGACGCACAAGACGTTACTGAGACAGAAAACGTAAGGAAATTGGAAAATAAAGAATTCATTAAAAAAAAAAACATTATAGACACTAATACAACACAAACAAAAAACAAAACCAAAACCAAATAAAACTAATTACACATCTTTTAGTTTGTGATTTCTTCACTGTCATGTTTCTTTTTTTCGGTGTTCGGGATTCGTCCACTTCCTTCATTTTTGTTGCGGCAGGAGTCGGGGGGGTGGGTTAGATGCGACGGCGGGAGTTTTCGCCCATTTTTTGTTAAAATGGGACACAAGGTGTTTCTCTTCACAGCGCGCGATTTTCATGACATTTCTCTCGACACTTTTCATCTTCTTCATCTTCTGCTCTTCTTTCTTTTCTTTCTTTCTTCGTTTCTTTCTCCTTCTTCTTCCTTTGTCTTTTTCTCCTCTTTCTTTTCTTTCTTCACATTTTCTTCTTTCTAATACTCTTTTCTTTTCTTTTCCACCTTCTCTTCTGCTCCTTCTTCTTATCTCTCTCCTTCTTCTTTGCTTTCTCTTTCTTTCTTTCTTTCTTTCTTCTCCTCTTTCTTTTACATTCTCTTCTCTTTTCCTCGTTCGTACTGCTTCTTTCTTTGCTTTCTTTCGTTCTCTTCTCTTTCTTCCTTTTTCTCTTTCTTCTCCATTTTCTTCTCGCTTTCTTTCCTTTCTTCTTCTCTTCTTTCTTTCACACTCTTTCCTTTCTTTCTCTTTGTCATTCTTTCTCCTACCTATCTCTTTTCCTTCCCTCTCCTTCCTTCCTTTCTCTATTCTTTCTTTCTCACTCTTTCTTTCCTCATTCTCCCTCTTCTCTTCTTTCTTTCTTCTTTCTTTCTTTCCCTTCTTTCTTTCTTTCTTTCTTTCTTCTCCCTGCTTTCGGCTCTTCACCACTTTCTTTTCGTTTCTTTCTCTCTCTTTCTTTCTTTTCTTTCTTCTTTACTTTCTTTCTTTCATCTCTCTCTCTTTCGTTTCCTTTCCCTTTCTTTCTTTCTTTCTTTCTTCTTTCTTTCTTCCTTTCTTGTCGCTCTCCTACTTTCCTCCTTCCTTTCCTTCGCTTCCTGCCTCCTTCCTTCCTTCTTTCTTATTTCTTTCTTTCTCTCTCTTCTCTTCTTTCTTCTCTCCCTTTTCTTTCTTTCCCTTTCTTTTCTTCCTTTCTTTCGCTCTCCCTTTTTTCTTCTTTCTTTCTTTCTTCTCTCTCTTTTCTATCTCCCCTCTCCTCTCTTTCCTTATCCTTTTCTCTCTCTCTTCCTTCTTTCTTTCTGTTACTGTTTATTAATGATTCTCCTTTATTCTCTATCTCCCCCTCTCTCTTTCTATTTACTCCTTCATCTCTCTACTCTCCTTTTGTTTGTTTGTCCACTTATTCGTTTTCTTTCTCGTAATTTCACTTTCTTTTCACCATTACATTCCATCTTCGTTGGTTACTATTCTCTCTGTCTCCTGTCTTCTGTCTCTGTCTCTCTGTCTCGTCTCTCTCTGTCTTTCTTTTCTTTCTTTTATTCTTTTCTTTCTTCTTCATATCTTTATTAATTTATATTTTTATTTATTCTTTTATCTTGAAATTCTTTCTTTGTCTTTCTTTCATTTTTCTTCTTTCTTCTTTTTCATTCTTTCTTTCTTTCTTTCTTCTTTCTTTCATCTTATGTCTTTTATTTATTTTTGTTCATTTGTTTATCTTTTAATTACACTTCTTTGTTTCTGCTTTCTATTCTCTTTCTTTCTTTTCTTTCTTTTCTGTCGAACCATGCCTTCCTCTTTCTTCTTCTTTTAGCTACGTATTTTTCTCCTTCTTCTTTCTTTCTTATTTTCGTTTTAACATTATATTTTAATTTCTGACTTTCATTGTGTCTTCGTCTGTCTTTCTCTTTTTTTTCTCTCTCTCTCTCTCTTTCTCTCTCTCTCCCTCTCTCTCTCTCTCTCTCTCCATATATATATATCATATTATATATTAAAACCGTTTATGGCCCTATCAGCATTGTCTATAGTCTCTCTCTCTTCCTCACTTTCCCCCACTCTCTCTCTCTCGCCACTATCTCTTTCTCCATCCCTCTCTCCCCCCCTCTCTCTCTTCTCTCTCTCTCATCTCTCGCCCTCTCTTCCCAGTCAAATATTGTTTTGGAAACTCCACCTTTATTATTGTTTACAACGACTCTTCTTTTTAAACTCTTTCTTTTCATTTCCTTTGAAACTATTTCCCCGTCTGCAGGCCTATCCCCCCCCCCCGCGATTTTGCTCAGCACCCCCAACATTCTTGCACTTCCCCGACCCACCCTTTGCCACCACATCTTCCACTATTACGTTCTCGCCTATCATTTAATTCTCAGTTAGAACTTCTGTATATTTTTGTGTGTTGAATTCGTGTGGCCTTTTTCTTGTTTACACTCTCGGTTCTTTTGCGCTTTATTGGACTGTTTTGTGGATTCTTTTCTTTTTTATTGTATATGGCTGGGACATGAAATTATTACCGGGTAGACTGCACCCGATGGATAAGGAAGGTTTAGTAACAGACACATGCTTAGGAAAGAAATCACAAAGAAAGAAATAAAGAAAGAAAGAAAGGAATAAAAGACCAAAAAGAAAGAAAAATTAAAAAACGACAACAAAGAAACACAAAGAGAGGAAGAAGGAAATAATAAACAAGGAGAAAGGAAACAGGAAAAAAAAAAAGAAAGAAGAAAAAGAAAGAAACTTAGAAGGAAAAAAATGCAGAAAAGAATTTAAAAAAAGAAGAAACAAAAGAAAGAAAAAAAGAAGAAAAAACACACACACATTTCTTATTATAATGGGATTGTGTGTTTGTCTGTTCGTAACCGAAACCTAAATACATTCAAGTCACAATATCCCTTAGTTATGACTCGTCACATTACCATGTATTTATTTTATTTAAACCTCCCAAATTAGTTGACTAAAATTGCTACTACCTTATTAACACTGTTGTATAATCTAGCATATGATAACATCGCAAGTATATGTTTATATACTCAACAAAAATATAGCGGTTTACAGCTAGTGAAGAAGGCGCTAATTTGCATTTCTGATATTAAGAATTTGACTTCTTAATAAATATATGCACTTATATTATTGATCTCAATGTTTGGTTTTCTAACTTAACGAAATTCTGGCAGCAAAATCTCTCGGGTGATAAAATCTTAAACGAAACCATCAAAACAAACTGTAATTTATAATTAAATCGAATTAAAGAAGACGGACTGAAGTGAAGAAAACGAAACTTCGTATTTTTCGTATATCCCAGTAATTATTCTCAAGTTTAATTGCACTTTGATACATCACTAAATACTTGCACCGAAAGGATGATAAGACGCATTGAATAAATGGTGATTAGGTGTGCTATGTAAGCTGACTTCTTTACTGCATTACGTCTCGGCATATACCTCCAGGCGTATTACGCTAACTTCTATGAAGTTAGTTATTAAGCATCAAATCTTATACATCAAGAACCTTATCTACGTATGACCAAATCTAGTATTGTTAGTATCCCTAATAACCTGGTTATGTACTTTGCTCTTGCCCACTGTATGAGGGATCCCAAGGACCAGTCCTATTGCCTACGCCCAACCAGCAGTCGTGGATCTGCATCCCTCAGGGGGTCAGTCGCTGCGCGACTAACCCACCCCCTTTATGAGGCAATGTCTGGGGTTAGCCGTAGCGTAATTTATTATTGCAAGCCAAACCTCTATGCGTTAAATATCTTTTCTCAAGTATCTCTCTAAGAAAATCTAGTGTTTACCATCATGCAGTGTATGGGCTTATTTGCCTACTGCTCCACTAAGAACCGGGTTTACAATGACTTATTGTATTGCTCTATTTTGTTTGGGATCTCCACGCTAACAAATCATGTCGTAGAAGATTACTTAGAAGCAATAAAATCCCCTCAGGGACCATACAGGCGCATAGGTGCAATTTTTATAAGTCTTACTTAATTTATTAGCTCCAACTCACTTTTAATTCATTACTAATGTAGCCAAGATGTGTAACTACACTTATTAAGTAGGAGACTGCCCGCGATGCTACGTTGTTTAATTTTTAATATTGATAAGGAAATTTAGAGACCCGTTCTATTATTTCTATAAACCGCATGTATCTTAGTCAATTGGCTTTAATATGCTGTGTCGGTATTCCTCATTCTCCCTCGGTCTTTGTTAGTCAACCTGTTTTACTTATAATTATATTCTTTTAGTTATTGATCTCTATTTATAAATTTTCACTTTTGTTATTCTCCAACGTATTCTACAATCCGAATTCCCTATGTATGTCTTGTGTATAATGCAAGTCTTTTTATCACAATAAATTGCAAAATAGTTTAGTCAACCCATTTTACTGGCTTCATCGATATGTTTTTTATGTTCACTTTCTACTCACTTGTCAGCTTTAGATTAAGTTTAAAACTACCATTGTACATATTCGTGTACCTAACCTTATTATCATATGCAGATTATACAATGAGCTCTTTCATACGCAACTGGCGGCCTGAAGGATTGAATGACAAGGCTTGACCTCATCCTTCCTTCGCGGTGGATACGTGAGAATCGGTGGAGAAGACCCTCTTCGGTTTTAGCATTGAAAGAGTTTTAGTTCAGTGTCGGCCCGAACCCGCCGGTGGTAAGTGCAGACTGCCGACTCACAAATTTTCCTGTTGCGAGGGTAGGTTCTGGGGTGGGGGATTTTCGAAATAAAAATATGATCTAAGTAAATCGAAGTCTGTGTTATTACTAAAAACTACCAATGGACACAGGGCTTCTGAATAAAGAGGAAATCCCCAATGGAAGACCAGTGACACAAAGTCCCCAAGACGAAGTCCCAAGACGCTACGAAGAAAACAATAATACCCAAAGAGAGCAGAAGAAAATAGACAGTAAAGAAAAGAAAGAGAGTATACAAAAATTTAACTCATCGTGCCCTGATGCCGGTATACTCTCTGCCAAGTGCACTAAAAGTCTAATGGACCGTTTTATGCCAGTCGGTAGAGCTTCCGCCCAAAACCACGAATTAGAAACCTGTAAGCTACAGTAACAACAATCTGGCGCGGGAATAAAGATGGGAGGAAGGCGCAAATGACCAACGGGCGCCATGTTACCCGGGGCACTAGGTTGGAACCTCGTGACATTGATGGTTTTTTTTTGGTGGAGGGGGAGTTAGGGTTGTTGGCGGGTCTTTCCATCGTTGCTCATTTGTTTGGGCCGTTCCTCGGACTTTTTCGGCCAATTCTGACATTAAAAAATTAATCTTATGAATGATTTTTAAATAGAATCCATATTAAAATATATCACAACACAAGTGAATGTTTATACTATGCAGTTCTTATTTAATTTCATTAGTCTTTTCTAATTTTATGTACTTCATTACATGTACTTACATAAAAATTAGGGCCGTCTTAGCTCAGTCCGGTAGAGGTTCGGCTAGGGAAACCGACTAGGCTCTTGTATCGATTACCGGCCCTCGCCAACTCAGTCGGTATGAGTGGCACAGGGATCTGTGCAGGTCTGAAAGTAAGCAGGCAACTACGGTGGCTAGCGTGTGTGGTCGCTCCACTTTCAACGCAAAAAAAATCTCCTTGTTCTAGCGTGAAAAAGGGATAGACGTCCTCTCGCTGATTGGCTTGAGTACCGACATTAGGTCGCACCGACGTACTTCACTTTAACTTTACATTAAAACCTATTCTTGCTTAGTAATTTAAAAATCACTGGGTCGGTTTTTTTAGTCTCACGTTAGTAGACGCGCCCACCGCAAAACCGCGATCAAGAACCCTTCGTGAGCACGAACTAAAACCCACCATGGAGGACAGGCATGCCAAAAAATAGCCAGCCGGGAAGACACCACGTTTCCTGCCGGGGCACAAGGTTTGGGAACCATTGGTAACATTGACAGGTTTTTTTTGGTGGGGTTGCGGTGGGTGTTATTCCAGCTTGCTTGATTTGGCGTTCGTCGATCTTTTTCGCCAATCTGAATTAAAGTACATTAAGCGCAGAGAAAATTTCGATGTCATGTAAATAATGCGAATGTCTTATTCTGATTTGCATTCCATTGACAACATCCGGTTTATCTAAACAACAACCATTGTCGATCCGCGAACCTCTCGACTGTAAGGATGGTGGGGTGGGGGGATTTGGGGGAGAGGACAGATCCCAACCCCTACCTCACCCCCCAAAAAAAAAAACTCTAAGCTCTACGGATCACGAACCAAAGTCTTCTTTCTGTAGAGTTGGACACACAGACACATACTAATACACTGACATTTATATTATCTGCCAATTGTTCCATTTAAGGAGGGTAACGACATCTGTGCACCCCATATATATATAATATATATATATAATATATATATAACAATATATAAATTATTATATTAGATATATGATAAAATATATTACATATAATATAATATATATATATATACAAATATATATAATATAATATAAAATTATATATATAATATTATACAATCTATATTGATATATATATATATATATATATATGACAAAAGATTATACATATATATTAATATATATAGACAAATTATTATATAATAATATATATATGATATATATATGACAAATTATATATATATATATATATATATATATATATATATATTTGGGAGAATATGTGCTTTTAATTTTAGTCAGAGGCTAGGCGGGATTTTAACCATAAATGAATTAACTTTTCAAAAAAAATAGGTCTGACTAAATTAAAAAGCACATTATTCTCCCAAATATACTGTCGGCTGAAAATAGCTGAAAGTGGTTTACACTATATATATATATATATAATATATACTATATATATATATATATATATATATATGATATAAGTAATTTGGTATTTGCTTTGAAGCATTGTTAAGTATGTTATGATATATTAATAATTGAAGGCAATTTGAAGGCCTACAAATTATCAATATATTTAATATATATATATATAATATGTGTGTGTGGTGTGTGTGTGTGTGTGTGTGTGTGTGTGTGTGTGGTAGTTCTTTATGTTAATTTGCAACTTTCGACACATGGGAGGTTGGTTGGTTGTTTTATTGATTTTAACGGCATATCAACCATGTCATGCCTAACGGCTAGGAAGTAATACTTATCGTATATTTATATTTATACCTTTGTAGTAATGGTTTTATTAATGTGTTATCATTATTGGGAATTCATATTGTATGATATTGATTTGTTTCATGTCTATATTCTATGGTATTGTTTCATTTCCCTTCAGTTCCGAATCTTACCTACCCTGTTAACCACTTTCAAATAAGAACCTCTGGGATTGTGCTCTCGATGCTTTAACACTGGAACCATGTCTTCGAATGGAGAAAAGTTTTTCAAACTTCAGCTGAGGAACTAATCAAAGCCCAGCGGCCGGCGGCGGCGGTGGGGTGAGGTGGCGGTGGCCATCTGAGCCAATATTGATCACAGGTGGCGCACTCGTTAGAATACCGTCGCTCTGATTGACTTGATACGAATATATGATGCGGAGAGTTGCCCCAAAGATGAAGAAAGTAAAGAAACATAGCCGTTGCGATAATAAATTATGACCTGGTCTGTCCGGATGGGGGGGGGGGGGATTGAACTCCGACCAACAGTCTGTGATTTCGAATCAAACTCTTCCGCTTTCTCTGCATTGCAATATTTCTACTCTCATTTAATAACTGCTTAAGGACGGAATCCTGGTGACCGAACAGTCTATGACATGCAACACTTTTTTAATCCTTACTATGGCGTCGGAGAGACCCGTGATGCTTAAGGATTAAATCATGGTGGCTGAGAAATCCATGACATGCAACCACACCACATATGGAACACTTCGTGTTTTTCTATTTTTTTCCACATACTGTCGGATGATTTCCCGATTTTACTCCCATATATATATATATGTTTTTTTTAAAAATTAGGCGTTATTACGGGCATCTTAAAATAAATGAATGAACTCGATGTTATGGAGTATTGATTCACTTATTTTATTATTATTATTTTTTATCATAAATTTTCGGGTCGTTTAGATACCCTCTATCAAATGACTGTCTTCCTGTTCAACGGATCTTTTGTCTCTGTTGTTATTGACAGCGGCTGCGTCGTAAAAAAATCTATAATAACGGAGTATTTCCGATTTCAGCGTTCAGTCCTCTCACGTGAGTTTGTTAATTTGAGAATCCATTTAGTTTCTGCTTATATCTAACGGACCCGAAAATTTATGATAAAAAATAATAATAAAAAAATAAGTGAATCCAATACTCCATAACATCGAGTTCATTCATTTATTTTTAGATGCTTCGTAATAACGCCTTAATTTAAAAAAAAACATAAATATATATTATATATATATATATTATATATATCTATATATATATATGAGTAAAATCGGGAAATCAATTTTTAAAAAAACATAAAAATATATACAGAGAGAAGCATACGGAGACCTCCTAAAATACAATATATATATATATAATATATATTATATATATATTATAATATTGGAGAAGTATATGTGTCTTAATTGAAGTCATACCTAATTGGAAAATTAACTAGTTGATAATTAATGAATTAGGGCGAATATATCTGTTCAAATGTAAGGCGTAAACAAATCGAGAGAAATTCGATCACTGTATGTACATTTCGGCATATTATGCCTCATCAGCAGAGTTATAGACAGGAATTGTCGGCTATCACCATCCCAAACAAAACTGTTCTGTTTACTCTCATATATTAGAGGTTCTTCACACGAATGAACATGCTACTATTAAACACACTCGCCTACCCGGATTTAACAGCATGTTAAACCCATATAACACTTGAACATTATAACTCTTCTATAATGCTCCCTTTCTAATAATGTATCAACAATTTCTTCAAATTAATAAATTTTCTCCTGAAGATGACCGAAGGTCGAAACTAGTTGAGAATTAAACAACAAACACAAGAAATATTCCTGATTGTCTTAATAATATTTTTGTTCACACTATATATATATATATATATATATTATATACTATATTATATATATATATATATAAAGTAAAGAAATAACAAAAGACTTAGAGATTTAGCATTATAGTCTATTAGACTATAATGCTAAATCTCTAAGTCTTTTGTTTATTTCTTACTTATAATTGCTCTGTGACTCTAACATTTAGAGCACACATTGAGCTCTCAAACTGCGACAGATTTAAAAAAAAAATAAACTCTTGTGTCGTAAGGAAGATTTCTCTCTGGACCTTTTGGACTATATATATATATATATATATATATATATATATATATATATTATATACTATAATATATATATATCCAGTCTCTGAATGGAAATAAAAAACGGATACGAACGGACGAAGAAAATGATGACTGTCGGAGGAAATTATATTTATTACGGTTTCGTATCTTTTTTCTTTTTTTTATTCACTATTTATTATTTTTGTTGTTTGTCTCTCGTAAATATACCCTTGACTTCTCCCTTATTCCCTCNAGAAAGAAAGAAAGCGAGAGAGAGAGAAAAAGAATGCAGAAAGACAAAAAAGAAAAAATGTCGGAGGAGAAAAGAAAAAAAAGAAAAAAGAGAGAAAAAAAAGAGAAACGACGAGAAAAAGGAAATAAGAAAAGAAAAAGAAAGAACTCATACACAAAGACAAACAAGATAAAGAAAAGAAAGATGAAAAAGAAAAAGTCGAGAGAGAAAATCGCTCCATTGAAAATCCTGCCCCTCGCTTGGAAAGAAACACCTTGTGTACCCATTTTCTTTTAAAAAACAAAAAATGGCGCCGAAAAAAACTCCCCGCCTCGCAACTCTACCCACGCCCCCCCCCCTCCCCAAACCAAAAATGAAGAAGCGTGACACGAATTCCCGGTCCGAACGAAGAAAGCAAAAACATCGCCTGACGTAACATCAACAACTAAAAAATTGTATTTAGTTTTTTATTTGTTGTTTTTTTTGTTGTACTTTCTTAATAGTTCTTTTTTTTTTCTATATAATTTCTTTTTTTCAATTCTTAAGCTTTTCTTCTCACGTACGCTTGCTGACGTCACCACATTTCCTTTCCTATAATAAGAAAAAAAAAAAAAGAATGCCCCCCCCTCCTTCACCATTCTCCGTCTTTTCTCGTCTCGCAATCTCTCAATCGTCTTACTCTTGCTTTCTTTTTTTTTTCTTTTTTTTTTTTTTTTCTTTTTACGTTTCTTTTTTCTTTTTTGAATTTATTTATTTATTTATTTATCTTTACTTTTATTTCGAATCACTCTTTGCTTGACGGTGCCGGTACGGACTGTACACTGTTATTTAGGTCTTTGAACCTAAGCATTGCAGTTATTTTTTTCTTTCGTTCTAGCGATTATTTCTTTTCAATTTTTATTTTATCTTTATTTTATTATTCTATTATTCTTTGTCTCCTAGGATTCAAGTCGAGAGTATTTTCCAATGCCTTTTTTTTAAAATTTACTTTTTCATCTCTTTAATTTTAAATTTTTGTAAAAATTTATTTCACCAAACTTCAAATCTAATGTCGCGGTACATTTGTTAATACTCGCCCATATTATATATATATATATCTATATATAATATTATATATAACTATATATTATCTATATATGATAAGCTTGTAAACACGGTATTAATATTTCTGACTGAGGATGTTTCGGAATGCGCCCTTTTTTGCCGACACTTATTTGGGAGAATATGTGCCTTAATTGGCAGTCGTACCTAATTTTTGCAAATTAATTAATTAATAATGAATAGGCGGCGGAATGCCTATATAAACGTATGGCCCTAAAAACAAATCGAGAAAAAATCAAATCCTCTGCTAGCCCGCAAAACTGTACATACAGAGGATTGATTTTTCTCGATTTGTTTAGCCATACAATTTATATAGGCATTCCCGTCTTAATTCCATTATTAATAATTAATTTTTCAAAAATTAGGTACGACTCCAATTAAGAGCACATACTTATCCCAAAATATATATATATATATATATTATATATATATATAATATATATATAATAATATAAATAATATATATACACACTGTAGAATTAAACAAAAAGGCGCACATCTCACCCAGAGAAGAAAATCTATAACAATTTTTATTTTGATCTTTCCCACAATTTTCTGGCCAAACGATTTTTTTAAACAAAAAACTCCACAACTAACTGGAAGTTTTTTATACAAAAACAATACCAAAAACCGTTCTTTAGCAAAAAAATATTAATTGTCCAATTACAGTACACACCATTTTCTAAAAATCGCCTATTTAACCACCTTCTCTCACCAATTCTTCTCCTTCCAGCCCTCCACATTAATCATAAAAAAACACAAACACAAAAATCTTTTTTTAAAATGGAATAACATCACTCCCTGGATGGTGAGTTGCTCTTCGAAGGATGCCGAAAAGTTACTCGCGGAACTGACTTTCGGTACGACTATCCATCAATTCCACCCAGACCATTAAAAGCTTGGCGACACAGAAAATTGAAAAAGATCAAAAATTAAAATTTGTTAAACAGGAGATGCTGCCTTTTGTTTTAATTCTACATGTATAAATGAAAGCACAAGCTGCCCCAAACACACACACACACACACACACCACACACACCCACACATCAATATATATAATTATATAATATATATTATATATATATATATTAGAAAGGAAAGGAAAAAAACTCAACACTGTGATTCCATAATATATTTAATTTCGGACCAAACATTGGAGGGCCTATATAAAATCTAAAGTTGATCTTAATATAGCTCCCAAAATCCAGTGCTCATCAGACTGGAAGCATCAACTGGTAATTTGAATTGCCATAACTGAAAAATCTTTACTTATCTCCAATCTGCATGAGACTGAATTCTTGGGGAGCAATATTAAATCCAACCCTTAGGATTTATATTAAGGCCCCAATTTTGGTTCGCAAACATAAATTTCATTATGTAAATTACCTGGTTTGTTTGAGGTTTCTTCCTTCGCTTTCTAAGATAAATATTGCTCTGTATATAATCTAAAAAGTTATTATACCATTGACAGCCTCTTCCTCTTTAGTGATTTAAAAACGATTCACTTGTATTTATACATACTGCCCGATCATACAATAAAATACAGTTGTCATTTCTTAGAAAATCACATATAGAATCATCCAATTACTACCCAGAGTTTTGCGATACCTCTCATCCAATATATACTCATATATATATATATACTTATATACTATATATATATATATATATATCATGGTGTGTGTGTGTGTCATCGTAAGGCCAATTGTGTGTGTGTGCTGTGCCAGGGCTGTGTGTGAAGAGATAAGCATGGAAGTGAATTCCGATCGGTATGTTAGCTTTATAGTAAGAAATTTGAAAAAACACAGTCTTGAATAAACATGAAGTGGTAAGTCTTATTAGCCGAACACTGCAGTTGTTTCGATCTGTTAAGTAGATCTTCTTCGGGGGCATTTGTTGCATTGTATGAACGGCCTCTACCGACCTGAGGCCTAACCCGGTCCCAAGTACATCATCTCCAATTGGCGCCAACTGGTGGTCGTGGCGGTGGCGACCAGTGATGCTTAAAGACGTCAATCCTCTTAGGCAGGAAATTTTTGAATTGGGAAAGCTCAAATTTTGGGCGGATGATAGGTTTTTTTTCTCGATCTTAAACAAATCCCGGGAAACAACACCCCCAACCAGAAAGCAGCTTATGCCGCGCCATTTGTCCCCCATCACACAACCACCGCCGCAGTGCAGACGAATAAGACCATCACTGCAGACCGAAAATCTCAAAACGGACGTTCACGTCCCCAGTTTGAAAAAGCTAGCACCTTGGACACGCCACTCGCGGCGGTCCTAGCAAAGAGTTTAGATCTATGCGGTGGATGTTTGATAATATTTAACAAAACCCTAGAATCCCTTATATTCAGTCTATATTTTTTTATACATATCCTATTTGTTACATAGTAAAATCAAATTTTTAAACATTTGTTTTGGCAAACATTAACTAACTTTATTATCTATCTTATTATAATAGAGATTGTCTGTTTTTCTGTCTGTAACCGAAACTATATTACTACTCAAGTTAACAATACCCTTATTTTTGCACATCACATTCTCAATGATTTTATTTTTTTCTAAACCTCAATTATTAATAAAATTGTTTTACATTTTTATTACTGTTAACCATACTACATACAAACAACATGCAATTATATTTATATATACAACCAAAATAGCGGTTTACAGTGTGAACGGGAAGGCTAATTTGCATATTAATTATTAAAAAAGATCGAATTTAATACAAATATGTGTTTAGTATTATTTGATTTCTAACTGTTTGGGTTTTATTTTAATGAATATAAGCAAAAATCTCTTCAACTGAATCTTAAATGAAATCCATTAACAAGATTAAAATAACTGTCATTTATTCTTTACTTCCTTTTATAACTAAATACTTAAATTAGAAAAAATAACAATGAAAGACGAGAGTGATAGAAGAGTAAGTTTCAGTTGTTCTAAATTATTTTTTATTATACTCCCTCTGTTTCAAAATCTTATTTATACTCCCTTCTGTTTTCAAATCTTTTTTATCTGATTCTTATTTAGTTTTCATTAGCCTTTCTAATTTAATACAATATTTTATTACATTAAACTTAAATACTTGCACCCGGAGGGTGCATATATTGCTCAGTGCTTATAAAGTCTTACACCAATAAGATGATAGCCAAATGATGAAAAAGCATTTATTTTAAACAAATTTTCAACAATCCCCTTCTTTTAATCCACTGGTGAATATTCACTAACTGGTGTACGGTATATACTTTATCTTATATATATATAATATATATAACAATATATATATATATATATATATATATATTATTTATAATTTTGCTTGAAGGGCAATTATAATGCATGTATCGCATAAAATTCGATAATTATAGAAAATAATCTTGACAAGTGAATCCCGGCAAAAGATGGCTCGCCATGCAGAACACCGTACAGACTGTTTCGACTTTATTAAGTCTCTTCAGCGATGTATACTAACGACTCCCCTCCGACAGGAATCGAAACCTATATATATATATATATTATTATATATATATATATATATATATGAGTTGAAAAATCGAAGTGAATCTGACAATATGTTGAAAAGATAATAAATAAAGGAAAGAAAATGTCGAATGGATGAAAATGGTTTAATGAAATGCCCACATGTGCTTCAGCTGAGAGTTTGTCCTTGTACACGTTGTGCGGATACTGAATGCTGCGCAGAAGACCTGCCGTGGGGGTGGGAGAGGAGAGGCAATGAACGATATGGACATTTGGCGAGAGACTGTCATTGATATCCGTGCTTACTAGCGTGACATGATGATGATGATGATGATGATGTTTCCACACAGCATCCGTTATTTACAAACATAGGAGAAGGAAAAAATATATCCCAGTTTCCGAAATCCTTAATAGTCTATTAAGGACGTCTTTTGAACCCACACTCGGCGGACCCCCGACCCCCAGCATCTCAGGTTCCGGAGGAAATGATGAACAAGTGGGATGCCGGGAATGGCGGGGACGGGGGACGGGGGATTGGCGAAGAAGAGGAGCTAGTGAGGAGAAGAGCGGAAGTAAGGGGGAAGGGGGGGGAAACGTGGTCCCCTGAGGGTGAGGAGTGAGACAAGTGACTGTCTGACCCACTGTACGCACCCACCTCGTAAATTCCCAACTCTGAATCATAAATAGTATATTGGAATCGTTCTTTTATGTTTGGTATGCGTAGTTATTTTTATCTGCGGACAATTGCTATTTTTGTCACGGTACCATATTAGTGACTACAATAAACAAAAATAGTAAAAACATATTCATGAGTCATAAAAACAAAATAAAACTACTACTACTACTACTAATAATAATAATAATAATAATAATAATAATAATAATAATAGCAATGATGCCACTCAATCATATACTTAAAAAATGTACAGGAGAGTATGAATTCACTAAGATAAACCACCTTATGTACATGGATGACATAAAAAATTTTGGAAAAAATGAAAAAGAATTAGAAACCCTAGTACAACTATTGGAATATATAGTCAGGATATAGGGATGGAATTCGGAATTGAATTGGTCTCATTCCGCTAACCATAGCTGGGGTAGGAGTTGTGTTAATTATTTTTCTATGTTACTGCCGCCGCTCACGATTGAACCCGGAATCCAGAGATAACTGTCACTTAGAATTGTCTTAACCTAACTACCGGAGAACATATCCGAAACGTTGTACAGATAACAATAAAGATGAGGACAATAGTCCGAATAACGCAGATAATACTACCACTTCTGTTCTTCTACAAGGATGGCTTTGGCATTAAATATTCCACGAAAGTTGATATGCCAGTAAACAAAGAAACCAACCAAACAAACCAAACAAACCAATCTTTCTGTCTCTGTTTCTCTCTCACTGTTCTTCTCCTCTTCTCTCTTCTCTCTCTCTCTCTCTCCTCTCTTCTCTCTCTCTCTCTCTCTCTCTCTCTATTCTTTGTTCTCTTTATGTCTCTCTATCTCTCTCTCTCTCTCTAAATACTACCGAAATAAAAGAAAAATAAAGCAAGTTCTCTTATTTGCTCAGAAAATACGGTCAGTGCAATCCGTTCTGGTTTAAGGGGAGCGGAAAGGGAAATATAACGAAAGGGGGGGGGTATGGGGTTTGAATAGACCTGAAAAAGATATTAGAATCCGAGACATCCCCTCCCCTCCAAAAAAAAAGACTTGCTTCTATTCAGACGATTTGCCACAACGTGGTTTGATTAATGTAAGTCTGACTTGGGTACGAATTGAACAAAGGAAGGTTTGGGTTTGGCAGGATAAATTATCGCCATTGCTTTAGTTAAGTAATCGCTACGAGAAAAATCTTGGGGTGGATTGGTTGGGTTTTACGGCATGACAACCCTTTTGGGGGTATTTTATACCGAAGACGTTTTTGTTTTATTCATTCTTGATGGGTAATCAATTTTCTTTTAAAATCATTTTTTTTCTATTTAACTCATAGCATTAACGCCCTAGCATTCATGTATTCGTATCATTTTCCAATGCATTCCTATAGTAAAAATCATTTTCCAATGCATTCCTATAGTAAAAATCATTTTCCAATGCATTCCTATAGTAAAAATCATTTTCTAATTCATTCCTATAGTAAAAATCATTTTTCAATGCATTCTTATAGTAAAAATCATTGTCCAATGCATTCCTATAGTAAAAATCATTGTCCAATGCATTCCTATAATAAAATCATTTTCTAATGCATTCCTATAGTAAAAATCATTGTCCAATGCATTCCTATAATAAAATCATTTTCTAATGCATTCTTATAGTAAAAATCATATTCCAATGCATTTCTATAGTAAAAATCCTTTTCCAATGCATTCCTATAATAAAATCATTTTCTAATGCATTCCTATAGTAAAAATCATTTTCAATGTATTCATATATTAAAATTCAATCCTTTCTACCTCTAACCCTAATCCCAATTTTCTGCTACTCTTCAGCTTATACTACTATTTCTACCACTGGCTGTAAAATCGTGCAGTAACCAAATTCTATTGAATTTTAAAAAATTAAATCTCAACCCAACCGCGAACTAGACAAGAAAATAATTCCTTCACTGATGAAAGTAAAGGAAAAATAATGACCTTTCGAATTCGACTTTTAATTACCTGTGACGCATTTGACCTTTTAAGGATTGAGGTCAAACCTAACCCAGGTGACGTTTGCTGAGGTGCCACTGGCTAAGCCAATCAAATGCCTGATCGTTGTTTAACTATGGAAGACTGAAAATCTAGATCATTAGAAAAAGCAGACGGTTTCATTTCGTTTCGTTTTATTGCATTTCGTTTCGGTTCGTTTAGGTTTGGCTCAACTCGCATTTTGATTTTGTTTAAGAAAAATGGTTCTTATTTGTAATTAATTACCTTTCCTTGACGTTAAGTGATAAAAATCTGCTATTTTAAAATTCCTAGAAGCATTATTCAGTCATTAAAGTATTTTTAGAGGCTATCATCTTGGCGCTAAATTCTCATTCTCCAATGCATTTTTATGGGAAAAGTCATTTTACATTGCATTCCTATAGTAAAAATCATTTTTTAAATCCAATTCAATGCATTCATATAGTAAAAATCATTTTCCATTGCATTTCTATAGTAAAAACTATTTTCAAATGCATTTCTATACTAAAAATAATTTTCCAATGCATTTCTATAGTCAATGCATTTTTATAGTAAAAATCATTTTACAATCAATTCATAAAGTAAAAATAATTTTCCAGTGATTTTCTACAGTAAGAAACATTTTCCAATGCATTCCTATTGCTAAAATCTTTACAAATGCATTCTTATAGTAAAAATCATTGTCCAATGCATTTTCATAGTAAAAATCATTTCCAATGCATTTTCATAGTAAAAATCATTTCCAATGATTTTTATAGTAAAAATCATTTCCAATGCATTTTCATAGTAAAAAATCATTTTCAATGCATTTTCATAGTAAAAATCATTTCCAATGCATTTTCATAGTAAAAAATCATTTTCAATGCATTTTCATAGTAAAAATCATTTCCAATGCATTTTTATAGTAAAAATCATTTCCAATGCATTTTTATAGTAGAAATCATTTGTCAATACATTCATATCGTAAAAATTATTTACCATTTGTTCCTATAGTGATAATCATTTCCAAGGCATTCTTATAGTAAATATAATTCACAATGCATTCATATATATATATACCCATTTTTCAAGTTTGGTAACTTGGTTCACCTGAGGCAATCAGCTGATAATAAATATATTCGCCGCCATTTTACTTTCCATGCCTAGACGCTGACCAATTCGCAGAGCAAGTCAACATTTCATTTGATTTCCCTATTTTATTTTATTTTTTTCTTATTTTTGTTTCATTTTTCTTTCTTTTTTTTTTTTTTTTTGGTTTCGTTTTTCTTTCTTTTGAAATAAAAAATCGCATGATTCCATTTTGCCTTAGAAAATGAAAAAGAAAAGAAAAAAAAGAAAAAAGAGAAAAAGAAAAAAAGAAGAAAAAAGAAGAAAAAAGAAAAGAGAAAAAGGAAAAAAAGAAAAGAAAAGAGAAAAAGAAAAGAAGAAAAACAGAAAAAAGAAGAAAGAAAGAAAAGAAAAAGAAAAGAGGAAAAAGAAGAAAAAGAAAAAAGAAAAAAGAAATGAAAGAAGAAAAAGAAAAAAAAGAAAGAAAAAAGAGAAGAAAAGGAAGAGAAAGAAAAAAAGAAAAAAGAAAAAGAAGAAAAAAAAAGAAAAAGAGAAATGGAAAAAAGAAGAGAAGAAGAAAAAAAGAAAACAGTAAAGAGAAAAAAAAAAATAAAAGAAGAGAAAATAAAAAAGAAAAAGAAGAGAAGAAGAAAAGAAAGAAAGAGAAAAAAGAAAAAGAAAAGAAAGAAAAGAAGAAAAAAAAGAGAAAAAGAAAAGAAAAAAGAAAAGAAGAGAAAGAAAAAGAAAAAAAGAAAGAGGGAAAAAGAAAAGAAGAGAAAAGAAAAAAAGAAAAAAGAAAAGAAGAGAAAAAAGAAAAAAGAAAAGAGAAAAGAAGAAAAGAAAAAAAAAGAAGAGAAAAGAAAAAAGATGAGAAGAGAAAAAAAAGAAAAAAAAAAAGAGAAAAGAAAAAAAGAAAAATGGAAAGAAGAGAAAAAGAAAAGAAATAAGAAAGAGAAAAGAAGAGAAGAGAAAAAAGAAAAAAGAAAAAAAAAGAAAAGGAAAGAAGAGAAAAAAAGAAAAGAAAAGAGAAAAGAAGAGAAAATAAAAAAAGAAGCGTGGAGAAAAGAAGAGGAACGAAAAATAACCACCAGTATAAAATCCAGTCGTCTGCAATGGAAGATGCAACTTGCACAAAACAAGAGACATCTGGCAAAATGGCGCACAGTACATTTGCAATGTTCACCTTCATAAAACAAGAGAGAGAGAGTGTGGAGAGAAAGAGAGAGAGAGATGGGGGAGGGGAGGGAGACAGACAGAGACAGAGACAGAGAGACAGACGGATATATTGAAAGTAAAAGAACAAGGGTGGAGATGAATGAGAACAGTCTTTTCAATAAGATATATAGAGAGAGGGGTGTCTAGAATTATAAAGAGAGGCTGTGAGCTAGACAGACAGACAGAGACAGGGGGAAATAGAGGGAGGGATAGAGAGAGACAGAATGGGAGAGGCGAATAGATAGATAGAAATTAAAGGAGCGAGGGGAGGGAGATGAAGAAGAGCCAGTTTTATGAGAAATATAGAGGAGTTTGTCTAGAGAAATAGAGAGAGAGAGAGAAAGAGAGAGAAAAGAGAAAGAGAGAGAGAGAGAGAGATAGTGAGTAAGAGAGAGGGGAAGGGGGTGTCAGAGAGAGAGATAGTGAGTAAGAGAGAGGGGAAGGGAGTGTCAGAGAGAGAGAGAGAGAGAGAAATAGAAATAGAGTGAAAGAGAAGATAGAGAGATTGATAGAGAAAGAAAGACGGATAGATAGAAAGTTAAGGAAAGAGGACAGTCTTATACAAGCTATATAGAGAGAGGAGTGTCTAGAGATATAAAGAGACAAGCAGAGAGAGTGAGAGTGAGAGAGAGAAGGGGGACAAAGTAATAGAGAGAGAGAGAGACAAAGTGAGAGAGGCAAAGAAAGAGAATGTCAGTGTGTTTGCTGGGAAAATTTAACTGCATAACGAGAAAGAAAGCAACGATAAAATAAAAATTCCATTTCAACAAGCCATTGCCAAAAAAGTTCGTGGTTATGTCTACGAATTAAGACGTTGCACAGTTTTCAAGAGAATTCTGGGGATAAGTTACAAATACTTAAAAAAAAAAGAACGTTCTGGAATATGGCGTCTGGCTGGTATATTCATGATTCAGGGCAGTAGGCCAATGGTTAACATGCTAGACTAACACACAATTTTTACTATTTACTGAAGTGAGCTTGACACTCACTGGGTGCTCATTCTTCGTGGCCTTGTGTTAGATTAAGTTGAACTTAGTAAATACATCAGAAAACTTGCAGTAAGATAATAGTGATATGATTATGAAACAAAGGTATTCATAGTAAAAAATCATTTTCCAATGCATTCTATAGTAAAATCATTTTCCAATGCATTCCTATAGTAAAAATCATTTTCCAATGCATTCCTATAGTAAAAATCATTCTCCAATGCATTCCTATAGTAAAAATCATTGTCCAATGCATTCCTATAGTAAAAATCATTTTTCAATGCATTCCTATAGTAAAAACCATTTCCAATGCATTCCAATAGTAAAAATCATTATCCAATGCATTCCTTATAGTAAAATCATTCTCCAATCATTCCCAGTAAAAATCATTCTCCAATGCATTCCTAAAGTAAAAATCATTATCCAATGCATTCCTATAGTAAAAATCATTCTCCAATGCATTCCTATAGTAAAAATCATTATCCAATGCATTCCTATAATAAAAATCATTATCCAATGCATTCCTATAGTAAAAAATCATTCTCCAATGCATTCCTATAGTAAAAATCATTGTCCAATGCATTCCTATAGTAAAAATCATTCTCCAATGCATTCCTATATTAAAAATCATTATCCAATGCATTCCTATAGTAAAAAATGCATTCCTATAGTAAAAATCATTCTCCATTATGCATTCCTATAGTAAAAAATCATTATCCAATGCATTCCTATAGTAAAAAATCATTCAATGCATTCCTATAGTAAAAATCATTTTCGCATAGTAAAAATCATTTCCAATGTATTTCTATAGTAAAAATCATTATCCAATGCATTCCTATACTGAAAGCATTGTGAAATCAGTGTAATATTAGATTCGCAGTAAAAGAATGGGCAAGAACGACAGTTCATCAGGAACTATGCAAACTGGTGCGATCTGACTATGCACAGACCAGTAGCCAGCAGATACCACCATTTTTGAAACTCAACGGATAGATAATAAACGAGATCAAAATATGTGACGCGGGAAAATTTTTAATGGCGGTCCGGACTTAATATGGAGGAATTTACGCTATTAACTAGCTTACGTTTCTTTAACAAAGTAAATTTTTAAAAAGGAAAAATATAAAAGGCGCTGAACTTGACTCTATTAATATTAATAATTGCCCTGTCAATTCTTTATTTTTTTTTTGTGGGGGGGGAGAAGAGGTGTTAAGAGGCGGAGGGGGGGGTAGAAAGTATGGATCAGACAAAGTTCAACGAAAAGACCTGAAACAAAACCAAAAAGGAGACGAAATGAAAAAAAAAAAAAGAAAGAAAAAGAACGTCTTTTGTTTGGGTCTGTGCCACGAATGACGGTTAGCGTGTGGGGCAGGGTACTATGTATAAGGGAGTAGAGGGTGAGGCGGATACGACCGCTGTCTAGTGTTGACTTCAAAGATAGCCGACAGTAATTCGAACCCGGATTATATTAATTGGAAATCAAAGCCTCACTTTAGAAAACCTGTTCAGTCCCTACGATGATGATTTTACATGTTTATCAGCAGAGGTATTACTAACACGTATATTTATATACAGTGATGCTGAAAGTCTCGGGGACTCATTTGCTTTGAATGAGTCCCCGAGAAAATTGTGGATTCAACTAAAGCAGTGTAACCCTACCTCTGTAATTCGTGTCTAAGAAACTATTGAAATGTATTTACCTTTAGCTTGAAAATGGCGAGAGAAGAAAAAAGAAAAACACTGGGATGCTTAGATACAATTTTACTGTGTCCTTGAAAATGTTTTGCATTAGGGACGTAGGACAGGTATCAATGAGCATATCTCTCTCTCTCTCTCTCTATTATATATATATATATATATATATATATATATATATATATATATATACGGTTCGAGTACTCCATCCTGAAGCGGACTTTACGTGGGCAGCACATGACGAACGTCCTGCACGCATTTCCTACATCTAAGTCTGACCATATATGTGATGTGTGTGCAGGGCTTGCCTGTCGAGGGCTGGGCCTCTCAGTCACGTCCGGTCCCATACGAGAGGAAGCCAGAAGGTCTCATGTGGGACAGGGCGCGTAAAAGCAAAGCGGGGCACTTTAGCCATCTGCGTGCTCACAGCCGAACTATTTGCTTATAGAAATGGGTTCCTTCTGTGAAGAAGTAGCAATCGCCACCATATATATATATATATATATATATATATGAGGAATGAAGGATTGAATAAATCTGAGAAAATGTAGTTAAAAATAGGGAGAAAAAGTGGATATAACAACACAGCAACTAAATTCAATTGATATTTCGCCTAGTTGAACTTATCAATTCATATCATATCAATTGAATTTAGTTGCTGTGTTGTTATATCCACTTTTTCCCTCTATTTTAAACCACACACACACACACACACACACATATGTTTGTGTGTTTCTGTATGTTTTTTTTTGTGTCTGTGTGTGTATGTGTAGAAATATATATATATTATATACATTGATCTATTCCCTATCTATCTATCTATCTATCTATCCGTCTGTCTGTCTGTCTGTCTGTCTGTCTGTCTATTCTTTGTCTGTCTGTCTGTCTCAGCCATTACGTATGTATGTATGCATGCATATATCTGTGCCATTTACTGACAAGCCTCTCCTCTTCGTTCTTGATTTTGATAAAACTGCTGCCCTTTTAAAAGTTGGGTTTCTCCCCACTCCCAACCTTCCCCCCCCCACAACCCCCAACCTTCTCCTCGTCTCTCCCCATCCCCACCCTGCTTCTGTACGGCAAGCGGAACCCAAATAAAATTCATTCTTCCTCTCAACGGGAAAATGTTGACATTTCTCTAGTTTTTCTTTTTCTTTTTTATTTTGTTGTTCTAGAAAGTAAGCGTTAACTTAATATTACTAATTAAGATTACTAAAATATCCACTAATTTTTCTAATCCTTTTGGGACTGTTCCAAGAGCACCAACTACAATTGGTATCACTTTGACTTTCATATTCCATAACTTTTTCAGTTCTCTGGCAAGGTATTTGTCTATTTTTTTCATTTTCCTTTAGCTTCACCCTGTGATCTGCTGGAACTGCAAAATCCACCAGTTGACAAGTTATTTCTTTTTTGTTAATCAGCACTAGGTCTGGTCTTCTTGCTGGGATATTATTATTATTATCATTATTATTATTATTATTATTATTATTATTATTATTATTATTGTTGTTGTTGTTGCTGTTGTAGTAGTAGTTGTTGTTGTTATTTTTGTTGTTGTTGTTGTACTCCTTACGAGTTTTTTAGCAGCTTAAACAGGTGGTCTTTCACTGGAGACTGAGTGACAGCAAGTCTCCTCGGGTCTCTAGGATTCTTCTGAGTATTCTAGCCGATCTTAACAATATTGTTAACAAGAGAAAATCTTTAAAAAGCGCATGAGTAACACAGCTTGGTTCAGCGCGGTAAGGTGTGGCGCTCGATACACAAAAACAATCTCTCCCTAAAGTCTTTATTTTCGAAACTCGGTCATATTTATTTTAAAATTCGTGACAGTTGTTTTGAATTAAAACAAAATGAAAATACAAAAAAAAAAAAATAAATAAAAGAAGATATTTTAAAGGAGGGTAAAATATTTACATTTACTTGTCGATTAAAAACCTGGGTGGTGGCTTACATGTAACGCCTTCCAACCACTAAAAAAGTTATTTGTCGATAAAAACGCCTACAAACCGCTAAAAAAATATTTTAAAGAGGATGAGTTAAAATATTTACATTTACTTGTCGAGAAAACACGGGGGGGGGATAAAATATAACTTTCATATCGCATTAAACTTTTCGGAAAACACGGGGGGGGGGATAAAATATAACTTTCATATCGCATTAACTTTTCGAGAAAACACGGGGGGGGAATAAAATATAACTTTCATATCGCATTAAACTTTTCGAGAAAACACGGGGGGGGATAAAAATATAACTTTCATATCGCATTAATTTTTCGAGAAAACACGGGGGGGAATAAAATATAACTTTTCGAGAAAATATAACTTCATATCGCATTAACTTTTCGAGAAAACACGGGGGGGGGATAAAATATAACTTTCATATCGCATTAACTTTTCGAGAAAATATAACTTTCATATCGCATTAACTTTCGAGAAAAAACGGGGGGGGATAAAATATAACTTTCATATCGCATTAACTTTTCGGGAAAAATGCCTTCAAACAACTTGGGAGTTCAGTAGTAACGCGTGTTGGATTTTCAGCGGACACCGCTTAGCGTTTTTTAGGGCAGGAGGCCAGGACGTATTTATGCGATATGCACCGATATACCAGTACCAGTGACCCCGAAGTTGCAGTCAACACGGTGCAAGAAAATTTGCTGATCTATCATTATGACAGGGCTTAGCAACGGAGGGAGAGAGAAAAAAATCTCACACTCAGCACTAATCCACCTGTTACGCGATATAAGTAAGTATTTATGACGGGGAACAAGATTTAGGAATGACAGGGACATTTTCACCAGCGGGTGGGCAAAAACTCTGAGAGTCCCCCTTTTGCATTTCCCAGATCTCAAAGAAGGCAGGAATACTTAGAAACTTTTATTCATAGATATACACGAATGAAAAAATTCGGCAAATGAAAAATATTACCTCCCATGAAAAATACGAGCTGAGCTGTGTTTAAAAAGTATCCAGACTTAAGCTGTATTTACGAAGACAGAAATGAACAATGAATGAAACGTTAATTTTCTTCGAAATACTGTGTTCAAAAAGTATCCACACTGAAGCTGTATTTACGAAGACAGAAATGAACAAAGAATGAAACGTTAATTTTCTTCAAAATACTGTGTTCAAAAAGTATCCACACTGAAGCTGTATTTATGTATGAAAAACATGTCCTTTCTTAATCGAGATTAAAAAGGGGTGCCTTAACGTCATATGGTCCAAACTATTTTATTAATAGTAAGTAAGTAAAGTCGACGGGGCGGCCTAAAGTCGGTATCAGCCAGTCAGCGAGGGAGTCTATCCCCTTTTCAGTAGTGCTAGACCAAGGAGATTGTTTCTTTTTTAGCACGAGCTACAACAGCCTCACTTTACCGCAGATCCTGTGCTACTCATACGCTGAGTTGGCGAGGAATGGGTATCGAACTAGAAACCTTGTGGCTTCTAGCCGAACGCTCTGGACTGAGCTAGCCCGGTCTGCGTAAATAACTAAGGGAATTGTGACTTGAGTAGTGATATAGTTTCGCTTACAGACAGAAAACATACAATCTCCATTATAATAAGACAACTGTACATTGATGCTAACAGACAGACAAACGAGAAAAGTATTTAATGTTGGTTTTCATAGATAAATCATTATACATCACACACTGTGTCCTATCTTCAGAGCTCTAACGATCCTCGTTCATACCAATCCTAATCTATTACTACTTAGCTGTCCTCAGTTGGGACACAGGTCGTCTGGCTGGTTTTAACGGCGGGAAAAGAAGTCCGGTCAGTCAAAATGGCGTCGATTAACGTAATTAGACGAGGAAATGGATAGGCTCATTTCGAAATTGTCAGGGAAGTTCCCGAATCAAAATTACGCTGCGAAGTCAAAGGAAGGACAATTATGGCGAAAGGTCAGAGGTCACTGAAAGATTTGGATATTTTTGTTCTCTTCTGTAGTCAGCTTTTGGCATTTCGAAATGAGGCTTGGTTGGCTGACTTGCCTCTGTTGTCGGCCATGACGAAGTTGATTTTGAGAAAAAGGCAGACGAGGACAGTATAAACGCTGTACTCACAAGCGCGACAATAATGGCGATAATGATAGATGGTTTTCTTTCTTTTTTTTTTTTTTTTTTTCCTTTTTTTCTTTCTTTTTTTTTGGGGGGGGGGGCTTTCTGTTGAGAAAAAATAGAATCATACATTTCTTCGAAACTTAACTGACATTTTTTTTCTTTTAATAAATTCATTTTACCTCGTCTTTTTATCTTTATTTTTTATTTTTGTAATCCCATGTAAAGTAAAGAGTCGTCGGGGCGGCCTAATGTCGGTATCAGCCAAACAGCGAGGGGGTCTCTCCCCTTTTCACTAGCGCTAGACCAAGGAGATTATTTTAGCACCTGAGATGGAGTGCCACACCTACCATCAGTTCCACACTTTGCCGCAAAGATCCCTGTGCTACTCATACGCTGAGTTGGTGAAGGCCGGTATCGAACTAGGAATGTTGTGGTTTCTAGCCGAACAATCTACCGACTGAGCTACATGTACCTAATTTAATTTCCATGTTTTTTTTTTTTAATAATTTACAAGCAAAAACTCGGGTTAATGAATAAAATTTATTCTATTTTCTTTTGTTTGGGGGGGGGGGGGCTTTTTTTTATTTTTGCTTTCTGTTGAAAAATAGAATCAAACATTTTCTTCGAAACTTAACTGATATTTTTTTTTATTTTATTTTATTCATTTTATCTCGGGTTTTTTTATCTTTATTTTTTATTTTTGTAATCTCATGTACATAATTTAATTTCCATATTTTTCTATTCAACCCATAGATGGGACCCTAACAGGTACTACCACTCCGGATCAAAGTTGACCAGGGAGCAATGGTGATGAAGGTGTGCTCCACATTCTCCACACCTGGAACCTCACCATCAGCTAGAGTTTAACGTCATTCCTAGGACATGTAGACCCTCAGTCACCGCCTTCTAGCATCCATATTATAAAAAGGATTAGGGCTTGCCATAAGGGCAATAGGGTTGTGACAATCAAAATACTAGCTGTGTTCAAAAAGTATCGAGACAAAAGCCGTATTTACCAAGACATAAATGAATAATAAATTAGATGTTAATTCTCTTCAAAAATGCAAGTTGTGTTCAAAACGTATCAAGACTGAAGTTGTATTTACCAAGACAGTAAGGAACAATGAATAAATTCATTTTACCTCGTTTTTTTTTTAATCTTTATTTTTTTATTTTTGTAATCTCACGTACATAATTTGATTTCCATGTTTTTTTAATAATTTACAAGCAAAAACTAGGGTTATGAATAAAATTTATCCTATTTTTTAATTTTTTTTATTTATTCATTTATTTATTTTTTTGCTTTCTGTGAGAAAAAATAGAATCAAACATTTTCTTCGAAACTTAACTGATTTTTTTTTTCTTTTAATAAATTCATTTTACCTCGTCTTTTTTTTTTCATTTTTTATTTTTGTAATCTCATGTATATAATTTAATTTCCATGTTTTTTTTAAAATAATTTACAAGCAAAAACTAGGGTTAATGAATAAAATTTATTCTATTTTTTTTTTCTGCTTTCTGTTGAGAAATATAAAGTCAAACATTTTCTAACAGGTACTACCACTCTGGATCAATGTGGACCAGGGAGCAATAGTGATGAAGGGGTGCACCACATTCTCCAAACCTCCCAAACTGGAACCTCACCATCAGATAGAGTTTGATGCGTGCAATCTTGAACAAAGAGCAGCTAGATGACCACCTGTCTTTGCATGAAGCGCGTGGTATAATGGTTAAAGTCATAGGAAATGGCTTGTCACCGCATTTTACTTAACGCTAATACCATTGGAATTCTACTCTCCCTCCAGCTATGGGTAAATAGTAGGACAGACTGGGCTCTTTAACCTTGTTTAGACAACCGGTCTAGGATAAGGAAAACTCTGAATTCAAACCCGTTAAACCCCGCTTAAGAAATTGACCTTGTGTCACATCCTGCTCACGCGGAGGGGTTTGTAAATATATATATATAAGACCACCAGTACTCTATCACACAAACCATCCGAGTAAGACGGACAAGACACGCTGGACCCTGCTGAGAAGTAAGGACGAACTCAGTATAATTGAGGTCTAGATGAAAGAAAAAATGAAATCATGGAGAATATGAAGTAAATAACTAAGGGAATTGTGACGTGAGTAGTAATATACTTTCGGTTACAGACAAACAAACACACAATCTCCATTATAATAAGATTTGTTGTCCGAAATATTTGAAAACATGTGTTCAAACAAATGATTATTTTTATAAATAGGAATAGTTACTTGAAACCATCTAATTGCTAGCAGATGATTGATATTATATGGAAATACTTGAAACCATAGAACTGTTTTTTGAATTATTTCTTTTAGGATTAATTAATTGAAGCTATAATTGTTTAATAAAAAATCATTGGTAGATTTGAATTCATATTGCTTGTAAAAAAAAAGACTGTATTTTTTTTTCAAAATCTGCCGCTGCTAGTGATGACGTTTTTGTTTTTAATTAACCAATTAATTAACTAATTATTTAATTAATTTTCTTGCTGCAGTTATTCATTCTAAAACAAAACTTTTTTTTTTATATATGTATTGATTTTGAAGGACACAAGTTGGTTGGTTAGTTAGTTGGTCGAGTGGTTGTAAGGCATGTCAACTCTTGCTGGGTTATTTCATGCCCAGTTTTTATAATAATAATAATAATAATAATAATAATAATAATAATATAATAAAACGTTGTTGTTCGAGATACGACTGACTAATCAGCGCAGGACAGTGTCGTCAGTTATGTTATTAATTGGTTTCATAGGGGGGTTTCGGGTCTTCCAACATAATACCCCCCGGCGGTCATATCCAGCCAAAGCACCTATATGATTGTCCCGATCCTATTACCTTTATGGCAAACTTCCAAACCTTTTTATTTTATATGTACTAGAAGGCAGTGGCTGATGGTCTTAGTGTCATGGGTATGACGATAAACTACATTTAGTGTGGAAGTTCCAATTCTGGAACTCTGGGTAGTGTGGAGTATCCTTGCATCACCATTATTCCCAGGTCCACTCTGACCCGGGGTGGTAGTGCCTGTTAGGGTCTCGTCTATTGGTTAGATAGATAAAAAAATGAATTAAAAAAATTGATTAACCATCAGGAATAAATGAAACAAAACGTCTTTGGCATAAAATAACCAACAAGGGTTGACATGCCTTAAAATCCAAAGAAATTGAGTACCCATCAAGAATGAATAAAACAAAAATGTCTTTGGCATAAAATAACCCAACAAGGGTTGACATGCCTTAAAATCCAAAGAAATTGAGTGCCCATCAAGAATGAATAAAACAAAACGTCTGCGGCATAAAATAACCCAACAAGGGTTGACATGGCGTAAAGTACAATCAACCAACTATTCTATCGACTTAATGTTTTTGGTATATGGTTAGTTGGTTAGGTGTGTTTTACGGCATGTCAACCCATTTTGGGTCATTTTATGCCAAAGACGTTTTTATTTTATTCATTCTTGATGGGAACTCAGTTATTTTGTAAATTCAATTTTTCTTTTTAAACAGATTTTTTAGAAATCATTTAGTTCTATTTAACCCATAGATGGGACCCTAACAGGTACTACCACTCCGGATCTGGGTGGATCTGGGAACAATGGTGATGAAGGGGTGCTCCACTGGAACCTCACCATCAGATAAAATTTAACGTCATAACCAGGATATGAAGACCCTCAGCCACAGCATTTTAGCACCGATATGATAAAAAGAGTTCGGGCTTGCCATAGGGGCAATAGGGTCGAGACATTCATATAGGTGCTAGCGCTTGGCGTGACCAGCCGATTGGTCGAAGGGGGCCTCTCCGACCGCTCGTCTAGCCTAAGTAAGGGTCTAATTGGGTTTGAGTCTGAGTTTTGTTTAACGGCATATCAACCTCTGTGGATCATTTAATGCCAAAAAGTTTATTTAGGATTTCAGTCTTTAAAGTAGTGGTTCTATGGAGATATTCGGTTATGTTCTGTTATATCTTGTTGAAAAGGTTGTTTTTTTTTTTAGAAAATTTAAAATGTTTTCAGGGTTTGTATTCTTAAAGATGTGCCTCGGGTTGCTTGCTTGATAGTAATTAGTGCGGATATGTTTAAGTCTGTTACAATTTAGAAGGATATGTTTGGTTGTAAGTTGTACTTTGCATGTTGGGCACACTGGGGCATCCTTCCCTTTTAACAGGTACGAATGGGTAATGTGGGTGTGCCCAATACGCAATCTGGCGAGTATTACTTCTTCTCTTCTAATACTTCTGTGGCCTATCAGATATGTTTAAGTCTGTTACAATTTAGAAGGGATATGTTTGGTTGTAAGTTGTACTTTGCATGTTGGGCACACTGGGGCATCTTTCCCTTTTAACAGGTACGAATGGGTAATGTGGGTGTGCCCAATACGCAATCTGGCGAGTATTACTTCTTCTCTTCTAATACTTCTGTGGCCTATCAGATATGTTTAAGGCTGTTACAATTTAGAAGAATATGTTTGGTTGTAAGTTGTACTTTGCATATTGGGCACACTGGGTCATCCTCCCCTTTTAACAGGTACGTTTTAATGGGTAATGTGGGTGTGCCCAATACGCAGAGTGTTGCATGTCATGGACTGCTCATCCACCAGGATTATGTCCTTAAGCGTCACGGGTCGCCACCCACGGCCAACAGGTGGACCCATTTTGGAGAGGTTTTACCTCTCTGTAGAGGCGCAGTAGGTGTATTCTAACGCCCCAGTCAACAAGTCGTTTTTGGTACAGGTTTTTTTTTCTGTTTTTTTTTTTTTTTTTTTTTAAAAATCATCAGATCAGTGATTACGTCATATGGAAAAAACCGAACACGTTTTGCGTATCATTTATTGACCGGATATAATATTTTTATTTTTTTAAAATAAGTCATTCTTTGAAATGTTCACACTTCTTTACATTCAATGTGAAATAACATTTTTGTCCGTTTTTAATAAACGGAAATGGGCGGCTGTAATTTTTTTTAAAATTAAAAAAAAAAAAAATCGGCGGCATATTCCCATCCGCAATAATATAATAATATCAACTATTAACTTACTAATTTTCATAAGACAGGAGAAAGAGAAGAGAGAGAGGAGAGAAGAGAGAGAGAGAGAGAGAGCGGGTTGATAGAAAGTAAATGAACGAGGATGGAATGAAGAGAGCAGTCTTATATGTTATATAGAAGAGGGCTTGTCAGAGAAATAAAGAGGGATATACAGATAGATACACAGACATATAGAGTTAGGAGAGAGAAAGGGAGAGAGAAAGAGAGAGAGAGAGAGGAGGAGAGAAAGAAGAGGGGAAGAGATAGAAATATAAAGAGAAAGGAGATAGAAATAGAGACAGAGAGAGAAAGAGAGAGAGAGAGAACAGAAACAAGAGACAGAAACAGAGTGAGGAGAGAGAGGAAAAGAGAAAGAGAGAGACAGAGAGAGAAAGGAAGAGTGAGAGAGAAATAGAGAGAGAGAGGAAGAGATAGAAATATAAAGAGATAAGGAGAGAGAAATAGAGAGAGAGAGAGAGAGAGAAAGAAGAGAGACAGAGAAAGAGAGAGACAGAAACAGAAAGAGGGAGAGAGAGGAAAAGAGAAAGAGAGAGACAGAGAGAGAAATGAAGAGAGAGAGAGAAATAGAGAGAGGGGGGAGAGATAGAAATATAAAGAGAAAGGGAGAGTGAGATAGAGACAGAGAGAGAGAAAGAGAGAGAGAGAAAAAGAGTGAGAGAGAGAGAGAAACAGAGGCAGAAACAGAGTAAGGGAGAGAGAGGAAAAGAGAAAGAGACAGAGAGAGACAGAGAGAGAAAATGAGCGAGAGGGAAAGAGAGAGAGAGAGAGAGAGAAAGAGAGAGAGAGAGGAGAGAGAAAGAGTGAAGAGAGAGACAGAAACAGAGACAGAACAGAGTGAGGGAGAGAGGAAAAGAAAAGAGAGACGAGACAGAGAGAGAGAGAGAGAGAGCGAAGAGAGAGAAAGAGAGAGAGAGAGAAAGAGAAGGAGGGAGGACAGAGAGACAGATTTCTCATCATACTGCAAAATGAACTGTATCACCTTACAAATATCGAAATACGATTCATCCTTTAAAATGGAGAGAAAAAATTTCGACAGGATATATTTTAATTTTAATGACGACATTCCGTTAAAATGTCAATTATGCCATTTTTTGCTTGTAAGTCAAGCCCCTGCCAATGTCGAGGGAAAAACCGTTTCATATACAGTGTGATTGAAAGGTACTCCTCTATTTTAAACTATTTATAACTAGCAGGACCTGTGGATATAGCACATGAGGAATACTTGAAGCTATATACAACTGTGTGCAATATTAATTGTATTGGGTAGGACTAATTGATACCATATAACTGTGCAAAAAACATTATTTAGGCCAAAATAAAAAGTGCAATTTGAAAAAGCAAATGGAACATTGAAAAATATAGTTATGACTACAATCAAACACATTTACAAACGAAACAATTTAGGCATTGAAACCCATAAGGGATTGTTAGTGCCTTTAATACAAATAAACCAAATCAAACAAAAGTTCAATATATATTTTTGAAAAACTAAAACACATGATGTTTATGTATGTCTTTGAAAAATAGTCATTCTTTTATTTTTAGTCAGGAAATAGTTTTTGAAACTGTATATATATATATATATATTATATATATATAATATATATTATATATATATATACTAGTGCTCGTATTGTTCATGTAGATAGTTCATCCTCACACATTCTTTCATAAAACGTTAATTTTCTTTTACATAAATATGTAAGTAAGTCGTCGGTGTAACCTAAATTCACTATCAGCCAAACAGCGAGGGAGTCTATCCCCTTTTCACGTGACGCAGACCAAAAGGAGATTGTTATCTAGCGTTTGGAAGTCGAGCGCCAAACCTACCACCAGCTCCTCAATTTACCGCACAGATCCCTGCGCTACTCAATGCTGGGTTGACGAGGGCCGGTATTCGAACCAAGGAACCTTGTGGTTCCTAGTAGGATACTCTGCCGAGACTGATTTGAGAAAATAAACGACACAAAAGAATATTCCTGTTTTTGTTTTTTCAATTTTAATTCATTTCACTTCGTTCCTTGTCACTGGAATAATGTTTGCCTCAGACTATCATCTCTTCAGCCCCATAAAAGAGGGGTTTGAGAGGCAAAAGTTATCCAGTGACGAGGAAATGAAAATCTGTAGTGTAAGAAGTGGCTCAAAGAACAGTCAACAAATTTACGGGGCAAGGCATACATGCTCTCANAAAGAAGAAGTAATGAAGAAGAAAGAGAGAAGAAGAAAATTTTTATTTCATCTTGATAAACTGTTTGTACTACTTAATATGAAAAGAAATTAAAAATAATAATATAATAAATAATAATAATAATATAATAATAATAAAAGAAGAAAAGAGAAGAAGAAAGAAGAAGAAGAAATTATTAAAGAAGAAGAAAGAAAAAAAAAGAAGAAGAAGAAGAAGAAGAAGGAAGAGAAGAGAAGAATTAAAGACAGTGAAGAAGAAAGAGAAGAAGAAACGAAGAAGAAGAAAGAAGAAGCAGAGAAGAAGAAGAAGAAGAAGAAAGAAATTATAAAGAAGAAGAAGAAGAAGAAGAAGAAAGAAGAAGAAAGAATATAAGACCAGTGAAGAAGAAGAAAGAAGAAGAAGAAAGAAGAAGAAGAAGAGAGAAGGAGGATTTTTAGTTCATCTTGCTGATAGTTTTTGTATAATATGAAGAAGAAGAAGAAAATTTTTATTGCATCTTTTAATAAACTGTTTCTTTACGTTAATATTGAATAATAATAATAATAATAATAATAATAAGAAGAAGAGAGAAAAGAAGACAGAAAGAAGAAGAAAGAAGAAGAATTTTCTTTAACTTTTGTATAACTATTTTAGTGCGTTAATATGAAGAAGAAGGAAGAAGAAGAAGAAAAAGAAGAAGAAGGAAGAAGAAGAAGAAGAAGAATATAAAGACCAGTGAAGAAGAAGAAAGAAGAAGAAGAAGAAGAAGAAGAAGAAGAAGAAGAAGGAAAATAACTCCCCCCCCCACATCACGTGTGCTGGTGGTGCACTTATTACATAATTAGTGCCTTAAGTGCTTCATCTACCTATTTCCTGTTTTACGAGCAATCGCGCTAGGACAATTAGTCGCTCGTAAATTGGTCGCTGGCAGAGGCGTAGGTTGTAGGGCGGGCTAGGCGGGCGACGCACACCCACCAACGAGGTTTAAATTTATAGTTAATATCAATCTCACACAACCACGATTATAATAGCGAAGATAGTGAGGAGATTAAGGGTCGATTTAGGAATCGGAAGGTTCTTGGTTCGATACCGGTCCTCGCCAATTCAGCATATGAGTAGCACAGATTGGGAAATCTCCTGGTCTGTGCGGTAAAGTGGGGAGCTGATGGTAGGTGTGGCGCTCCACTTCAGATGCTAAAAACAATCTCCTTGGTCTAGCGCTATGGAAAAGGGGATACACTCCCTCGCTGAATGGCTGATACCGACTTTAGACCGCCCCGACGACTTTACTTACATATATATATATTTTTGGGAGAATAAGTGCTTAATTGAAGTCGTACCTAATTTTGAAAATCAATTGATTAATAATTAATTAATTAGGCGGGAATGCCTATTTAAATGTAAGGCTAAACAAATCGAGAAAAATCAATCTCTGTATGTACATTTCGGCCTATTAGGCCTCATCAGCAGAGCTATAGATAGGAAGACCGCCCTGTGCGTGATTCGAAACCGGACAGTCAAACTGACAGGCCAGTGTCATAACCCCTACACCAAACGGACTTAGATTTTACGATTTGTTTAGAGTAGGTTAATATTCCTCTTCTAGTGACTTTTATTACACAATATATATATGTACACGACGGTGAGTCTACAACACCCTGCTCATCTCAAATAATATCGACATTTTTAAAACAATTATGCTACTTAAAGAAATGAAAACCTTTTCTAATTTTAAGAACATTTTCGAGAAGTTTTTTCTTCTTTTCTTGTTTTTTTTTTTTTTTTAGTTTCAAGAGTATCATGATATATTAGGTTCCAAAATATAGTTGCGTGATCTTAATTGATCTTTCGATAAGAAACGCGAAGGCCAACACTTGAGGTTCAGAGAGTCGACCTAGGACAACGAGCGTCACCCATAAATTGGTTGATTGCATAGGGCGTAGGTTCTTGGTGTGGCGAACACCACACACACACACACACACACACACACACACACACCACAAATAATATATTATATTATATATGTATATAATATAATTAATAATTTGAAGGCAATTACAATGTGTATAAAAAATAAAAACAAAAAAGATGTTTTTTGTCTTATCGATTTCAAAGAAACACTTTATCTTCAGAGACGAAAATCGTCTCTGAAGATAAAGTGTTCAAATCGATAAAACAAAAAAACATCTTTTTGTTTTTATTTTTTATACACATTGTAATTGCCTTCAAATTATTAATTTATATATTAAACAATGCTTCAAGAAAATTGCCAATTACTTATATTTATATATATGTATATATACACAGACACACACACATATATACCGTATAAGACACAAATATATATATTAATCCAAAACATCCAAAAATATTCAAAACTGGTAGTAAGGGATGATTCTACTTGGGATATATATTTTATTTTTATGATACTACTTCTAAAAGGAGTTTTATAAATTTCTTTAAATTTTTAAAAGCCTTATGAGTTTT